>JARWIR010000018.1:20761135-21961135 GCA_029959085.1 Nemophila menziesii | reverse complement strand
TTAAGCGAGTAGATCCGTACCTATGGGTACAGACCTATATTTTTTTTTTGGACATTAGAAGGTGCCGTAGCACCAAAAGAAAATCGTCTAACCAATTCCTAATTTACATAATTTATTTGATAAATCGGGATGACAAGTAGTCGTCTCCCGATCCTTCAACGCCCCGTGCCTAGCTTCTTTAGCAACCTTATCCGCGATACTGTTGAGGTTCCTCTTGATGTGTTTAAACTTCAAGAAAGTACTCCCATTCGCCATGTGGATAATATTGCGAAGAATAGGTTGAATAGCCCAACCTGCCGCTGACACCTGCTTGATACCTTGAATAACTTCAAGGTTGTCTGACAAAATGACCGTTTTTTTATCCGGGTGTATATTGAAAGCTTCAACTCCATTGAGGACCGCTAGTGCTTCACCTTCAACAATTGAGCTACAATCTGCCACCCCGCTATATTTAGTTATCGTTTTATCCGGGTACTGTGTAATGATCACTGCTAAACCTGTAGGTTCATACTTATTCTTAAACGCTGCGTCACAGTGAATTTCTACTTCATTAATTTCTTCCTCTTCTAGATCGGTGGTCTCTATTTGCCTATTTTCTTTGAATTTTTTGCACTTGTTGAAATCTTTCCAATTGATGCCGTGAACTTCTTCGATGAGTTTAGTTGTGTTTCTTATGAGATTGTCTCCTTCTATTTTCGTGTCTTCGTGTGTCGCCTTCATTTTCCCTTTCCAAATATTCCATAGATTTATCATAATTAAGTCTCTTACCACCCCCTCATCCCATCCTTCTTCCTTATAGGCTTTGATTATATTTAAAAACCAGTTATCAATAGTCTCTTTCAGTTCTTCCCCTATTCGGATCTGGAGGGGTATTCCAGCCCAGATCTCTTTACACATCTTACAAGTTAACAAAAGGTGCTCAACTGTCTCATTGTCTTTCCCGCACCAGGGGCATTCCTTGGTTTCTGAGCATTTTCTCTTTTTCAGATTTTCTTTAGTAGGAAGAGCATTATTAATCGCTCTCCACATAAATAATTTGATCTTCTTAGGTATATTTGATTTCCATATAGTATTCCAGACTTCTGGGTTTTGTTTATTACTGCTTGTTGAAGTGTTTGGTTTCTTAGCAATATACTCTTCGGTAATGAGTTTGTATCCTGTCTTTGTGTTATACGTCCCTTCCTTTGAATAAGGCCAAACATATCTATCCTCTTGAGGCATTTCATGTAGTCTAATTCTTTTTATGAGTGGGATGATAGGTTTCGGGAATAGATCATCGAGTAGTTCTAAATCCCATTTCAACTCATTTTGACTAAATAGCTCACTTACTTTTTCAATCTTGCAGTTATTTGGTTTTTCTATTTTCCATTTTGTATCTATCCATTTGTCCTCCCATATATTGATGTTCTCCCCATTCCCAATTATATGTATTCCATGTTTTTTGATAAAGTCCTGTCCTTCATTAAGGCTGGCCCAACTCCATGTTCTGCTTTGCTTTAGTTTACAATTTAAAAATGACGTTTTGGGAAAATAAATACCTTTTAACAATTTGGCTGCTAGTGTAGTTTGATTATGTATCAATTTCCATGCCTGAGCTCCCAGAAGTGCCGTGTTCATTCTTTTGAAATCCTTGAAACCTAGTCCGCCTATGAGTTTCCCAACAGCTACTTTTTCCCATGCAAGCCAGTGTATCCTATTTTTCTCACCTGAGTTCCACCAAAAATTTGAAATAGCCGAGATTAACCTGTTACAAAAAGCAACTGGAAAAGCAAAGATTGACATATAATAGTTAGGAATAGCTTGGAGGATGGCTTTTATGAGAACCTCTTTCCCTCCCTCGGATAGAAGTTTCGCTTTCCATCCCTCCGTATGTTTGAACACTTTCTCCGCGATCCATTCTAATGACTCCACTTTAGATCTTTTGTGACATAGTGGAATTCCAAGATAAGAGCCTAAATTCGTCGTTTCTTTCATTTTTAATGTATCAGTAACAATTTTTTTGTGATCTTCTGTAGTTTCTTTACTGAAAAGAATAGATGATTTATGTAGGTTAATACTTTGACCTGAGCCCTCGCAGTAGGTATCGAGGCATTCTTTAAAGCATTCCAAATTCGTATCTTCTATATTCAGAAAAAACAGTGAGTCATCTGCAAAAAGAAGGTGAGAGATGATGGGACAATTCCTGTTAATTTGAATACCATTAATTTCACCCTCCTCAACATTGTGGTTGATAAGGGTGATCAAAGCTTCTGTCATGATAGAAAAGAGGAATGGAGACAAGGGGTCCCCTTGTCTAAGACCTCGACCTGCGTTAAATTTTGTGAGTCGTTCCCCGTTAAGGTTAATATTAAAAGATACTGTAGTAATACAATTTTTAATCCAATTGATCCAAGTGTCACAAAACCCCATTTTTTTTAGAATGAGGATAATAAAGTCCCATCTTACCTGTTCGTAAGCTTTCCTCATATCTATCTTTATAGCAGCCATATGTTTCTTATTTCTCCTTTTTTTGTTCATAAAGAAGGAAATTTCCTGTGCTATGATAATATTATCCTGTATAGCTCTCCCTTTAATAAACGCTGACTGTGTCGGAGAGATAATGTCATTCATAATGTTTCTGAGCCTGTTGGATAGAATTTTTGCTATAATCTTATAAATGAAATTAACACAAGAGATAGGTCTAAAGTCCCCAAGGTTTTCATGGGTATCCCCTTTGGGTATAAGTGTAATAAGAGTGTCATTAATGTTTTCGATAGAAATATTAAACTCAAAAAAATCAAAAATAACTTTAAGGACATCATTTTTTATGATATCCTAGAATTCTTTGTAGAATTTCCCGTTCAATCCATCGGGGCCTGGGGCCTTAGAAGCAGAAAGCTCAGTTATAGCATTCTCAATTTCCTCTATACTAGGTTTTTTTGTGATTTCATCATTTATTTCATTCGTTATACATGGCCTCACATATTGTACTGCTTTATCCATATCTGTTGGGTTTGTAGGTCTATCTGAAAAAAGGTCGGTGTAGAAATTTTGAAAGCAGTTGTTAATTCCCTCATTACTTTCTTCCCAATCCCCCATCTCGTTTCTAATGCGTGTTACTCTATTATGTTTCCTTCTCTGTATCGTGGCCATATGAAAATATTTGGTATTTTTATCTCCATATAATAACCAATTTTGTCTAGACCTATCGTACCAATATTTTTCTTCTTTTTCATATTCTTCTTTTATTTCTTTTTTTATTTCCTTTTCTTCGTTAATGTTATTGTTTGTTGGGGAGCAATTATTAAGGAAAGTCAGTCTTTCTTGGAGTTTTTTTATGTTGGTTTCATGATTCCTGAAAGTCTTAATACTCCACTTACTAAGGTCTTTTTTTGTATTTTCTCTCCTAATAATTAGATTGATCATGGGGTTATTATGGTTTTTTTTATTCCAACTTGTATCAATGACGTCTTTGCATTCGTTATGATCTAACCACCTAGTTTCAAATTTAAAAAACTTGCACCCAATTTTCATGTTAAAGTCAAAGTGGAGAATGAGAGGAGAATGATCCGACCCGATAGCAGGAGGTACAAAAATCTGCGATCTTGGGAATAATTTGGTCCATTCATATGTTGCTAGTCCCCTATCGATTCTTGTCTTGACGTGTTTGTCACCCTCCATCCTGTTTGACCAAGTAAAAAAACATCCGTTAGATTTATTTTCCATAAGTGAATTAGTAGACGTAAAGTTAATGAAATCATTAATATGTGTCATGTTAGCGGGGTTTCGACTTTGTTTTTCATTCATGTTAAGTATATCATTGAAATCACCCATGATCATCCATGGGTCCTTTATATCACTACTCCACCTTGTGATTTCTTCTCTTATATTTTTCCTGTCATTGTAATCATTTGGTGCATGAATGAAAACCATAACGTAGCAAAAGGAAAGATCTTTAATTCTAATTATTACAAACGAGTTGCAAGCCAAAATGACATCAAGGCATACAAAAGAATGCCACAAAACCAGAAACCCACCAGAATGGAAAGCTTTTCCAGTGGGTTCAACACAAAAAGAGTGCTCAAAACCTAATCTTCTAACAATGCTTTGAGAATCCTCTTCTCGAAGCATTGTTTCACAACAGACCAAAACCCCAGGACGATATCTAATATTCAACGAGCTTAAGCGAATCAATGTCAAAGGCGCTCGTACACCTTGGACATTCCAAAATATCGTCGTCATGTAAAACCCGCGGCTTTTGAGGAGTTGCCGCCTCCTTTACTTACCTTCTCTTCACCATACGTGTCTAACTCTAGGATAAGCTTCCCATTATAAAGAGCAGCTATAACACTTATCAACATATTAGTACTCTTATTAACCCATAAAACAAAATCGTAATTTTTATTAAGATAATTATAGCAGGAGATAGGTTTACTTATCGAGATACGTTGAGGATTATAGCTTTGATTTCTATAAAGTTTGCTGTAAAAGTTTAGTTCCTTGATGCTTCCTTCATCCTGATTACACCTATGTTTTACTTTCCAAAAGACCTCGAATGGCACTCTTGAGTGTTTAGAGTTTTCCTTGAATCTTTCTTCATTATCTACAATACTTAATTTCTTAAAGCCTCCTGAAAATAAAGTTGTAATTGTCATCTTATTCATAAGATCGATGGCCAGCTGAAAGCTCCTGTATGCAATAATTGTCATCCTAAGATCGATGGCCACATAGAGATACTGGGAAGTATCATAGAGTCCTTTAACCTTGATGTTCCCTGTTCCTTTCCATTTTGTACCCTTGTTCTTGTTATTATTGACTCTTTTCACATCCATCGGCTCTGGTTCTCCTACACCTTGTGTTCCTGATTTCTGAGTTCTGTTTTCTTTTTCCGTTCTTGTTTTTTTCATTGTTCGAATTCCTTGCTCCGTATGTTGGTTACACGATTTTCCTCTTCCATAGTTGATGTCTGTTTCATTATTTGTAATAATATGATCCTCCGCTGCTGCTCTCATTCTCTGTTCCAATGCCTTGGTCATCAGAGCTTGCTGTATTAGTTTACCACAGATTATTGAATCTTCATTGTTACAGTTCCCTTCTGGTTTTGTTTTTCCCAAAATTGCAAGAAAGAGTTTTAGTCGGGCCAAACATCTGCTAGGATTTGTGCGTTCTTCCATCTTTTTCATGATAACTATCTCTTTTTCAAGTCTTATTACTACTCTTCTAAATCGTTTCCAGTACTCTCTATTAAAACCATTAAGCCAATAGGAAATTAAAGGAATATGATAAACCTGCAATTGGAAGATTTGCTCTGTACGCTCGAACTTAGCTGTCGATCTAGGGTTTATTTTTTTGATAATCCAACCTTTGTAATCTCCTCTTTTCCGCCCTTTGCTAAGAGATATTTCGCCTCTGGATCTTTCCCCCAACGAGTGAATGGTAATTGTAAGGAATAGTTCTTGATTTGCTAAATTAGGGTTAGATAATTTAGGGAAACAGAAGAAATCCATGAAGCCATCTGAAGTAGAACTCATGACTTGAGGAGAGGCTACAGGTCAGATGCGGATTAATCTGAAACAGTATAGCTGAGAATTGATTGAAGAAACCAGAGAGCTTCCGTCGGAAGAAAACAGAAAGAGGCCTAAGGAGATGAGAGAGGAGAGAGCGCGTGAAACTTGGCAGATTTCTTTTGATTGGCTTTTCTTTAAGGATTGTAGTACAGACCTATATTAGGTTTTCAGTTTTTTAAGTTAGTAAAACGATTTTTATATAATTGCAATTATATTTATCCATCTTTACCAGGGATTTTGTCTATCTAATTTTCGAAATACCCATAGGGCTGTACCAAGTCCATGTCCAATCAAGTCTGCACCCCTAGGGCTGTACCCAAGCCTTTTTGTCCAAATACATATCCAATGAAATCAAAAGTTGTCCAAGTCTGTGCCTTTAGGGCTGTACCAAGCCCGAACCCTCACACACTCAAGTCCAACTACACCCAAGACTAACAAAATGGGCTAGACCCCTTACCCCAATAACCCTCACACACCCAAGACAAACAAAATGGGCTGGACCCCTTACCCAATCACACTAACTACATAACGAAATTGGCTGGACCCCTCTTACCACACTCACACGGCAAACAAAAAAAAAATTGGCTGGACCCCTCTTACCACACTCACCCATGGCTGGACATCTCTTACCACACTCACACGGCAAACAACAAAAAAATAGAGGAGTCTAACAAGTGGGCTGGACCCATGGCTGGACCTATGGCTGGACCTATGGCTGGACCTAGGGCTGGACCTATCTTACCACACTCACGGCAACAACAACAACAAAAAGAACTCCGTCGACGAAGGTTGGTTAACTCCGGAGCAGATCTGGTGGCGGTGAGATTTGAATCTGCAGCAGAGATGGAGATGAAGCGCTGAAGCGTGGTGTCCTCGAGCGTAGTGTCCTCCAGCAGATCTGAAGGTGGTGCGTGCGTAACAGCTGCGTTGGGGCGGCGAAATCAGAGCAACGAAATCAGAGCAACGAAATCAGATCTGGGTCGCGTTGGTGAGAAGGTGAGGTTTGTTCACGTTGGTGAGAAGGTGGTGGTGCGCAGATTTTGCCGTGAGGTTTTGCAGTGCTGCAGTTTCCAGATCTGCAGCAGCAGCAGCTTCGTTTCGCCTACTCAGGGGTCAGCAGGGTGACGCGTGGTGGTGGCGGCTTGGTTCATCGTGGTGGTGTCCTGGATCTCGAAGGTCAGCAGCAGGTGGCGCCAGCAGTGTTGCACCAGAAGGTGGGAAGGGCGACAGTTGCTGGTGGGAAGGTGAGATGACGGTGGGATGCTGGTGGCTTGGGTGGTTGCTGAGAGAGAAGGAGAGAGGGAGAGAGGGAGAGAGAGAGTACAGAGAAATAATGAATCGGTCGATTCATTTCTCTATATTAGCTTTTTGTTTTGATTTTGTATTCTCACTGTATGAACTAGGAGAAGGGAGGGTGTTTTGGGGTTTTTGCCCCTTACTAGTTAGGGTCTGATGGGATTTTGGGGTTGGGCCTTACTTTGTTGTACCAATGTTGTGTAGGCTCTATAAAATAATTCCCCCTTAAAAAAATGTTTGTAGGTCTCTAGCTCTAGGGTATTCTTTCGACATCATGACAAAGACAAGCACAGATAATTAAAAGATCAATGAATCTTTGGTGATTGACGCTCCACGCTCGGTAGGGGTACTTGGACTGCATTTGATATGGTTTGTTAAGCTATATATGATATGAAAACTACTATTTGAGACTAAATAGTGCATGTATACATATGGTGTGTGTGTGTTGTTGTAAAATACTTAACTTTCTTACAATGTATTTTCGTATGATATTGTGTGTCTATATATAGGGGTTTATTTCTCTTAATTGGAAATTGCTTTTCCATGTAATTCGACATTCATATTTATACAGGGTTATGACTATCTCAGACTACTAGGAAAGCTTTGTAAATGAGTTGGGTTCCTTTTGTGTTTCTTGAATGTGTTATACTTGAAGGGACCCTACTACCCTTGAGTATCTCCAGTATAAAATCCACACAAAGGGGACAGTCAATTTCTATCCTTGAAAGGGAAGGAAGGTTGGTATATCTATTATCTAGGCATAAAGATATATCATTATGTTTTTGGGTGAAGCCCCATTATGCCCTTTATCTTTCAAAGTGTAGTACCCACCCTATATCTTTAAAATTGTCACAAAACAGCCTTTAAAAAAATGTCACCGTTAACCTTTTTCCCATTTTTTTGTCAGTTGACTGTTGGTCAATGCCATCTGGCGCCATGTCAGTGCCACCTCACCGCCACGTTTGTTCCACGTCATCGGCATTTACACCTCTTTTTTCTTTTTTTAAACCCATCTTCTTCTTCATAGATGAATATATTGCATTACACCGAGTATGATTTCTTTCCGCAGATGATCTCGTCACAAGAGAGGTATCATTACCCAACTTCAGAGGATTATATTGGATGGGTTCGCCAATAGGAGCAAATTCATCAACTGTCACCTCCAAATCAATTATAACTATAATCTTGCTTAAAATAAACAAAGAACATGGTTAACATCTGCACAATGCTTATCTAAACTAGGATCATTCTAGGAGAGAGATTTAAACTAGATATGAGAACTTAAATATTTTCTTAGGACATCTGTTAAACATTAAAGTAATAATGAGAGAAATTAATTATCATAGGTAGCAACCAAAATTAATAAATCTATATGAACTGAATGATCAAACATATTAGCATTACATAACAAACTACACATAATTCATGAGATTAGCAACATTAATGGGTAAAGTACACTTTCAGTTGAAGCTTCAGGTTAAATATTAAAGGGTTAGTTGAACCATTTACCCTAACTTTCAGTAGTGGCAATAGTGTGTATCAAAACAGAAATGGCAGAGGTATAGTAATAAAGGATGAACAAGACGCGGATTTAGAAGCGTACGTCTACACGAGGAATTCCAAAGCATAGAGGATTTTTGAAAATAGGGATCAAAGTTTTGACAATGCAGAGGGTTAGGAGTATATTGGAAACTGGAGCAAAAAAGTTGAGGAGCTTAGGAGTGATATTTGTAACAGTTTTAAGAGGCTTGAAGCATTGAGGAGAATCACAGGTGACAGGATAGATGGTAATAGTGATAACAATAATGTTATGGCTAGTGAAGGTAAGGGAATGCAAGGGAATAAACAAAGCTATAAAGGTAACGTGAATGTAGAGGTTGAAGAAGATAATTCATCAAGTTACGATAACCTTACTGAGAAATTAAAGGCGATCAAGAGAAGGTGGGAGTTCAAGGCATCTGTTTGTCGAGATACTAGTAAGAAAAAGTGTCCAATTGAGATTAGTAATTTTAAGAAACTGTGGGTGGGGGATGATTGATAGGATTCTAACATTGATGGAACTAAATTTAAAATTTCGAATAATTTCAAGGTCTTGGAGGAGATAGGATATCAATCCAAGGATGATGACAATGAGAATGAGAAGATATGATAGCACGACTTGGACTCTCAGGCAGAACCAAAGGAGGAAGAGGATGGCTTTGATATTGATCATGAAAATGATGAAAGAATTTTCGAGCGGAGGAATGATGATAGCAAGATGTTATATGTTTATGGTAATGAAGAGGAGGAGGAAGAACTTGATCACGAATTGATCCAAAAGGGGAGCGACCATTTTCTTGAAGTGGCCGTCGTGGAAAAATGAGTACTATTTTATGGAATTGTCAAGGGATACGGGCTCCCTTGATAGCTTTTAACTTAAAATCTGTGGTTGCGAGCTACAAACTGGGAGTGGTAGTATTTAGCGAGACCATGATGAGAGAGGTGGACTCGCATGATTTTGTTAGATTACTAGGTTTTGATAATCATTTTGTTTTGGACTCCACCATAATTCTTTCCTTTCCGGTAGTTTTCTTGTTGTCTGGCACTTTTACGTGCATCTTTTGGTTGCTTTTGGTTGCTTTTGGCTATCCTATTTTGTTATCCTTCATCTTAATAATATTTACTTTCTGTATAATATGATTTGTTTACATGAACCTAACCATTTTGAAGAGAAGTTGAAAATTAGGGAAGACAAAACAAGATGGAGTAAAGATATAACCGAGCCTTGGACGATTATAGGGGACTTAAATGACGTTCTCTACACTAATGAGAAATATAGTCTTAATCGTGTTAAATTTAATCACCTTAACGAATTTAAAATTTCACAATCCATAATCCGCTTATTGAAATAAAATTTACGGGGTGCTTCTTTACTTGTTCTAATTGAATATCCGGAGACAAACTAGTTAAAATTAGGCTTGACGGAGCCTTTGTTTCTTACAAATGTATGAAATTATTTCCACAAGATCAAATCTTTATACCACCAGCTATCAGCTCAAATCACTCCCCTCTAATTCTTCAGTATGATTACAAAATGAGACAAGGTATAAAGCACTTTAAATTTGAATCTTTTTTGCTCGATAATACAGAGTGCAGACCAGTGGTAGAAAAAACTTGGGGTATACCAATTACCTTACCTAAATTAATTTATAAAAGAGATAATTCGATTCTTGATTTGAAGAATTGGAGCAGGAAAGTCTTTAATCATGAGACACAAATAAAATTCCTACAAGAAAGGCTCACAGTTAATTATAATTCAAAATTAAAACCAGAACTTCTTCACGAGGAAATAGAATATGTCTCACAAATAAAATTCAAATTTGAATGCGAATAAAAATATTGGGCCGACAGATCTCATAAAAATTGGTTAACCTATTGTGATAAAAATACTTAGTTTTTTCACTTATCTACCATACAGAGAAGAAATAACAACAAAGCTCTTATAATCAAAGACGAAAATGGGACCTGGAAGGAGGACTGAGGTAAAAAAATGCTTTCAAAACTTTTATAAATCACTATTCATTGAACAAGTTACAGAAGAAGAAAATATGGAAAAAGCAACAAAACATATCAAACCATAAATCACACAAAACATGAATGATTCATTGACCAGGAAACCTACAATGGAAGAAATCAAAAAAGCGGTAAGAGATCTATCTTTTTCTAAAGCCCCAGGACCAGGTGAATTAAATGGTAAGTTCTAGAAAGAGTTTTGGGACATTATTAAATATGAAATTTTTTGATGGTACAATATTTCTTCCTCAATAATGTCACTCTTGATAAACTTAATGATACTCTTTTTACACCCATCCCTAAAGGGTATACCCAATAAAAATTAGGAGACTTTAGACCTATTACATGTGTTAATCTTGGCTATAAGATTATAGCAAATATACTTTCAAATAGACTTCAAGTATTTATGAACGATATAATATTAAAAATAGGGCTATTCAAGATAATGTTCTGATAGCACAACAACTATCTTTTTTCATCAGCCGCAAAAGAAAGAAGCAAAAACATATGGCGTCTATAAAAATAGATATGGTGAAAGCCTACTATCAGGTAAGATGGGATTTTCTTTACTTAGTCATTAAAAACTTGAGTTTTGTGAATAATGGATACTCTGGATCAAAATTTGTATTACTACAGTCTCATTTAAAAAAAAAAACATTAATGGCAAAAGCATGGAAAAATTTGAACCAGGAAGAGGTCTTAGGCAAGGTGGTCCTCTTTCTCCTTTTCGTTTCACTATCATTACGTAATATCTTATAAGACTTATGGACTACTACGTTATCAATGAAAAAATACGAGGTACTCAAATTAACATGAATTGCCCTAGTATATCATATCTATTATTTTCCGATGATTCTTTATATTTTCTAAATATTGATGAAACCGATATACAAGCTTTAATGAATGTATTAAAATCTATTGTTCAGGTTCAATACAAAAGATTAATTTTGATAAATCGGCAGTTATGTTTAGTAAAGAAACACCACAAGATATACGGGACCAAATTTGATATTATGATTAAAGAAGCAAAAGATTTAGGTAATTACTTGGGGATACAACTATGTCACAAAAGATCCAAAGTGGTTTCTTTGAAAGGGATTGCAAAAGGAACTATTTAAGAATACAGACGGATGAAAGGCCAAGCTCCTTTCGGAGGGAGACAAAGAAGTCCTAATCAAACCTATTTTAAAAGCCATTCCTAACTATACCATGTCTATTTTCTCCTTTTGTATTTCCTTCTGTAATAAACTTATTTCGCCCATTTCTAATTTTTAGTGGAACTCATGGGGACGTAATAGGATTCATTGGATGGTATGGAAGAAACTTGTAGTCAAATTACTTATGGGAGGAATTGGTTTTAAAGACTTCAAAAGAATGAACACTGCCCTTCCGGCAGCACAAGCCTGTTGAATCATGTCAAGTCCTAATTCCCTGGTAGCCAAAGTCCTTAAAGGAGTTTATGCTCATAACAAAAATTTCATGGATGTCAGCCTACGACAAAATAGAACATGGAGCTGGGCAAACATTATAGAAGGCAGATATCTCATCAAGAAATACATACTTTAACAAATAGGTAATGGGGAAGACACAAATATATGTGATGATGAATGGATAGATACAAACTCGAAGATTGAAAAATCTTCGAATAACAATCTGATAAAAGTGAAAGAACTATGGAAACAAGGTACGTCTGTGTAGGATTTATAGATTCTTGATAACATCTTTCCTAAAACTCTTATATATTGCATTACGAAAATACATACTTTTGACGTATATACCAAAGATAAATTTATTTGGCCCTTTTCTTTTGATGGCCAATATTCTTCAAAAACAAGATAAAAAATCTAACTAACAAACGAGTTTTCCAACAACCACAATAAAAGGAATGGAAAGTCTCAATCCTTCTCTTTGGAAAACAATCTAGAATTCAATTATACCAAAAAAATCAAAATATATATGTGGAAAGCTTGTAACAACGCGATCCAAACAAAACAAAATCTATATAAAAGAAGATGTGCAGATACGAATGAATGTTTGTGGTGTACGGGACAAAGTGATACAGTCGAGCACTTACTAATTAAATGTTGTGTGCGTAAAGTAATTTGGGCAGGGTCTTCGTTGTAATTAAAAATAATAGACGAAGAAGTCTCGAACATTGGTTGATGGTTCTTAGATATTATTAAATCTTATTTTGAGGAAGGATCGGAGGAAACTAAAGTAAGGGACTATATTATGATAAATATTTAGAATATATGAAAAGCAAAAAATGAAAGTTGTATTATCGACGGAGATATTATAATATTATTTACTAATAAACTCATGCAGGGAATATACGAGATCGATTGGAGGAAAGTAAATAACCCGAGGAATGACGTGCAACAGAATACAACCTCCCAGATCGAGGAAGAAAATATCAACGAAAGAGAAATTACCTTTTTCAGTGACGCTTCTTTCAGCCAACCCTGTGAAGAGACTGGAATAAGGATTCGGCAAGTACATAAAAGTAAGGAGAGTAATATCCTATTCAAAGTGTCGATTTTATGTGACTCAGTCTTGGAAGGAGAAGCATAAGCAATTTTTAAAGCCACAGAGAAATGTAACGACTTCTCTGAGGAGATTAAAACCATCTTCTCAGAGAACTTTGGAATTATTCAAGGTATTAGGCAGGTATCATATGCGAATTGAAAATTCCAACTAATTATTAATAGGATTAACCATATGACTGTTGATTTTGGACATATAACTTTCAAGTACATCCCAAAAAGTTTAATGATGATTAAGCAAACAAATTCAAAAAATAAAGTTAAGTACAGAGCCATCTGCTTACAAAGGAACACTAGTTTCTTTGATATTATGAATAAAGTTATGAAAACCGGCATAGGTTAATCTAGTAGTAGTGTTTCTTGGATTTGGTTTCTTGTTTGTTCTGTTTTTTATGTAATGGAAATTTTTATTGTAAAAATGAATTTTGTAGTTCAAATTAATAACTTTGCTTTGCTTAGTTTTTGAGGAGAGATAATTTAAAAGGTTGGCCCACTATATTTATTGAAAGTTGGATACAAAGTTTGTTAACTAAAAGATATCCAATGAATTTCGTTAATTACTTTCTTCAATATTTTCCGTTCTTTAACAGAAAAATTACTAGGTGCATGATCTAAGCTTTTCATCGGTTGTAAGATCTTACCAACTGGCAACTGTAATCTTGACACTCTTGCCTGCCGGACTCTGAACAATAATAATTTATTCGAATAATTCATGCACTAGTTTTATATTCGGCTTAACAATATGGTAAATGTGATGGATAGATAATAAAGTATTGTTAACTTTGAATAACTTACTTTGCATGAAGAATACTACAATAAAATACTAGACATGTCAATGTAGGAGTGCTCGTTTTAATCGATTTTTTTGGCTTGCACCTGATCCCTTGTTGTGAGCCCCATATTGCCCATCACTTGAATCTTTAACGTTTTTCTATCACTATCGTCAATTAAAGAAATGCCCTAGCTCCAAAATTTGTAAAGATGTTGTAATAGTTGGGAGTTTCTTTTTTGTTTTTGTTTTTGTTTTTAGCTTTAAAAAGAAATGATTGACAATAAAGTATACTTTGGAAAAAAAATTGACACTTCCACACTCTAAGTATTGTCCAAAAAGAGAAAAAAACTCTAATTATAATTCAACCACCTTTTTTGTAAAAAACGGATATTGAATTACCGTCTTTCCTTATTAATAGATTAAGGTATTACTACAATAAAAAAGACCGTCTTTCAATGACCGTCTTGTTAAATATTTTTTTCATTAATTAATAAAAAAGAATATAAGAAAATAAAAACATTTTCATGATTAAAATGCAATAAAATGTCACGGTTAAATAGTTGAGGTAAATTGTTCCATGGTGTTTTTTTTTTTGAATACATATGAGAGCCAGCCACTTGGAATTTGAATTCATTTTGATTCCAATAAAAAATAACCGTCCTCTCTTAAATACATTGTTTTTATTAATTAATAAAAAATAATATAAAGAAATATTTTTATGATTAAAATGAAATAATATGTCACTGTTAATTAGTTTAGATAAATTGCTCCATGGTGTTTTTTTAATACATATGAGAGCCACTTTAGACTTGAAATCATTTTGATTCTAATTACAAAATAATCTATTTGTATATGTTTAAAATTTAAAAAAATAATAATATATAACATAATTTAAAACATTATTTTTTAAAGACTAATTAGATTTTTCTTAAATTAAAAAATTTAATTATCATATTCTAGTTTGGAATAGGTTGTGATTTTATTTTATTACCTTTCTTTCTATTTTAATATGTATGAGTCTATTATTAGAAAAGATATAATTCGGTGATTTATCTATATTTATATTTTTTAATAATTGCTATACAGTTTTTTTCACAATTACATTATAGGTCCCCGCAAACACTTGGATATATATATATATATATCCATTGTCCATAATTGCTTGCTCAGTTATTTTGTCCAGCTCAAGGTTATTTTATCATGGTCAAAATCTTTTGTCCATGTCATGATTTATGTTCGTAATGAGTATATAACTAACTAATTTTCTGCATAACAAAGCCATAACAAAATGAAATTGGGTAAACACCCATACAAATTAATAAATTGGATATATATCCATACTCATTTTCAACATAAGAAGACCATAACAAAACAAAAAATTGGGTACATATCCATATAAATAATACCTATATCCTAAACAAAAATTGGGTATGTATCTATACAGATTCATACTCATACACATACAGATTAAATTGGATATATACCTATACCTACAGACGACTGCATAAGAATAAGATCATAAATTAAAATCAATAAAATACAACTAGGTATAATCCCGTGATGGGAACATACCCATTCAGACAGATCGAACAGGGTATATACCCACACAGACAGATTTATACCTATACCAACAAATCTCTAAACATACCAAGAGATCTATACTCATACACCTCCATACACACAAATATCTATACCATATAGATCCAAACCAATTGAATACACAAAAAAATCGTCCAAAATGACAAATTTGATAAGTTCTAACCGTAAAAAATGATTTATTGGACCTGCAAAAGTTTAAACTCCACCATAGATTATTTTTCCTGTTTTGTTTTGATGGAAATGGGTTGTGATACATATAAATGAATAGAATCGAGAAAAAGAATGAAGAGAGGGAGAAGAATCGATTGGTAAGTTTTTGCTGGATTAGAAACTGAGAGGAGAGAGAGAGAGAGAGAGAGAGAGAGAGAGAGAGAGAGAGAGAGAGAGAGAGAGAGAGAGAGAGAGAGAGAGAGAGAGAGAGAGAGAGAGAGAGAGAGAGAGAGAGGGCTACATGGAAGGGTTTATGTGTTCTAAGAAAAAAAATGAGAAGAGAAAAAGAATAAGAGATTTTATAGTGAAGATAAGCAATAATTTAGTTTTTTTTTTCTAGTTACTTCCTAAAGACTAAATACTACTAATGGACCTTAATTTGAAGAGTTAATAGGTCTGGGATATATAAGTGTTTTTCCTTTACATAAGTCATTATTCAACCATGGAATAAGAAAATCACTCGCCTACTCTGATCAACTTTATCAATTATTTTTTGTTCGTTAATCTTTATCTGTTCAACCAGGTTGATATAATACTTAACTTGAATTTTTTTCTTAAAACATGTAACAACCTATATTACAAAAAAAAATTATCCAAGAGACGTTGGAGACACCCCTTATATATACATGTACCTTTACGCAATCTTTTTCTTACTAAAGGCAATACATTTTTTTTACATTATAGGCCAGAATCTCCCTACCTTTTTTATCCTTTTTTATTTATTCTATATATACTAAATATCTCAGATATTCTTTTTAAAACCCTAAACATTCACTCCTCTTTCCTTTCTTTGCTATCCTCTCTCCTTTTTGTAAACCTCACACATTTTTCTGAAAAAGCTTTTGTCTTTCCTGTTTTTTTACAGCCATGGCTGCTGTAGCTTCCCCTCCCTCTCCAAGAGGCAACAAGAACTCCACCGTGATGGATCGAAGATGGATTGAAGTTGTTGTTTGGTCATTTTTGGAGCTGTCGAAGCTCCAACGAATGAGAAGGAGAAGACCTCTGCCATGATACCGCTGGAGAAGATGGTGATGGACTTCCAACAGCAGAAGACCTCCGTGATGTCGCTGGAAGCTCCATTCGAAAAACTCTGGTAGAAGCTTGTGCATGAGTGATCCATTCAAAGACCTCTGTTTGAATACCTCCATCATCTTCTCGGTGCCGTTCGCGAGCCATCTTTCCGGCGAACATTTGTTAGTAAAGCTCGGATCTGCAAGGTTACATGACCCACAAGGTCGGATCTGAGAAGGAGAAGATCTCCGTTGTGATGCCGCAAGAAGCTCCATTTTTAGACCCCCGGTAGAAGCTCGTGCAGAAGTGCTCTGTTCGAAGGCCTTCGCCGTACTTTTTTTTCTCTTTCTTTTTGCTCAGAACAATACTTAGACTCAGAACTTTTATTTTCTATTTTTTTCTTTTTCCTTCGAAGACTCAATACTTTGATTTGTATTTTTTTTCCTTTTTCCCCGTAGAGACCGTTAGTGGTGTTATTTTGTCTCTATTGAATTTTGATTTGTATTCAATTGTTGTTATAATATTTCGTATATAAATATGAATTAAGAAAATAATGATACTAAGCAATTTTTCACTTAGTACTCAGTGTTTTGCCCTAATACTTAGTAAAACTCTGACTTACTTAGTAGATTTTTTCCAGATACTTTGTAAAATTGCCCAGATACTCAGTAAAGTTTCCCAAACACTACATAATATTTCCCGAATACTCTGCAAAAATATTTGACAACTTAGTACTTTTTTCGAGTACTTAGTACTTTCTTTGGCGGCACTAGCGGTGGTTGGCGGTGATCGGAGGTGGCCCGTGGAAAGTATTGATACTTAGTGAAGGAGGAGAGAGAAAAATGGTAATGGAGGAGAGATAAAAATGATAAGGGGGGAAAGAGGAAAATGGTAATGGAGTAGAGAGAAGAATAGATTTTTGTCTTATATATACCTTAAAGGTATTCTTGACCCACAAACTTTCAAAGGTTTTCTTAGAGAATAGTAGATTATGGTATTACTTTTGGGGCAATGATGTCTCCCTGTTTGTGATAGATAAATATTATTTACCCCGAGGAGACATCATTTTAGGTAAAATTTGGACTTAGTTGATAGATTTATAGGCATAATTTGCTATATTGCACTTTCATCCTTCTTTTATACTTATTGTTACTTTTAGATCTTTTATGTGTACATTTGCTTGTTTAGTATGGAGTTCTTGGGTATATGGATGCTAGGAGGCATTAAGATGAATAGAAGAAGTGAAGTTTAAAGTGCAAGATCAAAAGGAAGTGTTAAAGGAGCAAAATAATATTGACGAAGTTGACGAAGGAGCAAAATAATAAGGAAGTGGGAATCTCTTCAATTGACGAAGTTGTTCAAAATCAAGAAAATAATATTGCAATATTTTGCGATGTTACGTCCAATGTTCCTTATGAATAGGTCTAATAATCAAGAATAACAACTCGGGTCAAATTGAAGATGCAACACGAGTTGAGAAGGGGAAGCAATTGCGGTGCTTAAAGAAACTCAAAGATGAAAAGAGTTTCACAATGCAAGAAAGATAATTGTTTCGGATAACCTACAAGTAATTCAAGGTATTAGACAAATGTTAGCGGCAAGTTGGAGGTTTCACTCAATTATCAGAAAGATCAATCAAACGGCTGGAGAAGCAGGTCTGATCTCATTCAAACATATTCCAAAAAAACAAAATAGATATGCGGATCAACTTGTAAAAAATACTAGACATGGATCCAAGAGTCACAACTTATAAGGTACGATTACAAAACTATTAAAAGTATTTTATAAATTAAAAATCAATTTAATGATTTTGTTTTCTTTTTTTGTACTTTGTACGCCCCCCTGTAAAAAAACCCCAGATTGTCTATCTTTTTACTATATTTTAAATAAAAATCGAGGATTCAAGATGAATACAGATGGTAGTAGTACTAGGTGGCGTAATGAGAGAGGAGGCGGCGATTTAATTCGAGACGAAGAAGGAAATTAGGTCAAGAGCTTTTCAATGAAGATCAGACAAGATTCTCCACTAGTTGTGGAGATAGTAGCCTTGTGCGGAGGCATAAAACTAGTAGAAGAGATGCAATGAAAGGAAGTGACGTTTGAAGTTGATTCGTGGGAAGTTATGGATGCAATTCACAATACGGGAATGGGTAGAGGACCATTAGCGCCTTTGATTGATCATATTCACAATTGTTTAGAAAATAATAACTTGTTCAGACTTAAGGCGATATACAAGGAAGCGAATTATAGTGCGGATTGGTTGTGTTGGCATATAGCTTCCCTTAATAGGTTGTTTTAATGTGACAAATCCTCTTATGATTAGTGTGCTAATTACTCTTGTTATATACATCCTTACTTGCACTATTGTTCATCAAAAACACTTTACATATCATTCTTATTATATCTCATTACATATACTTTTATTCATATCTTTATATACCTTGAGATATAGCCTTAATGATCAACTGCAATGTTTACAAGAATGATGTTATCTACAACTTTCGTGAAGAAGATTTATTGATCCGAGCATCAAAGCATATGTTAATTCTATCAAAGATGTTTGGTGCGGTACACCGGACATATGGTGCGGTACACCGGACCAAGGATGCGGACCAGGGCACGGTGCATGGCTAGCCCGTCAGAAAGATAGAAAATCTAACCGTTGAGGTGCGGTACACCGCACGATACCTGCGGTACACCGCAAGGAAGGTTTTTCTGCACAAAGTTTAAGTCATAAGAAATATATTCGTTGGGAGATTAATAGATCCGTTGGACTCAAGCCTTATGACCGTTGGAAGCATTTTGCAGCTATAAATTGAAGGTCTTTCAAGGCTACAATTACACCTTCAACCCATATACATTAAGGGGCTTAATTGTTATCATCCAAGAAGGTGTCAAGAGCTATAATTGTCATATCCACTCAATTAAGGAGTTAATCCAAGGAGCTTCAAAGTTATTATCAACTTAAGAGAAGTTTTAAGCTTATAGTTATATCATCTCTTTAGGAGTTCATTAGCAAAGTTGTTTCACCCTTTAAACACTTTGTATTTATCCTCTTAATTCTAGTTCTTGTAATAGATAGGTTAAGAGAGAATTTGAGTATCGGGAGTATACTCGGTGTCCTTGTGTTGTGATTACACAAGAGTTTCCTTCGTGGTTTCGAAGAGGTTGTCCTTCGTGTTATCGAAGAGGTTGTAAGGGTTATTGTGTTCTCGACCCGGTTAAGAGAGACACGGGAGCTTAGTGAAAAGCTTGAAATCCTAAGGAGGCTTCCTTAGGTAGTGGATGTAGGGAAACCGAACCACTATAAATCGTGTGTATCTTTCTATCCCTACTCTATTTACTTTCCGCACTTTATATGTTTGATAATATGCTAGCATGAATATTGTGATATTGATTATCTAGTTTATCTAACATATTGTCATCTAGAGTAGTAAGAGATTAGAAACTCGTTTTACTTGTATCACTTATATATCAAACCTCTTAGCTTATCCATTGTATGATCCCTTAGGAGTTTGATATATTAGTTGACTTAGAAGTTTCTTTCTTAAACTTATAATTGTCCAAAAGATTTTTAATTAGGCATTAATCTTATTAGTAATCCTATTCACCCCCCTCTAGGACTTTCAGGTTGGTTCGGGCTGGTTTATCGGAACAAGAAGATTTCGTATTACATCAAGATCCCCCAAAGGGAATTTGGAAGGCTATCACGGGTGATCGGATAACTTAGAGAAATACTAGACTTATTTTTAGCCCTGGGCTGTTAAATTAGGTTCTAAATCAGTAGGAGATTTTACTTTATAAGTCCCATGTGCTATGTGTCTTTATAAAATAAATCCTAATACCTAAATACTAGTTGAAACCCAACTAGAAAGAAAGAAAAATCCAAAATGCCCCCAAGCCCTATTAACACTAATAAACCCACCCAACTAAAACACCAAACCCATTAATCAGGTCCATAAATCACACTCCCTCCCCTCCTCTCCTCTCTCTCGCGTCTCTCTACATAAACAAAACCCACCCCCACCCCCCGTCACAGCAACAACACCACCAACATCCCCTCTTTGCTGCTCTACCACATCCCCCTCTATGCTTCTCGACCCCGTACCCTCACCCCTTCGAGCAGCTTCGTCACCATCGCACCCACCATCTTCATCACCATTTTCCCCCCGATATGGCGTTCATCTGACCAGAAAATGGCAGCCATCTGCGCCGCTTCGCTGCCTTCCAACTTCGCCGTCGTGCTGGAGCACTAGAAGACCGCTGCCATGATGTCTCCATATTTGTTCTAAATATTATCCCTTTGGAGACATCGTTTTAGGTGAATATTTGACTTATTAGATAGACTTTTATGCTTATTTCATCATATTACACTTTCTCCCCTTGGAATTAGACTATTTGCATTTTTAGACCTTCTGTGCGTTAAATTGGTTATTTTTAGTTCAAAGTTAGTAGGTTCTTGAATGTCATGAAAACCAATACAATGAGGAGATGTGAGAATTAAAGTCTTAGATTATTTTTAGTGTGTTAGGAATTATTTTATTCGAGTTTCTAATTATAGAGTGCATTTTCTTATTTCTAATCTTGAATTATGGATTTATTATTTTTAAAGCATATGCGGTTTAATTATTTATTTATTGTGAAACTTTAAAAGATATATGGCAATTAATTAGAGACCAAGTCAAGTCTAAGAAGTAAAAGAAAGAGATATACATGGAAATAAGAAGATTAAGGAAGGATATATGCAAAGAAGGAAAGATAAAGCTGCCAAATAAATCTGAAATTCTAGACACGTTCTAAAGACGAGCTCATAACTTAAGGTTAGATAGGAATTTGGGAGAATGGTCTTGACCAATGGATAGAGCTTTCCGAGACAAGTGGTTTCGACTATTGTAACGCGTCAAACGGATAAGTATTGAATGAGATATGACCAAAAGAAATCAGCAGCAGAATCTTACCTTTCCTAGATTTTAAGGCTACGAATTTAAGAGTTCTTAACTTGTCTTCCACTCCAAGTAAAAACGAATTAGGGCTTCGTAACGCCTATAAATACAACCCTTAGCCTCCTCTTTTCACACACTTCAAAGAATTACATAAGAGGCTTAAGGTTTTCAAGTCAGAGCAAGAAGGCAAGGAGAAGCTAGCGCTGGAGGAATTCTGTTCTTCCATCAACAGCCATCCAACCCTTTAGGTTATCAATTTATTTTCTTGACTATGAATTCCTTTTATTTATTTTCAGTTTTTAATTCTGTTATGAACTAATTTCTTTAGTACTTGAGAATCGCTATATGGGTTGAACCCAATTCTATTTAATTGATATTCTCTGAATTTAGGATTTAATGGTTTAGATTAGACTAGGTATTTTGTGTTGACTATTATTTTGTTTTAATCACTAACTTTGAAGTCATGAATCAAACTTAGCTCATAGTAATTAGGCTATTCACTTTGGTGGGGAAGTGATCACCTTGACGTGGGGTTTAATTACAGACTTAGATAATAGACACATATTATTCGTTATTGACCCTGACAAGTTTAACTAACCATGCAACCAATGAGGTAAATTATTATTCATCTGAAAGTAGCTTATAATCGCCCTGGCGGGGTTTGTAATACCGTAGGATAGCTCCTAAGTCCACCCTGACGTGGGTTAGGAGATATTAGAGTCCTGACTAGCATAATAATACCAGTTTAGCCCTTAAACAAAAGCATTAATTAGATAGGTTAGGTGAAACCCTTGCGAGGATCAAGTACTCTCTCTCTTCTGAAGTTTAATTCCTATTTAGTTGCTTTAGTTTATTTTAGTAATTTATTTTCTTGCATCTTTTATTTTATAAAAACAAAACAAAAAAATCTTTATTTTATTTTTCTGTCAAGCAATTACTACTATTATCTGATTAATACTAGAGTTATACCTAATCCGTCCCTAAGAACGAACTTGATTATCATATATTACTTGGTTCAACTGTACACTTGCAGTTAGTGGTTCCTCTATTTTATCTTTATTACTTTATAACACACCAGGACCCACCACGCCACCACCAAGAAACCAAAAAGACAATGACCAGATCTGGCTTCATCTTCTTGGTTCAGACAACCCAGGAAGGCTTGATCTGGTTTCAAGCCAAAACGCAGAAGCCCCACCACCAGTTCGTCTTTAATTTGTTGATCCAGAACTAATTTTTTTATGTCTGACATGATGGGGCCAACCCCAGTACGTGATCTGTGTGATGGGGTCAGCCCTAGATAGAATATGTGTGATGGGGCCAGCCCCAGTATCTGTGTAAAGAAATTTGTTAATTTGTTCACAAACAGATTGTATTATTGTTGCAGATGGGTTTTTAAAGGTTTGTGTCGTGTGATGTGTATTTGATCCAATAAGTGTTTTTTGAATATGTTTTGTGAATTTATTTTTTTGTTTGTATTGGGTACAACCCTAGAATGGGTGAGCTATAATGGGTAATGTTTGTCCTTGGTGCATGGGTCCGGACCCAGGTAGTGAATTACCTATATGGGGCCGTACCCATATACGAATATATGACTTGATTAAAAAAACGAACTATTAAAACATTACAAAACATTTTGGTTACAAGGATGGGTCGGAATGGATCCGTACCCAATAAGAACATGGTTCAAAAAGTAAAATCTCATATAAGATCTTAGAATTGGGATTTAAAATATAAGTTTTTGTAACTAGAATTTTAATTAATAAGTTGGTGAAAATTGGAATTCAATTTGTATTTTCCTCAAATTAGTATTACACGATCTATTTTGGGTTTTTCTCAAAAAAAAAAAAAAAAATAGTCAAATACAATGGCAGATATTATATAGTTACTTTAACTGGTGACGCGTAGGCCGTAGCCAACAGACCAGGAATGTCATTATTTTTTTTTCCAAAACCAGGAACCATCTCCTAATTCCTATTTCCTATTTTCTTCACTTAAATATAGGTTAATAGGCTTTTCAATTTCATTAGTTGTAATAGTTTTCCTTTTTCAAACCTGTACTTCTTTTATTTATTATATTCGTTTGAAAAAAGAAATCTTAAAACAAGTGACAATACAATGGCAAGAAAGCAATAAAAAACAATTTTAAAACTTTATAATGCACGTTGAAAAGTCTTCAACGTGCAACTCATCTAATATAACTCCATGTGCTTTGTCTAGTGTATATATATCACCATTGTTCTACCAAATACATAACAAGGCTGAACATCGATGTGCAAACGGCCATCTGCTTCAGTCTTGTTTATTTGTTTCTCTTCGGTAAAAAATCTAAATCTTATTTTCCTTTTTGACTCTAGCCTACGTACTTCCATCATAGTCATGTTCAGAAATATGTCAAAAATATTGCATCTTTATTCTATGATATCGAAATACATAATCATGATTGTTACACATATGGCACTGGCTTTGGATCAACTTCTTCACCGATCATTTGCTCATTCTTACAAACTCTGCAGGATGCCAGAAGATCTTGATGGACGACAAGTAAGGCATTTTGAACGCGATGAAGATTCTTCATCGTGTGATTCTGTCGAATGTTCTGTGTGTTTAGGTCATATTGAGGAAGGAGATGAAGTTAGTGACTTGGTATGTGATCATCTATTCCATAAAGAATGCATAGATATATGGCTTGGACATGGTAACTTAACATGTCCATTATGTAGAAATTACGTGACAACGCCAAGACATGAAATGGTTGCTGAGCCGTTTCATCATCAAGATCTGCTTCTCTTTAATTATTGTGCTGCTTCATCTACTAATGATGATGATATCAGGTGGTGATTATATAAATAATCAGTTCATGCTTACATAAAATAATTCAAAATTATCTTAGTGTTTTAGTATACAAGTTTAAATTAGAATACACTGATCTTTTTGTAAGTATTTTAATTCGTACAGAACAAAAATGCTAAATCTACTATTACTATAAAGAAAGGATTTATTAGAAAACATAACGTTGTTTACTTATATCTATTGGTACGATTAATGAACTTCGTTGGCTTTTGACGTTCAAGTAACTTAGACGAGATTTATAGAGAAATAAAAAGTTTCAGAGGCTACTACTGATTTGGATATAAAAGATGTTGGTACGGACATGCAACCAAAACTCTAAATGTTAACGAGAATTTGGCTACTGCATTGGCATTCAGGAGTTCAGATCCTCATTCTTTGAACTAACTCCGTGATCGATCTGCGTAGCTCAGGTCATGGTAGAATAGAAACAACGCAATTAAAATTAATAAAAAAAACTAACGGTTACAAGTAGTTGCAAAGGGGTCACCTCTTTTGCGACGACGGTTTAGTCCTCGTTAAAGGGGGTCTTTTGCGACGACTTTGGAGGTCTTTAGCGACGACTCGTGGTCCTCGCTAAAGAGTTCGCCGTATTAAAAATAATGCGACGACTTTGGGGGTCTTTGACGTGGCATGTGACCGTTGAGCAACGACTCTCTTCTCCGGTATGCCGGTCCTAGGGGCGGTATGCAGGCTCGGCTACTAAATAATCCTTGAAAAATAATGTTAAATTCATGGAGAAAAGGTATTTAGTTAGGACAAGTATAATGCACTATTTCGGGGGTATTTAAAACACGATTTGGAAAATATTAAAAAAAGATTAAAAGGACGTTAGGCCAACAATCTCCCCCTTTTTTTGTATGACAAATCGAAAACACAAGTTTGCCGATAAAGTGTTTTTAATAATGATTTCCTTCAAACGAGTTATCGATTGGTAAGTGGAGTCACTCCCCCTTACTCTATGCATAAAGTATTTTAATAAATATGTTTCGTAAATCAATTCATTTAAAAACTCTCCCTTACACAAGGCATAAAAAAAATGCAAATTTGTGTTCAAAGATACTTTAAGGTTTATAAAACATTTAAGTTTGCATCTTTGATCTTTCTCGTCCTTTGTCAACAACAAAAAGAATTAGTGAATAATGAAAGAAAAGTCCTTTAGGGGTGAAAGCGTAATTTTCCAAATTTGAGGGACTTAGTTGTAAAAGTTTATATTTTGAGAAACATAAGTACCATTTCTCAAATTTTATAGAGATTAAAAGATTAAGTCCTTATAAAGAAGGGGATTTGACAATCGTTTTTAAAGAAGAGATATTGAGGTCAAATTAAATTTTGAGAGACCATTGTGCCATTTTTCAAATATTTTAAAGTGTAGGGATTTTTAAAATATTTTTTCAAGATATGAAGATCAATGTGCAATTTTGAGACAATATAACTATTTCTAATAGTATGCATTTTATAAAGAAGGGATGTTAAAACCATATATTCAAGATTACAGGGGCCAAAATGCTATTTTCAAAAATGTAGGGGATAAAAATGCAATTTTTAACAGTTAGAGGCTCAAAAGCACCTACATCACCAAGAAAAGGTTAGCAACATAAATATCATAATACAATAATATCCAACATATAGTATGAGGAGCATTTAAACGACAAGGAGGATAAATAGGCAAAGTTTCCTATAAGAAATAAACGAGATTAGAACAAGTAAGAGCATAACTAACGGGAATAGCAAATACAATCCAATAATAAGAAACAACATCACATACATAGCCGAAAGATAATATCCAACAATCAAGTTTTTAACGAAAAAACACCCAAACTAAAAACATAAGTTCAAAAATACCATATTAAACTAAAGAACATCATCAAAACAACCATAGTAAAAACAAGATAACAAGATAATTAAAAACACCCAACATAAACAATCTCAATCTATCACTCCTCACGAAGAACCGCAACATTGCCTCTCAAGTATGACACTTCATCCATAATATTTTCAATCTTAGTCTCCAAAGTTGCAAGCTTGCTTTGCACAAAATTAACGAACCGGTCAATAGTAGCTTCGATACGTGATAAATGGGAAGAATCATCATTTCTAGGGGGATTGGGAATAGGTTCATCTTGGATAGGAGAGTTTGGAATAGGTGGACCCTTGGAACGAGAAGAAGATGTAAGGATATTAGAGATAGTCTCTTGATCCCCAAAATTATTAACGTGACTTTCCGGAACATATTCACCATTATAGATCACAAATTTCATCTTTCTAACGGCTTTGTAATTGATGACCAATTTAGATTAAAACTTTTTAATTGAGAATTATCGAGATTTAGATCAAAGTGTTTGAAAATAACGGAAAGAGCTAAACCATATGGAACACTAGCGGTGTTATTACAAGCATGGTTCATCATTTTGATCATAATAGCCGGAAAATTAATTTGCTCATTGTGATAAATACGATAGAGAATGTATGCTTCGTAAGGGGATATAGTAGCTTTTTTTTTGTCAAAGAAAAAGTCTAACATAGATGTCTGGTACAAACCGAATATACATTACTAATATAAGCATAGAATTCTACTAATGACCTAGTAGGACTATTAGATAAATCTAAATTAAGTCTAGTACTTTTAGCCAGGATGTCCGCTACCCCATTGAATTTTCTCCTTATGTGATTGACTTTCCAATCCGGAACCTTCCTATCCATCTCCATGCCTCGGAAATCATGGGACGGATCCTCCAGTCAATTCCTCCCATTCTATTAATACCTTGAATTATCTCAAGTTTATCCGAGTAGAAAGAACTACTCTTAGCTCCAAGATTTACCTCCGATCTCATCGCTAATAAGACCGCCCACATTTCACCTTCCAGACTACTATTCACTCTTTCTCTTTTCGCATTAATATTCCTAACTTCTCCATCTTTGTTAATTGATATCGACACCATACTTGTCGGCTCCCAACTTTTCGTATGTGATGCATCGCAAAGCCATATCATGTCCGCTTCATCATAATTTATTGGATTATCATTTTCATCCTCCATGCTTTGCTCCACGGTACTATTTTTGTCCATTTGTCCCATTTCCTTTTTATCACCAAAAAGGTATTTCATGGTAAACTTCGTTTTTTCTAGGATTTCCTGAACCACCCATTTCTTTTTCTCAAATAAACCTTTCATTCTAGCTTTCCATATATTCCATAATGTAAGGAGAATCACAGCCATCACATACCTTTTATCCCACCCATTCTTTGAGTAACTTTCAATGACTTTAATTAGCCAATCTCCTATCTTGTATTCCATCTTTTTCTTCAATCTTAATTTGTAGTAGACAGTTAGCCCATATACTTTTGCTGAATTTGCACTCCAAAAATATGTGTTCCACATTCTCAAAAATGAAAGCTTTGGCAAATTGGTAATGGACAAAAAATTATTTTATGGGATGATATTTGGATTAGGAAAGGCTACAAATTAGAAAAATCGGCGAACTGTGAGCTAAATAAGGTGGCAGAATGTTTTAACAAGGATATATCTAATTGGAACTTTGAAACCCTCAATAATATATATACCAAAAGAGATATAATGGAAATTAGGAAAATTCCAATAATGAATCTTGAAAGATGATGAGATCGTTTGAACAGCAACAAAGGATGGGAATTATTCTACTAAATCTGGATACCATCGCTTGGTTCAGTTAGATGATGAAAAGAGTGGGTCATCATCAAAGGAGGGTGAGACAATTAACAAAAAACTATTTAATATTGTGTGGAAATCTAATGTACCGTCGAAGGTTAGGAACTTTATTTGGAAGATTCACAACAATGCTATACAGACGAAGAAGAATCTAAGTGGGGATATAGTAGCATCATGTTTACCTTTGAAAAATAAGCCATTTAAAAAAAATTATAAGCTATTTGAAAATCTGGAGTGAAATCATACGATCTCCAATGTTTAGATTCAGAATTAATTGAGGCCGGATTGATTAAGTAGGCTTCCATAAAGGTTTCAACAAGGGGAATAATATTTTCATCAAGAGAACCCCATCCAACATTCCAAAAGGTACTAAAATCCGACGTGAAAGTCCTAGAGGGGGGTGAATAGGATTACTAATAAGATTAATGCCTAATTAAAAATCTTTTGGACAATAATAAGTTTAAGAGAAAAACTTCTAAGTCAACTAATATATCAAACACTCATGGGATCATGCAAAGGATAAGTCAGAGGTTCGATATATAAGTTAAACAAGTAAATCGATTATCTATTCTCTTACTAATTTAGAAGACCAAAGTTTGATTAGCTAGAAAAAACATAATCACGATATTCATACTAGTAAGCATGTAATCAAAACTAAATAGTCATGAATTAGATAATCCTAAAAGACAATATTATCAAACTATTCATATAAGCATTTTATCAAGTAAAACGAGTTTCTAATCTCTTACTACTCTAGATGACAATATGTTAGATAAACTAGATAATCAATATCACAATATTCATACTAGCATATTATCAAACATATAAAGTGCGGAAAGTAAATAGAGTAGGGATAGAAAGATACACATGATTTATAGTGGTTCGGTTTCCCTACATCCACTACCTAAGGAAGCCTCCTTAGGATTTCAAGCTTTTCACTAAGCTCCCGTGTCTCTCTTAACCGGGTCGAGAACACAATAACCCTTACAACCTCTTCGATAACACGAAGGACAACCTCTTCGAAACCACGAAGAAAACTCTTGTGTAATCACAACACAAGGACACCGAGTATACTCCCGATACTCAAATTCTCTCTTAATCTATCTATTACAAGAACTAGACTTAAGAGGATAAATACAAAGTGTTTAAGGGGTGAAACTACTTTGCTAATGAACTCCTAAAGAGATGATATAACTATAAGCTTAATACTTCTCTTGAGTAGATAATAACTTTGAAGCTCCTTGGATTAACTCCTTAATTGAGTGGATATGACAATTATAGCTCTTGACACCTTCTTGGATGATAACAATTAAGCCCCTAAGTGTGTATGGGTTGAAGGTGTAGTTGTAGCCTTGAAAGACCTTCCATTTATAGCTGCAAAATGCTCCCAACGGTCATAAGACTTGTCTCCAACGGATATATTAATATCCCCAATGGATCTATTCCTTTTGTCTTCATTTTGCTGCAGGAAACCCTAATCTGCGGTGCACCGCGGGGTTGGTGAGGTGCACCGCGGGGTTGGTGAGGTGCACCGCGGGATTGGTGAGGTGCACCGCGCCAAGCTTGCTAAATTCACTTGCTCTCTGACGGGCTAGCCCCCTGGTCCGTGCCCTGGTCCGCACATATGCGGTGTACCGTGCCCATAGTGCGGTGTACCGCACCAAAGGTCTAAAACACCTTTTAATGAGTATATCTTTCACTACGATGCTCGGATCAGAAAACCTTCTTCACGAGAATTGTTGGAAACATCATTCTAAGAAACTTTGTAGTTGATCACTAAAGCTAATTCTCAATGTACACAAATATAAGGTTCAAAGTATTTGTATGAGAATTAGTTTCATAAGATATAACAATAAAGCTTTGATCTAAATGATAAAGATGAGCTTTTTGATGAATTAGAGTGCAAGATAGAATGTATATAACAATAGTAATTAGCACACTAAACACAAGAGAATTTGTCACATTAAAACAACCTATTAAGGGAGGCTATATGCCAACACGAAGTTTTGAGGTTAAAAAGGGTACTAAGAAGAGATTCATTGATTTTCACAATTTTCCCATTAACTTTTGAAGAAATAGTATTCCTATCACAATTATAAACGAGATTTTTGTAGAAATCTTGGCAAAAACTAGTGGCTAAGTTTGATTCAATTGAAAGAAAAGCAATAAGCCCTTGAAAATCAAAAAGAGTGAAAAAACTATTACCGGTTGGGAAAGCGGAGGATTCAACCTTTCTACCTGGTTTAATATCGAATGGTTTTGAAGGTAGAGGAGGATTTGAAGAGCTTCTGGTCTTCTTTCGCTTGGAGGATGAAGGAGCTTCCTTTCTTGGACACATTGCAAGAGATAGTGAAGAAGATTGAAGGAGATGGGTTTTTGAGAGGATTTAGAGATGTGTTTATGAAAGAAGATGAGTAGGAGACCGTTTTTGCAGAGAGAACCATGAAGAAGATGAAGTTAGGGTTTTAGAATGAAGAGAATGGGTTTAAAAAGCTGGAATAACCCATTTATCGTCGAATCAGATTCTGCGACCGGTATGCCGCTCGTTTCGCCGGTATGCCGGTCCTGAGAAATCCGTAAATTCTTTTTACCACCCCGGTATGCCGCTGAGCAGGCCGGTATGCCGCTCAAGCCTCGTAAATATGGATAAAAAAATGCCTGAAATCAAATCGAAACCTCCCCAATAGTTAGATAATGTTTAAATAAAACTAAAACCAATTTTGTTTTTGAAAACTACCAAGTAGAAAGGGTTAAAACATTAAAAACAGATAATAAATAAAGATCCTATACTTAATAAAAAGTACAAAAAGACCCAAAGTAAAAACTAAGCAATTTCAAGCATAGAAAGTTGTAAAGCCTAAAAGATAATAACACATATAAAAATAAACATATACACACATAATTAAGCACAAATAAATACGAGATACAAAAAGAAATCACTGGATTTTTCTTTTACGAGATTTGAGCGTCTTTTTGTATATCATTTCATTTTCTTGACGCTCAACGCCTACAATAAATATTACTATGGTAATCGAGGTGGAGTGGATCCGGAAATATGATTAGTACTTTTTACGATCCATGTTGGTTTTTCCTACAAAGGTATTAAAGACCCGTATTCAAGTTGTTTCTGGTAATGACACGTAGAAACATGATGACCAGGTTTACCACAATAATTGCAAGTACTTCTTTTTCGAATAGAAATATCACGAGAATGTTTTGAACACGAACTTTTCTCGTTCTTTTGTATAACCAAATTTTCATCCAAAAATAATTTTTCTCTAAAAAGATCATTTACATCAAATGGAGTGACATTTAAATAGGGACGATTTTCTAAAGTTTTAAGAGCAAGGGAAAAAGCTTCATCCACTTTTTCAAAACCTACTATATTTTTCTTCATAAGATGTTGACTTTTATTTGAAGAGAAAATATTTTCAAAACATGGGTTTTTAGTGTTTCCCAAAATATCATCTAAAGTGATACAACAATTAAAACAATTCCTTTGCTCAATTTTAGCCTTTTTTAAGATAAGGTTATTCAAATGGATTTGAGAGTCAAGAATATTAAATAAGAGATGAAATATGCCTAATATCATCATAATTAAAAGTAGGTGACAAAGAGTTAGGATAGATTGCTACCTCATGGTTTGGTTTGGGATTATCATGATATTCATAATGGATTAAGCTTTCTTATTCTTCATCATTCTCGACAATACCATATAGAAACCAAACGATCCCAAATTTCTTTTGCGGAATTACAATCTAGCATTTTTGGAAAATCTCTTTGGATATTCCACATACTAGTGTATACATTGGTTTTGCATTTTGAGTGAGTTTAACATTATCATTATCGGTGAGTTCATCATAGTCTTTTTCTTCTTGATTTAACTTAAGAATTCCCGCTTCATTTAACTCCTCTTTATATGGAACGAATGGACCTTCCATGACTATTCTCCATTGATCGGGATCTTCGGCTTTGATAATTTCCTCCATTTTTGTTCTCCAAGCAAGATAGTAAGTGCCTACAAAAAGTGGAGGTCGAGTAGAAGATGACTCTTCCAAAATATTAAATTCCATATCGCTTACTCTACTAACGATTAAGCTATTCACGTAGAGTTAGGCTCTGATACCAATTGAAAGTCCTAGAGGGGGGTGAATAGGATTACTAATAAGATTAATGCCTAATTAAAAATATTTTGGACAATTATAAGTTTTAGAGAGAAACTTACTAAGTTAACTAATATATCAAACTCTTACGAGATCATGAAATGGATAAGCTAGAGGTTCGATATATAAGTGATACAAGTAAATCGAATTTTGATTCTCTTACTACTCTAGATGACAATAGATTTGATTAACTAGATAATGATTACTACGATATTTATACTAGCATATAATCAAACATATAAAGTGCGGAAAGTAAATAGAGTAGGGATAGAAAGTACACAACGATGTATAGTGGTTCGGTTATCCCTACATCCACTACCTAAGGAAGCCTCCTTAAGATTTCAAGCTTTTCACTAAGCTCCCGTGTCTCTCTTAACCGGGTCGAGAACACAATAACCCTTACAACCACTTTGATACCACGAAGAAAACTCATGTGCTATTGCAACACAAGGACAACGAGTATATTCCCTATACTCACACTATCTCTTAATCTATCTATTACAAGAACTAGATCTAAGAGGATAAAAACAAGTGTTTGGTTAGTTGTTATAACTTTTCTAGGAACTCCTAAAGAGAGGATATAACTCCAAGCTTAAAACTTCTCTTGAGTTGATTGGGACTTTGAAGCTTTTTTGATTAACTCCTTGATTGAGTAGATAATACAAGTTGATTGATCAAGATTGGATTTGATAACTTTGATTAGCTTGAGACCTCTAATGAATGTATAAGATTGTATAAAAAGTGTTGGCAAGATGTGGTTTATTGCATAGCTCAAAATCCCTTTTTATAAGCAAATAATCTGACCCTGGGCGGTATGCCGGTCATCTGGGCGGTATACCGGCCCGGCTTGTCTTCTAGTCAACAGTTAGATTTAACGTGGCATGTGACCGTTGAGCAACGACTCTCTACTCCGGTATGCCGGTCCTAGGGGCGGTATGCCGGCCCGGCTACTAAATAATTCTTGAAAAATAATGTCAAATTCATGGAGAAAAGGTATTTAGTTAGAACAAGTATAATGCACTATTTCGGGGGTATTTAAAAAAGGATTTGGAAAATATTAAAATAAGATTAAAAGGACATTAGGCCAACAGAAGCAAGAAGTTGGAGAGTGACAAACTCCTCTTCTATATCTCACCTTCTCTATATTTAGGGTAATTAGCTATAGATTTGTGGCTTCACCATATCTCTAAGCTTTTATTTTGTAAGTTTTACTTTTTATTGTTGGGTTATTATTTTGTCTACATTCATTAATACTATTTGTTATTTTAATTGATTTGAGCTTGGCGTATATTGTTATTATGTGTTTTGATTTATTGTTACAACCCTAGATTTGGCCAATCTTAGGATTATTCTTAGTTATTGACAACACCACATAATCGTCTAGTTTTGATCCTTTGCTTAACTAGATAGCCATAAAGGTTTGATTTAACCATCAATCATTATTTAGAATCATGGTTAATATATAATGCTCAATGTGTGATAGATTAGAATAACTTAGTAATAGACTCATATTAGTAATCCTAATCTATTTGACGTACATTCATATTTATTTATCTGCATTCTTAGTTGTTTATTTCATATCAGATAATTTTTCATCTTCTTATATTTTTATCTAAACATATAAATTTATCTACTCTTATTGTATACAATTAGATCTAACGAATTAAATCCCTGCGAACGAACTTGACTTATCATTAAAACTTGCAAACGATCTGTGATACTTGTAGTGAGTTCCGTGGTTCTCAAGGTTGTGTGTTCTTTATTATTATCTTTATTTATCTATTATTTTATCACACATTTTCCCCCACCACTAACAAATTCAATTGATCTGATCATAATCACACTTCTCATAATCACATTTCTCATACTGACGAAAAGCAAGTTTTGGGGGGGGGGGGGGGGGGGGGGGGTAAACAACAAATATTCACAAAAAGTAAGTTCATGTAGAAAATAAAAGAATACATAATTCAGATGTGGACCTCACTAAATATTTAATATGTAACAAGATTTTCACAAAAAGTAAGTTCATGTAGAAAATAAAAGAATACATAATTCAGATGTGGACCTCACTAAATATTTAATATGTAACAAGATTTTCACAAAAAGTAAGTTCCTTCTGAAAATAAAAACTAAACTTTTTAAATGGTAAAGCCCCTGTGTCATGAAATGGCCCTTTACGTTAGTATTTTGTGACACTGTTAGCCCTTTTTTGCATTTTCTGTCAGTTGACCATGAGTCAATGTCGCGTGGCGGCACGTCCTCGCCACATCAGCATGACGTCATCCTTAGCTGAGATTTTTTTCCGACGTGGCAAGGAAAATTTGTCATTTGGCTTACCCCTTTTACTCTCTACTTTCATCCTGACACACAAACACCACATTACATTCAATCCGAAAAATTATGCTAGAATTGTTATCGACACACTTAACCGAGCTCATACACAAGCAATCAAATCCCTACTAATGACCATTTTGAACAAAATTTTCACCGACTCCGGTAATCATTTTCTAGACCCATTTCAGTTAGTTATGTAGTTTAGTGTTAGTGTTATAGTTATTTTGATTACAAATTTCACAGCACATATTTATAATTTTGTGTTGTAGAATCCGAGAATGTTAATTCTGACGATGAAAAGAATGGTTCCGACAACTCATTTTCCGATAGTGATAACAACTTGCAAGATGATGACGATGATATCCTGTTTGAGAATAATGTCGACCTTGGCATTGAGTTTGTGGTTGTTAGTACTTCGCCATCAGTAAATGTGAATTGGTTGGACTTACCATTTCCTAAATTTCTACCTGAATGCGATGACGATGAGTTTAATAAGGGTTCTTATGTTGAGTCGAACTAATTGGTTAGGTTACGTGGTTCGTCTAATAAGGAGGATGTTGAAGGTTGGTATGATATTCACAAATGGGGTTGAATTCAAAGAAGTTGTGAAATCAAAAGCGATTATTGAGATAAGGAATGTTTGGTTCCCCTGTAATGAACGAACTAGAATTAGAGCCAAGTTTAGGGGAAATAATTGCGAGTGGTTTATATATGCCACAATATATGAAAATGGTTGTTTGCATATTAGGACATCAAACCAAATCCATACATGTGGTTGTGCTCTAAAAAATAAGGATGTGAACTCCACTGTTCTCCAAGAGATATGCTCATCAGTTGAGGTTGAACTCGAGAATGAAAGATTTGAAATTATAAGAACAATTCTTGCATGATCTTCATATTAGCATAAGCAAAAGGCAAGCGTACCAGACAATTAAGAAGGGAAAGTCATTAGATGAGGTGAACTACTTAGATCAATATAGATTTCTAAACAACTACTGTGTGGAGCTAACTAAAACTAAAACGTGATCAACTGTATTATTAAAAATAGAGGAAGATGAAATTACAGGGGAACATAGGTTTTTGAGGTTTTATTGTTATTTAGAACCACTTAAAAATGTTAAAGAAGGGTGTAGAAAGGTAGTCGGGTTGTATGGTTGTCACATGAAAGGACCTCATCCGGGAGTTATCTTGACGGCAGTTGGATGGATTCTAACAGTTGCATTTATCCAATTTGTTATAGCTTGATGGAAACAGAAAACTTGGACACTTGCAGATGGTTTGGCAGTCTATTGGTAGAATATCTTGAGATAAATGATCTTGAAATCTGGGTTTTTATAACCGACAAGTAAAAGGTATATTATGTTACTTATATCTCAAAGTGTATATTTATTGAATCTATAAAATGTCAAACTGTTACTGACACGGGGTTTAGGTAAATCTATAGATGAATTGTTGCCTAATGTTGAACATAGGCACTGTGTAAGATATCTTCACCAAAACTTCAAGAAGAAATACGATTATTTTGCACTAAAGGATAAAGTATGAGATGCAACTAAAGCAACTTATGTTGAGAGATTTACCAAGGTTATGGAGATGATTAGAGGTATGGATGTTGAAACTTATGAATGGCTTGCAAAAGAACCCCAAGGTATTGGAGTATATCACTGATAACTCCCTATTGTCATGAATTAATCCTAGTTGGAGACATCATTTTTAGTGATTTAGAAGTCTTTCGAATCGATTTTCTTGAGAAATGTTACACTTTCCTATTTTGAGTCTTGATTTAGTAAATTATTATTTTTAGAGCATATTGGGTATAATTATTTATTTAGTATGAAGCTTTAAAGATAATTATAGAGATTAATTCGATTACAAGTCAAAGACTAAGAGATATGGAAAGAGATTAGCATGGAAATTGGAGATAAGGGAAGAAAAGCTAAAAATATGGAAAAGGAAAAGTTGCCATAATCATGAATTTCACCACCCGCGACCAAAAATCAGCTTATATCTCAAAATCGGTGTGGATTTTGGAGAAACGGTCAAGAGAAAAGTTAATTATCTTTCCGAGACGATGAATTTCGACTACTCATACGCGTCAAACGGATGAGTATTAAATCTGCTAGGACCAAAACAAAAACGGGCCTGATTCCATGTTTTAGGGTTACGAATTTGAGTTGGGCTTGGAGTCCACTACTTACCTTCTCCTTCAAGAAAACGAATTAGGGCTTCTATACACCTATAAATACACACTTATATCACTTGTAAATCATCCTTGCCTCATAGTAATTAGTCCTTAGGTTTATTATCATCAGAATTACTGTAGAGAGCAAGATGAAGTCTTTTATTATTTCTTTTAGTTTATTTCCTTCAGGTATGAACTAATTTTCCCATAGCTTGGGTTTTGCATCATGTATAATCTATGAATTCAATTTTCTTTCTATCTAAGTTTCTTTGGAAATTATTTGTTTTAATCTGATATTAGCTGCTTACCTATATATTTGTTTATGTGTTTTGAATTATTGTCTGTCCTAGAACTGAACACTTTAGGCTTTCTTAATAGTAGTTAGATGTTCACCTTAACTGGGTGTCTAATTATTGAAACACCACATAACGTCTAGTGTCGATATTGGTCTTGACAACACTAATTCTAGCTAGATAGTCATTAGGGTATAATTTAACCACTATCGTCATGTTTGAAATTGAATTGCTTAGGAACCTAGTGGCGTAGGATAACCCTAAGTTTAGGCTGCCTCATGACGTGTCTGTAGCCCCCTTAGTCTCTATCAAGGTCTAAGGTATGGGAATTTGGAATCCTGACTAAGTATCTAAGAGCTAATTATCTCCCTTATTAACTAGAATTGACAGAAAGAATTAGAAGGATTAGTGCATACTAGCAAAACCTAAGTTATACTTCTCATCTCATATTTCTTCGTATTTATTTTATTGTCTTTAATTTTCCTTAGTTTAATTCTTAATCTCGAATTATTCACCCTTTACTTTCTGTCTTTTAATTAATTGCTTCTTACTCGTTATTCTACTTATTTGTATAACACACTAAGTCCCTGAGAACGAATCTAACTTATCATTAAAACTTGCATACACATCCTGTAATACATGCAGTACCGTGCTTGTCTAGGGTGAAAGTGCATTGTTTTCTGGCTTATTATTATCTTATTTTTCTAACACCCTAGGCGACACCAATCACGTTTTAGGACTAATACATATTAGGATGTGCTGTTGAAAAATATGTGTGAGTCATGAAATAAACAACTTTTGGATGCTAGGGAGTCAACTATTTTAGTTTGTTTAGAGTGTATTAGGATGTATTTGCTTGAAAGACTTGAAACGATAAGAAGGTGGATATCCAGATGGCAAGGGGAAATATGTCTAATAATTAGAAAAATAATGAACAATAAGAAGAAGTGGTCCTCCAAGTGGATACCTTTACTTTATGTGGCAAATTTTTTCCAGGTTAATGGTATGAGGGAAAGACAGTTTGCGGTACATTTGACCAAATTTAATTGTGCATGTAGAGGGTAGGAATTGTCAGGCATACCATATTTCCACGTCATTTCAACACTAGCTTGCTTGGGTCTTGAGCCAAAGGCCTACACAAATGAATATTTTAAGTCAACTATATAAAAACATATGAGCCTTTTATATGACCAATTAACGAGCATGAGTTGTGGCCTCAGACTAATGGGCCAACAGTTGTCGCTCCAAAGGGTGTGAAGCTTTATGGTGGAACTAAAAAGAAAATAGATAGGGCGGATGGTGAAGATAAAGAAGAGAGGATGGAGAAAGATAAAGGTAAAGCTAAAGCTAAAGACAGTATAAGAGTGAATGTTGAAAAGCTTGGGAAAAATGGGAGGAAAGGTAAGTGTAGTTCGTGCAAACTTGTAGGTCACAATAAAAGGAGTTGTTCAAATAAAAGTCAATTACAAAGTCTTGCGGATCTACGGTGAATGATACAACGATGATATATGCGTTAATCTAATGGAGGATCAAAATCCAACTACACTACAAGAAACACCAAACATGATATCATCGGAGATTCAAAGCCAAGGTAGTAGCATTACGTTAAGGATTGACGGATCTTGGATGATTTGGCGAAGCTGTTGAGAAAAATGAAAGTGTAAGAGAATATGATTTGTGGTCCAAGCTTGAAAATTCTTACACAATAATATGTGGTCCACCACCACTTTCTCACCGTGTTGCCACTTATTTAGTATCCTCCAACTTCCAGAAGTGCTTGCACCACAAACTACTTCATCAACTTCCCTCATTCACCACACAAATCAAGGTTAGAGTTTTTATACACATTTTTTTTTTTAAATTTTTTTATAAATTAGACCTGTGTGTGTATTATATAGTTGGATTGTGTTGTTAGATTAATATGGGTAGTGTTATTACTTATTAATATGTATTTTTATGAAATTATCTTTATCTTATATTTTTTAGTTAATTGCATAATTGGTCCTTTTATATGTTTGTACTATTGGTCCTTGTATAAGTTATTTGTAACTTGCACATTTAGTCCTTGTAGTACTTAATATGCTATGGCATGTTTACATTTTTATTTTTAAGATACTTTTATTATATTGTTATTTTTCGTTAATTTCATAATTAGTCATTGTGTTATTTATTTGAAATAAATTGAATATATATTACATAATTTAATTGCACAATTGGTCTTTATTTTTTGATAGACTATAATGTCATTAAGTAGTGACCTAAACGCAACTTCCCTTATATGGAGACAAAAAAGTTCAACCATAAAAGTAAAAAAGTGTGGGAGAATGTAAGTTTCCTTTGTAAATAAACTAAATCTACTTTAAATCATTGTTAATAAGTTTTTTTGGTTTTCTCTATAGGGTCGCTTAGCAGGTTTAATGGTGAAACCTATTGCTGCTACACCGTAGAAATTGGATCTACGCGTCATTACATCTGTTGATCAAGCGGGGTCTGGTAAAATTCATAAAATCAAAATAATAGTATTGGACCACACTCTAATTTTCGCAATGGTCGACGCGGGTCTTATACTTAATTTTCACGTGCCTGTTGGTGAGATGACCGTCCCTTTACGTGATATGTCGATGATACTGGAACTATCGGTCGAGGATCGTGCCGTCACAGATCCAGAACCCTCTGTTTTTGTCTTTGAGCTTACATACGTTCACATATTTGGCATGGTTACTCCATGACCACCACGTAAAGGTCAGCAAGAGGAGGGTGATGTTGCCGAAGGAAGAAAATTATTAGAGTTTCATGGTTAGAGGATACATTTAGTGTGAGTTTTGATTATATGATTAATTTTGGGCTTATTATTTATTTTTGAAGTATTGAAATTGTAACAAGATTTCCTTTTCAAGTCCTTCCCCAGTCGGCACTACAGACAAGGTTTTACATCACAATGCAACGGCGTATTTCTACGTGATCGACACATTCCTTTTTCCTTCTGGAAAACAGCTTCATGTGGCTACGATGTATCTCCCATTTTTTATGGATTTGACAAAGACACGTAGTTATAGTTGGGGTTCGACCACCTTATGTTACTTGTATAGCGGATTATGTCAAGCTTGCGAAGGAGATATGATAACACTCCGGGGTTGTGGTCTCCTCTTGTAGGTATATTTTTTAAGTTTAATCCTCGAAATATTTAGTAAATGTTTTAAACTCCCCTTTTTTTCTTAAACTTTATATATATATATAAAACTATCCTATAAAAACTTTATTTACATTGTAGACCTCATATAAAAAACTATCCTACAATGATTTCTTACGGTCGCGTTAGTACATAGAAATATACGTGCTAAATGTTATAATTATCAATATTTTTTATGGGCATTAAATTACTTGGTGATACCTGCATTAGTTGGAATAGAGCAGAAACTTGGGCAAAAAGTGGTAGCAGTGTCCTAAAATTTTATCGGGATGATTTAGATCTCCATTATCATCACTAGAAATATCAAGATTAACCCCCTCTTCACCGGATGCCATTGATTTGGATCCGCTTTCATTATCACTATCACTATCGCGAATTGTCTCACGAATCGACTCAAACTAACGCATTTGCCCGCTAACGAATTTTTTTATTGATTCACGATAGGTAAACAGTTTCATTCTACGAATTTCTTTTTTACCTCGACATGTATCTAATAAAATTATATTGCCCGTTGTTTGCATCGTCTATCATCGTTTTGATCGTCTCATCTGCAAATAGTAGAGTATTAACGAGGAGGTTTGAAGAAATCAGATATCTCCATATTAAATCAAAATTTACTTTTTAACAATCCAGTTGCAAACCAAACACACTACTTGTTGTAAACCGTTTAATCCAACATCTCCTCCAGTCATAAATAGTTTACATTAACCCCCGGTAAATTCAACAACTCTGTTACCATTACGAACAATACTACCTCCATAATAACATAACCATATATAATTCATATTAACCTAAAAAGACAACAAAAACATTATAATCAATATTAAATCAAAAATAACAAACACGTTATGATCAATACTAAATCAAATGACTACAAATTAGAATTACTAAACTCACTTTAGATTTTACCCATTGAATCTAATTTGTGTAAGATGTAAACAATAAATAATACCAAATGAAGATAAAAATTACCTTTAACATGAAAACAAAAAGATTTGAAGATAAAATATAAAATATTAAAAAAGTTTTTGGTTGGTGGGGGTGGGAGGTGAAAAGGGGTAAAGAGATATGATACATGTGAGAAAGGTTTCTCCTCATATATTTTGTTTTTCTGTTATAAGCGGTTATGTAATGACCGCCTTTATTTTTCACCATTTTTACGTAGAAGATGGTTTTCGAATGACCATTTTTTACTTTACGGTCATTGGATGACCACCTTTTCCTTAATACAGAAGATAAAAAATAGGCGGTCAGTGCATGACCACCTTCTTCGTAAGGCGGTGATCGACCCACGCCATTTAGCATGGCTATCGTGCGGTTCAGACCGGTTCAGACCGGTCCTTATCGGACCTGCGGCATACCGGTCCTCCACTAACGGTTCGGTCTCGGTCCGGTTTTCGGTCTTAAATATTAAAATTACGACAGTAAAAGAAACCGGTTTACTGGTTCCGGTTTCGGTCCATGAAAATGGTTGTCGTTGTGGTTGTTGCTATGTTGGTAGTGGTGGTGGTTGAGGTTGTTGTGGGAGTGATAGTAATAGGGGGGTGGTGGTGGTGATTGTGGTAGTGGTGGGTGTGGTAGGTAGTGGTGGGTAAGTGGTGGTGAAAAATTGTAATAAGGATGGTTAAATTTAAATAGTCAATAATAATGTAATCAAAAAGATTACATAAATGTATTATTGTCAAAAAATATTTTTAATAAATAATTTTATTTATAAATATTATTAGCAACTAAATTTTCTAATAGACATTTATAAATTAATAACTTATTTATATTCTACTCAAATTTATACCACCTAATATATCATTAATAATATTACATACTTTAAGTGAAAGTAAATCATTACTCTATTTATTTTTTCTTGGTCATGATTTACTTACACTCCACTCCTAAATTAACTCCAATGAATTTCTTTATATCTTTTAAAGAAAAAGACTCCGTGGATACTCATAGAATTCGAAAAGGGACTTCTAAGTACTCATATTATAAAATAGGACTTTTTGGTACCAACCTTTTCTTTTTATCTAATCATTACTGTTTTCTGTTATCTCACACATTAAGTGCCTGTTTGGAAGTGCTTTTTTTTAGGAAGCACTTAAAAGTGGCTTTAGATATTTAAAAATATTTTCGACCTTGGAAAGCACTTTTAGAAAAAGCACCAAATAAGTGCTTCTTAAAAAAATATTTAAAAAGTAATTTAAGATTTTAAAATTATTTTTAACATTTTTTTCAAAATTTAATTTTTATTCTAAAAGTGCTTTTTTATTCTAAAATAAGCACTTCCAAACGGACCCTAAGTATACCTTTCAAAATAAAAGAAAACCAAGTTCACATAGGCTCTATATCATACTTAATCTGTAAGATAACGGAAAACAGATCGTTGAAAAAAAATATTAAGTATCTAAAAATCCTATTTTATAGTATGGATACTTAGAAATCCCTTTTTGAATTCTAAAAGATATCCACAGAGGTTTTTCTCTATCCTTTAATATTTTCCGTTCTAAAACAAATAAATTACTAGGTGCATGAAGCCATGAACTAAGTTTTTCATCTCTGTAAGATCTTACCAAGTGTAATCTTGGTCCTCTTGCCTGCAGGACTATGTACAATAATTTATTCGAATAATTCATATTCACACACTATTTTTATAATCGGTTTAACAACATGGAAAATGTGATGGATAAATAATAAAATATTGTTAACTTTGAAAAACTTTGCATAAAGAATAATACAATGAAATACTAGACATATATCGTTACTGTCAATGTAGGAGTGCTCGTAATCATCTATTTTTTTGGCTTGCACCTGATCCGTTATTGTGAGTCCCATATTTCCCATCACTTGAATCTTTAACGTTTTTCAATCACTATCGTTAATTAATTAAATGCCGTTCTCGTAACTCCAAAATTTGTAAAGATATTGTAAAAGCTGGAGCAATAAAATGTCCCGGTCAATTTGTTTAGGGAAATTGTTCCATGATGCAGCTAAATTTATCGTAAACTTGTTTCAGGCAAGACTCAGTCATTATTCCACCAAAGAAAAAGAAAATCACTCACCCACTTTGATCAACTGATCAACTGTTTTTTTTGTTGGTTAAACTTTATCAGTTAAACCAGGTTGATATTAACGTGAACTTTTTTTCTTAAAATACGTAACCTATATTAAAAGAACAACAATTTTATCCTACTTTTATTAAAAAGTAAGATCAAAATGCAAAATACAAAATATTAATCATTTAATTAAAAGATAAACTAATTAAAAAGAACTACGTTCTTAGCAACTCAATCAATAATAAGATTTACTAATCTCTTATGACAATCTTGAAATAATTTAATGTATAAGACAATCCTCAAAAATTAGATTGGTGATCAAACCTATTGTCTAAAAGATTGGCGCATAACTGGATCTGGATGGTCTCATGATCTCATCTCTTTTTACTATATTATTCCAAGTAACACAAATATAATGGTAGATACTGTAGCTACTTTTATTAGATGACGGTAGCAAACACACCAGCAGGGACGTCAATTTTTCCTTTTATTTTTGGAAACCTGGAACGTCAATAATCATCTCCTATATCCTTCACTTAAATAGGTTAATAGGCTTTTCAATTCTAGTAATTGTAATAGTTTTCTCTTTCAACCCCGTGCTTCTTTTCTTTATTATATTCGTTTGGAAAAAGAAATCCTAAAATAAGTGACACTATAGATGGCAAGAAATCCATAAAAAAACAATTTTAAAACTTTATAATGCACGTTGAAAATTCTTAAACGTGCAACTCATCTAATCTAACTCCATGTGCTCTGTCTAGTGTATAAATATTCTACCAGATTAATACATCTTCCAGTAGAAAATCGAAATCATCATTAATAAGGCAAATCTTATTTTCGTTTTTGACTCTAGCCTAGCGTACTTCCATCATAATCATGTTCAGAAATATGTCAAAAATATTGCATCTTTATTCGATGATATCGGAATACATAATCATGATTGTTACACATATGGCACTGGCTTTGGATCAACTTCTTCATCGATCATTTGCTCATTCTTATAAACTTTGCAGAATGCCAGAAGATCTTGATGGACGACAAGTAAGGCATTTTGAACGCGATGAAGATTCTTCATCGTGTGATTATGTCGAATGTTCTGTGTGTTTAGGTGAGATTAAGGAAGGAGATGAAGTTAGTGACTTGGTATGTGATCATCTATTCCATAAAGAATGCATAGATATATGGCTTGGACATGGTAACTTAACATGTCCATTATGTCGAAATTATGTGACAATGCCAAGACATGAAATGGTTGCTGGTCCGTTTCATCATCAAGATCTGCTTCTCTTTAATTATTGTGCCGCTTCATCTACTGATGATGATGATATCAGGTGGTGATTATATAAATAATCAGTTCATTCTTACGTAAAATAATTCAAAATTATCTTAGTGTTTTAGTATACAAGTTTAAATTAGAGTACATGGATCTTTTTGTAAGTATTTTAATTCTTACACAACAAAATTGCTAAATCTACTCTTAGTATGAAGAACGGATAGATTATATTGAGTCTATGATAATATCGTTGCACTTTATATTTATTGGTATGATTAATGAACTTAGTTGGCTTTTAACATTCAAGTAACTTAGACGAGATTTGTAGAGATATAAAAGAGTCATAGGCTACTCATGATTTGGGTATGAATTATGTTGGTACGGAAATGCTATTAAGTGCAACGAAAACTCTATATAAAGAATTCGGCTGCTGCATTGGCAATCAAAAGTTTAGTCTTTCATTATTTAGTCCAACTAAATGTATGATCGATTGCAAAACTCACACTACTACACACATGCTCTTTCGCGACTACACCTTTAGCAAGGATATCGTTGTCCTCGCTAAAAATACCATCTTTAGCGATAAAAAACATTAGAGAGAACCGTTATCTTCATATGGTGTTGATTTTACGGGGAAGAAAAATAAATGAAAAAGTAATTTTGCCTTTCCTAATGATACCATCTTCCACAACGATGTTTTTGAGCTTGCAGTTGAATATCATTTGCGAAAGCATATCAAGGCTTTAGCGGGAACAAATGTCGTCGCTAATAAACGAAGAGTATTTAACAGATGCATAGTCTTATACTTTTTTTTGCTTCTAACACTTCTATTCTATTACAAGCATAACACTATCACCAAAATTTATGAATTGGCCCCAACACAGCAAATGCTGTAATTATCTATAGCCACTCATAGAGTATGAAATTCTCTCCTCCTCCCCTCTCTCAAAACACATGAACACATAAACTAACCAACACAAATTCTTCCCTACCCTGCCTCAAAACATCCTAGAATTTATACATTTTGGGGTGTGAATCTTATTGCAAGTGTTTTCAACTACAAATTTCATCACTTACACGTGTTTTTCTTCCCTTTTCCTCTTTTCCATTTCTCTTTTGTTGCAGTCAATCTCGCTCTCCTCCTCTCATTCTAGCAAGACTCCCTCATGGATTTTTTTTGCTTTTTTCCATCCTCTAGCAAAAAACAAAGAGTTGGTTATCAATCCTGACAATCAAACCAACTATAGAGTATTAAATGAACACAAACTTCTTGCTCGTCTTCTTGTAAAGGAGCAATTCAACCATACCTTTATTAAAAATCACATTAACAAATACTGGACTTTACAAAAACAAGTTGAAGTAGAAAAAGTAGGAAAAAATACTTTTACTATCAAATTCGGAAATGAAGAAGATAAGAAGAAAGTTTGGGATCAAAGACCTTGGACTATCCAAGGCAAACATCTTGCGATTAATCAATATAAAGCCACTGATAAGAAGATTGTCAACAACACAACATTATGGATTCAACTATCAGGTATACCAATAAACCTACTAACAATCAACTATAAGATGCAAATGTGTATGAATATCTCCTTCTTGCTCAGATTGGAATTTTTTGAGAGTGTTTTGATGATTTTGTGTTTCAGAATTGAGCTCCGTAGGGTTTAATAGATTAAAAGTTTACCGAAGACACGCTTGTCGTCGGTAAATAGGCTGTATTCGTCGTTAAATGTGACACGCGTCAAACAGTCATACGCACGACTATTGCGTGTCCTTGTTTACAGACGAATACTTTTGTCGTCGGTAAATTCTTTGGGCGGAATGGACCGCCCAATCTGACCAATGAATTTTTGGTTTTCATTTAACGACGACATATAGGAGGAATGTTGTCTCTAATATTTTACCGACGACATTCATGTCAAGCATGTCGTCGGTAAAAGCTTCTATGTCGCCGGTAATTTTTTTTTAATTTTTAATTTCCTTTCTTTTACCATTCTTTTTTCTTGCTTTTTTCTTTCTTTCTTCTTTGTTTTTTCCCTTTTTTCTTTCTTTCGTATCCACCATCATCAGAAAGCCCGGGAAATCCAAGCTTTCACTTTATAATAAACACCTCGACCAAACAATTAGAGTCCAACTCGAGTGTTTGGGGGTATTCAGTCAACTATTTGAGTCAAACTCGAGTGTTTGGTGTGTTTAGTCAACTATTAGAGTCAAATGTTAGTGTTTGGTATGTTCAGTCAACTATTTGAGTCAAACTCGAGTGTTTGGGGTGTTTAGTCAACTATTTGAGTCAAACTCAAGTGTTTGGTGTGTTTAGTCAACTATTAGAGTCAAATGTTAGTGTTTGGGGTGTTTAGTCAACTATTTGAGTCAAACTTGAGTGTTTGGTGTGTTTAGTCAACTATTAGAGTCAAATGTTAGTGTTTGGTGTGTTTAGTCAACTATTTGAGTCAAACTCGAGTGTTTGGGGTGTTTAGTCAACTATTTGAGTCAAATGTTAGTGTTTGGTGTGTTTAGTCAACTATTTGAGTCAAATGTTAGTGTTTGGTGTGTTTAGTCAACTATTTGAGTCAAATGTTACTGTTTGGGGTGTTTAGTCAACTATTAGAGTCAAATGTTAGTGTTTGGGGTGTTTAGTCAACTATTTGAGTCAAACTCGAGTGTTTAGTGTGTTTAGTCAACTATTAGAGTCAAATGTTAGTGTTTGGGGTGTTTAGTCAACTAATTGAGTCAAACTCGAGTGTTTGGTGTGTTTAGTCAACCACAACTCTTTTCTGAATTTCATAGCCTCAAGATCCTGTCGCGCCTTAACGTTATCTTTGTTTACTTTCCCATCAAGTGCTATAACTGTACAGAGAAGAGCATCACACACATTTTTTTCGCAATGCATTAAATCGATGTTATGTTTTAACACATTTTCCGACCAATAAGGTAAACAATAGAAAATACTCTTTTTCTTCCAGTTGGTCCCGCGAGGACCTGTAGTCTTCGTCACCTTACCCCTAAAATCCTTGTGTTTACCGGGAAACACAATGGGAAGGCCATCTAACTGTGTCTGAATACTAGCTGGACTATGTTTCCTCGGTGGGTCACTATGATTGGTTTTCGGGTACAAAACATTTTCTTTTCTAAACCGATGTTCGGTAGGTAACCAACTTCTATGATCAAAGTAAACCACACCTTTTTTCACCTTCAATGACGGAGTAGAATCCATGCATTCTGGGCAAGCCATGTAACCTTGGCCCGACCATCCTGAAGTGTATGACCGAGCGGGGAAACCATTGGTCGTAGACAACAGACAAACCTTCATAGTAAACTCTTTCTTTGTATGGGCATCATACGTAAGGATCCCTTTACCCCACAACTCGTCCAACTCATCTATCATAGGGCGGAGGTAAACATCCATGTCCTTACTGGGTGAACGAGGACCCGGAATCAACAAACAAAGCTGAAGTGTGGTTTCCTTCATGCATACCCACGGTGGCAAGTTATAGACGGTCAATGTGACAGGCCACATGTTGTACGAGTTGTTTTGCATAGAGAAAGGACAAAACCCGTCGATACCGAGACCCAAATATACATTACGAGGTTCGCTAGCAAACTCAGGATGTATCGCTGCGAATCTCTTCCGACTTTCACCCTCAGCCGGATGACGCAACACGTCTGGACCGGCACTCGTTCCGGTATGGTGCCATATCATGTCTTCCTCGGTGTGCTTAGAAGCGTATAGTCGTTGTAATCTGGAAGAAATCGGAAAGTAACGAAGCTTCTTATGCGGTACTTTGATACCCTTCTTTGGGTCCCATCTAGACTAGCTACAAACTGGACACTTGTCGAGGTCTTTATTCTCTTTGTAAAAAAAATCACAATCGTTCAAACAAACATTGATAGTAATATACCCCATACCCAAACTTTTCAACTTCTTGTTGCATGCATCATAAGAATCGGGCAAAGTGTGAGGTTTGGGCAAAATTCGACCAACCAACTCTAATAGCTCGGTGAATGACGTGTTAGTCCACTTGTTCTTTACTTTTACGTGCATAAGCTTGGCAATGAAGTTCAATGAACTCATCGCTGTACAACCCGAATATAATTATGTCTCCAATTCGTCAAACAGTTTTTCGAAACTGCTACGACTTGGAATTTCTGCGTCTCTCATCTCGGTGTCACCCTGATGTCCGCCAACATCGTAATTGTGTCTCAAATCGTCACAAACCTCAGCCATTTCATTAACTATATTCAGAATAGGATTTTCTTCGGGAATGACCAACTTCTCACCGTGTTTTATCCAAACCCGATACGACTTCATAATCCCATTGTTAAAAAGGTGGCCCCTAACCGTCTGAGTGGGTAATCGACGATAATTTTAACAATAGTTACACGGGCAATAAAGAAGATCTCTATAATCTTTTTGTTGTTGTGCATATGTGATAATATCCATAACCCCCAAAACATATTCAGGCTTGAAATAATCCGTCTCATCGATCCAACTCTTATCCAAAACCAAAGCCATCTCTTAACAACAATTTTAGATAACTAGACAACTAGATTCATATGAAAATAAAATAAATAATTATTACAACCCAATTAATAAAATGATTAAAAATTACAACACAATGAATAAAAATAATACAAATTACAAACCAATAGCTTGAATATAATTACAAACCAATAAATAATTAAAAATACAACACAATAAATACATAAACAATTTCATATAATTAATCACACAAATACAAAAAAATATGAAAACATCATAGAAATAAATGAATGATTGCATGATTTACACTTAATAATTAACTAGACAATCAAAAAATATATATAATCATAACTTATATCAACTGATACACAAATCAAAATCCATGCATAAAAAAAATTAAAAAGTTTGAAATTTAAATAAAATATCTTGCTTTGGTGGGAGAAATTGGAGATTGATGATGAAGTCCCACCTTGATAATGTATTACTTAACCTAATCACATAATATTGCAAGAATTACACCCAATATGATAATAAAAGATATATATAAGAATTTCAAGAAATTACCTAATATTTGTGGATGAAATTGTGTATAGAGGATGACCTACGTTGATTATAAGCTTGGAACTGGTGAAAGATGAATTGAAGAAGGTATTGCACAAAATTTGAATAAGTTTGATTGAAGTTTTTGGGAGAAATTGGGGAGGAAAAGTGGGGTTTAAGTTTTTTAAGTGATAAAAATACGGTATGTCCAGAATATAAGCGTTTTTTTTACCGAAGAACAGACGTGTCGTCGGTAAACAAGACACAGTCGTCGCTAAAAGGTCCAGATGCCGACGAGAACTGTGTTGTCGCTAATTTACCGACGACAATTCGAAACAAAAGAAAATAAAAATAAAAATATATATATATAGCGACGACGTTTTGACTATTTACCCACAAATAGCTGTCGCCGGTGAATTAACGACGAGAGATCTCGTCGGTAAATAACTGTCGTCGGTAAATTTCACAATTTACTGTCGTCGGTAAACTGTCGTGGGTAAGTACCCGATCTGTAGTGGTGATACGCTATTCTCGTAGGGTCATAAACAAAATGGTTATCTTATCCAAACTTAATAATGTCCTTAGAGTCGATCTTGCGCGTCATTGTTTCGAAAAAACAAGCCACACCCTGCTTGAACTTAACCGGCACGAACTTAACCGTCAAGGGTGCCCCCCCTTTTGGATAACATGTGGGATCCGCTTTTCTTTCTTTTGCATGTTGTTTTGCTCAACCTCCTCACTCTGCTGTTCGTCACTATCAACTTCTTGCTCCATCTCTTCCTCACTGGCCGCATCTTCACTCTCCTTAAAGTATGGATGATTTTTTCTAGTATGGTTTAAACGTTGACCTACGCTGGTATTTCTATTGTGGAGGTTGTTGTCTTGGTTAATCCGCCTCGTTGCGTACTTATTGCATGAGACCCAACTATCCTTTAATGCATTCCTTCAGACACTAATCCTTTTCTCAGAAATAAATACTCTCCTAAGCAATTGAGCTTTACTGATGTAGTATTCCGTAATCTCTTTTTTACTTTTCCTTTTGGTATCTGTGTTCCTTTTCTGGTTCCGTTCCCTACCTTGTTCCCCTATTAACTTTCCTAATCCTCTTTTTCTAGCATGATCTATTTTTGTACTTTTATTTGTGTTAGTTTGATAGGGCGCCTGTTGTCAATGCTCTATAGTGATATTAATTAAATTAGTAAGATATGTACCTTTCCTTTGTATAATGTGGAGCCTGGAAGTTAGTAATCTTTGCTGCTTCTGCCATTGACAACGCTTCCTTCCCCATCTTCTTTGCTTTTGTTTGAGTTTGTCGCCTTTTTTTGTTATGGTGTCCATTTCGTTGTTCCTTTTTGTGTAATTTATTATTGCTCTTGTTCTTCCTTGAATAAATTCAGTCTATTGTCGCTACTGGATATGCTTTCCTTCTTACTTGGGCCATGTGATCTTCCTTGACTTGGCTGTGCTGTTTGCCGTTTGAACGTCGGTAGTATTTATTCTATGTTGTTGTTCACGGACTATTTTATAGTCTGACGTTAAATTCATACCTTTTTCTTTTTTTTTGGCAATAAATTCATACCTTCAATCCTCCGAGTTTACGAGAAAATAACTGATTTGGATGAATCTGCTACAATCGTGTTCTTTGTAATTTATGTGGTAAAATCTTTCTCGTAATCATGTATATCACTAAAATACCAATAGCAAAATTTAACTAGAATAAGAATTATCATAAAGAGAAGTATATTAAAAAGTTAAAGAGATTAATGATTCATATTTAATTAATATTATGTTATACTATTAATATCATTAATGATATTTTAGTAATATAAATTTCTTAAGCATATGTTTTGAAAGATTAATAATAAAAATAAAGGAGGAATATCACTACAAGAAATAGTAGCATTAGCGGCGAAGCTATTGCGCCAACAACTAAAATGGCCTCTAATGATATTTTTAAAAACCAAAATGGCCTCTAATTATATTTTTAGCGGCAATATTTGCCGCTAAAGATAAAGTTGATAGAGTCAAAAACAAATAATTTGCTACTAAAGGTATCTTTAGCGACGTTATCCGGGACTTTATTATGATAAACCTTTGGAATATATGGAAAGCAAAAATGAAAGCTATACATGAAGACGTTACAGTTTGCGGTACATGAATAAATATAGCTTCAAAAAAGTTAATGCAGGATATTCATGGGATTAACTGGATAGCAGAAAACTACAAAGGTTTCAAGAAATCAGAGGTAGAAAATGAAAACATAAATAGAGAAGAGCAAAACCAAGACTTGTCGTTATTTTGTGACGCATCATTCAATGACAAATGGGAACCTACAGGGGTGGCTATAATCGGTGTTTACAATAACGACAGTACTTTATTTGAACATAGCTACAACCTTGACTGTAATTCGGCCTTGGAAGGGGAAGCAAAAGCGGTACTCAAGGCCACGCAAATAGGAGCAATCTTTCCAAGGAAAAGAATTACCATCTTCTCTGATAACCTTGAGGTTATTCAAGGTACAAAGCAGGTGTCAGCTGCACGTTGGAATATCCAACCCATCCTTTATAAGATTATCCACAACGCTGAAGGGCTCGGGCAGATTACTTTCCTCCACATCAATAGGAAGCTCAACAGCAAAGCGGACAAACTTGCAAAGGAAGCTAGGCACGGGGCAACAGAACTACGTCGAAATACACCTAGTTTTTTCGAATTGTCTTCTAGGTTTAGAAAATTAGGGATTGGATGATAGTAGGTATTTACTTTGGGGTGTTATGACACCCCCCCCAAATGTCCAAAAAAAAAGGTATCTTTAGCGACGAACTTATAGGGGCGACAAATAACGACTATTAGCGGCAAAATTAAGATTTTTAGTGTTAATTTTTTTTCCGCTAAAGATACTATTTCTTGTAGTGTATACCTTTATAGGCCTCAAATTCAAAAATGAGAATTTTAAGGGCCTAGTTAGATGTTGTGTTTTTTAAAGGCCTAACTAGAGATTTTTCTGGTTTGGTTATGGTTTCTGGTTACATTTTTAGGGGGTACACACCCACTATTTTAATTTTTTTAATTACATTATAAGTCCTTGTTGAAAATTTATGGTTCTAATTTGCTTACGCATGACCTTTTATGGCCAGTTAATGGTGGGGTCACCCCCTGAAAAGAGCTTGCTTGAGCGAATACCCCCTGAAAAATACAAAACAGTGGGTATATACCCCCTGAAAATGCAAAAAGGGGTACGTAAATACCCACTATTTATTTTAATTACATATTGAGTCCCTATTTTTCAAAGTTCAATGTTCTTTATTCCTTGTTCAGGTCAGTCCAAAGTGGTGGTGAGTCCAACGTGGTGGTGAAGAACCATAACCACAAAAACAGTGGGTCTATTACCCACTAAAACAACATGATTACCCACTAAAACCGCACAAAACAGTGGGTATATACCCCCTAAAAATGCAAAAAAGGGGTATTTACCCCCTGAATATACCACCTCGAGATCTGAGATCGATGACGGGGGAGGCGCTGGTTTTCTGGTTTTCTGGTGGAGAAGAAGAAGATAATGGCTCAAGGGGGCGACGGGAGGCCATTAATGTCGGCTTTCTTGGAGATCTGGGGGCGACGGGAGGCCATTAATGTCGGCTTTTTACGACGGGACCATCACGAACGGCGGAACCACCATGAAAGGAGTAACAAAGCTTCATGGTGAAGCAGCAGGCAAAGGAGACGAGCAGATCTGGAGGCCTTCTACGACCGGACCATAATGAACGGCATGACCATCATGAAAGGAGTGACAAAGCTTCATGGTAAAGCAGCAGGCAACGAAGATGAGCAGATCTGGAGGTTTTCTTGGTGGTGCTCCGGTGACAGGAAGCTAAAGAGGGAGGGGGTGAAGACGGTAGTTCTTCTGGTGTGGGGTTGGATACAGAGCGGAGAGAGGGAGAGAGTGAGGGGTGGGGGAGGGGTTTTTGGTGCGGCTGTTTTCTTGGTGGTGCTCCGGTGACGAGAAGCTGAAGAGAGAGGGGTTGAAGAGGGCTGCAAATCTGCCGAGGGAGAAATGGGGGAGGGGGTGGGTTTTTATGGTGTATTAATTCATAAACCTAATAGGATGGGAACTAGTTATATGGGCTGGTTGGTTTCTAAAAAAAGTGTCTAATTAAAAGATTAAGATTTATATAGGCCTTTATTTTTTTTTTACCCAAAAATAAAGTATAATTTTATCTTTCGAAACATAGGTCTTAAAAAATCAATTATTCATTTCATTTCTAAATACTTTAGGTTCAAAGTGAAAAGGGGAGATCTTGGAGAGTACTTTTTAAAATAAAATATGCCACCCAAACCTGTATCTATCAATAGGCCTAACCCAATTGTGCTTTAGAATATTCATTTTAATAAATCATTAGTACTTTCGATGTACTTTCCTGCATGTTGAGCAAATTTGACAAAACTTTCTAATCACCTTAGTATAGAAAGTTAGTCAAATATTGTGAACTTCAAAAAACTCTTCATATGATACAAACACATACTATTACTTAGTGTTATTGTCAAGACTAAAGATAGAGGAACTAATTTTTTTTTTGGACAGGATAGAGGAACTTTTTTCGTCTATTATATTTGGTTGGTATTGGTCTGATGTCCCTTATGATGACTCTCATTTTGAATGTTTAATCTGTGGACTACAAAGTGACTTGGGTAGAAGTATCTTAAAACTAGAAACTAGAGCATATCTTTATTTTGATGGTGGTGGATGCATGAGGTGGTGATAGGGGTAGTGGTGGTGGTGGTTGGCAGAGAATAATGACGTGGTGGTCAGAGGCAGAGCCATGCACATGGTAGGGGAGTCCATGGCCCCCCTTGATTTTTTGAAAAAAAAAAATTAACTATTAAAAAAATTAAATTTTTAAAAAATCTTCATTTGGCCCTCTCTAATTTTTAAAAGTTTATTTTATTAAGTTTTAAATTATTTTATTTATAAAATTTTATTATTTTTATAACAATTATAGCATAATTAATTTAAAAAATCAATATCGAGACTTATATATATTGTAATATTTACACAATATAGGGACCTTTAGAGCAATTTATCCTAATATAGGGACCTATTTTACGATTTTTGTATGATATTTAGACTTATAGTGTAAATATTGGCGGGAAAAAAAATTCGGGTGCATTGCCCCCTTGGCCCCCCTTTACAAAAATTCCTAGCTCCTTCCCTGGTGGTGGTGGTGGTGGTTAGTGAAAAATGTATGAAGTAGTGGTAGTAGTCGGTGATAAAGAATGAGGTAGTAGTGGTGGTCGTGGTGGTCGGATTTTAAAACAAAAAGAAAATAAAATAAATAAATGATATTATAAACGAGGCAATTACTATAAGAATTCTCATACAACATGATAATTTTGGTAAAAGTTGTGTCTAATATAAAAAATATATTAGACAATAATACTTTTGAATTGTGTCAATCTCATTAAATTTTTCCATCATAACAATTCTGACCAAATATTCCAGCCGAAATTTTTCATGCAGAATTTTCCCGCCAAATTTTTTCCACCAAACAAAATTCCCACATTTTATGTTTTTATTTGATAGAGAAAATCACACCAAATTATATTTAGGGGTTTATGATGTTTGGTAGACAAATTTCACCGAACTATATTTTAGTTTATTTTGTTCTTTTCTACCAAATTACTTTTGGGTTTATACATTAGGGTTTATGTTGTTGTTTGGTGAACCGAATACCTTCAACTATATATGGAGGTTTAAATTGTTGTTTAGTGGGACAAAACCCACCAAAATACTTTAGGTTTGTGCTGTTTGGTGGAAAAATTCCACCAAATAACACTGAATTATGTTTGCCTAGTAACTTTTATTTAGTATTGTCTGGATTTTATTTGACTCTTAACCCGCGAGTAAAACTCAATCACCACAGGGATTTAACAAACATGATGGAGTGAGCGTGCGAAAGAACAACGCGGGAGGGGGCGAGTTGTGGGATTTTCTTGTACATGCCTTTCAAACAAAAAAAAGAGTTACACGCCACGCAAGAGAATTGCAAACGGTATGCTAGTAAATTACATCTTCATAATGATCTTGTAGCCTCTGCCATTGAGTAGAAACCATCTGAACTTATTATATGTTCTTTAACTTTCATTTTATTCTAATTAAGTCATTTTCGTCAAAACTAAAAAACGATCCCAAGTAGTCAAACGAAAATTAAACAAATTTGCTTCAAATCTGAAAAAGCTCCAAAGCCCTATATAAAAGAATCTCAGAATTTCTTCTTTCATGAAAATAAAACAAAATGGAACAATATCAATACCTAGTATACCCTCTGTTCCATAGAATTTGTCCATTTACTAAAAATAATGTTCCAAATATATTGTGCACTTAGAATTTTAAACACTTTTTTCTACTTATTCCACTATTACCTTATTAAAATATTAAAATTTATATTTCCAATACACATTTAAAATATTATAATACTTTATTAAGAGTATTTTTGTAATGATGAATGCAATTATTATGTTTCTTAATATATGTGAAAAACTGAGTGGATAAATTTTGTGGAACAGAGCGAGTATGAGTCTCGAGTAAAGCATAAAATCTTCTCCTTTTAGATCTTGTGGGAGTGGTGGATCCTGTAATTCCATAAATAATCATTGTAAAAAAATATTAAACTATATTTAGGAAGTGAGTAAACATTGACAATAAATTAAACAAAAGTATTTCTGACAGTGAGCAAATTACCCTTTAGCAATACTCAATACATTACCTTAAACGGATAATTGATCTTGAGGACATAATTTTCTCTAAGGTGTATATCCGACCGCTCAAAATCATAATTTCTCTTTAGTAGTAAAGAAAGCACAATTAGATATAAAATGGAGAGGTAATTTGAAAATATCTCTAAGTTTAAGAAGTTTTTTCGCAGAGAGTAGACTCCAAACCTTGACAAATGTCATGCTAAAACTTGAAACATTACAGACCAGCAACTTGTGTGAAATTTTGGTCTTTAATCCTGATGCCATTTCCTAAAGAAAAAAATGTGAATATTAGCTACTATTTTGGAAACTTAAATGAAAAGATTAGTGTATCATAGATAATATAATGAAATTACATGTAACCGAGCTCAAAAAGCAGCTATAGATATTTTTTAATCATCAAAATCTCACTCTAGCTTCAATATATCATTATTGCATAATACAAACTCTTTTTGGATCGCATAAACTCATCTCTGCATATTCTCCAATTATTACCCTGTCTTAAACTGCCAACTCAACCAAAAGTCTGAACCGTTAGAAGGAGGCTCCAACACGCCCCATCACGTGCAAGCCCAGTAGAGTATAGAGAGAAGCCATAGAAGGCTTAGAGAGTTAGATAGAGAGATAAGCTTTGCACGTGCAGGTTTAAAGTGGGTGCCGGTGGAGTGACTTGAACCTGGGACCACGGTCTGCCGTGGAACTCTGATACCATCTTAAATTACCAACTCAACCAAAAGTTCGAACCATTAGGAGGAGGCATTATATTAATGAGATATTACACTCCAACACCCTGTAAGAACATCCTCATTTCACCTACTTGGAGAGTCTGAAGTAAAGAACCAAGTCAAATAATAATAAGAAGAATAGTAATAATAAACCTAATTACGCACTTGTTTTTGTTCATCCTCCTTGACATATTGGTCAAGATTCTCTTGCTTCGACTAATATTATTGTCCACTCTGTGAAGCTGCACTGGAAAAGCATCACATTAGAATGCTATTATAGTCAATCTTCCAATTTTTCAACTTTTCCATATGAACTTTTGCTTTCAGATTTTAGCAAATAGACTTTCAAAACATTTTCTTGTGAAGCATCGAGTTTTAACTCAAATTCATTCAAAGAAACTGCTAAAACTGGCCTTTATGGCCCTTGTATTCTCAATCTCTAAAAGATAATATGTAGTTCCGAATTTTTCCTTTTCTCCGTTCTCCATATTGTTGGTCTCTATTGTGTCATTATATGTATCATTAAGCCGATGCAAGTTCAAATAACACCATCAGATCCTTTCTGATCAAATTAAGATATATACTGAAAGTCCTAGAGGGGGGGTGAATAGGATTACTAATATGATTAATGCCTAATTAAAAAATCTTTTGGACAATTATAAGTTTAAGAAAGAAACTTCTAAGTCAACTAATATATCAAACTCTTAAGGGATCATGCAATGTATAAGCTAAGAGGTTCGATATATAATTGATACAAGTAAAACGAGTTTCTAATCTCTAACTACTCTAGATGGCAATATGTTAGATAAACTAGATAATCAATATCACAATATTCATACTAGCATATTATCAAACATATAAAGTGCGGAAAGTAAATAGAGTAGGGATAGAAAGATACACACGATTTATAGTGGTTCGGTTTCCCTACATCCACTACCTAAGGAAGCCTCCTTAGGATTTCAAGCTTTTCACTAAGCTCCCGTGTCTCTCTTAACCGGGTCGAGAACACAATAACCCTTACAACCTCTTCGATAACACGAAGGACAAACACTTGTGCTATCGCAACACAAGGACACCAAGTATACTCCCGATACTCAAACACTTATGCTATCTCAACACAAGGATACCAAGTATACTCCCTATACTTGAATTCTCTCTTAATCTATCTATTACAAGACCTAGACTTAAGAGGATAGATACAAAGTGTTTAAAGGGGTGCAAACAACTTTGCTAGATAATCTCCTAAAGAGTAGATATGACTATAAGCTTGTAAACTCCTCTTTGAGTAGATAATAACTTTGATAGCTCCTTGGATTAACTCCTTAATTGAGTGGATATGAACTATGAAGCTCTTGACACCTTCTTGGATGATAACAATTAAGCCCCTAAGTGTATATGGGTTGAAGGTGTAGTTGTAGCCTTGAAAGACCTTCAATATATAGCTGCAAAATGCTCCCAACGGTCATATAAGCTTCTATCTAACGGATCTATTTTCTCTCCAACGGATATAAGCTTTGTCCTCTAGTAATAGAGCTGAAACCCTGTCGTGCGGTGTACCGCGGGTAGGGTCCGGTGCACCGCGTGACTGTTCGACTGACTTTTGAGCTTACTGGTCGGACTATGTACTGTACCGCATGCCTGCTCCGTGTAGTGGTCCGGTGTACCGTGACAAAGGTCCGGTGTACCGTGCAGTTTTTCTGAGCTTACTGGTCGGGCCATCTAGTGCACCGTGGGACTGGTCCGGGATGCTGCGGTGTACCGCGTTTCCGTCCGGTGTACCGCGTAGAAACTTAGCTCTCTGGTCGGACTGGTCTATGCACCGTGCTTTGGTCCGTGGTATTGCGGTGTACCGTAGGTGTACTCCGGTGTACCGCACCAAAGGTTTAAAACACCTTCTAGTGAGTATATCTTTTTCTATGATGCTCGGATTAGAAAGCTTTCTTCACGAGAGTTGTAGAGGACATCATTCTTATACACTTTGTAGTTGATCACTAAAGCTAATTCTCAATGTACACAAAGATAAAGTTAATAGCATTTGTATGAGAATTAGTTTCTTAAGATAAAACAATAAAGCTTTGATCTAAATGATAAAGATGCTCTTTTTGATGAATTAGAGTGCAAGATAGAATGTATATAACAAAGGTAATTAGCACACTAAACACAAGAGGATTTGTCACATTAAAACAACCTATTAAGGGAGGCTATATGCCAACAATCTCCCCCTTTTTGATGATGACAAATCCTTCACTAAAACACCTTAGGAATGATATGAAAGTATAAGCTCTTATCAAATATAGCTCCCCCTCACAATAAGCATTTAAGTAAACATGAATATAAGATGTGAAATGCATTTGTGAGTATTTAAAAGTGCAATTTTGAAAGTTTTAGTGCACATATTTCTCCCCCTTTGTCTTCATCAAAAAGACGGGATAATACGATCAAGCAAAAAATCATAGAAGAGCTAAAAACTCAAGTGAATAGATTTTTGAAAAATAACATAGAGAGATCAAAGGTTAAAAAGCAATTAAAACATTTTAATTTGAGATGCACAAAGATCAACAATTGCAAAGCATAAAAAAGATAAGGGATGGAGACATTTTACCAACTTCTTGATCGATAGGTTTTCATCTTATAAGCTTTCTAACAATGCAAACGATTAGTGCAATTATAAGATAAACGATTAGTGCAAACGATTAATCTAGCATTTTAGTTTTTAAAGATAATTTACTAAAAACTCCCCCTCACGAAATGCATAGAGTGTTTGTTTCAATTTTGAAAAGTTTGACCAATAATTTCTCCCCTTTTTACCAATAAGAATATTTGAATCAATTTTAAGAAATCATGGGGTAAATTGTCATTTTTGAAAAGCAAAAGGGTCAAGATGAATTTTCCAAAAGTTTAGGGACTAAACGCAATTTTGAAAAACTTCAAAGGACCTAAATGCAATTTTCAACCATATGAAGAACTAAGACTAATTGAACAAACTAAAGGGACTATAAAACAATATAGAATAAGATCAAGGATGAATGATGCAATAGTACCTATATCATCAAAGAAAATGTTAGCACCATTAACACATTTAAATAAATATCCGAAACATAAAGGATAAGCAACTAACATATAACATACATATCCAATAAACCAAGTTAGACACATAGCATCCTAAACCAATTATCCAAATATAGCCAAGTAGCAATAAAATCCTAAATATCCAAAACAACCACAATAATGACCAAGTAGGATAATATGAAGATTAAAAACACCCAAAGAATAATTTGAAACCGATTTTAAGAAATATAGGGGTAAAATTTAAACTATGAAAAGTATGGGGGTCAAAATGCATTTTTCAAATGTTTAGGGACTAAATGCAATTTTGAAAACCTTCAAGGACCTAAGTATAACTTTCTCAAGACAATAGGGACCTAGGTCTAATTTTCAAGCATAAGAAAGCTAAATGCAACTTGTTCAAACTATAGGGATCTAAAATCAATATTTTTCAACCTATAGGTATCACAATGCAATATTTTCAACCAATAGGGACCATAATGCAAGATAGAACAATAAACCCCAAATCGCGGTGTACCGGACCATTGTTGCGGTGCACCGCACTAAAGCTCGACCAAAAGGAGTAAGAAGAGAGATTTTGAAAATAGGCAATTTGCATAAACACCCGAAGTTAATACGAAAACTCCCCAATAGTATAGAGATATTTTAAAACAACTAAAAACGCTTTTGTTTTGAAAAGATTCAACGAGGAAATCCCGAAAACACATAAAGCAGTTTATTTCATAAATACCCCTATATTTTCTAAAAAGTACAAAGAGACCCAATGTAAAAACTAAGCAATTTTAAGCATGAAAAGGTCAAGTTATACAAGATATTAGCACAATAGGGAATAAACCATATAAGCACATAATGAAGCACATCATAAAGATAGTAAGCAAAGCAAATTCATGCAAATGAGTTAATGACCAATAATGGATAGAATTCCCATAATACTATGCATAAAACATTTTTGAAATGCTATGGAAAATGCAAACGATTATCGGAAAAATATTTTTGAAAAACAATTTCTTTAAAAACTCACCCATATGAAAATGCAAATTTGTGATCAAAGATAATTTAATATTTGAAAGTGTAAACTAATATCTTTGATCTTTTTCCCTTTTACCAATCAATAGGCACTTTTGAAAGATATAAAAACTTGTAAGAATAAAAAGTGCAATTTATAAACGTTGAGGGACTAAAAAGCAATTTTACATAGTAGGGACTAAAAATGCAATTTTTTAAAAATATGAACTAAAATGGCAAATATTACATGTGAAAGATTATGAAGTCCAAACTATGACACTTTGGAGAAAATAAAACTATGAGGGGTCAAAGTGCAATTTTGAAAATTTTGGGGACAAGATGCAATTACCAAAATTCTAAGAGCTAAAGTGCAAAAACATCATTCATGAGAATTAGATGCAATAACACTAATAACATTAAAACAATGATAAGAATCACAAGATAATATCCAACAACAAACACAACTAATCAAATCACAACCCAAAACATAATTAAAAACGCAAGCCATAAGGAGGAAACGCAATATAAATAAACGAGATAAAGAAAAGAAATCACCGGATTTTCCTTTTTCGAGATTTGAGCGTTCTTTCGTATATTAATTCTTCCATTAGTTTCCTCCAAGCAAAGTAACGATCACCTACAAAGAGAATGGAGGTTGTGTAGAAAACAACACTTCCAAAAGATTAAATTCCAAATCGTTTACTCTACTAACGGTTAAGCTATTCACGTAGAGTTAGGCTCTGATACCAAATGAAAGTCCTAGAGGGGGGGTGAATAGGATTACTAATATGATTAATGCCTAATTAAAAAATCTTTTGGACAATTATAAGTTTAAGAAAGAAACTTCTAAGTCAACTAATATATCAAACTCTTAAGGGATCATGCAATGTATAAGCTAAGAGGTTCGATATATAATTGATACAAGTAAAACGAGTTTCTAATCTCTAACTACTCTAGATGGCAATATGTTAGATAAACTAGATAATCAATATCACAATATTCATACTAGCATATTATCAAACATATAAAGTGCGGAAAGTAAATAGAGTAGGGATAGAAAGATACACACGATTTATAGTGGTTCGGTTTCCCTACATCCACTACCTAAGGAAGCCTCCTTAGGATTTCAAGCTTTTCACTAAGCTCCCGTGTCTCTCTTAACCGGGTCGAGAACACAATAACCCTTACAACCTCTTCGATAACACGAAGGACAAACACTTGTGCTATCGCAACACAAGGACACCAAGTATACTCCCGATACTCAAACACTTATGCTATCTCAACACAAGGATACCAAGTATACTCCCTATACTTGAATTCTCTCTTAATCTATCTATTACAAGACCTAGACTTAAGAGGATAGATACAAAGTGTTTAAAGGGGTGCAAACAACTTTGCTAGATAATCTCCTAAAGAGTAGATATGACTATAAGCTTGTAAACTCCTCTTTGAGTAGATAATAACTTTGATAGCTCCTTGGATTAACTCCTTAATTGAGTGGATATGAACTATGAAGCTCTTGACACCTTCTTGGATGATAACAATTAAGCCCCTAAGTGTATATGGGTTGAAGGTGTAGTTGTAGCCTTGAAAGACCTTCAATATATAGCTGCAAAATGCTCCCAACGGTCATATAAGCTTCTATCTAACGGATCTATTTTCTCTCCAACGGATATAAGCTTTGTCCTCTAGTAATAGAGCTGAAACCCTGTCGTGCGGTGTACCGCGGGTAGGGTCCGGTGCACCGCGTGACTGTTCGACTGACTTTTGAGCTTACTGGTCGGACTATGTACTGTACCGCATGCCTGCTCCGTGTAGTGGTCCGGTGTACCGTGACAAAGGTCCGGTGTACCGTGCAGTTTTTCTGAGCTTACTGGTCGGGCCATCTAGTGCACCGTGGGACTGGTCCGGGATGCTGCGGTGTACCGCGTTTCCGTCCGGTGTACCGCGTAGAAACTTAGCTCTCTGGTCGGACTGGTCTATGCACCGTGCTTTGGTCCGTGGTATTGCGGTGTACCGTAGGTGTACTCCGGTGTACCGCACCAAAGGTTTAAAACACCTTCTAGTGAGTATATCTTTTTCTATGATGCTCGGATTAGAAAGCTTTCTTCACGAGAGTTGTAGAGGACATCATTCTTATACACTTTGTAGTTGATCACTAAAGCTAATTCTCAATGTACACAAAGATAAAGTTAATAGCATTTGTATGAGAATTAGTTTCTTAAGATAAAACAATAAAGCTTTGATCTAAATGATAAAGATGCTCTTTTTGATGAATTAGAGTGCAAGATAGAATGTATATAACAAAGGTAATTAGCACACTAAACACAAGAGGATTTGTCACATTAAAACAACCTATTAAGGGAGGCTATATGCCAACATATACATTAGGATTCTTATACATATCTTTGGAAATTCTTAATGAAACTTTGCCCGAGCTTTGTAAAAAGAAACAAACGTACCCTGATAAACGCTTGAGCTTTGTGGTGGTGATTAGGGAGTGATAAAATAATGATAAATAAAGATAAGAACTAGCACCCTAACCAATCACGTTACTCACTACAAGTATCACAGATCGTATGCAAGTTTAGTTGATAAATAGAATTCGTTCGCATAGACTACGAAGTCTTAGGATTAATGAAAATATAAAGTGCAAATAAAAGAAGTTACTAGTTAGACGAATGATACACTAAAAGACTCTGGAATATTTGTTTGGTTTTATAACTTAAATAATTAACTAAATAAACTAAAGGCACAAAAATAAATAAGAGAAGAGAGATAGTATAAGAGTTTAGCTCGAGATATAGCAAGTAACCCCCACTAGCCTTGTATTATAATTATAATTGAAGGGAGAATTGTGTGATACCCAATAAACAGGATTCTATATTCCTCCTAACATCCTTCCGGGGGGACTTGGGAGGCGACCTAACAATTACCAGTGGACTTGCGTAAGGGGACCCTGCGCAATGATCAATGGTTAATCTCAAACTCCAGTGACTATCTAGTTAGGTAAGCTCGCCAAGATCACTACCGCACACTAGACGTTTATGTGGTTTCAATAATTGGACACCTCTTCTGGGTGACCATCCAACAACTATGGTGTTCCTATACGTTGTGCACCGCAAGAACTACATACAATATATCAAAGCACATAAAAACAGAGTTATCACTACTAATTTCAATTAAAAAGGACATCCCAAATTAAAATAGATATAAAACAAGTCTAGGGTTAATACTCATATGCTAATCTCAAGCTAAATAGAATTAGTTCATACTAGAGAAAGAAAGAAATAAATTAGAAAGGTGAAGGGTTGGAATGTCATGAACAACTTCCAACTCATTCTTGTCTTCTTGTCACTTGCTTCTATGTTGATTAAAGGTTGATTCGGAACATCAAGCATGATTTTTCTAAGGTATGAATGGATATATATAGGCCTTTGGTCGAAATATAGAGTAATCCCCAAGTTAAGGAGTCTTAATCTTACCAAAATTTGTATTCCTAAATGTAAGACATGATAAACCTTTGCAGATTTTGATTTGGTCATATCTCCTTCGTTACTTATCAGAATTTAGTGTACGGCCAGTCAAAACAACCGCGATAAAAATATTATCGGTTAGTTGAAGAACTCCTCCAAATTTGTGACCGACTTTCTGCATCAACTTAGTTACTGAACATTTGCAGATTTGTATTCCTGAATGTATTCCGACTTTCTGCATCAACTTAGTTACTGAACATTTGCATCAACTTAGTTACTCAAATTTGTATTCCTAAATGTAAGACGTGATAAACCTTTGCAGATTTTGATTTGGTCATATCTCCTTCGTTACTTATCAGAATTTAGTGTACGGCCAGTCAAAACAACCGTGATAAAAATATTATCGGTTGGTTGAAGAACTCCTCCAAATTTGTGACCAGCATTCTGAGTCAAAATGATTTTGAGTCAAAATGAATCTCATATGTATTAAAAGAAGAAAAAGAAAAGGCATGAATAGGTTATTATTACTTTTAGATTTATGTGTTTTTTTTTCAATGTAATTTATTTTCAAATGTTCTCTCCTATATGCTCATATATTTACAAGGTTTTCCCTTGAATATATTTTTTGAGGTATAACTAATATTTTGATTTTTTTTTGGACAAGCTAATATTTCGATTACAAATGTTCCAACTTATCAAACTAACTTATCTGCTACTCTGAAAATGGGCTATTTAGTTTATAAGGCCAACCCCACCCCCATGTTTATAAAAAACATCAAGGGCCCCAAGTAGTAGTTGGGATTCAACTAATAGGATTAAAATTCCCAAACAACCCCTAATGACCAATATATAACACCCACCCCCATCCCCTTTCTTCTCCCTCAGCATACCCGACCCCCCTCCCCTCCCATTCTCTTCCATTCTCTCTGTGAGCAATACATCGTCGACCAACAACCCACCACCAGCAGTTCCGCACTACCCCACCACCTCCTCTACCCTCTCTGATCAAACCACCACCACCTGGCATCCACACCGGCGTCAACATCAACCCCACCACCGTCCTACCCTCCTTTCTTATATAACCACCACCAGCAATTCCGTGCCATCACACCACCGCCCTAACCTCTCTGTGATTACTGACCAACTGAGCACCACATTCCCTCCCCTCTGTCTGAGCTTCACCAGCCACCATCTCAAGCTCTCCACCATCATCCTCATCATCAATTAACCCATCGTCGTCAACATCAACCCCACCATAACCCACACCTACTTTCGTTACACAACATCATCCCCACCATCATAAAACTCAACCCCACCCCACCATCATATTCACCGCCATCAACAGAATTCCATCTCTTCGCCACTGCTCACCACCATCAACACCAAACCCATCAACACTGAAACCCTATTCTTCACCACTGCTAACCACCATCATCTCTGAACCACCTTCCGGACCCATCTCTTCTCCATTTGAACCCCATCTCTTCACCTTTATTCGAACCCCATCTCTTCACCACTGCTCGGCACCCTGGACACCGAAACCCAACTCTTCACCTCAAATTGAAACCCATCTATTCACCACTCTGAAATTTGGTGTGGAGGTCCAGACCCGTGAAGATTTGTCGCCAGTTCCATAATCCACCCCCATAGTAGTATGGGTCCAGCCCACTCAACATACCAGCAGCAGTCCAGACCGAAGTCCATCCCTATAAAGTGAAGTCCAGCCCGTTGATGTCTTTATTCCTCTCTGATTTAGTAATTCATTATTGTATGGTATTTTAGTAATTCATTTTTGTTCGCATCGCAATTGTGAATTTGTTGTTCAAACATCGATTTTGCAGGTTGTTTGAGTTTTTTTGTGTACATGAATTTGGTAAACAATTGTCAGTTGAATTGAAGTATTGAAAATGGATTTTTTTTTTGTCATTTTTAACTAATTTCAAAACAGCAAGTTGTTCATTGTAATTCCTTGTTAAAACACAGATTCTGCAGATGTTTTTGGAGTTTTTTTGTGTACATGATCTTGGTAAACATCGATTCCCATTGGAGTAGTGAATGGTACAACCCACTTAGGCAGATTTTTTTTCCCTTTGTTCATTGTACTATGTGTGTTGTTGGGCCAGGTAGTTAAATCATGGGTTCTTGGGTTGGTGTCAAAGGGGCCAGCCCATTAACAGTGTTAGTTGTTTTTGTTTGGTTATATACAGTATTGGTTCAGCCACATTGAGTTAATAAGCGAGATGGGTCTGTACCTGTATGGGAGTTGAGTTACTGTAATAGGCAAGTTAAGAATTGTTGTGAAAAATGCAGCGGGTCCGTACGCATCACAAGGAGAGATTTAATAGACAAGAACTTAACCAAAAAATTAGAAAATGGCTTTAAAAAAAACTTTTCCTAAATATTATAAACTTGTTGGAAAGTTGGCTATACAAAGTAATTTCCTCTCTGAAAATACCCAATTTGTATTGGACTACAAGGATAACTAGTAAATTATGAAGTGCATCTCTTAAAGTCTTAAACCCTATGCGGGAATTGTGACATCATAGAAAGAGAGAACGATAACTATCCACGCGTGTAGATACAAACAATTTAAGAGTCTAGGGAATTTAATCCATGTCAAAAAAGTCCTACAAAAGTAACTCCTTTACCTAACTCCATGTACTCCATCTACTATATATATAACCCACCATTCTTTTATCATAAAGCTCACCTAAGGCTAAAAATTGTCCAAACTGTAACCTACTTCAGCCTTGTTTGCTTACTGTTAGAAGTGTAAATCAGTACATCCATCATAAACATGTTTAGAAGTATGTCAAAAATGTTGCATCAACTTTTTACGATATCGAAATACATAACCATGATTCTTGCCCAAATAACACTGGCTTGGGATCAACTTCTTCACCATTCATTTGCTCATTCATACACGCTTTGCAACATACAAGAAGATCTTAATGGACAACAAATAAGGCGATTTGAGTGTGATGAAGGTTCGTGTGATCCAAGTGAATGTGCCGTTTGTTTATGCGAGATTAAAGAAGGAGATGAAGTTAGTGACTTGGTATGCGATCATCTTTTCCATGGAGAATGCTTAGATAAATGGCTTGGACATGGAAACTTTACGTGTCCACTGTGTCGTACTTGTGTGAAAATGCCAAGACATGAAATGTCAACAGAGTCTCATCATCAAGAATTGCTTCTCTTTAACTATTGTGTTGATAGATCAATTGATGATGATAATAGGTGGAGATCAATAGTATGATGTAGTTGACTTGATTCTATAATTACACCATTGTTTTAATTTGTACATATTTTTAACGAATTAAGAGCAAAGCATTGCACATATATTGTTTCCATAAGTACTGAAAACTTTTTGTTTTAAGGGCCGTAACTATCAATCCCTCCCCAAAATTAAAGAAAAACAGATTTTGAACTTCTTTTGTTCCTTTTAGATTTATGCCACTAATAAGTTGCAGAATGGGTTGTTAAAAAGACATATGGGTTAAAAGTTTATAAATAGTACTCGATAAATGTTCAAATTAACGTTCAACTCGATACTTTCTTCTTCCATTTCTATTTTTACACAATTTTGTTACATAATATTAATTAAAAAAAAGTTATTCAATTTCCATATGTTTAAAAAAAAAATTACTCAAAAGGGCAACGCCCAATTAATTACACGGCAAGCAAAACTAGTTCTAATTAATTATAACTATAAGATGGAAAGAAGGCACAAGGCCTACATGTGTGACCAGCGAATGGATCAAGCTCTAAACATGTCCCTGGCCTGACTGAGACCGACAAGGTAAATGTCCTTGTCGTTGTGATGGTTGAGGCGGGTCTAGTGGAAAAAAATAGTGAATAGATTCCCGAAACTGGAGCATCCAGACACTTTTGCTCAAACATAGAACTTGTTCAAAAAGGTTGAGGAAGTTGTTGATGGAGAATGTGTTTATATGGGGACTCAACCACTGTAGTTTTAAAAAGGACAGGATCCTCTTAAACTTATCTTGGTAAAACCTTAAAGTTAAGAGCATTGATATATATCACCTCTATGTGATTCACCCTTATTTCACCTTCTATTTGTCACCCTATGTGGCATTAAACAAAAGAGAGATAAAATAATTAATTAGGAGAGAGAAACTATTTGATTAGTTTTTAAAACCTCCACATAGGAGGTGATATATAGGTGAAACAGACATGGCGATATATATCATTACTCTAAAGTTAATTGTATCTAATTTTGCATATATTGTTGTATCTTTAGATGTGTGGCATGGTAGATTAGAAATGGTTTTTTATTAAAAGCTTAAATATACGCAAACTTACCATGTCCATAATATTGATGAATTTCTTAAATATCAAATATGTGTAGAGTCCAACTGTGCTAGTAGACATTTTAAATTTGTGGCCATTGGAAATACTAAAATATCAGAATTTGTGCATTTTGACTTGACTAACTTTAAAACAGCGTCAGTAGAGGAGGTGAGACATATAACCTGTGCAGATGACTATTGTAGGTTCGTTATAGTCTACCTTTCAATTTCTGAAGATAAAGTGGAACAAGCCTTTTTTTAATTAGAAAGCTAATGTTAAAATCAATTTAATAGAAATGCATGGGTCGATAGGGGCAGTAAATAAAGTTTGAATTCCCTCAAAGAGTTTTGTGAAAATAAATAGAATAATACATGAAATTAGTACCCTATACACACCCGAAGAGAATGGCATAGCTAAAAGGAATTGTAGAACCCTTATATAAGATTTGAATTCCATTAGTCCAGGTTTAACAAACAACATGGGGGGGGGAGGTTGTCATTTCTACTTGTTTAGGACTTAGTAGAGTACCCATAAAAATTTAGACAATGCCGATTATGAGTTATGAAAGTGCCTTCCACTTAACCTGAAATATTAAAAGTGTGGGGTTGTTCGACCAAGGTAGGGCTACCCGACTTCTATAAAGTAAATATTGGACCTAAGACCACATATTCAATTATAAGATATGCTTACAGTAATGATGCATAGAGATTCCTATCGCTAGATGATAGTTGTGTTTGTGAATCTAGAGATGTTGAATTCTTTGTGCACATATTTACTTTTGAAAAATATGAACAATGTCAATAGCTCTTTTCCTATTATTATATCTTCTAATAACTTATATGTTAAGTACTAATATGCCGGTAAGTGATAATAACCTTACCCATTAACTAATGTGATTTCTAGTAGCATTCATGAGGATGAACCTAGGAGTAGTAAGAGATGTAGGGTCGAGTCAAGTTGTGGACCCAACATTATCACTGCGTTTTTTACTAAGGGTCTTCACATATACATGTTAAGTGAAGATGTAGTAACTTGATCTCTTATGGAGGAAACCCTTAAAAAACTTTGATGAGTATTTAAAATCTATAGACACTAGTTTTTGGAAAGAAGCTATTAATAGTAAACTTGAATCTATTAAAAACCCATATATGGGAATTAACCGACTTATCTAAGGAAAGTTAACCAATTAGTAGAAAGTGTAATTTTTAAGGAGAAATTGAGATAACATGGTTCAGTAGATAAATTCAAATCTAGACTTGTTACTATAGGTTCAGCCAAAATAGAGGCTTACTTTGCGATGACACTTACTCCCTTGTACCTAAAATAGCCATTATTAGAACCCTTATTGCACTAGATGTTATTCACGAACTAATTGTACATCAAATTGATGTTGAAACTTTATTTTTGAATGGAGATCTAGATGAAGAAATGTATATGGTGCAACCTGAGGGGTTTGTGGTTCCGGGTCGAGGAGATGTCGTATGTAAACTTGGGAAGTCGTCGTATGCCTTAAAATAGTCACCTAAAAATTGGTAGTGGTACCTTAATAAAAGATGGCTTTGTAGTTAACACTTTTGACTCTTGTGTTTACTTTACAGTAATGGGATTAGACTGTGTTATTCTTTATCTCTATGTGGATGATATGCTTATCTTTAGTACCTATTTTCATATTGTTAATGAGACTAAATGCTTCAATTCTTCTAGATTTGATATGGAATATATGGGGGAAGCTGACGAGATTCTAGGGGTAAAAAAAATTAGGCGTAGTAATGGTTTATCCCTTAGTCGATCTCATCATGTAAAAAAATTATTTAATAAATTTGATTCTTTTGATATGATGCATGTTGAAACTTTTTATGATTCTAGTATTTATCTATGTTAAAACTATAAGGATGTTGTATCCCAAAATTAATATGCTAAAATTATAGGAAGTGTGATATTCTTAATGAACTATACTCGACTTGATATCGCCTATGACGTAAGTAGACTCTTTTGATATACTCACAACCCGAGTTGTGACCACTATGTCTCTCTTTATCGTTTATTTAAGCACTTAATATGTACTATTTATATAAGTCTGAACCTTGACAAGTTTAATGTAGTTCTTGAAGGACTTTGTGATGCTAACTGGATCTATGATGATGATGAAGTAAGCTCCATCAATGGATATGGGTTATCCTCTAGAAGAGGTAACATATCTTGGAAATCATGTAAACATATTTGTATAGCATGCTCCACCATGGAATCTAATTCCATAGAACTAGAGTTGGATAGGAAAGAAGTTGAGTGTTGAGAAGTCTCTCAATGGACGTGTCTCCATAGGAAGGAAGTGTCATGCCGGTATGTATCTATCGCGATTTGCAAGAAGTGACTGGTGTTTCTCATAATAGTGTCTACAATGGAAAAATGAGACATGTTTGTATCAGACGTGATTTCGATATAAATTATTGAAGAATGGTGTGATAGACTTGGAATTTATATAGTCAGAGACATATTTGGCTGATCAGATTACTAAAGGCTTAACCTAAAGAGTAGTATTAGAGACGTCGAGGGGGATGGGGATAAAGACCATTTATGAAGAACGTATGGCGTATAAGGCCATATGATACACTATCTTTCCATACCTATGGCGTAAACTATGCAAACATGAGCTTACAAGCTCTTAATTATTTAATAGGCATTAGTGGAGGTTCTATTTTGAAAGACTTGAGGAATTCACCGATGATATTGAGATGCATATATATCTTTGAAGATTTTATTGATAAATGTATTTTAACTCTTAATGAGTTCATAACCATTAGTGTTGGTCATACTGAGATGGACTTGATGAATTCACCGATGAGGTTGACATACATTTCACTTAACATGATATCAAGACCCTAGAGGGATAGTCTACATTCAATAGATAGCACTGAAGATATTAAAGAGGAGTTCATAACTCATAATGAATTCATATCCCTTAACGGTGGACCTATTGAGAAGTACTTGATGAATTTACTAAACATGGTGAGGTTGAGCTCTAGTGCTCTTAATATCTCGAGATCCTAGAGGGGTGGTCTACTTTGGGTAGACATATTTAAAGATCACGTGTGTATAAGAAAGGGTGATGATCGAGGAATTTGTAATTACTAGGGGGTAGAGTATGTGTTGTGAGGGTCTCGACCAAAAAACGTCAAGTTCAAGCGTATGTTCACTTGACGAGATTTGGTGGTTGCCTCACTTCACTATGTGTCAGTTCGAATCAAAAGATATTGTCACTTGAATACAATTCAACCAACATTGTGCATGGATACTTGATCGTCTTTTCTCAAAGATCCTTGTTAGGGGATTGTTGGAATTTAATAATAATTTCAAAGGTTGTATTTATTGAAATTAATGCTTTTGAAGAAGAAGAAGAAGAAGAAGAAGAAGAAGAAGAAGAAGAAGAAGAAGAAGAAGAAGAAGAAGAAGAAGAAGAAGAAGAAGAAGAAGAAGAAGAAGAAGAAGAAGAAGAAGAAGAAGAAGAGTATTTTTCTTATTTTGTCCCACAAAGGAAGTGGAGAAGGAAAAATATTAGTTTATATCTTTTGCCTCCTAGATCCTTTAAAAGGCTCAAGACTATAGAAATAAATAGTATGAAAATACACACACACGACGCACCACCACTACTCGGCCCGACGAAGGCGAGATGTGTCCTGGGGGGTTGGGGAGTCTTGGAGAATTGAAAAAAACATATTTTGGGAGCGGATATTAATCTACCTGAGATTGAGTTTACCCGTACATGTTCTAAGAGTTTTTTGTCGTTTTCATGGCTCTCATTCCCAACGTTGAAAAACTCTCACATTAAACGATCTGCATGCATGCTCCCATCCCCAACAGTCTGAAACTCCCACACTTATGGCTCAATTTTTACAGGAGTTACAAGTGTTGTCCAAATATTTTCTCCACTGGCTGAAAAGAAGTGTCCAGGTTCATGCCAGAAATCAAAGGAGATGGAAAACGTTTTTTGGATTTATGATAAAAACATTTTTGTCTTTATGGTGGACTCTTTTATGTTGCAGTTAATGTGAACGTTTTGAAGCTTCCTAAACTACGTTATAAGAGGCTGATCTTATTTTACAAATAACACACTAGCAGAACTACAAAAACCAGAAAACTCTCAAACTCTCCTTCTTTATGTAAAATCGGTTTGAGCATAGAGTAGTGATAGTATTAGTTTGAGGATTTCAGATGTACCCGAAAAATCCTTTTTAACACAAGTATTGTAGTTATCACTCGTAATTCTCGTTTTCATTGTAAGTTTTGTCTTTCTATTTCATTTACGTGTAATCTTATTGTAAGATTCGTTTACGTTTTTTAAAATAAAGTGTTATTACCATTCGCTACAGTTAGTGTTCTTGTTATTTTACCAACATCGTGTACCACCTCGGGCATGAATTTTCCCCTCGATATAGGATCAAACGAGGTATTTATCTGATAGACTCAAAGGTTCGAGAAGGTTATACCTTCTAACACACTTCTTGGCTTGTCACGTCAAATAATGTAAGGGGAATAGATCAAGATTTGTAAGTTCCTACAAATAACCTTTCACATATATTAGAGAAGGTACAAATTTTTCCCATTTAATTGATACACCCACATATACTGATTTTAGTATCAGAATGTCATTAAGTGTAAAACATTTCTTGGTCGTAACCAAGTGTATGTAGGAGAAAGTGTCACTATACCCAAATTTAATGATCGGTTATATAACTAATAAAAAAATCAAAAGTATTGCCTTTCAATATTTTTTAAAAATATTGAGAAAAAACTTATTTATTCCCGTTTTATAAATATTTTGTAACTCCATATACAACTGTGCGAGTGGGGGAGGAGCCACTGTTGGAGTGGGCGAATAGGGTAATTAGGAGTGATATGTGATTTGATAAGGTTAGTGATTATATTAGAGATGATGGGTCTTGGGACTTGGATAGGTTTTGATATTAATTACCGTCTAATAAACTACGGGACAATGCGCGGAATAGAGTCTCTTTAAACAATGGATAGAAGGATGTGCTTTCTTGGCTTAATGAGACAAATGGGATTTACTCTGTTAAGTCTTCACAGTTGGAGCCTGAATCGGATATACGTGAATCGGGGATTGAATGGTGGTATACCATTTGGAAAATAATGTGTCCTTATTAAATTAGGGTGCTCGTGTGGAAATCGGCACAAGAAAGGCTAGCTACGGGTCTAAACTTAGTTAGGAGGGGGATGGAGGTGTTGGTTGTATGTCCATGGTGTGGAGGATTAGAAGATAGCGCAATACACTTATTTAGGGATTGCGAGAAGGCTAGGGGATTCGGGACCTTGTGCGAAAGGAAATTCAGTGGGGGCCTCAAATGGTAGTAGGGATGATGGGTTGGGTGTTTGTTATGAGTCGGAGCTTGGGAACAGGGGACTGGACGAAGTGGAGTAGACTTCGCTCGTGGGAAGAATCTCTGCAGAATTTTCGCATCACAAAAGTAGCTCACAACAAAGAAGTATAAGTTTTGCAGGCCAAAGTTCGTGGACTTACAATAGTATTTTCAAACTTAACAGGGGTGGGAATACATGGACTTATAGCTGCAATTCTGAAACTTACAGGAGAGAGAGCTCAAGGGCCTACAAGGATAACTCGGTTAGGCACGCAAGAAAACATTCAATGACCTCCATGCATTTCTCTAAAAAGCGCTAGGCTCTACTAAGGCGGTTGAGAACCTTCGAGCGCCAAAATGACTAGGCGGCCCATTAATAGGAATTTAGGCGGTTTTTATATTATTTTATATTAAATATGTACTACTAATACATGAATAATATTTTAATATTAATATACTTAAAGTAGATCAATTTAACATAAATAACATATATTAAATATGTACTACTAATACATTAATTGAAGAATATTTAAATATTAATATACTTAAAGTATATCAATTTAACATAAATAACATATATTTAACTATAAAATAATAATAATTCATTATTATTAACCTAAAAATGACCAATTCAAGAAATCTAAACTTCAAATTTGAAAAACCCTACATTCTTTTTTTTTTCACACGTTCAAACTCTAACCTAAGTAGTTTTTTCTTTATATTTTGATTATGTGTTGGATTTGATTAGATTGAATCAGTTATTTATGGGTTAGTTATTCATGGGTGAGCATGCTAGATAGTATTCGGGTTGGGTGACCCAGTTTTCCGACTGGGTAGCTTATTATATAGATTATGCATACACAAAGTATCTAGCCACCTTCTAGAGAATTTCTAGGCAGAGCGCACTTTGGAACACCTAGGAGGCCTTGTTTTAGAACACTGCCTCCATGTGTAATTTTTCAAGGATCAGGGGAGTGGAAATTTTGCAGGGTCATCGCACCAGATCCAACTCGGATCAGGTAGATCCGCACACCAGAAGTCATGAAAGGACGATTGACAGAGATGATGATCAAGCCGGGAGGAACAAAGTTCAGGAAGGAAATGAGCAGTCTAGGCGGCAGGGGACTGATAGAACGAATAATGCGAGTGGAAAGGAGGTGGTGAAGTGGTGGAATAAGAACCTAGGTGAGAATGGACTTTTTGTAGGTTTAAATTGGAAATTTTTATTTGTTTCGCTAATAGGGGTGATTTCGAAGGAACAAAACGAGACGGTGTTTAATAGCGAGCCTTTCTCGTGGGGAGATAATTAATTATGTAAGAATATAGTATAGCGGTGGATTACATTATAGCCTGGCGAACTCATTCGGGCAAACTTGGGCGGTGTAAAGATCAAGTGCAATGGACTGGGTGGTGTAAACCAAGTCGGGCGTATAAACTTAACACATATGGGAGTTGTTATTGAGGTTAAGGAGGAGTGGGTGGATTGCTAAGGGATAAGGAGGGAAATTGGGTGAAGGGTTTTTCTTTGAATGTCACTTGCTCTTTTTTTTTTTGATATATGGGTGTCCGGGCCAGCTTACGCGCACCACGACTATTCCTATAGGAAATATACACACCTTCTCATGCATACTCCCACTTAATCAAAACTAGGTTACCCATGTTCAGGGAGGAGACTCGAACCTTGCACCTCTTGCTTACCCCCCTTTAAGGGCTCAAGAAATAACAAGGCTGAGGGGATCCGAACCCTGTACCTCCTAAATGAGAGACAAGGTCCTGGCCATTGAGCTAGTCCCAATGGTTATGTCACTTGCTCTTTGGCGATAGGAGCGGGTCTTATTGCGCTTTATGAGGGTCTGCTCATGGTTGTGGAAATGGAAGTGAAGGAGGTTTGGGTGGAAATGGGAGTGAAGGAGGTTTGGGTGGAAATGGACTCACAAGAGGTCATAAATATAATTAATCACGTGGAACAGGGAAGAGGTCCAATGGCATTTTGAATTGATGAAATTCAGAAGATACTAGAAAATAAGGCATCGTTCAAAACAAAAGGTATTTATTATGAAACTAATGGGTGTGCGGATTGATTAGGGCGGTAGGGTTCAAGACAGGAGAGTGGTTACGAGACTTTCGATGACCCACCGGGTGGGTTGGGGAGAATGCTCGTTGGGGACAGGTTTGAGTGGGAAGTTCTTAGGCGGATTTTTATGACGGTTTTAAAATAACGTTTTAAGCTTGTGATAGGGCATTATCGTTGGTTTTATCTTGTATTAAAAAAACTTAAGGGGTGGGGTGGGGTGGGGGTGGAGTGTATCTACATATAAATCTAGCTACTCTGTAATTTAGTTAATCAAAGTTTTTGCAATGTAGTAAATGATTTTCCCTTATAAGTCGTAATTAACCTAATATTTCATTCGTTATTATAGTTTGAGGTGATATCCAGCATTACTCGTTATTATATTAAAATTTCACTATCATCATTGAGATGTAAATTGTTCCATTGCAGCTCTAATGTAATACTCCTGCAAGAGTCAAAGTACGCCAGCCAGCTTTGAAACATTATAGTCACTCTGTCTCACAGAAATATCAAGAGACTTTTTTTTTCTTTTTTTGTCAAATTATCCTTGATAATATCAAGAGACCGAAGTCAATAAATGACGCCTCCAAAAGTAATAAAGATGGAGGAGAATATAATACTCCAATATAATGTTCTATGTAAATATAATAATGTTTGGTAGGCAATAAGGTACGGATAGTATTTTTATTTTTAATGATTTGTTAAATTCGATTTCGATAGTACTGATTCCAAAAACCTAATTTTATTCTAAAGATAAAGGCATTATGTGGCTTTCTAATTTTCGTAAAAATGCACTATAGCGATACTTGATCTATAAAATATCGCAAAATAGTTATTTAGGTTAGTATTTTGTGCCACCTTCAACTCTTTATACCAATTTATATCAGTTGATCGTTAGTTAACGCTGTGTGGCACCATTTTAGTGTTATCTCAGTGCAACGTCATCATTATTTACAAATCATTATTCTTTTTAAAAAATAAATTTAAGACATAGAAAAAAACCATCTTCTTCATCGCTTTCCTGCACAAGAAAACTCAGCCACTCGTGATCCATTCTCCACCATCATCTCAGGAAAACTGCCGCCACCTGCACAAGAAAACCGCCGCCACTCATGGTCCATTCCCCACCATCATCAACACGCTTGGCTACTCCATCAACAATCGAAGAAACCAAATTAAGGTAAAAAAATAAAAATGATTCTCTTCACACTCAGCTTCCCACACCAAGCCGCTCTCCTGCACAAGAAAACCGCCGCCACTCGGGGACCTTTCTCCACCAAATTGTCCACTCCAGCAGTTGCCCCAAGTGGATATTTAAACAATTCAAAAAAATACAGCATAACACCAAATTGCTCACTTCAACATCTGGCCCAAGTGGATATTTACTGCAAAACAATTCAAAAAATGCAGTATAACACCAAATTGTTCACTCCAATAGTTGTCCCAATTGGATATTTACTGCAGAACAATTCAAAAAATGCAGTATAACGCCAGATTGCTCACTCAAGCAGTTGCCCCAAGTGGATATTTACTGCAAAACAATTCAAAAAATGCAGTATAACACCAAATTGCTCACTTCAGCGCATCATTTCTCTTACGGTAGAAGACTTCCAACGCTCATAATAATGGCTATTATGGAATTTGTATAAAAATGAAATAAACACGACGACTGTAATTATACTTAAATCTAGTAAATCTGAAAAAAATTGTAAAAGTGATGAGATTAGGTTAAAATAATTCAATTTTTTTACCTTAATTTGGGTTCTTTGCCAAGCCGGCTGATGATGGTTGGGCCAGGTTCCCGAGTGACGGCGGTTTTCTTGTGCAAGAGAGCGGCTTAGTGTGGGAAGATGAGTGTAAAGAGATTTATTTATTTTTACCTTAATATGGGTTCTTCGATTGTTGATGGGGTAGCCAAGCCGGTTGATGATGGTGGAAAATTGACACGAGTGGCGACAGTTTTCTTGAGCATGTTGAGGAGCGGCGGGTTCTTGTGCAGGAGAGCAGCCGATGGTGGAGAATAGATAACGAGTGGTTGGGTTTTCTTGTGCATGAGAGCGATGATGAAGATGGGTTTTATTCTTTTTTTTTGGTGTCTTAAATTCAATTTATTTTTAAAAAAAAGGAATAATGATGTGTAAATAATGATGATGTGGGGCTGTGGTGGCGTCATGCTGCGTTGACTAATAGTCAGTTGACAGATTTGGTAAAAAGGACTAACAGTGTCACAAAATACTAACATAAAGGCGCATTTCGTGACATTTAGGGGGTACATTCAATAGAGAGTATGTTGAATTTTTTTTGTATTTCAAAAGACTATAGATATTCAATTTAAATTTAAAAAAAAAAACTTTTAAAATCGTGTGTTATTCGATCAGGATTTTAAAAAATCTTTTAAAATCTTGTGTTATTCAAAAGGGTAAGACTTCCATCCAATATTGGATGGTCCAATATTCACATCGCAGCCACTGATTATTATAACAAAACACATATTATTAGATTAATAAGTTAGTTACTTTTGTAAGTTTAAAACTTGGGGTAGGTGTATTAATATGATTGGTGTATGATCATCCAATATTATATGGAAGAATTTTCCTATTCAAAAATCTATATATTTTTATGTATTTCATTAATTATTGGATTTTCTATAGGATTATATTGAACAAAACTTTCACTTTATAATCTCTTGTTTCATGTAAAGATTTTGATAGATTTCTTTTGACTAATACACGCTAAATAGATTAAAATAATCGTGAAATATATTCACATTTTGGAATGTTATTCCAATTTTTTATTTTCCCTCGAATATGGATATACAATTCATTAATGTTCATTCTTATCAAACGAGTAATGATATATGATGTCTCCTCATTTGTGATAGATTTATGTTAAGATGATACATCATTTTTAGTGATTTAGAAGTCTTTCTAATTAACTTTCTTGAGAAATAGTGCACTTTCCTATTTTGAGTCTTGATTTAGTAAAATAATATTTTTAGAGCATATTGGGTTTAATTATTTATTTAGTGTGAAGTTTTAAAGATAATTATGGAGATTAATTAGAGTCCAAGTCAAAGACTAAGAGATATGGAAAGAGATAAGCATGGAAATTGGAGATAAGGAAACAAAAGCTAAAAACATGGAAAAGGAAAAACTGTCTTAATCCAGAATTTCTGCACCTACGACCACAAATTAGCTTATATCTCAAGATCGGTGTGGAAATTGGAGAAACGATCAAGAGCAAAGTTGAAGATCTTTCCGAGACGATGAACTTCGACTACTCATACGCATCAAACGGATGAGTATTGAAGCTGCTAGGACCACAACAAAAACGGGTCTGATTTCATGTTTTAGGGTTACGAATTTGAGTTGGGCTTGGAGTCCACTACTTACCTTCTACTTCAAGAAAACGAATTAGGTCTTCTAAACACCTATAAATACACCCTTATATCACTTGTAAATCATCCTTTCCTCATAGTAATTAGTTCTTAAGGTTTTATTCTTCCAAGTTATTGTAGAGAGCAAGATGATGTCTTTTATTATTTCTTTTAGTTTATTTCCTTCAGGTATGAACTAAACTCCCCATAACTTGGGTTTTGCATCATGTATAATCTATGAATTCTAATTTCTTTCTATCTAAGTTTCTTTAGGAATTACATGTTTTAATCTGATATTAGCTTCTTACCTATATATTTGTTTATGTGTTTTGATTTATTGCATGTCCTTGAACTGATCACTTTAGGCTTTCTTAATAGTAGTTAGATGATCACCTTAGCTGGTGTCTAATTATTGAAACACCACATAACGTCTAGTGTCGATATTGGTCCTGACAACACTGATTCTAACTAGATAGTCATTAGGGTATGATTTAATCACTATCACCATGTATGGAAATTGATTGCTTATGGACTTGGTAGCGCTTGTAAACCCTATTTGAACCAGCCTCGTGGTGTGTCCGTAGCCCCCTTAGTCGCTCTCAAGGTCTAAGGTATGAGAATTTAGAATCCTGACTAAATATCTAAGAGCTAATTATCTCCCTTATTAACTAGATTCAATAGAAAGAATTAGAAGGATTAGTGCATACTAGCAAAACCTAAGTTATACTTCTCATCTCATATTTCTTCGTATTTAATTTACTGTCTTTAATTTCTTAGCGAATTAATATTTCGAATTTATTCTCTCTTTTATTTCTTGTCTTTTAATTAATTACTTTTTACTCGTTATTCCTATCCATTCGTATAACACACTAAGTCCCTGAGAACGAACTTTCTTATCATTAAAACTTGCATACGTCCTGTAATACTTGCAGCACTGTGCCTGTCTAGGGCGAGAGTGCATTGTTTTCTGACTTATTATTTATCTATTTTTATCACACCCTAGGCGACACCAATATATATCAACCAAATTCATACCATTCAACATATCATCTGTGACGTAGTGTGATTTGGTTGGAAGTAATCGTTAATCAAATCGAGTAAATAAATAAATTAACAATTTTCTTCCAATCAAATCACGTCATGGGTGGTATGAATTTGGGTGGTATATATATCACTACTCTTATAAAACAATACTTTTAAAAAATCATGACTACCTTTTATTTTTATTTGGTTTATGTAAACATCGATATACTTTTTATTCGGTCAATTCATCATGTTTAGTTTTTTTAAGTCAAACATTACATAAAAAAATTATGATTGTGATATAAAGCAAAAAAAATCATAATTATTTTCTTTTTTAGTCCACGTCATATAATTATTTATTTAATATTTATTTATAAAAAAATTTAATCATGTAATTGTTTATTTAATATTTACTAATAAAAATTGTTAATTTAAAAGTTCATTAAATTTAGGAGAGTGTTTCCAATATAGAGTTTATTGGATTTTTTTGTATTTCCAAAGTGTACAAGTATTCAATCTGAATTTTAAAAAGTCCTTAAAAATCTTGTGGTATTCAAAAGTCTATGAATTTTTATATGTTTCATTAATTATAGAATTTCACAAAGTTTCGTTAAACAAAACTTTTATTTTAGAATCTCTTGTTTTATGTAAAGATTTTGATAGATTTTTTTTATTAGTACATGCTAAATAAATTAATAAAAAAGCGTGACATATTTTTCATATTCTGGGATATTATTTTTATTTTTTTATTTTCCCTCGAACATAAATGAACATAAATATATAATTCATTAATGTTCAGTTTTCCTTTTCATATAGAACAATGTTTTAGAAAAAATAATTCTAATACTTTTTTTTTATTTGGTCGATATAAACATGGATATACTTTTTATTTGGTCAATTCATTGATATTTAGTTTTTTTTAGTCGAGCAATACTTGAGAAATTTATGATTTTGATATAAAGCAAAAGAAAATTATAATTTTTTCTATTAATTCACATCATATAATTATTTATTTAATATTTTATTTGGAAAAAAAATTTAATCATGTAATTATTTATTTAACATTTACTAATAAAAGTTGATACTAAAAAATTTAAAATTTCAGTAAATTTAAAATCAGCTAGAGTCCGAGAAAGTTATTTAAAATATATTAGAATTTGTCATAAAATTATATAAAACCTGTTGATAGAAATCTTTTGACTAATACATGCTAAATAAATAATAATAAGCGTGAGATATTTTTCATATTCTGGGATATTACTTCAAATTGTTTAATTTTCCCTCGAACATAAATATACAATTCATTAATGTTGAGTTTTTTTTCTGTAGAACAATGTTTTAGAAAAAATAAACCTGAATACTTTTTTATTTTTATTTGGTCGATGTAAACATGGAAATACTTTTTATTTGGTCAATTCATTCATGTTTAGCTTTTTTTAGTCGAGCAATACTTAAATTATGTTTTTAATTATTTAATTTTTTTAATCAATTTAAATTATGTTTAACGTCAAAAAAAAAAGTCGAGAAATACGTAAGAATTATATGATTGTAAAATGAAGGAAAAAAAATTATAAGTATAATGATTTATTTTTTATTAATCCACATTATATAATTATTTATTTAATATTTTTAATAATGTAATATTTATTTAAAATTTACTAATAAAAATTGTTAATAAAAAATTTAAAATTTTAGTAAATTTAAAGTCAGATAGAGTCGATAAAGTTAATTAAAATCTATTAGAATCTGTCATAACATTCAATAAAATCTATAAATCAATCAAAATCTATGGATTATACAAAATTCAATACAATCTTTTCAAATTTGAATTGAATACAATTAAAAAGAGTCAGGTTTGAGTCTGATAAATTTTGTTAAAATCTATTAGAATCTGTCATGAAATTCAATAAAATTTGTTGGGAGTCTTTTAGAATCAAAATAGTCTCTAAATCCATCAAAATTCATGGATTATACAAAATCTAATACAATCTTTTAAAATCTAGATTGAATACACCTCTTTTAGAAAAGAAAAACCGAGAAAAATTAAACAAGTTTTTTGGCGATTCATGTTTTGTGATATAATTTAGTTCTTCGAAAAATCATTTTGAGATATTTTATGCTTAAAAATATGTGATATATCCCTTGATTTAGCATATATTGAATTTTTAGATGTTATATGTGATTTTGCGTGTTTAGAACAAGTTGAGGTAGTTATGTGTTTTATTGTATAATTCTTAGCACGTGGAGGATCGAAGAATGAAAAGGTCAAACTAAGAAGTCAAGGTAACATCCAAGATGAGCGGAAACGAGATCGAGACAACCCAAGGAGTCAAGAAGATTATTAGAAGCTAAAGCACCAAATTGGAAAAACAGATTCGTTAACTTGTAAAAGTCACAGCAAATAATTGGTAATTATTATAATCACGGTATTTCGGCTCAAAGTATCTCTTGTGGTTTAGTAAGTGTGAGAAGAAATGGCGTTCATTACGAGCTGAGACGAGAAATTTGTGGATGTTTTGGCAAACTAACTTGTGCAGATCAGATTTATTAAAGAAAACTACAGGTCGCTTTTGACCTATTTTCTAGGCTCGTGACTTTAATTTCTGAAACTACTAGTATATATTAGTTTTTTTTTTTTTTGATACACTTCATTAGACTTAATCATTCATTCATTATTATTAGATTGGAGAGTAAAAGAGAAGCGAGGAGAGTAAGACAACAACACAAGATCTATATCGGTTGTAATTCTTCTTCTCCTAAACTCTTTGTTCTAAAGTCGGCCTAGGCAGCGCCTAGGCGCTAGAAGGTAGCGTACCTTCTAGAATTGGTCCAGGCGGTCCTCGACGGTCCTAAGCTGGTCTAGGCGGACTCGGGCGGGCCGCCTAGGCGGTCTGGAGGCTAAAAAAACAAAAATAAACCCATTTTTTAATAAAAAAATTAGAAAAATCTATCTTTGACACAAAAAATTATATAAATCTATTTAAAAAATTATAGGAATCCAAAAAATATTCAAATATAATTGATTATCATTCATCTATTGTATAAGTTATGGATATAGGAAATAATATATAGTTTTTTTCATATATTTTTCTTTACTTTGTTTAGTATACTGTGTGTATTTTTTTTAAAATACACTAATAATGTATAATATCCCGCTTGATCCCCTAGGTGCTCAAAGGTGGTCGACCGCCCGCCTAGCGCCTAGCGCCTTTCTGAAATCCTGCTTAAACTACATATTATGTCTATAATTATTATTTTTCATTATCCAAACATGAACTAACCATCTTTTTAACTTGAGATTGCACATCTATGAAACCTAGTTATGGTTTAGAATTATTTTCTGTAATAGTTGGGGTTACAAGCGCCTTTCTCACAACATTCCTTCATGAGTTCTTTCCCAATGATCACGAGATTAAAATCTCACAACATTCGTAATATCTCACCCGATTATCTTAACCCTGGTGATAAAAGAAAACTCAACCTTGACACCGTCACCAAAAAATCCCAAACACCAAGAAACTCACATTTTGTGAAAACTCGGAGTTCCATTCTAATTCAAATAAGAGTAGCCTCACGCTATTACAAAAATTTTAGTCTAAGGTTTCATTTGAACTTCCATTGACAACAATTTTGAAAGGTGTTTCTTAGAAGACCCCTAATAATATGTGTATGAAATAGAGCCCAATTATGGAGGGTCCGGAGCATGAGACCCATTCTTCATACCCTTGAGACATGGTTTAACGGCTTAAAGGACTAATGTCACATGACCTAGCGATTGAGAAACTACTAATTATGTCATGTGGAGTACTAGTGCCAACAAATTCTTTAAGGTTAGAAGGTGAGCAACTACTTGTGCCGAGTGGAGTATTAGTGCCAACATCCCATCATTTGAGGTTGAAGGTGACATTTCAAATTGTAACACTTTAAACTTAGTTTGTGGTGAATCTAAGGAGACTAAATCAAGCAACTTTGAGAATTTAGATGTTGAAGTTATGTCATTTTTTTCCAAGGCTTGAGATTTACTTAATGCACAACACATGTTAGATAAAATTCCCTAACTCGAATGGCACCTAGTGACTCCATTTTAATCATTAGCAAACCCCATTGTTAATGATAATGAAAATAATTGTAAGACAAAGAATGTGGTCGCTTTAGGGCGTGATAGGACCACCCAAGAACTCGTGAACATGGATAGGGATTTGGTGCCCGACTTGGCAAGCCCAGGTCTAACCCAAATGGATGAGGTGGATGAACTAGACAAGAGTTTTGGTAGGAATGGAGTTTCAATAGTTTGAACTGGTTGAAGGAGAAGTATTACGACTACTTGAGAAGGATATGCTAACACTTGAACAAGCTTTCGAATTTTTTTCTCATGGGATACATTATCGGAAAGAAAGTTCAGATGTGAATGATATTAGAAGAATTCTGAAGGAATGGAAGGTGGATTGTAGGGTTAAAGCACCCAACTGGATAACTTGTAGTTAAACTCAAGAAAGATGGAGACCGTAAATTAATATTATTGAAAGGGACGTATACCTCCTATGAGAGGATATTTTCCTTTCTGAAATCTTGGAATTCTTAGACTTTGTTAACTACGAGATTACAAAGGTATCATACTTGGATCTTGATAACAAATCAATCGGTACAAGCACGTACCAATTCGAGTATAGCTAAAATAGTTTCTCAAGTTGGAACACCAATTAAAACATGTGGATAACTATTAGGGGTGACAATAGTTAAAATATTAACCGTAACCGATGAATATCTAATCCAATAAAAAAATCGTCACTGGAACCGATGGTGCATCCATGAGGGTTTGGTTCTGGCAAAAGGTAACCGGTGAATCATCCAGTAGGATTTGATTTTCATAATAATCTGATGGATAATCCAAAATCCGAATAAGATATATACTATATATACAAATTTCATACTCCCTCTGTTTCAAAATGTTTGTCCACTTTGCTTTTCACACAAATTAAGAAATATAACTAACACACTCCCTATTACAAAAGTACCGTCCATAAAGTGTCTTGATATCTTAAATGTGTATTGGAAACATAAATTTTAATTTTTTAATGGGGGTATTAGTGGAAAAAAGTGTCTTGATATTCTAAGTGGACAAACATTTTGAAACTACATTTTTAGTAATTGGACAAACATTATGAAACAGAAAGAATACATAATATTGACCAAATAAAATTATTTTATATATAAAGTACTTATATAATTTATTACTATATTACCTAATACTTACTTATTTATGATCTACCAAATATTTCTATATTTAATTTTAGAATTTTAAAAATATTTTATTAGATTATTTTATTAAATCCTATTAAAAAATTATAGTTACACCAAATGTGTGGGTTTTTCTAAAGTTGTATTTTAACAAAAATATTAGTGTTTTAATTAAACATTCAAAACAAATTGGCCCTAATGACGTTTAAAAGTGGATACCTTTGGTCAAAATCTCATTAATTTAAACAGGGTAAATATATAGAAATACAAGTAAACACAAATTGTCAAGAGGGAGAAAAAAGAAAATCCCAATAGGCAAATATTGAAAACAATTAGTCCCACTCTTGACTATACAAGCTAGTAATTACTCCATAATAGCAACAAAACAAAAAAAAAAACTCAATTTGCTCAAACAATGAAAGAATTTCTTCATCGATTCAACACCCTCTGAATAGCATTACGTTGCTCCTTTGTTAAATTCTGCAATTTCAGTTAAAATAAAACAATATTAATCATTTCAGAAAATTGCCAAAATATCTAAAATTTAACCAAACCTGAGAAAGAAGATCAAAATATTGTCCATCACTTTGAGAAAATTTCATGAAACACTCCACAAGATAATTAACCATGTTTATCTGCAAAAACATAATTATTTAACGCAAAGAATAAAAGAAAATTAGTTTTTACAAGATTTACCTCGTTAATAGGATCAGCATGACTGAGAAGTTCATCTTCGTAATCATCATCTTCATCCTTCAAATTTACAACAAAGATTAAATACAATAGGGGTGTTTTTTGACCTTTTGTCAAACTAAGGGGGGTATTTGGTATTTTATTAAAGAAAAAGGTTTATAGAGTTTAACCTCATTATATGCTTTTGCTAATGCATCAAGATAATTCTGTCCTGGTCTACCATGTGATGTATGGTCTTGAATATCACCAGATTCAATTTCTTCCCAATCACTCTCCTAATTATAAATATTTAAAAAATTAGAAAAAATTTAGAAAAAAATATAAAAAATACTACATGTTATATAGTAAGTACCTCATCATCACCATTAAGAACTTGCTCTTGAATCTCAATTAATGCATCAGCTAATAGAGTCAATATCTGTAATATTTAGATAGTCAAATCAGTAAGATCAGATTTAAAATTGGTTTAAAATGTTAAAAAAAAAGAAAATGAAATGCAATATTTCCAATTTTATCCTTCTAGTATGATAAACTAACAGGGACTAATTATCATGTCTTAGTAAAAATGAGGACTAGGATGTACCTTTGCAGGAAGGGGCATTAATGTCCATTGATCAGGAGCTAGTTTAGCTCTGGAACGAGTAGTTATTCCTACAGTGGACTTTTAATTCAAATAAAGCGTGTTAATTAATTTTCTATATATTTTTCAGGGGTAAAATAACAAAAAGTCAAAAAGACCCTAATGGTTTAAAAAGGGACAAATACACCCCTATGGTTTTCCAACTTGTGAACTAAGGCTTGTGTCATGAGTTGGAAAACCAAACCATAGGGGGGTTTTGACCTTTTGTGAAACCATGAGGGGTATTTGTTTAATAACAATAATTTATTAAACCTTAGTAAGATGGCCTTGGACTTGAATTTTCTCCATTTCGATGTGTTTTGTTGATAATAACAAAGCTAAAGCTGTTGTTGTTACTTTTATTTGGTATGCCCCTTGTATTTCACCTGCACATAATAGCTGTTTAAATAGAGTACACATATACGTTTAGGTAAAATACCAAATACACCCCTGTGGTATGATAAAAGGTCAAAAACACCCTTGTGGTAATTTGGTATTTTACCCTATATAAAGTTATTAATTACCTTGCTGTTTAGTCCACTCAGACATAACATAAGCAAAAGAGTTGAAATGTCCTTCAGTAGGTATAGAAATCATTAACTCAATAAATCGCTCAACTTGAGGAACACTCATATGAATCTGCACTTAATTTTTTTACTTAAATAGTTAGAATTTTGATTAAATTTAAAATATAATCAAATTGCATTGTAAAAAAAAAAGACATACCAATCGAGCAAAAATAAGAATCAATGAGCTTTTCAGTCCTGATGTTTCACAAGATTGCATCTTTCTAACTAAAGCTGCAACTAAGTCTCTAATATGTTGTACCATTTGTGAAGGAAGATGCAAAATCAGTTGCAAAATATAACTTCCAACAAATAGTGATCCTGAGCTTTCCAAATCAGGGTCTAAGAGCCTACAATAAGAGTATTATTAAAACTAAAAATAAATTAAAAAAGAAATAATTAATAAAATAAAATAAAGAACCTTGAAGCTACATCGAGCAAACTTCTCATAACAAAACCAGAATCACCACTCCAAGAAAGTAATTCTTGTTTTCCACCAGAGATAAGAGAAGCTAAGCATTGAGTTGCATTCTAAAGCAACACAATATATAACAATTTAGTATAAATAAAATAAAGGCGAGAGCTTTGTTAATAAAAAATAAATAAAAAGTAAACAAAAAGGAAGTAGCAAAAAAAACCTGCATTTCACTATGATCATCACTTTGAAGGACTAATTGAATAACAGGGTTGAAAGATACTTCATATACTGCCTTTACAACATCCGAAGGTGCATTCTGGAGAGGAAAAAAAGTAGTAATGTAAAACTTTTGGGGTCAATTTGTAATTTCCTTAAATTTGGGGTTCATTTTGAAAAATCCTAAGTGTAGGGGTCATTTTGTATTTTCCTAAATTTTAGGGGCCATTTGTAAAATTCTAAAGTTCAGGGCTTATTTTTGCAAATATCTAAAATTTGGGTCATTTTGTAAATTCCCATGGTTTAGTGGTCAGATTTGAAATTCTATAAAGTTTGGGATCATTCTGTAATTTCCGAAAGTTTAGATGTCATTTTGTAAATTTCTAACGTTTTAAGGGTCAAAATCCTAAAGTTAGGGGTCAGTTTTGTAATTTCCTAAAGTTAGGGGTCAGATTTGAAATTTCCTTAAGTTATGGGTCAGTTTTAAAATTTTGTAAAGTTTGGGTGTCATTTTGTAATTTCCTAAAGTTTAGGGGTCAATTGTGCAAAATACGTAAACTTACTTTTAATAACATTGTCACCAGATCCAGTGAACCAGCAACTAAACCATCAGGTTGCTGATGTGGCTGCAATTACACAGAACAACAGAAATGTTAAACGGGTCCCACTAAAAACTGAGATCAAATAAAAATTGCAAAAGATCATACATTACTAAGAATTGGGGAAAGATAAGGCAAAACACGAGACGCTAATGGATGAAAACAACCAGGAGCATCTTTTATCGCCTGCAAATTAATATTAATATATATTTAATCCTTTAGGACAATTATTGTCCTAAATTAAATTTCAACACTTATAATAAATATTACCTCCAAAACCTCAAGTGCATCAATGCTGATGAAAGGGTCTGAAATATGTGAGGCCCACATATTGAGTATAATTGGTGAAAGAATGGGCTCCACTGATGCTATTGCTTCATGTCCTTTAATGTATTATAACAAGAAAAAAAAAATGAGGATACTTTCACCAGGGTAAAAAAGATTAATTATTATTTACTTTAGTTATTTATAGTTAATTGCACTATAAGTCATTAACTTTTCTGAATTAATTGAACTATAAATCCTATTTTTGTGTGTGTTTTTAAGTATTTTGAACTATTGATCCCTGTATTAATGCAAATATTGCATTATAGGTCCCTATATAGATTTTTTTAATTAAATGCAATTTAAGTAATTTGCACAATAGGTCCCTATATTATCTCTATAGTCCCTAGATTATTATTTTTGAGTTAATTGCAATATATGTCCCTGTATTTATCTTTTAAGAGTTAATTGCAATATAGTCCCTACATTAACGTCAATTGCACTATATGTCCCTATAATGATGCTTTTTGAGTTAGTTGCAAATTCGCAATATGTCTATTAAATTTTTTTATAGGTTCCTATATTATGCAAAAATTGCACTTTAGGTCCCTAAAAGAATTTTTTTTTATTACTTTTTCTCCACGAATTTCAGTCAATTACACTAACCTGCTTTAACAGCTGCTTGTAATGTTTCAAGCACTAGATGCATGGTTTCATCAGATGCCTAGAAAAAATAAATAAATATTTTATAAGATAAAAAATTCTAAATTAATATTAAAAAAAAAACTTTTTTTTTTAAATATAACTTTACTTGATTTAGAAGCTCCGTGAGTGATGAAAACAATTCCAATATATGAGGATGAATAATTCCTTTGTTTGCATTAGGTAGAAGCTGTGAAAGTGCTCTACATGCACCAACTTTGACAGGTGGAGGCCTGTAATTGGTCGAAATTATTTTAAAAAAATATATATTTAAAAACTAAATAATATATACTTACACATCCATAGAAAGTGCTTTACTAGCAGCATATAGAAAATGTTCCACAACTTTAACATTTATCTGAAGAAGCAAAGAATTTACTGAGTCATTATTTATCCAATAAAAAAAAAATCACAATAAAAAATATTTTTTACCATAGAAGAGAATTTAGCTGCTGAAGAAAATAAACGTGCATAAAGAAAGGGATATTCATTTACTCCTGTTACCAAATCTTCAGCCAAAATTTGCTCTAATATATTACCTAAACTAACTTTTCCAGCTTCACAATCCTGTATTAATATAAATAAATTAAATAATAAAAGAAATAGAATTTTTTTTTAAAAAAAAAATTAAAAATACCTCTGCTTCGAGAATTTGTTCAGACACAGAAGCTAAAGCAAACAGAGTAGCTTCTCGTATCTGTGGAAAAATATTATTTGAAAAATGTGATTTAATTTAATAAATTGAATAATATATAGAGAATTAAATTTATTTATTTTTACTTACTCTCCACCAATTAGTTGAACCAGAAGCTTTAGCTTGTTGAGATTCATTAAATCTTCTCTGTACACTATCTATTATAGCATCTATACCTTCACTATTACATGAAGAAATTACTTCTTCTAGCAAAAGTGAACCTACAAAAAATAGATTTTAGGTTAAGATTAACATAAAAATATCTCTAGTGGTCCCTTATCTTTCACGTGTTTTCAAAACATGGCCCCGATGTTTCGAAAATGAGCATTTTAGGCCATATGTTTTTGATTTGTGCCCAATGGGTGTAAATGTCTTTACAACTAATGTGTCAAAATTGACCAAAATGCCCTTATAAATACAAAATTGTGAATGCCCTTACGAATAATGTGTAAAACTTGACCAAAATGGACTTACAAATAATGTGTAAAAACTTGACCAAAATGCCCTTACGAAACAAACATGTGAATATTGTGATTTTTTTAGACGGAAAAACTAATGTTGGGCACGTATTGCAAACATATGGGGTCTAAAATGGCTTTTTAAAAGATCGGGCCACATTGGGGAAACATATGAAAGATGAGGGACTTTTTAGTAAATATTTCTTACCAGAAATACGGCAACTATAAGTATTATCATCTTCATCAGCTACATACTGATTTGCATCAATTGACCAGCTATGAACCTAAATTAATTTTCATCCAGTAATTAATTAATTAATTAGTTACTGATATTATTTAACACTGTGGGTCCCACAAAAGAATTTCTTAATCCTAAAAATATACCTGTTGCTCTGTCATTTGCATGAAAGCAATGCTATAGTACACCAACTCTTTGATATTACTTATAACTACCTACATAAATAAATTTTTAAAAATTGTCAAAAAAATTTAAAATACACATAGTTGTAGGGTTTTAAAAGCATACCTTCAAATATTTAGGACTGCCCACTATAGTCAACAAAAACTCAAATAACTGCAAGATTAGATAAAGGGTATATTTGGTATTATTGCATAATACAAGGGCCTATTGAAAAATAATTTGGTACCTGAATAATGAAAGATTCAAGGCTTCTTTCTACACCTTCAGAATCATATCTACCTTCATATGAATCATCAGCACCTTCAATTAGTGATCTTTCGTATACACTAAGAGATGATACAAAAGTTTGCCAAAGCGGGCCCACAATTACTGTAATAACAGAAATTGTCATTATTATAAATACAGAAAATGTGTAAAAAAAGTATAAAAAAATCACCTCCAAATTGAGTTTCTAAGAGACTTGGAAAACACTGAACAAATTGGTTTAAGCACTTCAAAACCTGATACCAAAGATAAATTATGATTATAACTAAAAGCAAATAGTGTAAAATACCAAATATACCCCTGTAGTTTGACAAAATGTCAAAATAACCCTATGGTTTTCCAACTCGTGACAACTTGGACAACTAATAAATATGTAATAGAAGAGATGAATTATCACGAGTTGAAAAAACACAGTTGGGTATATTTGTCACTTTTGAAAACCATAGGGGTTTTTTTGACAATAATTGAAAACAAGGTGTACCTCCATTTTAATATCCCAACCATCAGGATCTTCAGACTGCATGGGATTACTTAAGATAACAGCAAATTGATTCATCCAAGGTTGTACCATTGGTAATAACAAAGCATTTGCTTCTGTCTAATCACAGATATTTGAAAATATAATCAATAAACTTGATTACATAAAACATGACTAAATGTATTGTAAAATACCTTATATACCCCAGTCATAACACCTAGCATAGATATACACGAATAAACTATCGAAATTGCCTTTGCTCGAAGACTATTCTCATATATCTACACAAATTAAATAATGTCTCGTTAATTAATTAGGAAAATAGTGTGTGAAAATAAAGAAAAATAATAACCTGAGGAGATGATACAATGACATGTAAGCAAGGGAATAAAACAGGAACAAGTTGTGGGACCATCTTATCATCCATGTCAGCAGAAAGAAGAGCTAAGCATCTTAAAGCCCCATGTACTGTCACAATAATAATATCACTAAATTAAATTAAATTTGATAAGGTTATTAAATTAGGATTTACCAGCATTTATGTTATTTTGGTCATTAATTAAGTTTAAGAGAAATGGTAAAAGCTCAGGCCAATCCTCTGGCCAATCATATAGTGCTATTGATGCCATGGCCATACTAATTGCTGTGCATATTTTCTTTTGTGGATCGTTTAATGATGATAAAAGTAGTCCTCTTATAGTGACCTGGCAATTTAATTAGACTTAATTTCAGAAAAATGGAAATAAAAAATTTAAAAATATTTAATAATAAAGAACCTTTTCATCAGATGAAACAAGAGGATGTTCAAAGGATTCATCATTTTCATCCCAGTGTTTCTTTATGAATTGCTTTAGAAGAACAGCAGCTAAGTGAGAATGTTAAATCTTACAATTTTATGTATAAATCTATGAGTAAATCAATGTAACGAGTAAATATAATAGCTAGATTTATTTATTTAGATTGAATTTTGCAAAATTGCAAGAAGGATATCTGACGCAATCCAAAAGGAAGCTCTCTATTTGCAGCAACTCTGGATAAAGCTACTCCAAAACCTTCATCAGATATACAAAGTAACCCAGAGTTAACAACTTTGAAAGGCTATAGATGACTTTAACTTCATAAATCGAAGTATTTTACAGCTCGAGAGTTACATTTTAATGTCAATTTTCAATTTATTTTGCCCAAACTTCCACATATCGGAAATTTGTAAATTAGACTAAGTCAAGTGAAATTCGGCATATGTAAAATCGTATAAAAATGCAATATATACAGATATAAATGAAATATAAATATAGACCTGGTTGAGAAGAGGCTTGAAGAAGGGAGGTTTCAGCGTAGGATCTAACTTGGGAATTGGCATCAAGAGACGCATTCAAGCAATTGATAAGCCATTGTTGATCTTGATCCATTTTTTAGTGGGATTGAATTTCAGATTCGATTGCTTTTTTGTGTATTTTTGTATGTAATAATGTATGTGTGTGGGGGCTGTTTTGAGAGGGAGAATTGTGAGGCAAGTGGGAAATGGGAGGGAGATACAGTTTGTAAATGAGGAAAGGGGTTTGCTTTTTATAGGGCTTAGGGTTTTGTAGTAGAATTCAAGAATTGTAAATTTATTTCGATTTTATTTACGTGGCAAGACATGTTTTCTCTCTTTTTTTTGTTTTAGTGGAAAAACATTAATTAAGTAGTCCTACTCCTACCATACAAATTACAACAAGGTCTATTTTATTTTATTAGGAAAACAATTATTAACTAAGCTATGTGTACACAGGGCACGGCCTAACCATATCGAACCTTGACTAACAAACGTCATAAGCCTTCTGATGTGGGTCTTTATAATATATGGGTCCTTCTGCACTAGTCGAGCCTAATTTCGTCATCCAATCCGCACAATTGTTTGCTTCACGAAAGATCCAATTCAACTCGAAATGCTCATTTGCATTCAACAAATCACTGCAAACTCTTATTATAACATTTGAAGATTCCCTTTGAGTTCACGCAGTCCTTCACTAACGAGTGCAACTCACTTGAGTCAACTTCAATAATAAGAGAGGAGAATTCCTACTAATTGCCACTTTAGCCCAAAGTGTAAGGCCATAAGCTCAGCTTCAAAAGGTGTACTCACAACACAAATACCTGCAAAACCATCCAAGTAATCTCCTTTGTTATCGTGAAATAACCAACCAACTCCGCCATATGTATTTAACTTAATTGAATTCTCCAGTCTCGTCCATTTCACAAGCACATTATTTGCCGAAGTAACTAATCCCCCATCCCTTTCCACGCCCAAAGCTCTCACATAATTGCTAGCCGTATTTCTAATAATAGCTTTTAATTCGTCTGTTGTTTTTTCCTTGCTGATTGATCCAAGATTAACGTGTTCAATCAACCCACACATGCCACGTATGAGCAGCTACTAGACATCTTCGCCTAATACCCTTGACTAGAGTCTTGCTAGATAACATTCTAGCCCACCATCTGCATGTGTCTAACCCCTGAATTTGTCCACCATGGACTCGTACAGGATCCTTTGATGTCCTAAAATTTTGTTGTTGCATCGTGAGACCTTCCAGTGGCGTCCCTTGTTGTTGCAGCCTGTCAAGTCCATCCGTTGGAGCAAGTTGTCGCATGTACTGTCCCTAATTTGTTCCTCGATGCTGCACTAGTAGTTGCTGGAGGTCACTCCTGATCATCTCAGACGGTTCCCTCCATATCGAAGATTCGCCACGCGCCACTGCAGATATCCGATCAACAGCAGCTCGCGCAGCATCAGCTGCTACCCTCTCCTACCGATGTACCCAAAATCTCCCTTGTGGACCTGCAAAACCAATAGAAAGCACCCTATCATAGCCACCATATTTTTTTTGGAATAAATGACTTGCCGATTCCACTTCCAAGACACATATCCAGCAAACCGGATCCACTAAGACTTACTTTCCCAACCAGATTACGAGTCGTAGGCAAGCAGTCCCAAATCGCGCACCATATCAATATCTTAATTTTTGGGGACATTTAAGTGACCATACTAAGCTCCATCGAAAACTCGAATATCCTCCCACCAATAATAGTATATTATACGCCGACTTCACCGAGAAGATCACCGAAGACTCAAAATTTCATTTGTAGGACTTCTCATCCCAAACATAAGCTCTGTTACTCCCCCTTTTAACATCTCATGACCAACTAGTATATTTTTGCATATTCTAGAGGTTGAAGGTTTTATCACTCGCTCAAGCAAACCATTCCAAAAGTATTTATGTTTAAACACCTTTACCCATAGAGCTGAGTCACTCCGTAAAATCTTCCAACCCAACTTAGCTAGAATAGACTTGTTATAATTCCTATACTTCTTAAACCCAGACCTCCGCGCTTTTTGGGCTGACATAAGGTCTCCCACGAGAGCCAATGTATCTTCCTCTCCTCCATTGACGAACCCAAAAAAAATCCCGTATAATTCTATCTATCTCCTCACATACATGAATCGGAATCTTCATAGTATGCATTATATATGTTGGAAAAGCCGAAAGCACTGATTTTGCTAACGTAATTCTTCCGGCTAGTGACAGATTCTGACTATTCCAATGTGGAAGTTTGCTTTGCATATTAAATGTTACCCTTCGGAAGAAACCCCGTGGTAGACGTTGTGACCTTATTGGTGTATTAAGATACGTCCCTATCGAGTCACTTAACATGAAGTTGCTCCTTCTCGCAAGAACCTCCGTTCTATCGATTGGGACATTCCTCGAGAAATAAATCAAAGACTTTTCCTCACTCATGCTATCCTGCTTCATCAAAAATCACTCGCATAACCTCATTTACTAGATCCACTTTCTTTTCCAGTAGCCTTAATAAAAAGAAGCAAATCCTCTGCAAAAAAATAAATGTGAGATTGGGGGACCTTGGCGATGGAGACAAATAGGTAACCATTCCCCGCCATCACAAAGTCCCTGATAAACATAGAAAGATGATCCATACATAATGCAAATAGATAAGGGAAAAGAGGGTCTCCCCTGTCGAATGCACCTGTGAGGAGTGAAAGGCTCAAGCGCGATCCAATTCCAAACACGCTCATTGTATTAGTAGCCATAGCGGACATAATAGTTTGTACCCAAGATATCGGAAAACCAAAGAACAAGATAGTGTACTCAATGAACCTCCAACTTAGTTTGTCATATGCTTTAGCCAAACCAATCTTAATTGTCATGTAACCAGTTTTCTAGGCGATTTTCTACATACGGTGATCAATCTCTTGCACCAACACTAAATTTTCAATAGTCGAGCGACCCAGAAAGAAGCTACTCTGATTCGCTCCAATTCGCTCTGCTAATAAGGGTCGAATCCGGTTCACCATAGCTTTCATAATAAATTTAATCAGAGCATTTATTAGACTAATCGGTCGGAGTTGTCCCACCAGTTTCGGGTCTGTCACCTTAGGGATCAGGTGAATCAAGGTCCCATTGAGACTAGGCGCTATCTTTCCCTCCCCAATTGACTTTCTAACCATCTTGCAGTCCAGACCTAAACTGTCCCAACATTTATGGTAAAATAATGTTGAAATTCCATCAGTTCAAGGAGCTTTCCCCAGATTAGATTGGAAAACAGCAATACGAATCTCCTCGTCCATGAACTCCACCTCCAAGAGGTCCCTATCAACTCCATCCAGAGTTACTCTCGGGTATGAAGAAAAATGGTTTCTCACCAGATCATGTCACCTACAATGTTATTTAAAGAAAAATGTTTTCTCACAAGATCATGACACCTACAATGTTATGAGACTTTTCATCTAAGCTATTTTTTTTTCGATCTGTGTTAGCAGTGGTCTATTATATGATATGTTTTTTTTGTAATTATGGTACTAAAATAAACTTCTTGTTAGCTTAAAAGCAAAGGTTTTGAAAACTAAAATTATGTGCCAATGACAAAGATGAGATTATTAGGACAATTGACAATTAATTATTTCAGGGGAGGATGGTTCAAGTTAGACTAGGATTGAGCAAAAAAGTGGTAAATGGTAACCCGACCCGTTAGGTAATAAAACTCGGCCTAAAATTGGGTAAAAAAATTATTCTGACCCATTTTATAACATACACTACCCTTCAACTTTGGGCCTGTTAATTTTATAACATACCTTACCCTACCTAAATGGCTTGCCAGTATTGTCCCGTCTTTGGTGGTTGAACCTGGTTCCATACACTTAATGTGAGGCTCAAATTAAGGTTTTTTGTCCAATCTTGGCCTGTAAAGGCCATTTGAGATTTGATTTGTAGTGGTATATTATGATTTATTACTATTCTTATGTTATTTGAAAAACTAATTGTTATTTATTAATTCGCAACTAATTTCTCAAAGTTCTAATTTCTTGAATCAGTCTATTGGTCGTAATATAAGTTCTCAAATTGTTGGTGAAGAGGTTTTAGCATCCATCTCTAATGGTCATTGAGGCAATTTTTTTTTTGGTCTAAAAGCTTATAGTCATTGAGGCAATGAATAGTATGAATAGCAAGATATTTATTTACCCTTCGATTTTTTACTTTTTAAAAATTATTTTTGTTGATAATAATTTATTTATGTGTATATCTGTCAAGATATTCTGTCGTACTTTTAGATTTTGTAGCTAGAATGAGTTGCTCAGTTGGGATTGCTTTTGGTGTAAATATTCTTGCTTCCCTGCTAAATGTTTTGAGGTTCTTGTTGTTAAATTAATCATATTTATTGTTTTTATTATTTCAAGATTTGTTTAATTTTTTGAAAAGACTTAATTGTGAAGCTGATTCAAGGTTGTCATTTATTTTGTTCATGAATTATTTCTAAACTATCGATATATTGTATATTTACATACCCATAACTTTTCTTTTGCAGTACCGTTAAGGACTATTATTGGGGTATCAGATGACTGATGTGTCCCGATTTTTTATGATTTAATATTAAGTGGAGACATCATTTTTAGTGTTTTATAAGTCTAAATACTCGATTTTTCACATGATATAGTGCACTTTCCTATTTCTAGTCTTGATTTAATGAATTATTATTTTTAGAGCATATTGGGTTTAATTATTTATTTAGTGTGAAACTTTAAAGATATACGTGTAGATTAATTATATGCCAAGTCAATTCTAAGAGATAAAGGAAAGAAGATATACATGGAAATTGGATAAAAGAAAGGAAAAGCTAGGATATGGAAAGATAAAGTTGTCAAATAAATCTGAATTCCAGCACTCACGACCATAAAAGGGCTCATAACTCAAGATTAGTTAGGAATTTGGAAGAATGGTCTGAAGCAAAGTTAAAGAGATTTCTGAGACGATCAGTTTCGACTATTGGAACGCATCAAACGGATAAGTATTGAAGCAGTTATGACCAAAACAAAACAGTGACTGATTATTACCATTTCTATATTTTAGGGTTACGAATTTGAGTTGGGCTTGGAGTCCATTACTTGTCTTCTACTCCAAGAAAACGAATTAGGTCTTCTAAACACCTATAATTACATCCTTATAACTCTTGTAAATCATCGGTGCCTCACATATATTAGTCCTTAAGGTTTATATCATTAGAGTTATTGTAGAGAGCAAGATGAAGTCCTTTAGTCAATCTTTTAGTTTATTTCCTTCAGGTATGAACTAATTTTCCCATAGATTGGGTTTTGCATTATGTATACTCTATGAATTCTATTTTCTTTCTATCTGAGTTTCTTTGGGAATTATATGTTTTAATCTGATATTATCTGCTTACCCATATATTTGTTTATGTGTTTTGAATTATTGTATGTCCTAAACCTGATCACTTTAGGCTTTCTTAATAGTAGTTAGATGGTCGTCCGGAAGGGGTGTATAATTATTGAAACGCCACATAACATCTAGGGTCCGGTATTGGTCCTGACAACACCAATCCTAACTAAATAGTCATTAGTGGTTGTTTTAATCACCATATCACTAATTGAAGGAATTTTTTGCTTAGGGACTTGGTAGCGCTTGAAAACCCTATTTGAAACTACCTCGTGGTTGTGTCGTAGCCCCCTTAGTCGCTCTCAAGGTCTAAGGAATGGGAATTTAGAATCCTGACTAAGTATCTAAGAGCTTTTATCTCCCTTATTAACTAGAATTTGATTGAAAGAATTAGAAGGATTAGTGCATACTAGCAAAACCTAAGCTATATCTCTCATCTCATATTCTTCGTATTTATTTTACTGTCTTTCTTTCACTTAGTTTACTCAATTATCTCTTAATCAATCGTATTTATTTTTTGTTCTTTTAATTAATTACTTGCTACTCTTAATTATTTGCTCATTCGTATAACACATTAAGTCCCTGAGAACGAACTCAACTTATCACTAAAACTTGCATACGTCCTGTAATACTTGCAGTACCGTGCTAGTCTAGGGTAAATTGTGCATCGTTTATCTATCTTTTATTATATTATTTTATCACACCCTAGGCAACACTAATGACGATGGAATCGTAATGGTCTTTAAGATCAAGGTCGTTAACAATTTTGGGAACTTACTAATTCTAGAATTTTGTGTTATTCTGTGATAGGAACTTTTGATATGGACTCGGCCCCGAGGAATTCTTTGGCACCTACTGGGTAAGCACTCCCTTAATATCATGTATTAAACATGTTGTTGGTAGCAATGTTTTAGTTACCCGCTTGTTCCTAACACTTAAATGAAGTTAGGTTGTCTTCTTGGTGATCCCATGATGAATATCCACTAGATCTGAGGTCAATGGCGAGTATTTATTCTGAGGCCAATGATGAGTATATAATCTAAGGCCAACGATGATAAACCAATCACAAAAACATTCTAGGCCTAGGCCTATAATGATTTTTTTACTAATATAAGGCCTAAGGAACGTTTTTCTTACTTGTTCATGTTATGTCTCGATGTGATTATAGTGAAGCACAAGACTGAAACAAGTGATCTCGATCTACCGAAGGCTGGTTTAAATAAGAATATTCTGTTTTGTGCATGTTTAGTATCGTTTTGAACTTTGTATCAAGTTGTAAATTAATTCAAGTTGTTATTTTCTTTGATTCAAATTGAGTTAGAATCCTCTTTATTGGTTAGAAAAGTTGTAATTGGTTTTGGTTTAAAGAACTTGCAATCTGTTTGATAAATATGTACATTATTTTGGAGAACAAAAGTATTTTAATTGCAGAATGGTCCTTAAAATTTATTTGGTTTTATGTTTTTTATTTTTGATTGTGATAAAACTGTGAATTTTACCAAGGGGAAAACGTGGGTAACCCGTTGGTTAACCCATCTTAACACATGGTAATTTTTATTTTACCATTAACACGGGTTTACCCTCAAACATTTACCACTCTCCAATATTACCCTACCCTTACCCTAGACCCCAACCCGGAGTAAACTTGACTTGTGCTCACCCTTTGTATTTCCGGCAAAGGACAGGAAGGAAAGAGGGAAATTTCTTACCTAGACTATGGCCCATATGCGGGGACATGGACATAAACCATTAATCTTGTGACATGTCATCTTTTGTATTAAATCTTATCTAAAAAGTAGATTTCATTAATGATGATTAATGATATAAATGAAAAATAGCATGTGGTGTTTTAATATTTGTACACACTAAGGAGTAAATCACTATTGCACTATCACTCTCAATTGTTACTGTTCCAACTTGAAACTGGGTAGCAACTCGACAAGCTTGATAGATTGCTAATGCTTCAAGCCTCTAGCGGTGACAAATCTCACCCGCTTCTAACATTTCCTTTCAAAAACATTCCTTTATGATCCCTGACAATGCAAGAAATAACAGAATTAGAGTTTGTACTATCAAATGCTGCATTAGTGTTCACTTTAATTTCTCCATCTAGAGGTGGGGACCACCCTGTTTTGGATAACGTTATAGATGAAATCCTTTCAACATGATTTATATTTTGTAATGGTTCACTTAGTGAACCATGAGATTCAGCACTTGTGTCTGGCACAATAACATTTTTTGTGGTTGGAGGCTCAGAGTTGTAGTTTGCTAACATATATTAATCATTGGCTTATATGACATTTTCCATGGTATACATTGAGTCGAGTATCTTACTTCTGAACATAAAGAAGTTTCTTTCGTTCCATATAGACCAAGCAATATCTACAACCAATTTAGCTACATGACAGTTTTTATCAGCTCTAGACTTCAAATATTCCATAATAAATGGTACCTCCTAAAATATCGATGTGTGAGACAAAGACTTACATTTGTTGGTTGCTATTTATATAGGCCATTCACAAAAAAAATCTTACGTTAGAAGACATTCTAAGTTTTCAAATGAAATCCCACACTGTCTTTGATTTCTTATTGGATGATTGACCCTGTATTTGTTGCCATCCTTATCCTTTTCTAGTTGATTTCAAAACAAATTATATATGCTTTGAACAAAAAAAAAACAAATTATATATATGTCGTTAGTATTATAGGGTAGTTTTGTCAATTATCCATATAAATATTATATATAATTAAGTTTCGTTAAACCCATAATCAAAAGTAACATGTATATATAAACAAATTAAATTATTACATTAATTATTACATTTTGATAATCTCTCATTAATTATTTTCTAAAAATTCCCCAAATTTGCTTCCATAATTCGGACAAAGTATATTGCTTTAACTGCACTTACACTCACTTTTACCTGTATATAATCACATCTTAGGGCTAAATGTCTGGTACAGGAGGCTTCGCCGTATCATCGCATAGCCACCTGAGGCGGCAAAATCAACAGATGGTTCACGAACAGGAGAAGACGCTAAAACAGCGTAACAAAATAGTTCCACCGGAGACGTCGGCGGTCAATTCAAACCGTCGGAGTGAAATGAAGTCATCTTCTATGGCAGCATTGCCTAGGCCACCTCCTCCAGCTATTTCCGCTACTCTGCCTCTGGCACAGCCGCCGGTGATGGCGACTAACTTAGATCGACTTTTAACCTGCATGCAAGAAACGTTCAGAGGTTTAAAAAAATTTGCAAGGATAATTAAAAAAACATCAATTTTCATTTAATTAAGCATAATTTCAAGCCTTCCTTTTCATTTCATTCATTTTCCTTTACTCAAGCAAATTCTGCAAAATTTACTTCCCCACTATGTTAAAATTCGATGTTTTCATAAAGATTGTGTTTTTATGTTAATTTACTTTTCATACAATCATGTTGACATTGTTTTAAGTGTATCTGGTTTTGCGCTTTACTTTGGATGCTTAGGAAGATGGAAGGGCATCTAGATCGAGAAAAGCTGAGTTGCCCATTTTTGTCTTGGAAAATTATGGGAGTCTCGTGCTTACAGAGTTGGAGTGCCTTTGAAATTGTCTCCCATAAATGACGAAACTGTACAATACTATGTACCATTCTTATTCGGTCTGCAGTTGTAATAAGGTATTCTATTATTAATAAAATAGGAGTTTGAATTAATAAATATAAGATAGTATAAAGGTTTTATTTTAAATAATTTTAAATATTTTTTATAAATTAAAAATTATTAAAATCTCGTACATGCCTGGCATATACCTACTTAACAAAGTAAGTGGACAGATTCCGTTTTCAGGGGTAAGGATTCGAAAAAACAAAAGTTAGAGGGTAAGTTTATACTTTATACAATCGAAAGGTAAGATGTCAATTCCGTTAATAAGAGACATTTAATGTATTTACTCTTTATAATAATCTGTCGTCAATAAATAAGTTGAAAGAATATTCCTTAGTTATTTTTCTCAATTAGCTAGAAAATACCTAATCAAATAGCAAATTAACCAATAATAAAAAGATTTTAAAAAATCTTTTAAAAACATATTAAGATAAGCTACTAAGAAAGAAGAACTAATAAATAAATAAATATAAATATATGTAACAATAAATTGAACATTTCCACACATCTATAATAATTTTGTTTATAAATCATACCTTTAACTGAAATGTGATGACCAACGATCAGAGAGATTTGATCAAATAGAAAATCCCACTTAGCTCGGAGATCGGAGGTTTGGAAGGCAACGACCGTGGAGGACGGGACATAATAGTGAATTAAGAAGAGGTCGGAGATGATGACAGCCGAAGAGATCGAGTGAGATCGGGTGTGATTAATGTCGAGGGGAGATGAGGAAGCAACATATAACAACAACTTACGACTTTTGAGGTGTTGGTCGGCGTTGGAGGAGATGATTCTTTGATAAAGAAAAAGATGATTAATATGGGAGGAAATGAATTATTCTACAGATTATCGAGACGCTATTGTATGTATAGTGTATATGTATAGGCGGCGGCAAGAATTAGGGTTTGATAATAGGATCTAGTGAATATATTTATATAATAGAACATAAGAAAAAAATAAAGAAGGGCTGAGATTAATTTAGAGCAAACATAAAGTGAGGATGAGATCTAGCCATTTGTCAGCTAACACTTTTCCCACAACTAGTTTATTAAACCACTTAACCCATTAACTAAATCATGGAAAATCAGTTACCAAATTATATTTAATTATCCTCTTCAATAATCTTTTTTATATCTTCAATCGTCATATTTTAATCAGCAGAATGCTCTCATCAACAAGAGGTTGAGTTTGAAAAGATTGAATTGTTCATTATGTAAGTTTGTAGAATGTTAGTGTATTTGAGTTGTAATCAAGAAATCGTTAAAGAGGTTGTGTTTGCAAGGCTTGAATTGTAACTTTTTGAAAACTTTAATGTTAATAAAGGTAATTTAGGTAATTAGTAATTAGTTTGGAAACTTTTTGTTGAATATATATCTTTAACAATATATATATTTTAAAGTGAAGTGTTATCCTAGACAAAGGTTATTTGACCCTCTATTAGACCCGTGGTGACGTGGCACATTTGTGACTCTTGATCTTGGCTTTGATCCAACGCTCCTGGTCCGTTCTCGTCTAATGTCTCATATAAAAGGGAAAGTCTTTGACCGAAGTCAGACTAATCCATTCTCTTCACACTCAAGCGTCTCTCTCTCAAACAAAAACCCTAGTTCATAAGAAACCTTTGGTATCTTATCTGTAGCATTCTAATCGTGGTAGATTAGCCTCTTATGGTAATATCTCTTGTAAATTGTGAGAATCCTCTTGATTCATCACTAGATAACCTTAAACCTAGTGTTAGGGTTAGAGATTTCTGGTAGAAGCTTTTCATTCGATTTGTGCGGTGTAATATTGAGATTAATACTGAAACTTGTAACCTCGTGGCATTATAGTGATTGAGCTGCTCTTTTTGGAGCTCAACGTGGATGTAGGTCATTCTTGGCTGAACCACGACAAATTTCTAGTGTTCTCTATCTTTCTGCACTTTCTTGGTATATTTTCTTAGACCAAAACGTTTTCAGAACTAAGATCTTTAAAGAGGTTTTTACCACACTTTTGTGTGCATTAAAATATTCCATAGTGATCCCCAAATGTCCTAAACGCTTGGAAGCATAATGGATTTAGTAAAATTTGTAAACTGGTGTAACTAGCAAATTCAGTCTTCTCCATTAGCAATGTCATTGTATCTATGAGCAACACCATCGGAAACACTATCAAATGTTGCCAATCTTCTTCATAACCATCACTAAGGATCTCAAGCGAAGAGCCTAATTACCGCTACAATTCATGGCATCACACCATCACTGTTAATTTTAATCCATAACCACCACTATAAATATGTAAGGCTTGTGAATATAAACTCTGTTCTAAGAAAAAAACATCTCCAAGAGTGACCGTACGTCGTGCTGCTCTCTATATCCACCATAACGAGACACAAGAAGAACCAGATCTTTGTATTTAAACGGGTTGTTCCATGAATCCTCTTTCTCCCCCTCCCCCAACAATAAAAAGATCTTGGCTTTGACTCCACTATTAGAATAAGCTCCACGTAACGACTATTTTTTTATTGATCAATAAAAAAGCTAATGATAGCTTGAGAGAATTGATTTGCTAATGATAGTTTGAGAGAATTGTTTTTTCGATATGGTTTTTGGTTCATCACAAATATATAGCTCCTTTAAAGTATTCAGAGACCTTAAATATTCTCCATTTTGGAGCTTGTATTCATAAGGTAGTGGGACTTCTAATTTTGATATTATGTATGATTTTGTACATATATCATATTTGAGAGAGACCGTAAAAATTGTGAAAATGCCTTTCCTTCTATAGAATTTTTACATTAATTCACGTGTAATTTTAGCTTAAGAAAACAATCAACTCTACTTAGAAAGAGTTGTTGAGATAGTGCTGGGAAAGAGTGAGAATTTGAAGAACTGGTGGTTGATGTTGTTGAGGAAAGAGAAGCTAGAAATGTTGTTGCACAACAAGGTTGGCATTTTTCTACACAAATTTCATATCATAGGATGACAAGTTTTGTGAATTTATTTTTGATTTATGGAAATGTATATACTAGTATCTTGAAGAGTATAAGTTATGGATGACAAGTTCTTGATGAGTTTATAAAGTTTAAGCATAAACTAAAAAGCCTGATTTTTTTATGAACTAGGTAGGTAATTTAGCATTTGAACTGTAATAAAGCAAAAATTTTTCCTCTCTGTGAAGAATCTTTCAAGAGAGCGCTTATGACTTTTTATCTTTTCATACAACTGAGGTGTAACACGACCCGTAAGTCCTAACCTAACTAAAAGACTTACTAAACTCCCGGAAAAGTACACAATAATATTCAGAGTAGTCTAGTCACTCTTGTCTTTCATAAGATACTTCCACAGACCTTCAGGACGGCTCTCATAAGTGATCAAACCACCTTCTGAACGCGCACCTATCTTTGCCATAAAATCCGCTCAAAATTGCTTCTGTAAACCCATGGATAAACAAAAAACCCGGGTTGTTCGCGAGAATATCCTTGCAATCATTGATTGATGCATTCAACCAATTTCTTTTGTTTCTATCGTCCTTCACTAGCACATGTAATGCGAGCAAATAATTTTTAGCAATAACCCCATCAAACTACTATTTTACATAATGATTATTATCCTATATAATTAAAAATATCATTCATTTAACAAAAGAGTAATTATATATACCACCCAAAATCATATCACCCAAATGTCACCCATGACGTGGTGTGAATTGGTTGGTTAACAATCGTTAATTAAATCAAGAAAATAAATAGATTAACAAATTTACCAACCAATTCATGCCATGTCATTGGGTGACATTTGGGTGGTATGATTTTGGGTGGTATATATGATTACTCTTAAAAAAAAATCTAATTTCAAAAGCGAAGACTTTGACTTTGTAGGGCCATATCCTTGACTTAATCACATACTACTATTTTACAAAGTAGTTTTCTTGATTATGTTTTGGAAATCCTCCATTTTTTCGTAATTAGTCAAACATCGATACCACAAGATGTAGCAGTATGAATAGCAAGAGAAGATGTTGCCATGTCAGGTAACTTTTGGTGAATAGTATTATGTTCGGATCTTGTACGTCCGATGTATGGAAACACAATTCAAGTTAAAAAATTTATAAAATAAAATATAAAGAAAAAAAATCAATGATGTATTATCTTAATTGGAAAAAATTTATCTCAGATATTTATATTACAATTTTTTAAGGAAATCGATAATAAAAAACACATGTCATAGTAAAAAATATATATTATATAACAAAGTAAAGTGACAAATGTACAAAATGAAATGACACATGACACCTTCAATTATTAATCTTACTTTTATATATTATATTGTTTCTCTTATAGTTTCTTAAATAATTTCAATATTTGTTATGTTAATTTTATTCTTTGTTCCAAGCATATTTCCCGGCACCTTCGGTGGATAAGCTAGCAGAGATAGCGAGACACACGGTCATGACAGTGTCAGTCAGGAGAAAATAAGAGCATTGCTGAGTGTTTCGACAAGCTAGAAATTGGTTAATATATAATAGCAAAGATAGTTTGTATATATTTTTAGTTTTTTTTTGTCAAATAAGAAACAAGTTAACAATAGTTACACATCTGGTCTAAAAAGTTAAAGGCGCCTAAGATTGTAAAATCATTCCATTGATGCAGATTAATATTCCGTCTAGTGCATTTAGCGAGGCCATCCGCTGTTCTATTCAATTTCATGTTAATATGACATACTTTCCAATCCTTGAATTTCGAAAGCCAGTTCTTCACTTCGGCAACAAACGGGTAAATTTGCCAACGAAGACCTGAATCATGAAGAATGCCTTGAACAAGTTCAAGGTTATCAATGCCAGCAGATTCCCACTCTTTAGTGAACGAAGCATCACACGTCCACAATAAATATTTTTAGTTGGATATTTAGGATTTATGTACGTCTTTCTTTCATTAACATCCATAAATCTCATGCAATTTTAAAACAATCAATAGGGAGAGTATAGTGATGATGAGTTGGCAATTGTTACAACTATTTTTGCCATACCCTTTCCTTTTGTCCTATGTTAAACTTCACTTTCCCATATTTTGTAGAATATATATACCCTGACTAGACCAAGATATGATTCAATAATATAGAATTTGTGTAGTAGTTGGCACTAGTTTTTCTTTTCGTTGGATAATTTTTTTTATTAAAATATAAAAGAAATTGTACATTATATAAAACTAACTTATCTAGGTTTTTTGAAAATTTAACATAGCCATTATTTATTTATTAGTCTCATTATTTTGAGATACATATAAAATTCCACAATCATATTTGAAAGTATGATAGAAATACAACACAAATAAAATAGAATAGGTATATAATTTAATCTTTTTTAATATTCTTTTTTTAGAGGGTGTTTCACCTTTCACAACAAGACTATTCTCATCTGCCATATATAATATATAGTCGCGACAAATGCAATTTTTCATGTCTTTCTCATTTAATTTTTCGGATCATCAAACTTTTGAGCCACTTGAGAGGGCTCTGTATAGTACTCATCTATTTCACAATACCAACAATCCTTTTATATCATCCTAGATACTTTTAACAAATCCAGACTCACATAACAGTGTTTGTTAGATTAAAAAATTTCACCACATAATTCACAAAGTGGATCCAATTCCATATAACTCATTTTATCCTTGGTGTGAAGTCTTTGTTGTATTGCCATCCATACAGTAATACCATGTTACCGAATAACACAAGAGTCCCACACAATGTTCGCCCAAATTTTCTAAAAAGATCGACGAAGGAAAATATCATAAGGAAATTTATAAAGGGCAAGAAACTCGTCTTGTCTCGTCTCGTTAACAATGGGTTGATCCTTGAAGATGGAAAAACAATGGTGCAACACCTTAACTCCTTCATGCCCAACCGATATGTCTATTTCTTCTTTTGAGAAATGGAGAATCCATGTTTTTTTAACTTTCAAACCCCAAAAGCCAATATTTCTCAAGTATTCCCCATGCACCCACTTTATCCACAAAGAATTTTTTTACCACAATCTTCCACAACGTTTTCATTAGGAAAGCTTTATTACAAACTCCAAGATTTTAAGGTATAGTCATCCTTCTTCATTTTGTGTATTTATGGTCTTCCATTTGATTTGTGGAGATTTACCGTCCCATTAAAAACTCCTACAAATACTCACGATTTTATCACGCACTGGTGTCGCCTAAGGTGTTATAAAATAATAGATTAATAAACGCAAATAAACACTCTAGGCTAGCACGGTTCTGCAAGTGGTGGGGGCAAAGGTGTGATAAAATAATAGATAAATAAAGATATAATAAAGAGCACACACCCTTGAGAACTACGGAACTCACTGCAAGTATCACAGATCGTTTGCAAGTTTTAATGATAAGTCAAGTTCGTTCGCAGGGATTTAATCCGTGAGATCTACTTATGTTTAACAAGCGTAGATGAATTTAGATGTTTTAGAATTAAATATGAAAAGATAAAATAATATGAATAACTATCTGATGAGAAATAATAAATAAGAATGCAGATAAATAAATATGAATGTAAGTCTAATAGATTAGGGTCACTAATATGAGTCTATTTTACTAAGTTGTCATTCTAACCTGTCACAGATTAAGCATTATATATTAACCATGATTCTAAATTCTACCTAGCCTTTACTAGGTTTAGGAGCAACCTCTCCACTACTAGGGAAACCTGAGTAATGATTGGTGATTAAATCAAACCTTTATGGCTATCTAGTTAGGCAAAGGATCAAAACTAAATAATTATGTGGTGTTGTCAATAACTAAGAATAATCCTAAGATTGGCCAAATCTAGGGATGTAACAATAAGTCAGAACACATAATAACAATATACGCCAAGCTCAAATCAATAAAAATAACAAATAGTATTGTGAATGTAGACAAAATAATAACCCAACAATAAAAAGTAAAACTTACAGAATAAAAGCTTGGAAATATGGTTGAGCATAAATCTATAGCTAATTACCCTAAATATAGAGAAGGTGAGATGTAGAAGAGGAGTTTGTCACTCTCCAACTTCTTCTTCTTGTCTTCCTCTATAGGCCAGCTTGCATCTTGGATGAATAGCTTGATACAAAGGATGAATATTAAATTTAAGACTAAGCTATTATTTAAAACTGAGAAAATACAAGCAAGGACTAAGACTAAGCTTGAAACTGAGCAAGGACATGTTTACAAAGGTATAAGGGTGTATTTATAGGTGTTTAGGAACCCTAATTTGTTTTCTTGAAGGAGAAGGTAAGTAGTGGACTCCAAGCCCAACTCAATTTCGTAACCCTAAAACATGGAATCAGGTCCGTTTTTATTTTGGTCCTAACAGCTTCAATTCTTATCTTTTTGACGCATATGAGTAGTAGAAATTCACCGTCTCGGAAAGATCTTTAACTTTTCTCTTGACCGTTTCTCCAAAGTCCCCACCTATTTTGAGATATAAGCTGATTTGTGGTCGTGGGTGGTGAAATTCAGGATTATGGCAGCTTTTCCTTTTCCATGTTTCTTTCCTTATCTCCAATTTCCATGCTAATCTCTTTCCATATTTCTTAGTCTTTTACTTGGGATCTAATTAATCTCCATAATTATCTTTAAAGATTCACACTAAATAAATAATTAACCCAAATATGCTCTAAAAACAATAATTTGCTAAATCCATACTCAAAATAGGAAAGTGTAGCATTTCTCAAGAAAATCGCCTAGAATGACTTATAAAACACTAAAAATGATGTCTCCAACTAATATTAATTCATCACAAATAGGGATACATCGGCAAGTATACAAGACGTATGCAAGTTTTAATGAATAAGTAGAATTCGTTCCTCAGAGACTACGAAGGTTAAGAAGAACTTATGCAAATATTCAAGTGCAAATATTATGAAACTAGAACAAATAATATGCAAAAAGATATTTTTGTTGCTTTGAAGAACTCAAGATTTAAACTAATATATTAAAAGACAGAAAATTAAATAAAAGAGAGAAGCAAATAGTATGAGAGTTTAGCTCGAGATATTAGCAAGTAATCCCCACTAGTTTTGGTTATTCTATTGTCTAAGGGTGAATAATGTAATATGAAATAATCAGGATTCTGAATTCCCATACCTTAGACCTTGAGAGCGACTAAGGGGACTACAGACACACCATGAGGCAACCTAAACCTAGGGTAATTGATGTCTCCCTAATTGTTCTTATTTTCGACCCTTGGGAGACATCATTTTTGGTGTTTATTTAATTAATTTGATAGACTTTTGGACTAAATATGCAATAATCCGGAATTCCCTTTTTATTTCTAGCATTTTTAATTTATTAAACTTTTGCGCGTAATATTGGTATTTTAGTGAAAAGTTTACAGGTTTTAGATGTTAGATAGGAGAGGAATCCGAGGAGAAAGTCAAAGATCGTGAATTAGAGTCAAGACTTGAAGATAAATCCCGAAGATATTATTTTTAGAGCTGAAAATCCATTTTCCAGGCCATAGATTGCTGATTTCGAGGGGCTTAAGCGATGATTTAGCCGCTGACCTTTGAAGAGAAATCATTCCTTATCGAGTTACGGAACTTTAGAAACTGGAATGAGGTCAATCGGAGTCATAACGCATCGGGAAAAGCCGTTTTAGTGAAGGTGTATCAGCAGTTACGGGATTTTGGGCTTAGAATTTGGGCTTGGACATTTAATTAGTGTTTTATTTTCTGGTCCAAGCCCTAATCCGTTTTTATGCTTATAAAAGGAGGTCTGGACTTCTATTTTTCACACAATTCACATTCCACAAGATTAAACACCAGAGAGAAGCAACAGAAGGAAGAAAGAAGAAGCTACAAGAGCTGGAGAGGGTCTATATCTCCGTTCGTAGTCAATCCGATTCTGGAAATTAGGTTTTTCTTATCTTTTAATTTTGTAAACAATATGAATTCCATTTCTTTTAATTTAGTTTTTCTTTTTAATATGAGCTAAGCATTTCATAGTGCTTGAGAACAAACAATGGGTGAATCCTAATTTTATGAAATAACGAATGTTGAATTTGGGTTTCAGTTAAATTAAATTAGATTGGGTCTATTACTCTTTTCGATAATTTGTGATTATTTACTGTTTTTAGAGTCGCGAACTAAGAACAGGTATTAGTATCTAGGCTATTCCACATATGTGGCGTGTGGATCATCCTGATGGAGGGTTTAGGTATAGAATTAATTATTCAATCTAGGATAAAAGCTATTGATTCTGACGAACTTAGCTAATTCTAGGGCCAATGAGGTAATAAAACTTAAACATCCAACGGTGGATCATATTTACCCTGACGGGACTAGTGACACTTTAGGATCGCCTTATAGTCCACCCTGACGGGGGTATAAGGAATTTAGAATCCCGACCATTGTAATTGACCAATTTAGCCCTTAAACAACATAAGTTAGGAAATAAGATTAGGAAGATCCTTGCGTTCTCAAGTACTACTTCTCATATTGCGTTTTCACTCATTTTACTTGCGTCTTAGCTTTTACTTGCATTTATAATTTGTTTTTCATTTAGTAGTTTGATCAACAAAACCAAACAAACATAATTTATTTACTTGCTTTCATAAGTGCAACCCATCATTATTTGCTAAACATTGTAGTCAACCATCCCGTCCTTGGAACGAATCTGTTTTATCATACATACTACTTGGGACAACCGTACACTTGCGGTTGTGGTTCGATTATCATTTGCATTATTTTTTAGAACACACAAAGGACCACCAGTAATTAAGAGCCACCAAGGCCCTAAGCAATTCAATTCCAAACATGGTGATACTGGTGAAAACGTACCCAAATGATTATCTAGTTAGGTTGATTTGTCAGGTCTAAACCTTATTTAGACGTTTTGTGGTGTTTCAATAATTAGACACCCAGATAAGGCGATCATCTGACTACTATTAAGGTAATCCTATACGTTGTGCACCGCAACGAAAACAGACAATAAATCAAAACACTTAAACAGAACATAAAACATGAATTCCAATTAAATGCCCTAGTATCCCAAATCAAAATAGAAAAACTAGGGTTCATACATATCTGCTAAATCTCAAGGTAAAAGTAAATTAGTTCATACTAGAGAAAGAAAAGAAAGAAATTACAAATTTAAAGGTTGGAGAAGACATGATATGGTGTTCAGCTCCTTCTAGACTCTTTCTCTTGTGTTGCAGCTTCCTCTTGGCTTAAGGTTTTGACAAGGATGATTTTCTAATGATAAGAGGTTGTATTTATAGTGTATAGGAAGTCCTAATTCGTTTTCTTGAAGGGGAAGGTAAGTATTGGACTCCTAGCCCAACTCAAATTCATAACCCTAAAATATGGAATCATCCCCGTTTTCGGTTTGGTCCTAACAGCTTCAATACTTATCCGTTTGATGCATAGGTATGAATCTTTATATTCACATAATTATTTTGTTAGGTTCAAAAAATAAAAATATTGAATAACTTTGAATTTGTAAGAACGTATATGATAAGGTTTGATATCATGGAAAAAGTTTAATAAAAACCTTACGACGAACTTTGGAAATTACCCCCTAAAACTTCCAAACTCATTTAGTAAAATAATAATTATCCTTTACTTAATAACCCATGTATGACAGTTAAGGGTGGAAATCAAATTCGAAATTTTTGATTTTTGATCAGAATATTATGATTTCGCTATTGCTTTTTAATATTTCGATTTCTGAAATTCTGATTTCTGATTTTTCCGAAAATACTGGATTGAAATCGAAACTACATATAAAAGTCTAAGTTTTTTGATTTTCGATATGATTTTTTAGACTGGTTTGTAATTCTGAATTTTCAATTCGAATATTATTTTTGGTACATTTCAGATTATTAATTATTATAAATGTAAAATGTGATAATATATAAATATGTATTTCAATCTTCTCGTACTTTTTTTAGGCAAAATAACTTATATTAAAAGGGAGATACTAGAGCAGTTAACCTACTCCAGCAGTGTCAAAAGTACCACCATAATTACAAAGTAAAGTTCCAAGATCATAAGGTAAATTACAAATCAAATTAATAGGTAAAATCATCCTAGAAAAAGCTTTAACAATCCAATCTGCAGCCTTGTTAGCAGTTCTTCTTATCCTACGAATCTGGATGTTGGGGTGGGCTTTAGCCATACTTCTAATATCCTCCATGATTGTCCTGGTCTTCCAAGAGCAGGACACACTAGAAGAATGTACGACATTAACAACTGCTTCAGCATCAGTTTCTATACTGGTGCAAGAGGGGACTTGGTCAATAGCAAAACGTAGTGCACTACGAAGAGCTTTTGCTTCAACCTCAAAACTAGTACAAGCAGTAGATGACATGGCAAAACTAGTAACTACTTCTCCTATACTATTGCGAGCCACGGCGACAGAATAAGCTTTACGAGGAACAAAGGAGGCATCAACATTGATCTTGACTTCATGCTAGGGAGGTGTGATCCAGGTAGGGGATAATGACTTCCAAGTTGGCGTGTCAGTAACAGGATTAAATGGGGGACTCTCCATAATAGCTTCCTCATCACAAAAATATCCCTGCAAGTAGAATTCATAAGGGCTAAACCATTGTCAAAATTGATAGGGGAATCTTCAATAACTTTCTTATTTTGCATAATCCAGATAGACCGTAAACAAGCAATAATAGTAAGTAAAAGTTTTGCTTTATCTTTCTTATTTAGGCCTCTATCAAGTAAATCCCCTATCCAATTGTTAAGTCCTGCTAAAGAGGAAGGATCAACACTACAATGTAAAGGAGATAAGCACCACAATTTACTAGCTCATTCACAGTGAAGGAACAGGTGTTCAACATTATCCTCATCTTTTAGACATATTTTACAAAGATTAAAGCTAGAGCATCTCCTCACAAATCTATTTTTTTCTGTGGATAAGGCATTTAACATGACTCTCCAGAAGAAAAATTTGAATCTGGTAGGAGCTTTAGATGCCCAACTTAGGGCTAAAATATCCTAATTAGGGTAAGTAGAAGGAGTAGGAAAATTTGGAGGGAGTATATAATTATCCACCACATAGGAATAGCCTGATTCACAAGTATAGATCCCATGTTTATTATAAGTCCAGATGTATTCAGTAGGACCCTCTATCCATGGGATATTGATCTTCAAAATTTCAGATGCTATACCAGGGGGGACTCAAGAATTAATTGTCTCAACCTTCCAGGATTTAGTAGTAGTGTTTATAAGATCAACCACATACTTAGGGAATGAGGGATCATTGCTATAATGGGGAGGTTTTTCCTGGTAAGAGCCAGGACAACTATCTTCCCAAATAAGGGTATAATAGTCATCCCCAATAGGTTTAATGAGGTGTAGTTTCAGAAAATCACACCCTTTAGAAATACTTTTCAAAACCCAAGAGGCACCTCTAATGTTTGAAGAGTGCAAAAACTCATCATTCTGGATATATAGGCCTTTCAAGACTTGGTAAACAAGGGCATCTGAGTTATTCATTATGTAACATGCTTGTTTAGAAAGTAGGGATAGGTTAAAGGCTTCAAAGTTCTTAATTCCTAATCTCCCATTTGTCTTTGGAGATGACACTTTATTCCAGTTGATCCAATGGATCCCTGAATCTTCATCTCTTCCCCAAAGAAAATGGCTGGATAATGAGTTAATTTTCTTGATAATAAATTTAGGGATAGCTAAATGGGACATGAAATATGTTGGGAAGCATGTATAATAGAAGAAATAAGAGTGGCCTTCCCAACCATAGAGAGAAGGGATTCTTTCCACCCTCCAAGCTTATTAGCAATTTTAGAGATCAGGCTATCCATCACTTTGTTTTGGAGCTACCACATTCAGTAGGAATACCAAGGTATAGACCTAGATCACTTGTGATAGGCATTCTGAACGAGTCCTCTATAATAAGTTTCTTAGATGGAGCAGTTTTTGGATTTATTTAAGTTAAGAGCTAACCCAGAGCGAAACAAAATTTGTGAAGGACTTCTTTAAAAGCATGAACCTCTAATGCCGAGTTACGCAAGAAGAAAATTGAGTCATCAGAGAATAGTAAATGATGGATTTGGGGGCCATTTGTGCTTAATTTAATCCCTTTTATAACCCCATCATTGAACTCCTTTTCAATCAGGGATGATAATAAGTTAGACTCAATGGTAAATAGATAAGGAGATAATGGATCTCCCTGTCTAAGCCCACGAGAAGTGGAGAAGGATCCAGAGGCTTGACCATTAAGGATAACATTAAATTTAGCTGTAGTAATGCAAGTTTTAATAAAAGCAATCCATTGGTCTGAGAACCCCGTTTTAGACAGAATTTGAAGGAGGAAAGCCCATCTAACTCGATTATACGCTTTGTGAATATCAGCTTTTATGATTGATTAGTTATCTATGGAGTTAGACTTAAGATGCTTCAATTTATGGATAACTTCATGTAATTATAATGTTATCCTGGACCAGTCTACCCTTAATGAAGGCTGATTGATAAGGAGAAATGACTCTAGGGATAATATTACTAAGTCTGAGAACCATCACTTTGGCTAATATTTTGTAGAGGAATTAGTGCAAGAAATGGGTCTAAACTGTCCTATCTTTATAGAATTTTTACATTTAGGTATAAGGATGATATTATTAGAATTAATGCTACATAAGGGAATAGACCCATTCAAAACACCATTACAGATGCCCAGGATGTCCACCTTGATTAAATCCTAAAATTTAAGGAAGAATGCACCTGCAAGACCATCAGGTTCTAGGGCTTTGGGGGGCTAAGTTGCCAGGCAGCAAATTTGACTCCTCCATTGTAATATGGCTTATAAGGGATAAATTCTCATTCTTAGAGATGATGGGTTGAATATTTTTAAGTATAGGATCAATTTCCCTAACTTCAGGATCCTTGTAAAGGTCATTGAAGAACTCAATGACAAGGGATTTCAACTCACTAGGACCTGTAGTCCATGTATTATCTTCTTTAAGAAGACTATTAGTTCTGTTAGAAGCCCTTCTAATTCTCGTAGGAAGGTGGAAAATTTGGAATTTATGTCCCCCAATTTTAGCTAGGTAATGCGAGATGTAGTAGACCAGTATTTTTCCTCAAGGCACCAAAACATTTCAGTCTTAGAAGAGATCTTAATGAATTATTCTTTAGAGGAACCATATAAGCCTTGAGGGGAGCAGGACATCAATTTTCAAGTTTATTAGTGAGGAGATTGATCATAGTAGCAATATTTCTCATGTTCGCTTTCTTCCATCTTAGGACAGTTTTCCTACATCTAACTAATCTCTTAGAAAGTCTAGTATGGGGAGGACCACTAAAGTTCAGGGAGTTACTCAGGCAGCCAGAAATAGCATTTTTACAAGAAGGGATTTTTAGCCAAGTAGGATCAAGCTTAAAGGATTTAGTAAAATTAGACATAGGAGTATCAGATAAATGTAAAATCATGGGGGAATGGTCTGACCTTATAGGGGGTATTATGTATCCAAGCATCAGGAAAAATTTTAGTCCAAGAGGGAGAACATAGACCTCTATCAAGTTTTTGAAGAATAAGTTCATTATCATCTCTATTATTCCTCCACATAAAAGAGCAACCTTTAACAAGTGTTTCAGATAATCCATTAAGGGTAATATTATTGTAAAAAATGCGCATTTCAGACAAGCTTTTAAGATTACCCCCCACTTTTTCCTGAGAGTTTCTTATTTCATTAAAGTCTCCAATGAAGATGTTAGAAACGCTGGGGAAAGATAGTGAAGTATGGTTAATAAATTCCCAAAGTCTATCTTTATTAGATTTATCAGGGAGAGTGTAAATAAAATGCAAAAACAATGAAATGCCCTTAGGGATAACAAGGGATACAAAGATATGATTAATGGCAGAAGAGACTACCTCGCAGTCCACATTATCGACACTAAACAAGGCCAGTCCACCAGAAATACTGACAAGATCGACACACCAAATCAGCTTTATTTTTAATTTCTTATCTAGTAGTAGTAGCTTCTTTCTTTTAGTCTTGGTCTCAGATAGGCCAAGAACCTGGGGGTTTTCCCTATAGATAATCTCTCTAAGGTTTTGGACTGTCAGGGGGGACCCCGTCCCTGATAGTTCCAAAAACACCTATCATTTCTCTTGTGGAGGTCGTCCACTGCAATCGCCCATATTTATGTGAGGTACTGTCTATAGGGGAGGAACACTCAAAACAATATCAAACAGAGGAACTTCAACCAGGTTATCTTTCACTTTGCTGAAACCCACCATCTCATCACGTGTGATATTGCGTATCTTAGCACTCTGACCCACTCTATTACCAGTTGGGCCCTCCATACCTACTTCAATCTCGACATAAGGGGATTATGCTTCCGAGTTCAAGATTTCTGGCTTGAGGAAGCTTTTTGGGGATGTTGTGAACGCAGTAGTTTCTGACTTCTGATTTTCCTTAGTAGGGGACACCGCCATTGGAGTAGTTGATTCATTGGTAGGCTCAATGATGGGAGGAGTGATAGTAGTTGGAAGAGTTGTGAAGATAGGAGATCTCAGATTTTCATTATTAGGAGTTGGAGTAGGAGTGAAGAAGACATTAGGGCTTCTAGGAATCTCACCTTCACTGAGAGTAGGACTTTTTGGATTAGGATTGACCCACTGATAGCTTGTTTTTCCTTTAGTGGGTTTCTCTTTAGACCACGTTCGAATTGACCATCTTTTCCCAAAGCTCGAGTTAGGTCCACTATTCTCTTCTTTTTTGTTTGGCCAAGGAGCCCATTCTTCATCAGTAGAGTGAGGGGGATTTTTATGTTTAGAACCTGATGCCTTATTATAGCCTTTAGGCCCAAGAGCACCCTTAGTGGGCCTAACTCCAGCAATAGACTTACCTTTACCAAATCTAGGCCCAAAAGACTCCACCTTATCCTTCATGACTGCGGAGGGGGTATACTCATCTTTCTTATCTATAGCTTGGTTGGACAAAGGGTTTGGTACCATCACTATACCTTTCTCAGGTACATTCGTACAACCTTTCATAGGGATCAGTTTGTCTTTACCTTTCCCAGTATTGTAGGGTCCTGCTGTTCTTTTGTCTTTTCTAGTATAGAGGCCACTCACAGTACGGGGTTGACTTGTGTATTCTCTAGACAAACTCTGACGTGTATCACCACTATCAGTGAATAATTTGGACGGATCGTCAAGATTATCTACCACCTGGACCTTAGCTCATCTTCCTTTGACGAGATCTACAGATAACCAGTCTCCGAACCAGAGTCTACTCGCACCTCGTACTCGTTTGGATTCTTCTTTGAATAGACCACAGTCACTAGTAACATGGTCCAGCATTCCACAATAATGGCAAAATTTGCTGAGCTTCTCATACCTCATTCGAACCGTAGCCTCAGGAAGAGAAGGTCGTTCAACCTTGAATATAGATAACAGAGGAATTTTAGTCTTCCAGAGCACTCTGATCCTAAGTATCTTCTTGGTTTCATTAGTATATTCAATATCATAAGCAAGCAAGTTACAATCTAGTTTTTGTAGACATCTGCAGCATTATCGGGGTTAACAAATACCGGAGAGAGATCTAGCAGCTGGATCCAAAGAGTGGCCATTGAGAAGTCAGCTTCTGCGATGGACATCTCTAGATGCCATGCATGGAGGATGAGTATGTGACCGTTGACAAACCAAGGTCGGAAATGCCATGTGTTGAGCATATCCTCCCTTGAATCAAAAGCCAGGAAATAGGTGTTGTAATCTGCTGAAAGCACATGCATGAGAGCTCGATGCCCCCAAGATCTGTTAGCTGTCGTTTCAACAGTGTAGGGGTTCACTTCTTAGGGTTTAAGGATCTTGTCTAAGAGCATGTTTCTGTGGTTATAGACCTCATGGTCTTGATATTTCGGAGTAAGTTTCATGGATTTCACTCTGAAATTAGCCATTGTAGCAGGTAACCAAGCTAAAGAGAGAGAAATAATAAAGGGGATTAGTTTAGTACTTTGAGCATTAAGAATTTAATACACTAACCCTTTAGTTCATTAATAAAGAATTTTGTTAGACTAGTTGCTTACCGAAAACATTTCAAGACTATGTATTACTTTGTTTGAGAAAGTTAATATATTATCATAAAAAATTGATGGATTTTGAGATATTAGTTGTGAATTTCACATTGTACTCTTTCGGTCCGCCTTGTACTATTTCGATCTACTCCTATGATATTTTGTTATGTACATTAGAATCAATTGTCGTACTTTGAGTCATTAGACTCATTACGAACCAAAACTAATTCAGTTTTGTCTCGAAATCAGATCTAGAGCATTTTATCACATCATCATCACCGAGATTCGAGTTGTATTTATAAGTTTACTCATGTAATTATTTCCCGATACTTTCTTGCTATAGGAACTGACTTATCCATTTTTTGATCATATGAAACGGTTTTTGCAAACTTATTTTGGATTATAAGTTGAAATCTTGAAGTTCTTTTACAGTCGCAGAAGATAAGAAAGATTAATTTGATAAAAAACCGTATAAAATTTGGTTAAAATTATACCTATATTCTTGTATTTTGTAAAACTTATTGTATTGCTAGTTAACTTTTAAAATCTATTAGATGATAATTTTTATTTTTTTTAATACATATGAGAGCCATTTCTGATATAGAATTATTTTGACTCTAATAAGATTTGATCCCAAAACCTCTTGGTTTTTACGAGTAGTCTAACCACTAGAGGAACTATCAATCTTGATGATAAATTTTGTTGAATTGTTATAGAATTTATTTTGAATCTTTGATATTACGATTTAATTTATTTAGCATAATATTTTTTTGAAATTAAAAAGAAACTATAGAAATTGATAATTAATATTTTTTTGGAAAATCTATTTTTATTCCCGTAAATATTATATAATTACGAGATTTCCGAACCAAAGTTACGAAACTTCCGCAACCAAATTTTTTGAAATTTCGGAACCAAAAGATCGAACTAAAATTTCTATATTTGGATATTTTTTTTCAATTCCAAAATTTTAGATTGGAATGGAAAAATCTATTCCGCAAAAAATTCAAAAATATTTTAAAAGACCCCTTTTCCGTCCAAATTCCATTGTAAATATTATCTTATCTACCGATAAACAGAATTCATTTGACTCTAATACAGTTAATAAATTGATAAAATATATGTAATTGTACATGACAATTTTGTAAACTACCCTAATATGTTTAAGTCAACGAACGGTTTTACTTACTAAATTTTTTTACTCTTTTAGTTAGTTACGATTTACAGTTTGGAGAAAAAAACGAATTCCATATTTAGTTTGTTTTATGGTCTATTCTTTTGATCTCTTTAGCTATATATATAAATATGTACTACCTTTTACTCCACATTTACCTAAAACACAAACACAGAAACACATGATTATATCTTTACAGGTGTTTTATGTTCGCTCTCGTTGAGTCAAATATCGTCATTATATAAACTATCAAGGGATCACTTATTTTATTTTTTTAGTTGGGTTGATATATATGTATACTCAAATGACAAAAAACGATGCAAACTTGATATGGATCTTCAAGCATATTCCGGTGGTGCATTGGAAATTCATAGTGTTGTCGTCCTGTGTTTTGCTTGGAATCTTGATTGTTTGGGTCATCGATCAGAAAAATTTATCAACTCTTCAGAGAGATGATTTGAAGCTTGATAATTCATTAAAACTCAGGAGTCTTGAATGGATTTCAGGTGAATTAGAAGCCAATTACACAGAAAATATTCTAGCAGGCTGGTCAATTCCGGGTGGAGAACTATACAAAAAGTCAATATCCGTAAATATCTGTCTTCCCGAAATAGATGGTCGTGAAAATATCGTATTATCAACGGGTGATATTTATGAATTTGTCTTTCAAACGTTGGATGATCAAGGAAATCCTAATTTTTTAGGTGGTGATTATTTTGAAACCGATCTTACGGGTGAATCTTGGAAATCTAGACCTCCTATTAAAGACTTTGGCAATGGTACCTACAGGTTTAGCGTCCAAGTGCACCCTGAATTTGCAGGAGATTATAATCTAAACATCACCCTTTTGTTTAGACATTACGAAGGTTTAAAATTCTCTAGCGCAAGATTTGCATTCGATAAAGTTATTCGTGCTATTCCTATCAAATTTACCAAATCTTTAGCTCAATTACCCGAGATTTCACAGTGTAATAAGAAGTCCGATTACTTAAAAGATGTCTGGTCAGGGCGTTGGACACGACATGCAAAGAATGACAGCTGTGAAATTAGCGATGACGGAAGATATAGATGCCAAGACCCTAACTTTCCATGTGAAACTCCATGGTGTGAAGGACCTTTAGGGTCTCTAGAGAGCAATGGTTGGGTATACTCAACTCATTGTTCGTTTAAAATGTCTAATGCCGAAGAGGCGTGGAATTGTTTAAATGGTCGATGGATTTTTTGGTGGGGAGATTCAAATAATATTGACACGGTCCGAAACATCCTTCATTTCATATTAGACAGACAAGATTTTAATTCTATTTCAAATATAACTAGAAGGTTTGATATGAATGTTACGAATCCAAGAAACCCTTCCCAAGTTATACGTTTCACGAGTATTTTCAATGGTCATCCGAGTGCTAGTGACGGTCATTATCAGGGTTTGAATTCATTAAACAATACAGAGTATCAAGATACCCTTAAAGGGTATTTTTCAGAAAATATCGTGCCAGACACTGTGATCATGAATTCAGGTATTCACGATGGTGTGTATTGGCATAACGTTAGACGATATGCTAAAGGAGTTGACTATGCGGCAACATTTTGGAAGGAGTTATTAGATGGTGTGACGAGTAGAGGGGTGGTTCGACCGGAGATTATATATCGAACCACCATTGCAACGGGTGGTTATGCTAGAAAATTGGCGTTTAATCCTAATAAAATGGAGGTATTTAATGGGGTGATGTTGGAGAAGTTAAGGCAAAATGGTGTGATTGATAGAGTTATTGATGATTTTGACTTGACTTATCCATGGCATTACGATAATCGGTATAGTGATGGATTGCATTATGGTCGACCTCCGATGAAGAGTAAATGGATTAATGGTGAGATTGGCCACCAATACTTTGTTGATCTTATGCTATGTCATGTTCTGGTTAATGCATTGTGTGCAAAATAGTGGATGACAATATCAAAAGGAAGTTTTTGTCAACCTGTAAGTAGTATATCTATTCATGATTAGTTTCGCTGTTAATGTCCCGTTAGCACAAGATGTGATAATCTAGAGTTTTATTAGTTTTTCCTTGTAATTAGGTATACAGCATGCATATTGAATGAAGTAAAGTTCACCAGTTCTCTGGTAACAATTATGTACATCTTTCCAAAAGTGAATGTTTACGAAAAGAAATCAATAAGTTATGGATATCACTTCATGGAATTTTTACTGAGAAATCTTAGAGAGAATAGATGGAAGATACTCAGATTGATGGAATTTTAAACCAAGAACACAAACCACATTTAATAAAATTTCAGAAAATTCATAAATTTAGAATAAGAAGAATGTAGGTCTAGAAATTTTCATTCGGAAATGAAACCTGAAATTAAAGTTAAAACAGTCCAATTTCTGTGTATCCTTTACCTTGCAAATTCAAGAATAAATTTCTAATATTATCGTACTCAATAAATTCTAGGCATCAGAGCTGGATCTAGAATGGATCTCCGAAAAGAAAGGGAACTAGAACAATCAGCCGGATTTAGGACGGAAATCACATAATTATCTTCATTTATATTATTGAACATGCCACTTCTCAGTAAGCTTTTTCTGGTAACTTTTTTTTTTTGGTTCCAATAGCTTTCATTTTTCGGGTAACTAGGAACAAGATTTTAGTGTTGTTAAATTCTAGTAATATCAATTTCGGAGTTAAATCTTACCACTAAGATTAAATAATACCATGACATGTTGGATCATCAATCCAATATAATTCAAATTTAAATTTCTTTAGAATTTTATGGAAATCTTGAATGGGTTGGATGATAAAAGGTGAATGATCAAATCTAATGCTTGGAAGTAATAATCGTGTTAGGAAATAATAATAGAGAAATACGTTTAAAAAGAAATATACTAATCTTATTTATGCACGCGCGTTTCCATGATCAACAGTTATCATAAATAATTTGAAGTCAAACATAAGACGTATACAACTTTGACATTTCAATCTTATCCGATTAACATAACTTATTAGTTAATTTAGTTGATAATTTATTTGTTTTTCAAATCATATCATGAATTTGATATTAGTGCAAATTAAAGTAGCATCATTTGAGGAAAAGCAAACTAGTCTACGGGTAATACAAAGACAGACGCCTTCTTCGCAGGTCGATTAAGGTATTATAATTGATCAAAATGTATGTGACAAGGCTCCTCTCTCACTATCAAAAGTTTCCGGAAACTCTTTTATTACCACCAGAGGGACCAAATTCAGGTTACTTAGTAATTCAAGATGAAGAATCCGAGACCTACAGCTTCTTTGGAATGATCAAGAACCGGACTCTCAAGAATCTGCCATTTCCGCAGAATAAGGAGCTAGTTATTGGCTCCGGAGATGATAATTTTAGTCTTCTCTTTATTCCGGTGCTTAATCAGCCATTATCTTCAAATCTTTATTATGCCATACAGCCACACGGAAAGCATAAGGGGTACGTATGATCTTTCTAACTTAGTTGCTCCCCAGATTTATTTATTGTATTTGTATATGTAAATGCCAAAAAATTCCAGTAAACGAATATTTTGATATTCTAAGTATAATTTTGTAACGTGTCGGGATTAGCTCATTGGCTAGATCCTTGTTTATCCAATTTTAGTGGTGCAGATTTGATCTGAGTCTTTTCTATGTAAAAGAAAAAGTATAATTTTATAACATTCTAGCTAGTTTGGAACATAATTAAGGATAGGTAAGATTTCCATCTAATATTGGATGATCCAATAATTACATCTCATTTATTAATTATTATAATAAAATACATGTAATTAAATTAACAAGTTAATTACTTTTGTAAGTTTAAAATATAAAGTATGTATAAGAATATAATTAATGTAGAATCGTTCAATATTAGACGGTTGAATTTTAGATATATATTTATCTATTATACAGGGACTAATGGTTAGAGACAGTTATGGCCGAAGACCATGGAATTGTAAAAGAGGTTCCCTGATTTTATTGATAAAGCCCTTTTAACAATAATTTATATGTTTAAGGTTTTATGGTTTGAAATTATATAAAATTAATAAAAATCAATTACAAAAGAAATTATAATAAATACTAAGGTTGTTCTGGATTTTTTTTTTGGTTTAATTACTTAATTGGGACGGGATCTAAGGGTAGAAAGGTTATTGTATTTTCTCTTTCAAAATAAAATCTAGCAAATGCGTACGATATCCTAAGATCATGTTAGGAGGTTGTGACCCATCTCGCCCACCTCTAAAACTAGGAGTAAGAAGTTTTTGTTTAGGGATAGAGCAAGAAGATTTGAAGGCTAACTGTCTAATTTCTTTGACTTATTCTTTTTTTTTTGGACGCTATTTCTTTGACTTATTTATATCATAGGTTCCTGCATTATTCAAAAATTAATTGTATATAAATTTCAACAATAAATACATTATACATCCTTATACTGTACTCTAACTTACGCAATAAATTTATCTATAAAAATAAAATAAATTTTAAAAGTAACCAACCAAGAAAAAATATTTTAGAGGGAATCAAATACTTAAGGTCAGAGTAAGAAATTTTTGTTAGGAAAAGTCAAAAAGATTTAGAGACAACCCCTTGTATTAGTGAGAAATTTAGTTATGACGATTTAAAAAAAACACGAACACGCGTGTGTGATGGAATTTAGGTGGTGGTGGTGGTGACGGTGGCGATGGCGGCGGTGGTTGTGGTTGTGGTTGTTGTGGTGGTGGTTGAGGTTGTGTTGGTGGTAGTAATAGGGTGATGGTGGTGGTTGTGGGGGTGGTGTGTGGTAGTGGTGAGGTAATGGTGGTGGGTAGTTGTAATAGGGTGGTTAAATTTAAATGATAAATAACAGAGTAATTAAAAAAATTATATAAAGGTAAGATGTTTTTAATAATAATTTTATTGAAAAATATTTTTTACACATAAGTTTTTTAATAGGTACTTATGGACTAATGACTTTATAATAATATGTATTAATAATCTAAATACACAATAATCTAAAGGGGCATTTTGTATTAAGGTCTATCGGTCTTTGTATTTCTTTTTTAAAACGCAAATCCTAACTAGTAGTTAGAAGGCTAACTAAAGAAGGCTAACTAAAGAAGGCAAAATACCAAAACACCCCCACTGCCCTAAGCCCACAGAGAAAACAACAAATCCTAAAACCCAACCCCCTATTAAGAAGCTGAAATCACTCCCCACCCTCCACTATGTCTTCTCTCCTACGAACCTATAAACTACCCACACCCTTCATATTTCTCTTTGAACAATACCGCTCTCCCTTCCCCTCTCTAACCATCATCACCACAATCATCCCCACCACCATCCACACCATTATCACCATCATACCCTCCCTACCTCCCCTCCAGCACCATCCCCACCATCGTCCCCACCATCATAACCACCCCCATCTCTCACCTTCATAATCTCTTACCTTCCCTCGTCGCCTCCCTCCCCTCTCTGACCATCATCACCACCCTATTTGCTCGAGAAACCACATCGACGCTGGGATCCACCATCACCGCTCAAGATCAAAGATGAAGCAGCACAAGGCTACACCTTCGCGAGCATTTGCACTACTGGATCTGACATCCAGGGCTCACCTTCATCTCGCCGCTCTCCTGCCGGATCTTCACCTGGAAACCGCAGCTCCGCCGTGGTCCTTCTCCAAGGCCATTCTCCATCATCAAGGAACCGCGTAGCTTCATAATAAAACCGTAGGGAGTTTTTGGCTCAGATTCGCACCACCACCACCAGATTCGCTCTTCATTGCTGATCCGCCTCCGTCGTGATATCAATGACCCACCACCATCTCAAACCCTAACCCACCACCGTCAAAGGTCTAGCCCCAATGAGTGGGTACAACGCAAGACACTAGAGGTCCAGCCACATGAAGCCCAAACCCGAGATGGGTCCAACCCGTGAAACCCAAACCTGATATGAGTCCAGCCCCATGAAACCCAAACATGATATGGGTCCAGCCCCATGAAGCAAATCGTGTATACATTAGTGAATTGTTTTTTTGATTCTTTTTTATTCCGTTGCAATTTCCTTTTCTTTTGTTTGTTTCAGAATGTGGATAGATGGTTTGTTTTTATTGTTCTTTTTGAGTGAAAATGTTGTTATATTGGTTTGTTGGATCTAGAGTGTGTAAACTTTGTATTGTTTATGATTTTGTTGCTTATGGGGCCAGGCCCAATAAGGGTTGTGTTCTATATGGGGTCAGGCCCAATAAAAGAGTTGTATTGTAAAATAATTTGGTGTTGTTTTAATTCATTAATGGTTCAGCCCATAAGAAAAATGTAATAAGTACTTAAATAAAGATGTAAAAAACGCCACGGGCCCGTACTCATTAATGAGAAAAACTGAAATGTAAAATACGACATGGGTCTGTACCCGTCACGAACAAAGGGTACTTAACCAGAAAATTGAAAAATTGCCTTAAAAATAACTTTTTCTAACTTGGCCTTATAATATTTTAATGAAGATAGTTATGCCTTATTTTGTATTTTCATCTAATCTAAATACATAATATTACAATTCAATTTAAGATTTATATAGGTACATTCTTTTAGGGTGCATATAATTGCACAATAAAAAATGAGTGGAATTTTTCATTTTTTTCATAGAATTGTTTTCTTAAATAATAATTGTGAAAAAATAAACACTTTCTAAGAAAATGATAAAAAAATTACAATAAATATATATTAAAAATACATATTAACTTTTTTATAGAAAAAAAGGGTTAATGAATATAATGTTCCATAAAATATACATGTAAATAAATATATCTAATTTTTTTTTTTGGTTTTTATAGGAGCATAATAATATTTTCATAAACAAAGCATTGATGTTTGTGAAATTAATTTTCATAATTTCTTATTTTTATCTGTTAAATATATTATTAATATAATATATTATTGCCTTAATATATTATTACCATAATATATTATTGCCTTAATATATTATTACCATAATATATTATTACCTTATTAGACTAGATTATTTCCATATCGTATTTATTTCCTAGTTAGTTTAGTCTTACCTTACTTGTTCACCAAGTTATTAGTCCTATAAATAGGACTCTTTCTATTGTATTAGACAATCAACTCATTCACAATGTAGTCTCTCGTATTCTCTTGTTCTTTAGCCTTTATGGCTCTCTCTATTAATAATATATTATTTCTCTCTTCTCTTTTCTCTCTTCCGCTTATTTAAATATCCCACTTAATTTAAATATCTCACATGGTATCAGAGCCACAATCCAAAGTGGTTCCCCGTTATCGTTTCGCTCGCTTCCGCATCTCGTTAGGCCCTTCAGTGGTCTCGTCTCGTTAGGCCTTTTAGTGGTCTCGTCTCGTTAGGCCATTAAGTGGTCCCGTCTCGTTAGGCCATTCAGTGGTCCCGTCTCGCTAGGCCATTCAGTGGTCCCGTCTCGCTAGGCCATTCAGTGGTCCCGTCTCGCTAGGCCATTCAGTGGTCCCGTCTTGTTAGGCCATTCAATGGTCTCATCTCGTTAGACCTTCCATGGTCTCATCTTGGTAATTCACTCATCACTCGTTTTTGGTTCACAGTTCTCACAACTCGAAACATCACTCCACCTCGACGCCACAACATCAACATTGCCACCACGTCAACTCCTCCATCAACAACGCTCAAGATACATCATCAACGATTCATATTCAAACTCAAGTTGCTCTCTCTCCGACCTACTTGAGTTTGAGGGGGGGTGTTAAATATATTATTAATATAATATATTATTGCCTTAATATATTATTACCATAATATATTATTGCCTTAATATATTATTACCATAATATATTATTACCTTATTAGACTAGATTATTTCCATATCGTATTTATTTCCTAGTTAGTTTAGTCTTACCTTACTTGTTCACCAAGTTATTAGTCCTATAAATAGGACTCTTTCTATTGTATTAGACAATCAACTCATTCACAATGTAGTCTCTCGTATTCTCTTGTTCTTTAGCCTTTATGGCTCTCTCTATTAATAATATATTATTTCTCTCTTCTCTTTTCTCTCTTCCGCTTATTTAAATATCCCACTTAATTTAAATATCTCACATTATCAAGTATCACTTGTATGAAAATAATTTCCTTAAATATTAAAGACAACGTGCTTTAAGTTCAAAAATGTATCCCGCCTTTTTAGCAAAAATTCTGACTATATATGTTTGATTTGTGCCTAATCTTTCAGTAAAGCATTTACTTGTTCGCGAGAGGAAGACATGGAAGCCTGTTGCTGCTGTCTATCAGTTGAAGATATTAAACCAAGGCCGTTAGATCCATTTAATTTGTATCAACAAATGCATATAGCGGTTAAGGGTGGTAAAAGTTTCTTTCACGCTAATTCTGTAGCACCTGATGGTTTTCCTCCAAATTTCTTGAGAATAGGTAGTTGGGGCATTTCAACTATGACCCCAATAAACTATAAATTGCGATTAGAAGAAGCTCAGGGCCTCAACACTTCCCTACGTGAAAATCTTGGTGTGATATCTCATTTACCATCTGAACCAATTGTTGTTGGGAAGTGGTACTGCCCCTTCATGTTTGTCAAAGAGGGGACACTGAGGGATCAAATGAAAAGATCAGTATTTTACGAGATGACACTTGAACGAAGGTGGGAGCAAATTTTCTCGTGCCATAATGATGGAAGGAAAATTGTAAGTGTAGATGTTGATATTGAAAGAGAAGTTGTCTTTGTTGATGGAAAGAAAGCTGTAATCGATGTCGCGACAACAGAAGGCGAAATATGGCATAGAAATGCTGGTACAGACATAGAGTCATCTTTTAAAGTTGGATTGCGAGTTGAAATAATTCAAAGAATGAAATGGGAACAAGAAAGAATTGGATGGGTTGTTAAGGAGAAGAATGAAGAGAGGGTGCTAAAAGAAGAAAGGTTTGGAGGAATTGGTGAATGGAGGGAATATAATTTATATGTTTTGGTTGAAAGCTTTGTTTTGAAAAGGATGGATGGGAGTATGATCATGTCCTATGATTTTAGGCACACGCATCAGATAGTAAGCAAATGGGAATGAAGTATAGAGTTTTACGGTTAGTGTATGTTGGTTCGTCTGTCTATATTGATCGATTTTAATTTTCCTTCAAGGTGTTTGTTGGGTTGTGACTTGTGAGTGTAGTATATTTTCTACTCAGGAGACTCTAATTACTTGTGTTCGATAGATTTAATGATTTTGCTATTAATGAACATATCAGGTTTTCTTTTCATATATATATATATATATATATAGAATCAGTTGCACATTACTTTTCAATAAATGTTCTTAATTTTCTTTACTGGTTTTTGCTTTGCGAAGTAAAGTTTAAATCTGATTATAGTTTCATCCTACATATTTTTTTTAAATGACTCTTTTAATCAAATTCTCCAAAGCAAAGTGAATGATAATGAGAATAATAAGGAATACTCAGGCCATGGTACAAAATGATAAGATGAGTTCCATCAACTCACCTATACAACATCAATGACATGATATTTCATGGAATAAATGCTACTTAGGGTCTTGAACACACCCCCCTCTTCAAGATAGCACCCCCACCTAGAGCCTCTTCTTACTAAAGACCTCAAACACTTTTTAACACATGAAACCCAAAACCCCAATTACTTTACTACCCTTGTTTTAATTTTTTGTCTTCTATATATACTAATTTAGAAACCTACACATTATAATTTCAGATCAAATTCTCTCACTTCTCTTTCCTCCTCCAGCTCCCAAACAGCCGCCACCACCACCACCACCACCGAAATGGCCACCACCACTCTCCTCCCTCCTTTTCCGTCCAGCTTCTCCAACTCCAACCGCCGCCTGTTTTCTGCAGAACAAGGTCGGATCTAAGGAGCCTTGAAACCAGATCTCGGCTTGCTTGAACCCTGCGTCTTCTCCGGCATGAAACCAGATCGGATCTGCTCCTCCATCGCCGAGCTCGAGAAGAAGAAAGAAAGCAGCGAAGCAACGAAGCTCCGGCGAAGATTAGCTTGAGAACTCCTCCTCCCATCTTCTTGACCAGATCTACAGGCTCTGTTCGTGAACATTGGATCTGCTTCTCCATCGCCGAGCTCGAGAAGAATAAGGAAAGCAGCGAAGCAACGAAGCTCCGGAGAAGATTAGCAGCGAAGCAACGAGTCTTCTTCTCCTTAGATCTGTTCGCGAGCTGGGGTGCTGATGTTCTTCGCGAGCTCCAGTCCTCCACCGAAGGAAGCCACCGCCACTACAACGAACGGAAACAGAGGAAACCGCTGCTCTGGCAAAGACCTCGCTGCAACGCTGCGTTTTTTTGTTGTTGATGAGCGTACCTAGTACGCAACAACTTTTTTGTTTTTTGTTTTTTCAGATCTGGTTTGACCAGATCTGGTCAAACAGCTAGTATTTTTTTTATTTGTTTGAATTGCTTTTTGTATTTGTAATTCATAAATTTGTATAAAAAAGTTTGAAAAGTGAATAAATTATTTTTTAGGATTTATTCTTTATTTATTTTTGTAAAATACTCATCAAATATGCAGAGTACTCATCAAAATTACGAAGTATTCATTAAAATTATCTGAATACTCATTAAAATTCATAGAGTACTCATTAAAATTATTCGGAGCACTCAATAAAATATATAGAGTACTCAGCAAATTTAGAGAGTACTCTCAGTTTTTTCCGATACTCTATGTTTTTTTCCGGCGATCGGTGACTGGTGGTCGGTGGTCGGAGATCGGTGGTCGGAGGTCGGTGGTTGGTGGTCGGAGGTCAGCCTGGCTATCGGACACCGGTTTCCGGTCCGCCGGACCGGCCCGGACCGATTAGCACCGGCGACCGAACGAGACCGGTATGGTGGTGGTGGCCGGAACGGAACGGAACGCCGTATCTGTTACCGTGCGGCGTTTATATTTTCTGATTTTTTACTTGGACCGAACCGGTCCGTGACTGATACGGACCGGTAACGGCCCGTTACTAATTTTTTTTTTTTTTTTTATATTGCAGCCCAACACTTATTAACACCAAACCCAATTCTGCAGCCCATCACTTAATTTCCAAAAACCCAATTCTGCAGCCCAAAACATTTCATACCCCACCCCACTTCATATCCCCGATCCCATTTACTCCCTCATTTCATTCACACCCATCGACACCGTAAATCAATTCAAAGCGTAAATCCAATTCTCCTTCATCCATTGTTGCATCAAATCATTTGTAAATTTCAATTGATTCCCCTCTATTTGGTTCTTCAATTACGGTGGCTTCTATATCTGTTTTTAACCATTTATTTATGATTAGCTTGGATGGTTTAGGATTTGGGGGTTCTTGAGCTTGAACCGATGTTTTCAATTGGTTATCTATGTAAGTTTTTATTAAATAATTTACTAATTTATATCTGACCAAGGGTATTGTATTCTATACTCGGAAATTCCTTGTTTCTGCAATTTGATATTGTAATTTCTGACCAAAATTATAAGCTTGTTCTGTGGCCTGTGTGTTTTCAGAAATTGTTACTTTAGCCCCACGGAGTATTCGAAAATTAGTACTTTTGCCCATGTGGTTTTTAGAAAATTGGTACTTTTGAGATGCAAATTCTGGTTTTGGTGGATTTTATTGAACTGTGATTATCATTGGAGTGTTGTTATATGTGATTATCATTGGATTTTATTGGATAAAAAATTAAAAAAAAAAAAAAAAAGATAAAAACCGATAAAACCGATAGTGGGACCGGTCCGGGACCGAAACCGGAACCGATAAACCGGTCCCCGTTATCGGTCGGTTTTCTCTAAATTGGGACCGAAGAACCGGTCCGGACCGGGACCGATAGTGGGTGTCCGATAGACCGGTCCGGTCCGATAAGGACGTTACACGATAAAAACCGGTCCGAACACGGACCGGTACGGCCGATAGCCAGGCTGAGTCGGAGGTAGGTGGGTAGTGGTAGTGGAGAGAGAAACAGTGACATCACACTTTTTTGTCTTTTAGTGTTAGTAAGGGTAGGAAAGACTATTGTAAAAAATGAGGTCCCTAAGAATAACAACTTTCAAGACACTACTCTATAGAGAAGAAATAGTGTTTCTAAGACCCTATATATAATTCACCCTATTTCATGTGATAGAGGTAGTGGTTAGATATGAGTTTGTTATAATATATATTAGACGTCTCTATTTACATGACAGAATATTCTAGTTATCAGACATCATTTTAAGATTATTTATATATAGTTTTAACATTTTCTTAACTGAGTAATGATATATACCACCCAAATACCACCCAATGACGTGGCGTGAATTGGTTGGTTATAAATCGGTAATGTATTTATTTTCTTGATTTGATTAAAGATTTGTAACCAACCAATTCACACCACGTCATTGGGTGGTATGAATTTGGGTGGTATATATCATTACTCTTCTTAATTATTCATGATTTACATTTTTTTTGTCTACTTTTAGGTGTTTTGCTATTTTTAGAGCTTTTACGCGTAATTTGTGTTTTATTTGTGTAGCACTTAGGTATTGAAAACTATTGCACTTTGGAATAATGATAATAAGTGAAGAAAATTAAAGAAAACCCCTTCGTTATAACTGAAAAGGAAACTTTAGATATATTTGGAAAGTCAAAAGAATTTGCCATGTTGGAAAAACATTCACTGATTTTAATTATGTAGAAAACCAGCTACAAATTTGAAGAAGCCCTTTTAGGAGCAGTTAGATCTTTTAATTGCGGTCGTTTCCATGTGAGAGAGATATGACCAAATCAATCTGCAAAGGTTATCCTGTCCTACAAGTTAGGAAAATGAATTTTAGTAAAATTTGGACTCCTTGACTTGGGGAAGATTCTAGGTTTCGACCTAAGGCCTATATATACACCTATATATATATATATATATATATATAGAATTACCATAATAGTTGGATTGTCACCCTGACGTGGGATTCAATTATAGAAATACCACATAAGCGTCTAGTATGTGGTAGTGATCCTGACGGGCTTCCACAACTAGATAGTCACTAAGGTTCGATCTAACCACCAATCATTGCGCAGGGTCCCCGGGTAATTGTTAGATTGCCTCACAAGTCAACTCTGACGGGGGTTAGGAGGAATATAGAATCCTGACTATTGCAAATGTATCACAAAGGTTCGATCTAACCACCAATCATTGCGTAGGGTCCCCGGGTAATTGTTAGGTTGCCTCATATGTCAACTCTAATGAGGGTTATGAGGAATATAGAATCCTGACTATTGCAAATGTATCACACAATTCTCCCTTAGATAATAACCATATAACAAGGATATTGGGGATTACTTGCTACTTCTCGAGCAAAACTCTCATACATCTTCTCCTCTATATTTATTTTTTTGTCTTTACTTTTCTTAGTTTAATTAGTTAAGTGTTTAAAGTCATAAAATCAAACAAATATTTTAGTGTCTTCAGCGTATTATCTTATCAACTTCTTTTATTGCACTTCGTAATTGCATTAGTTATAGCTCACTTTCGTAGTCCTTGAGATCAGTATCAGTTTTACTTACACATTACTTGCAAACAGTTCGTGCACTTGCGGAGAGTTTATTGTAGTGGTATAGGGTGTTAGTTCTCTTATTATATCATTATTTTATCACTGCCTAACAACCACCAAGTTCTTGGCTCCGCTGCCGGGGACTACATCGTAAGTTTAGTGTTTTTACTTAGTGTTTTAATCTTAGTTGTTCGATTTTACGCTTTTCTTTTTTATTTTGGCTATTTCAGGTTATTCAGATGGCAAGTTCAATAAGTTCAGGACTTTCTCTCTCATTCCGAGTGCAACCTAGGGGAATTCGTACTCCAGATATTCAAGCCACTAAATTTCAGGCCTGACCTAGGCATATTAAATAAATTTTCGAGTTATGGGCGATTTAGTGGCGCTGCACAACAAGATTCAGACCGCCGCGTTTAGAAATTTATGTAGATTTGTGATGCCTACATCACTAAAAGGTGTCACAAAGGAACAGATGTACTACGTCATGTTCCAATTCTTTTTGACCGGAAGTGCAAGAAATTTGTATGATGACCAACACCCTGATTCAAGCCCAAACTGGGATAAGCTCCAAGTAATTACTTGATCGATTTTATCCAATAAGTAGGCCCTTAAAAGAGATGTTGGAGTTTGAGCATTTCTCGCATGAAGATGGAGAAAATGTTGGCGAAGCATGGTTGAGGTTTAACGAGAAGAAAACGAGGTGTCCATTCCACATCTGCTCGCCCGAATATCAATTAAGCATGTTCTATATTTGGATCAACAACGAGTCTAAAGCAAGAGTAGATGATCTTGGATGTCAGAGTTTTGTGTTACTAGATCCTAAAGAAGCAAACGTCACCATAGAAAGGTTCAAAAGATGCAATTACATCTGTTTTTACAGACTCTGTCGTTTGTGGTTCCCAGCTCTGTATCGATTTTCACGATACTTATTCCTGTCGGTTGAAATTTGTATTTAAATGAAGTATCGCACTTCAGGATGATATATGCACCTTCTTGGCCCGAGTCTTCATGCTCTAATGCGTTGATTTCTATCTTCTTTTTCGTCATACTATTAATTTTTTTTCCAATCAATACCATGAACTTCTTCTATTAGTTTATTGGTGTTGAAAATGACACTTTCACCTTCAATCATTGTGTCTTTGTGTAGCGCTTTCATTTTTGCTTTCCATATATTGCATAAATTAACTATTAAATAATTTGTTATTACCTTTGCTTCCCAACCCTCCTTTGTAAATGATGCTATCATCTTTATCATCAATCTGTGAAATTTATATCTTCTTGACCATCAATTTCAACCTGTAACGATGTACTTGTCCATATTTCTTTACACAGTTTACAATATACCAGTAAATATTCAACGGTATCCTTCTTGTTACACCCCCAAATACAGGCTATTAAATCTGCACATTTTCTTTTGTATAAATTATTCTTCTGTAATTTCTGTAATTTATATGTTTTAAGTTCTGAAAAATTGAAAGACTATGACAAAAAAAAAAAAAAAAAAAACCCAACTGGTTATTGTATTTTTTTTATAATTAAATATCCATTGTACAAGACAAACCAAAAAAACAACATTCCCTATTTTTTTTTTTTCGTTCGGAGCCTTCTTCCATCTTTTACCAAAATGTGATGTCCCGCTCTATACCACAAAAGCAATTAGGAGGACAAAACATTTCTTCTCCATGAACCTCCTTAACCTTCCCCACCCCAAACTTTTCCTGAATTCCAAAATAACCCCTAAAAAATTAACTTTCTTTTCATCTACGCCCCTCTCGTTCCCAATCCAAAGACCAAAACTTTCTTCTCCGCCCACCCTTTACTCTTTCAGCAGATCCAGACTAAAAAATGTCAACTTTGCAACCTCTGAAGTACCCATTTGGGGCAATAAACAAAAACAAGAAGAGGAGAAAAAGATAGAATCTTTTGAAGAATTCGAGTACTTAGCAGAAGATGGTGAAGTTTATCAGAAAACTCTAAGGCTTGTTGAGTGTGCTATGTTATCCGCTGTTTCTGGCTTAGTCTATATCTTGAGCAATTCTCTTACTCTTGAGGTAAAATAAGGTTATCTTTTTGTTGGGTCATTTTAATTTTTTATTTTATTTGTACCACATTCTCAATAGTAACAAATAGTTTTTGTGTAGAACTACTTTGGGTTTTTCTTTGCCTTGCCAATTGTATTATCCTCTGTAAAATGGGGAATTTCAGCTGGAAGAAAAACTATGGTATGCTCACCATTAAACCATGTCATTTATATATCGAAATTCATAAATTGATTATAAATTTTATTCATTTACAGGTGTCCACATCTGTTCTTTTGTTTGTCCTGTCCGGTCCAGTTAAAGCTTTAACCTATGCAGTGAGTATATGCTATGAAATCTCTTTTCTTTATCATTAAAATGACTCTCATATTGATGAATAAATGCCGATATAATGTTACTCTTTTTGCAGCTAAGTTATGGCTTACTTGGTATAGCCATGGGCTCCACGTGGAGGTATTATCATCTTAATATATCTTTTTGTTCAATATTGACTCAATTTAGGGGCGGAGCAGGATTTTGTTTGTTTGAGTTAGGCAAAAATTGCACTATAGGAGTTACGACCCACTATTAATTTTTTTTTTGAATTAGTTACACTATAAGTCCCTATATTTTAAATTTTCAAAATTGGGGAGGTCCAGTTTAGATTCTGAAAAAATTTGGGAGACGTAAGAATATAATTTTCTTTCCGAGTTAATTGCACTATAGGTCCCTGACTCAATTAATATTTTTCTTAGGTTAAAGGCAAGCTGGGGTGTTTCCATCTTCTTTTGCACATTAGTAACGTTTTCTCTCTTAAACTCTTTTCCTCTTTTTTTTTTTTTTTTTTTTTAAATTTTTCAAAAATTCTTAAATATTACTGTCTGTCTGATTTTTACAGGTTCGTGCTATAGGTGCTTTAGGATCAGTTTCATTAACCTCGTTATTAATAGGAGAAAACATACTTGCTTTGGTAAATACTAAATACAAACCAAACCATCGTTTTTTATAAAAAAAATTTCTTTTGTATTTGATAACAATATCTTACTAATTAAATGATTAGATCATCATGAATGTTCATGCTGGTGTCACGTATCTTCTCACAGAAATGGGTATCCAAGCTTTTCCTCCAATGGGTGCTATATATGCTATATTTGGGTTTGTCGTAAGTTTTTTTTTTTTTTTTCAATTTATATTTCGAAATACCACTTATAATATCTTATTTTTTTATTGGCAGCTTTTACTCAATTGTGTTTTCTTCGTGTTTTTGCTCCACCTGTTTTATGCGGTTTTCTTTACTAAATTTGGAATGAAGGCTAAGTTAAGACTGCCAAGATGGGTAGAAGCTGCGATTTAATTTGTATGTATGGGAAGCTTGAATAGGACTTGTAAATCATAAGCTAAATAATAAATGGAAGTTATAATATTTCAAAGTGTAACATTAGGCTTCATGGTAGACACAACTTTTGTAAAATTGTAATTTTAACTAAAGTTGTTATTACTCTTTTCTTCCTCTGTTCTTTCTAAATTCAGTTCTTCAATTGCCTAATATTGCTTCCAATCTCCTTTCTAATTGTAATTTTATCCAAGACAATGATTATATTGTGAGTTTTAGTGCCTCTCAAGTACTTAAACACAACAATAGTTAAGGATAACAAAGTATTAGCATGAATGATGCATTGCACTTCATGTGTCATCTGGTTACACCATCCTTGGAACTTAGATTATATGCCTAAATTTTTCCCTCAAGATATTGTCATGTGTAACGGATAAAGGAGAAACTTGTCGATAGCAAAAACGTAGATTATAGTAGCAAAAAGTTTATACGTCAATGAACTACTAAAAATAATGGCGAAACGAAAAAAATGACTAAAAAAGTAGAATACTCTATTCCCTCATTCATGGGAATTCACATATTTTATGGCTTAAAATGTCTCAATTTAAAGTAATTAAAAGTTGAAAACTAAAGAGGCAAAAAGGTTAATATAGTCTATCAGACAGCCACAAGACCATCTCAAGCCCCAAATGGGGTCTGAGAACGATCATCTACTGAACCAGGGTTCACAATAAGAGCCTTGGAACGGTTAATCACGCTCTAGTCTCATGGCCATAATTCATCCACTAGACTTGGTTTACCTGTCTCCTTAGAAATCAAGGATACAGTGGTACGAGCCTATAGAACAGATCCTGTTCAAGTAAGGTCGTGTACTTCTATCTATGCCGTTAGTATAAAAACGCCTTGTAATTTAATTTAGCTACCGATGTGGGATTTTTGGCATGTGTTCTCTTTCATTATTACTTTCTTTGTCTTATTAGTTACCTTGACTCTATAGAGCAACTGTGATGGTTTATTACGTTAAATCTAGGCTCATATTTCATTGTTTTTCACTTGATTAAAGTTTCCCGATCCAATTTTGTTATACCTATTATTTGATAAGAGACTGAAACTGGTAGAGTATCCCTCACAAGTTATTTTAAGGATTATTGTCTAAGAAATACCTCAAGTTAGAATTAATTCACTTTTACCTTAACTATTATTTTTTTCCCCATAAAAGACACATATATTTTGCTTTTTTTTTTCTTTTCGATAAGAAAAGTCGTTTGAGTTATGGGAAGTAGTGGAAAGTTTCCCATTACTCGTTGTTCTTTAAAAAAGACGGTGCCTTTTATAGGCAAATGTGTAAGGTGACAGGTGTCTATTGGACATTAACCTTTATTTAAATTCATATCCGATAATTTACAAACATAAAACAAAATAAAATATGAAACTTCAATATCGGTTCGAAGTACAACCCCATCAAACCTTACCCGAATTCTATGATTTTTTTAGTGATTTCCAATAATGTAATATAACATTAAAACTTAAAATAATAATTAGAAAAACTTAATATGTCGATATTAAAATCCAACCTGAACCATATTAAATCCCAAACCAAACATTTTCAAATAAAATCGAACAAGGCCAGCGGCATTTCACATTGTGCTATATGACCGAAACAACATTAGTAATCATGGTCATGGAGAACCCATTGAAAACTACTCGTCTTCGTAGTTTCCTAATAATTACAATAATAATTGAGGAATTAAAAAACGCTTTGGAAGAAAGAGAAGGAAAGAAAATGAAACTATTTTTATATATATATATATCAACGAGAGCTAAGTCACTTTTCAATCTAAAGTAATATATCTCTTTTTAATATTACTTATTGGTTTTATTGTTGCATAAGGATGGAAATATTTTTAAATTGGAAAGTTCTAAAGTAATATATCTCTTTTTTAATATTGTTTATTGGTTTTATTGTTACATAATAATAGTAAAGGATGGAAATATTTTTAAATTGGAAAGTTCTAAAGTAATATATATTTTTTTAATATTGCTTATTGGTTTTATTGTTGCATAAAAGTAGCAAGGGATGGAAACATAACCACGGGGCTAGCTCAATGGTCTGGACCTTATCTCTCATCTAGGAGGTACAAGGTTCGAATCCCTTCAGCCTTATTATTTCTTGAGAACATGGGTAACTTAGTTCTAATTAAGTGAGAATATGCATTAAGAGGCATGTATATTTCCTATGGAAATAGTCGTGGTGCGCGTAAGTTGGCCCGGACACCCATATATCAAAAAAAAAAAAAAAAGGGATGGAAACATTTTAAATTGAAAAGTTCGTCACGTTAGAAGATATTTTAATGATAGGACTGATATTTGAACAAAATAAATCCGTCAAAACCTTAATCTTTCTCAATGGCAGGATACATTTTTGATCGAATCTCTTAACTTTTTATCTTAATTATGTAAAAAAGAAGTGTAGATTAATCTATTATTATATTTTTAAATTTTCAATGACAAAAAAAAAATTTATCAAATATTTTTGTTCATCTCTCTGTTTCCTCCATTAATACATAATCATATAGTTAAAAAAATTTATAATAATTTTTTTTGGAATTCGAAACTCTTGTTGAAAACATATATGCTTGCCTAAGTGCCCGTTTGGAAGTGCTTTTTTTGGAGAAGCACTTAAAAGTGCTTTTAGTATTTTAAAAGTTATTTTAACTTTGAAAAGCACTTTTTTGAGAAGCACCTATTAGGTGCTTCTTAAAAAAAGCACTTAAAATAATTTTAGATTTCAAAATAATTTTTAATAATTTTTTAAAATATTAAATTTTAATCTAAAAACACATTTTTACTCTAAAATAAACACTTCCAAACGAGCTCTAAGAAAAAAAGAGGTCTTGGTGCTAGAGAGTTAGGTCTTTGGAAATTTAGTGAAAAATGATTCATTGTAAATATAATGGGTGTACTATGATTACTTAATATAATGGGTGCTAGAGAGTTGGGTCTTTGGGTCATGGAGCCCTTTGCTTCAAGCATCTTCCCTGTAGATGGAACGGTTTGGCCGACCGAGCCGCGCGTTTAGCTAGGCAATCGGCGTCGTCTCATTTGGACCCCTTAGATCTGGGGGCTGCTTTTACGAGACTAGGGATAGGCTAATTTCGACCTTTATTTATTCTGTACTTGTACGCTTGACAAAAAAAAAATTACTTAATATATGAAGATATTTGAAAAAATATTGATGGATATCAAAATATCATCATGAATTTTAAATAATTCAATAATTGAATTATAATTATTACTTTCATGTTTAACACATTCTAATAATACTCCCAACCAGTGACGCTAAACGCCAATGCTAATACTCTAATAGTAAAGTGTTGTAATTTAGGGGTTAACATTCGAAACAAAATCCAATGTTAAGATGTAAAGGAATATTTGATTTTAATTGATTATGATTAAAAAAACATAAATGATAACTTTACACATATAATTAATATGTTTTAAATATATCAAATATTTTTGTCTGTCTTACTATTCCTCTATTGTTTTAGGCAAAAGATTCCTCTATTACTCCATCAGTTTTAAAATGTTTGTCCACTTTGCTTTTCACACGAATTAAGAAAATTAATGATTACAATCTTTATTACAAAATTACCCTTCATAAAGTGTCTTGATATCTTAAATGTGTATTGGAAATATAAATTTTAATTTTTTAATAGGGGTAGTAATGGAAAAAATTAAGAAAAAGTATCTTGAAATACTAAGTGGACAAACATTTTGAAACACCAATTTTAGTAAGTGGACAAACATTTTGAAACAGAGAGAGTAGTACATAATTATAATATCATATAGTTAAAAATTTATAATAATTTTTAATGTATTTAAAATTCTTGTTGAAAATACATGTGCTTGCCTAAAAAGGAAAGAGGTCTTGGTGCTAGGGAGTTGAGTCTTTGGAAATTGATCCTTTCTAAATTGTTTTGAAAATTTAGTGAGAAAAACAATTCATTGTAAATTAAGTGGGTGCATTGTGATTATTTAATGAGTAATGTTAGATATCATACTAAATTAAATAATCTTTTTATCGTCTCTTATGTGGACCAATCATAAAAAAAAAAGAAAATGATAAAACAGAAAAGAGAAACCATATGATTGGTAAATTTTAAAATCCACTTAGAAAGGTGATAGAAGAATGATGTGATTTAGGATGATATCCAGCATTACTCTAATTTAATAATTGGATTATAATTATTAGTTACATGCTCAAATACATTCCAATTAATTTCACAACCGGTGACTAAACATCAATGCTAATACTCTAATAGTAAAGTGTTTTAATTTAGGCATAAAAAAATATCTGTTAAGTTGTGTAGAAATATTTGATTTCAGTTGATTATGATTACAAAAACATAAATGATAACTTTACACAAATAATTAATATGTTTCAAATCTAGAATCATGGTTGAACGATATTTTTTCGAACCGATTTCGAGTTATTAACGAATAATTTTTTTTATAGGTTTAAGAATATATTTGTTGATAACTAAAACATTAATTTATAGATTTTAAATTTTTAAAGAGTTAACAAACGAGTTCGAACGAACAAGTCTTTTAAACGAACAAGTTGGAACAAACTTTTTTATTCGTTTATATAAACGAACGAGTTCGAACGACTTTTTTCCCGAGTCGAGCGGCTCGCGAGCGGCTTGGTTCGTTTACGACCCTAACGGTTACCTATGATATTTTATTGCTGAAACTGAACCATATTGTAAGCACAAATAAGTAGAGTTTAATCATTTTTAAAGGCGTAATGTGGTTCAATTCTAAAGCATAAGTAAAAGGCAAATTTAAAGGCAATAAAGAAACAACAACTCATATTCATCCCATGCCCAGGCTCAACATAATTAGCCAATGGTCAACAAAAACCTTATTAAAACAGTAGCCATTTTTCCAATTATTCTTGCAAACTCAAGAAGTCGGACCTGGCGGTGGCGCACTTGGTTCATCTCCACCGATCGAGATCCAACATATCCCAGTTGTAGGACTTGCGTCACTTGTCTTAACACATGTACAAGGAAGAATGCAAAGTTCAATCGTAGTTGGGTTGCAAGGGAATCCGCAGAAAATTGGATTGAAATCGATAGACACTACAATCACAAAAATTTCAAGTTAGATAAATTCAGGATATTAGAGTATTGTATGGTAGTCTTTTTTTCTTTTTGGGAGCATGGAGATATTTTTATGACCGCAAGTTTGATATTCATCCCTACTTGTTTGATTTCTTTTTCATGAGATTGTATATCTAGAACAAGATTATTCAATTAATATAAAGACTATATATCAATGATAAACTATATATTACAAGTTCAAATTAAGTAAGTGAAGAGATTAACCTGCAGATCCCGCCAGTAAAAAGAAAATAAGGACTATGAACTTACAAGCATCCATAAGGTTGTCTCAAAAGAAGCTATGTACTTTCACAAATTTGATTATCAAACGCAAATTAATAGGGAATTTATAGGGGAGCAATAAATGATATATTTACTTATATTAATATTGAAAATTGCATGCATGCATGCTATGTATCATATTGATATATAATGGTATGTATTCGTATTATACTTGAATTGTACGACAATCGGGCGATATTGCTGATTACGAGTATCAAGTAGTTAATGGCTCAGTAAAGATTTACAATTTTGATGGTGATTGAGAACAAGAATTTCCTTTTAATCCATACAATAATTTAAAGATGATGATGTACGCTTCTTCATATCTGGACAAGGAAAGAGTTTGAGACGTACGAATTCGTCATCTTAAATATGGGTGTTTATACACATAGTTGTAATGTCTATATCAATTTTCCGAAGAGATGTGATAAGTAGTTTTAAGCAATTGGTAAGCAAACTTCTGTTGGTAAAATTTTCGGAACCGTAATGATGATTTTAAAACAAAACCGAAATGCGAAAATGGCTTTAAGTAATTTAAAAGACAGAATTATAAAACAGAAAAGAAAGTGGACGGAAAATTTAAAGTACGAAAATAAGATGGACAGAAAGAAAAATACGAACCGGAAACTGGAGGCGATAACAGAAGTAGTGTCATGGAGAAGCCACTGCCTTAAGAACGAATTTCGGGACAGCCGGGATGCTATACTGTTTTTCCGAACGTTCCCCAAGGTTTGAACACTACTAACCAGCTCTCGTGTGCACTCACAAGGGATGGTTTGGAATCTGTATAAAAGTTTCGCTCAAGAACAGTAGGGAGGAGAAAGGAGGATAATATGGCTGCAGATTTTCGTTAGAAAATTTGTGTATTTCGGAAGTGAAGACCAGCTCTATATATAGGTGGAGAAGGAGTTGTTACGAACTGACATCAAGAGATTTGTAATGCAGCTGTTACAAGCTGAGATAAAGGAGCAACAAATCCGCACTTGTTACTCAAAATCTGCTTCCAAAAACGTGGGGATAAAATCAGGGAATTTAAAGGACGTTGACAAAGTCAAAAGACCAATAAAACCGGGTATAAAAATTTATTTATACAAAAAATAATTCTTATGGGTTTCATCCAAAGTACGACTGGCTTGGTGTCATTCCCAAAGGTGTGATAAAATAATCGAACCAAGGGAGCTATTACATGTAAGTGTACGAATCATTGCCAATTAAATTAATATATAGTAATATAAAGAGTTATCGTCTTCGTATGGACTATGAAAGTTAATTATAGACGTGTTTTCGTAAAGTGTTCTAGAACGAGTTGTGAAACTAAAAAGTAAAAGATAAATATTTTTAGGTTTTCTATCATTAAGGACTAAGGTGAAATTAAGATGACTTAAACTAAGAATAATTAAGCTATGAAACAGGATTGCAATTAATTAAGAATTAAATGAGAAAGGTATACTCGAGAACTCGCAAGTAATCACTACAAGTATTGCCTTTACATTTTTTCTTAAGGGTAAATTGAGAAACATGCAGTAGTCAGGATTCTATCTTCTTCATAACTCCCTCCTGGGTAGCTTAGGAAGCTACCTAGAACCACTAGAGACCTCTTTTGAGTGAACTATACGTGAATGATTGGTGCTAAAGTAACTTACCCTATTAGCAATCCGGCTAGTCAAGCCCATCAAGATCACTAACGCACACAAGACGGTTATGTATCATTTTTCGTAACCCGAACCCCCCAATGTCAGGGAGATCTTCCTAATGACTAAGGGAAAACCTATACTTGGCCAAGTAAGGGCTAAATTATAAAGTCAAATACATATTCAAAGCATAAAATTCAACAATTCATTTCAATAACATAATCTCAAATTCAATAACGACATAAAATTAATTCTAGGGTTCATACATAATTGTTGTTCTCAAGCTATGAATAAATTAATGCATAAAAAAGTAATTAAAACTAAATAGTAAAAGTGTGATAATCATGTATAAAATATAAAACAGAGTAAAATTACACTAATAATCTTGATGAAATGGTTATAGGAAGGTGTGGAATGACATGAATTCTCCCGTTCTTCTTCTCCAAGCGTTCTTCTGCTTACAAACGTGTAAAAATTATGGAACGTCTATTTTGATCGTAAAAATCTTATATATATATATATATATATATATATATATATATATATATATATAGGGGTTCCAAGCATCGTTTTGAGTTATGGGACCCCTTTTAATGGCCCAAGTCAACCTAGAAATGTTTTTAAAGGTATGTAAACTAGTTCGAACCACAACGACTGCAATTTGAATACCTCTTTCATATTAACTCCAAATCACAAATTGTCACCTCTCACACGTTCCTGACTTCAATTTCTACTATGAAACTAAAGGGATCGCTCATAATCCTAGCCAATTGCGCGTGGTAACTCCCGTAAGTAGATTTCCAAGTCTAGATGGTAAACGCTCTAAGTTATGTGAGTTGTTTCTCTAACCTGGTGATGTAAACCCTATTATTCAGGAATGCCCTAATGCTTCATTCTGTCAGCACTTGCGATGTAGCATGTTGCTTCATGATAAAATTCAATAATGGCTGTTCTTGTCTTGGTTCACCCCAAGTTGATTGTACTTCACTAACCAAAACGACTCCAATATAATGGGTATCTTAACTGGCCACACCGTATGGTTCAGTTGTGATACCAACGATGAGTGATCTGAACCAATAGTCGGTGGAACTATAACAAGTGTGTTCGGACCATATAAATCAATCATAACAGACAAGTTCCCGATCAAGGCGTTCCTTGACAATATTGTTATTGTGGCAATGATTAAGCCATATGTATAAAAGCAACCCTTAGCAGGTAAATCAATATAATAGTTAGAGAGAATATACTCATATAAATATAAGGAAATATTAATATTAATAAGGTTCCTACTAGATTTCTCGATATAGTTAGTGACATCATTAAGATACCCATGGGTCGTTATGTTTATTGTTCTAATCAAGAAGATCATTCCAAACTTTGTCACGGTCGTTAAAGGTAGTCAGGCGTGAATGCATATAATATACCAAACTAAACTATTGTTAATTACTTTACTAATAACTTAAACTTACACGTGTTAACAATACTAATATTAAAGAAGTTCTGCCAAAGGATATAATCCTATGGATTTAGGTATACTACTCCCAGGGTAATCAATAAAAACATTATTAAACATATATATCCTAACAATGCAATCAGAATCACGCGTACTAAGCATGGACTGATACAAACAAATAAAATTGGTCCTATACATCACAATTGAATTTACCTTTCTTGACAAGGGTGCACAAACACCTTGAAAGTTCCACGCCAACATTCTCATCTGTGGTCTACGGTCCTCTTGGGGGACAGTCCAGATATCACTCAAATGTTTGTGATAGTTTCATTTGAACCAACTACCAAAAACACGTATCTTGCTATTAGAGTAACAAAAAAAGAAAAAGTAAATACCTAGACAAGGCGAATTCCGACCACTAAGTCGATACCAACCATAGAGTCGACTCCAGTCATGAACATAACCCTCGAAATAAAAAATTAAGGTCAGGGCAAAACTTATTATCATTATAACATAACTTGCAATATAAATACGATAAATCAACAAAATTATAACCCTTTTTCATGTGAAACCTTATCTTGTGTATCACCTCACAAGGATCAGTAGACAATCTCTACCTCGATCTACCACTTCACACTCTAAGAAACTTTCAGGTTTTATATCTATCCTCCACAAGCTCTTACTTCCTCTTGTCTAGTATATGGAAGAACAACATATATAGTATATATAATATCATTATGGGTAATGATATAAAGTTATTTTATTAGTTATAATTATAAAATTAAATAAAAAAATAAAAAATAAAAGGATAAGGAGTTAATTTGTGTAGCAACATCTAGGTAAGATATTAATTTTTTGACTACCTATTCTGAATATTGTTAGAATATAGAATGGGATGAATATGGTTTCGATCAACTCCCTAGTCTAACTTTTTGATAGAATAGAGAGGCTATTGAACTTAGTCTAAGCGTTATAGGAGTTCTTAGCCCTAAAATCAATCATTTAGATATAAATTTGTTGGTTGACAGAAATTTGTTGATTTACTATCTTTTTAAAAAAATGATTTATATTAAAAACTTAAGAATAAGTGAAGAATATCTATTTCAATTCATTCTTTTCATTAAACAAAAAAATCTCTGACTAAGATCATATTATATAAAAAAAAGTTTTTAATCTTTTTTTTTCTCAAAAAAAAGCATGTTATCCTAGCTCTTTTTTTCTACAAAAATCAGATAGATACATAAATGAATCGATCAGCGAAGTGTCGCTCTATATTGATAGATCAAGATTTTGCCTCACGCATTTAGCGAGAATATCGGTCGCTACATTAAATTCTCTTTAGACATGTACAATTTTCTATGTTGGGAAATTTTTCAAACGAGCAACTTGAAAAATTGACATCTGCCGCAGATCTAATGACCAAAAGAATGGCCTAAATTTCACCTTCCGCAGTACATTTGATTTTACATCGTTTCATAATCCTATAATTAATCTCTCCTTGTTTACTAATTGAAATTAATGCAACACTCGCTGGTTCCCATATTTTTTTAAATGAGACATCATGAAGCCAAATCGGCTTTACATCGACCTAGAGAATGGTAGTATTCTCCCATGTCTCGCCATCACAAGGATTTCCCCCTATATAGTGATCCATATCCCCCTTAAGGGATTCAGCGAATAGCTCTTTGATGATTGATTTAGTTTTATTGTTGATCTCTCAAATACTTCATTTTTACGAAAATTATTTCATCCTTGATCCTCCATATGTTCCACAAGGTGCAAAAGATAATTTTTGTAACCAATATCGTATTCCATCCATTATCTGAATAACTTGACACAACCTTGATTATCCAATCTCTTATATTTCTTTCAAACTTGCGATTAATTTTACATTGCATCTAAGAGTTAGCCCACACTCATGTGCTAAAAGGACACTTAAAGGAACAAATGTTCCACTGATTTGGCTTTAATCGCATCAGTCACACGTGTCGACATGAAAGAATTTCTTCTTTTTCAAACCCTTCTTAATCGGTATCGTGTTGTTACAAATTTTCCAAGTAAAATTCTCGTCTTTGGAGGAAACTTTAGAGTATCAAACCAATTTCCAAAACTCGTTATCATTATTCTCACCCGATTAAAATTATTAACTTTCCTTTTCTAACTCTTTTTGCACTAAACAATGATACCCTGATTTTGTAGAATAAGTATCGACATTTGTGATAGGACATATGATTTTATCCTCCTTCTCTAACTGTAGGATCAGAATTTTGGTTATTTCTACAATGTTCCTTTTGAGTACAGAATTTTTTTGAATGATATCAAGATCCCACCCGGTCATGCTGTTGTTGAAATATTCAGCCACTTTGTACAAATTACATCTAACATGTTTTTCCAATTTGAGACCTTTTCCAATCCAGGTATGCTCCCAAATATTGGTCGTAAGACCATTCTCGATATTCCAGATACACTCCTTTTTCAAGAATCGAAACCCTTGAAAATACTCGTCCATCTCCATGGTCCTTTTTTCTTAAGCATTAAGTCCCACATATTTGTATCAGGAAAATAAATAGCCTTTCAAATTTTAGAGGCCAAAGAATTTAGACAAAGCGTGACGATATTGTAAATAATCACTTGGGAGAATGAAGATCGGATTATAGCATGGAAACGAAGCAAATATAAGAAATAGAAGAAGCTACTAGCCTTGGAATTATAATAGGAATGCAGAAAAGCAACAGGTAAAAATTTGGAGCACCATTGTCGTGACAAATCATCCACAGAAAGCAAGTTCCAATGCATAAAATAGAATAACAAATTCCATAATAAGGTCTTTTGATGATAAGAGATTGTAAAGATCTGTTGAATAAACCAAGAACCAAATCTCCCCTTCTGATCTACTATCTACTGACATCGTAGTAAAAATAGGCCAAAAGGCCAATAAAATGAAAAACACGCTTGAGATCAAAATATATGTGAAGAAAAGAGAACTTGATAGCCATAAGACTAGAAGTTTCTTCGCTTGCACCATCAAAAAGTGAGAAAGGAAAAGTACAGATACATTGCATGTGGTCGACCAAAAAAAAAGATACATTGCATGTGATAGAAAATTACAATATGAACAAGGAGTTGTCGATTGATTCTGGAAAAAGGAGTTGTCATCGATTCTGGTATTTTATTAAGGGTTTTACTTAACATAATTTATATATAGCCTTACAAGAGAAACTAATCAAGAGAAAACTAAGAAACTAATCTAGAGTATTATCTGGAACTAAGCTAACGTACTAAGAAATAGTCAAAACAATAGATACTCCCATAAAGTCAGGGGATTATTCTAAACTGAAAAATCCTAATATCTAACATCCTCCTTTAAACTGATTACTTTTATCAATCAGTTTATATCTGGTTCTTGATATATACCCAACTGATCACGTAATTTCAGAAATGCATCAAGTTTTAAAGGTTTCGTCATTACATCAGCCACTTGCTCTTGGGTATTGAAGTGAACCAATTTTACAGTACCATTGTTTGTAAGTTCACGAAGAAAATGAAACCGAACATCAATATGTTTGCTGCGTCCGTGCATTACTGGATTTTTTGAAAGCTTAATTGATGAGCTGTTATCACAATATATTATTGTAGACTTACTTTGAGCGTGACTAAGTGTCCCCAAAATTCTCCTCAACCATGTTGTTTGACAAGCACAAAATGCTGCAGCAATGAACTCCGCTTCAGTAGTTGATAATGTTACCACTGGTTGTTTCTTGGATGACCAAGACACTGCTCCTGAACTCATTTTAAAGACATAACCTGAAGTGCTCTTTCTATCTTCCGTATCACTGGCATAGTCATTATCCGTATATGCAATTAGTTTTTCATTTCCTCCTTTTTTGTAAAACACTCCTAATTCATGTGTTCCCTTTATATAACGTAAGACTCTTTTAGCAGCTTGTAGATGAATTTCAGTAGGATTCGCCATGTATCTGCTTAGAAGACTCACTGCAAAGGTCAAATCTGGCCGAGTTGCAGTTAAATACATAAGACATCCAATGATTTGCTTATAATATGTATCATCTACTTTTATTCCATCTTCATCTTTAGAAAGCTTAAATCCAGGGACTATTGGATTATGAACTGGTTTGCTGTTTTCCATTCCAAACCTTGTTAATATTTCACTGGCATATTTCTTTTGACAAATGAAAATTCCATCAGCTCTTTGAATTACCTCAATACCAAGAAAATAACGCATCCTTCCAAGATCAGTCATATCAAACTCAAGCATCATAGAATTTTTAAATTTTGCAATTATAGACTCGTCATTCCCGGTAAATATAAGATCATCAACATAAAGACATACAATTAGAATTTTACTTCCTTCCATCTTTGTGAATAAGGTGTATTCATAAGGACACTTCTCAAAACCTTCATTTATAAAGTAGGATTCGATACAACTGTACCAGGCTCGTGGAGCTTGCTTAAGACCGTATAAAGCATTTTTTAACCTGTACACCTTCTTTTCTTGTCCCTCATTTTCATAACCACAAGGCTGCTCAACAAATACTTTCTCACTTATTTCACCATGTAAGAAAGCCGACTTCACATCTAATTGATAAATAGTCTATTCTTTTTTAGCTGCAAGTGAAATCACCAAACGAATTGTATCTAATCGTGCCACAGGCGCAAACACTTCTGTATAATCCGCCCCATGTTGTTGAGCATACTAGTCGTGCTTTATGCTTATCTACTTCTCCATTCTCATTGACCTTTGTTTTATACACACATTTCACTCCAATTTTTTTCTCTCCCATTGGTAATTCTGTTAATTCCCAGGTTCCATTTTTTTCAAGTGACTGTATTTCCAGATCCATAGCTTTTCTCCATTTTTTTATGTTGCACTGCATCTTCATAATAAAGTGGATCAGAAAGTTCAAACATAGCCATGTGAGCCATTTCTTCTTCTTCATCAGATAGTTCTTCTCCACTGACATAGTCTCTCATCCATGTTGGTGGTCTTCTATTTCTTCCTTCATTATTTACACTTGGATTATTTGAAACTTGATTTTCAATTTCGTCACCTTCAGATTTAGCTTCATTGTTTTCAAGATTCTCATTAATAGAATCATATTCTTCTTCATTTTCAACACCTTCTTCGTTATCACTCCAATTCAAAGTGTTCGTAGTCGTTTCTTCATGACTTTTGTCCCAATTCCAACACTGATCTTCTTCAAATATAACATCTCGGCTTATGATGATTTTTTGAGAAACTGGATCATATAATCTATACGCCTTCGATTCCTCACTAACTCCAAGCAAGACAAAGTTTACACTTTTATCATCTAATTTTTTTCTTTTACTATCAGGCACATGAACATGAGAAACACATCCAAAATTTTTGAAATACTTAACTGGTGGTTTAATTCCACTCCAAGCTTCTTCCAATCTCTTTTTCATGGAGATTTTTTAAACCCTTAAAGCTCAAATGTCCATATCTACAATGCCAAAGTTGGGTTCCATTTTTAGTACTTGTATTGAAACATGTAAGCTCTTTAGGCTTACAAATAGCAAGCAGCTTGAACATTCTATTCAAGGACATTTCAGTTTCTATGATTAAACCTCTTTCAGGATGATAGATTTTGCATTTTCCCCGATTAATTAGAATTGAAAGTCCCTTCTCTTGTAGTTGTCCGATGCTTAGTAGATTGTTCTTAAACTCCGGTACATAAAATACGCCACTAATAATCTGTATAATTCCATTTACTTGAAGCCTTACGTTGCCTTTTCCCATCACACTCATACTAGAATTATTGCCCAATTTTACTTGTTCTCTGAAGTTCTCATCAAGTTCAGAAAAATAACTTATCTTACCACACATGTGGTTGCTGCAACCTGAGTCAAGAAACCAAATTGCTTCCCCGCCTTGTCGATTTAAATCTACATAACTCATCACTCATCAGTAACATTTCCTCATTTGATTCAGCATAATTAACCTCCTTCTTCAACTCACGACATTCGTATTGAAAATGTCCTAACTTGTGACAGTTAAAACACTCTACAACAGACTTGTCAAAACTTTGTCTATCTCTACCTCGCCCTCTTCCTCTGAAGCTACCACGACCTCGACCCCGACCTCCAAATTGATCTCCATGAGTAATCTTCAAATCTTGCTCTCATTCGGCATGTACAGTCATGCGCTCCTCATGTACAAGAAGACTACTTTGTAATTCGTCAATAGATAGAGTATCCAAATCTTTAGACTCATCAATAGAACAAACAACATAATCGAATTTTGGATTCATGGATCGAAGAATTTTTTCAATGATAGCAACATCTCCTTTGTTTTCACCATTTGCTTTCATCTTGTTTGCTATAGTTAGTGTTCGAGCAAAGTACTCGTTTACAGATTCTCCTTCCTTCATATGAAGAACCTCAAACTCTTTCCTTAAGGCTTGCAAGTGTGCACGCTTGACTCGTGTAGTGCCTTGATATTTTTTCTTCAAAGAATCCCAAATATTTTTTGAGGTATCCTTGTCCAGAATGGTCTCAAGATTGATCGATCGATGGCCTGGAAAAGATAATTTTTTGCCTTTAAATCTTTCAGTTTTTTTTCTTCGATGATCTTCTTTTGTCCTTCAGTCAATTCGACTCCTCTGTCTACTTCAGGAATTCCATCTTCCACCAAAGTCCAATACTCTTTGGACCTCAGAAAGTTCTCCATAAGCATGGACCAATGATCATAGTGTCCATCAAACTTGGGAATCGCTGGTTGTACAAAGTTGCTGCTTTCTGATGCCATACTCCTTATACACTTTTAGAACTCCTGTTAGAAGACTGCTGCTTCTATTCAAACAAAGCTCCCTAACTTGGCTCTAATACCAGATGATAAGAATATAATGTTTATATAAGAACAGTAAGTATTTAGAAGAAATCTCTTATTTGATACGAATAACAATTGGCTGTATATATCTATATAATAAAGCAGAATGAAAACTAATTTACCCTATTTATCCTCAAACTTCCCCGTTAGTCTCATAATCCCCCCATTTGGCTCATAATCCCCCCATTCATCTCATAATTCTCTCATAATTCTCTTTTATTTTCATTTTACACATAAATTCCCACCAAACTATCAACCATCGAAGACCCAAAAGACCCACCCACCAAGCCGCTCTCCTGCAACGAGAAGACCTCCGCCACCACTCGGGATCATTCTCCACCATCAATCATCGAAGACCCAAAAGACCCACCAAGCCGCTCTCCTGCAACGAGAAGACCTCCGCCACCACTCGGGATCATTCTCCACCATCAACCATCGAAGACTTAGGTAAAATTAATTGTTACCGTTTCTTATTTTTTATATCATTTTACCTATTCTATAGACAATGGCCATTGTTATGACCATTGGAAGCTTTTTACTAACGAATGAGCGATTAGGTGTTATACTGCATCTTTGAATTATTATTTTTACAGCTGGAGTGAGCATTATTTTTTTGAATTTTTTTGCATCTTTGATTACTGTTCACTGTTGGATTGAGAAATTCGGTCTTATACTACATTTCTTGAACTATTTTGCAGTAAATATCCATTTGGCTATTCTAAATATGTTATTGAATTGTTTTACAGTAATGGTGAATCATCATTCATGAATTTTCTCTTGATTTTATATATTTTTACAGGGGATTGGTATTCAAAATATAATGTTGAGTTGTTTTGTCTTTTCAGAAAGTAGAATTTGTATATCAGATGTTCCCACCTTTGACCAGAAGTAGAACCAAAGACCCATTAAATAGCCCCTCCGAGCAATCATTTAGCTAGCAAAAAACAATTTTTGAGTTCTTCAATTCTGCTAGCAAGTGAGGAGTTAGGTATATTTTACACTTTCACTTCTTTTTCAGTTTAACTGCGATTAATTCATACGTTTTTTGTTTTATGAAAGTCTTCTAGGACCAATGTTGCAATAAATCCTTATTTACTATGTGAAGAACCCTACTTAATTTTTAGTTTTCTTTCCCACTATTTTAGGCAGTTGATGGAGATGATTGAGCCCATGATGTTTTTTACTTCTGCTGGCTGCGGGAATTAGTGTTTCATTTATGTTGGATCTTCAATCAGGTATGAATATTTTGAGTAGTAGCATTTTCTACACATGTTCGAGTTTTTTTTATTGATATAGCATTTTCTACACATGTTCAGTGAGTAGTTTAAGTAGGATTCGATTTTCGGAATTACTGAGTGAAGATGAAATGGTATTTGATAACCTTTTCTGTATAGCCTTTGAAATGTTGGACACTTAACTCGGGGACATTCTCCACCATCATCAACCCGGCTTGGAGAAGAACCCAAATTAAGGTAAAAAAAATTATTGTAAAGAAGAAGCAAATAATTCACGTTTAGTTGAGATATATAGGGACCAATTTTAGTTTTCTTTCCCACTATTTTCTTTTTGTGTTATTGACAGATTGTATTGTTTCTTTTCAGGTTTGTCCAAAATGCAAAAACAAACCCGATGAGCTCTTCAACCCGGAAAAATACTGAACGTTTTTATTTTTTTTTGTTAGACAGTTTCATAGCTAATTGTTAATAAATAGAAGCTTAGCGTTATTGACCTATATGTCATTGTAATTTTTTACTAACATTAGATACGGGGCACTTTAATTTCTTTCTTATGTTTTTGATTTTCCAAGATTTGCAATACATTAGTTGCATTCAAAAGTTTAAGGTGTAAGTTTTCCCTCAAAAGTGTAGAGAGTAGAAAAATACAAAAGTCTCAAAACTAACAATCTTCGCAGTAATATTATTAAACAATTGAAATATTGTAATGTATAACATTTAACTACCGTGAGTCATTAGGTAATTATATTGCTCTCCTCATCACAATAGAAGGCTCACTTCTTATCTTACAAAGTTTTAATTGAGTCATTAGTTCAGGTTTTAAGCAAATTTGCTTCAAATATAAATATACTTTAAATAAACAAACACTATGCATTAATACTGTTGCATATCTACTCTTCCACAGGACATTTTATGTTTCGTTCTCTTTGACAGATGTTTCTATGCGAGTTTCAGCACATAAAAATATACTCCACGGTCTACTTCACTTTTCAATATAAAGTATCTTCCCTGTCCCTATATTGTAATAACCTGCAACACAAAAAAAGAATAATATTAGAAGATAAGAAAAATTACCCATTTTAATTTTAAATTTTAAGTAGCTACGAATATGTTTAAATAATTATCTAGATTATATTCAAATTCAAAAATACTATTTATATTGGATAGATATTTATCTTAACTTAAAACTCTCAGATATATACACACTTTTGAGTTTTTTTTGGATCGGATATACTTTTGAGTTTTTAAACACCATTTTTTTAACTTATCAAAAAAAAAAAAAATATACCATTCGGTTGAAAAAAAACCATTCACTCTTTTTTTTAAGTTCTAAACGCTTATAACCATTCACTCTTCAATATACATTGAAGATCACTATATTGTAATAACCTACAACACAAAAGAAAAATTATATTAGAAGATAATACGATAAAAATATGTTTGGATATTTATCTAGATAATATTAAAATTCAAAAATACTACCCGAACTACGCACACCCCCGGCAGAACTTAAAGAATTATACGATGGATGTAGTGAACTTAGCCTCTCATTTAGAAATCACACGAGACAGTATAATTCGGCATATGCTTTTACGAGTTTGGGGGTCAACCTGCAAGAAAGAGTTACTGGGAGAGGTCCATCGGCGTTTATAATTCACGGAGAATTGCGACACCGAACTGGATCATTAATACCACAAACTGATCAAACCCCCGTGTATTCTCAATTGTATATTTTTTATCCAAAAGACGCATTAGCTGCACGCACTGAAAGAAATAACAAACTAAACAAAGATGTATTACGGATAATTCAAGATTGTTTGATAAGAAACAACCCATTCCCTGAGAAATTTGTTCAAGCAAAAGATATATTAAGTAAGGAAGGTAACGTGTTTCAGAATATTCCGGCATCTCTGCATTATTCTTCAGCAACGGATAAAAGGAGATATAATCTTCCAACTGCAGATGAAGTTGCTGTAATTATACCGGGAGATGGAACTGAGATAAGTTCAATGAGAGACATTATACTACATCCTAAAGGGGATAATAAATTCATGCAGATCAGTGAATGTCACCCATGTTACCTACCTTTACATTATGTTCTTATGTTTCCATACGGGGAGCTTGGATGGGAACCTGGTTTCAAAAAATGGGATGTATTGAATGATGAACCTTTAAGTGTGAGGATGACTCAGGTGGAGTACTTCAGCTACCGTTTATTTCAGTGTCACACAGAATATTCCACTATTCTTAGGGGAGGAAGCCTGTTCCAAGAGTTTTTGGTAGATGCTTGGGCCTCAACAGAGCAGAATCGTTTGAATTACATTAAGCATAATCAATCAAAACTCAGGGTTGAAGTATATGGAGATCTTACAAATGCCAATGTAAAAGGTTTGCTACCCAGTGATGTTGGTAAGCGTCTCATCCTTCCGTCGAGTTTCACGGGAAGTGCAAGAAATATGCACGAGATATACCAGGATTCAATGGCTATAACTCGCTACAATCAACATCCCGATATCTTTCTCACTATGACATCAAATCCAAAATGGCCAGAGATTGTCTCACCTCTACTTCCGCATCAAGATATATATGATAGACCTGATTTAGTGGTGCGTGTATTTGAGTTGAAAAAAATCCATCTATTGAAAGTAATTAAGGAAAAAAATGTGTTCGGAAGACAAGTTGCAAAAGTTTATACAATTGAATTTCAAAAGAGAGGTTTACCACATATGCATGTGTTGATTTTCTTGGCGGGACCAGACAAAATTCGAACGAGTTTGCAGGTAGATAATTTAGTATGTGCTGAATTTCCAGATCCAGACGATGACCCGATACTCTTTGAAACTGTTAAAAACTGCATGGTTCATGGACCATGTGGTTCTCGAAATGATAAAGCACGATGCATGGATAAAAATAGATGTACAAAGAAGTATCCGAGAGATTTTGTGGAAACCACAACGATGGATCAAGATGGATATCCAATTTATCGTCGTCGTGATAATGGTCGTTTTTCAAAGTAAGAGGTGTTAATATGGATAATAAGGATGTAGTACCATACAATCCATACCTCTCCAAGATGTTTGATTGTCACATAAATGTTGAAGTTTGTGCGGGAATAAAGTGTGTCAAGTATATCCATAAGTACATATACAAAGGTCATGATCGTGCAACAATGGTATTGGGTGAAGATGAGGTTAAACAATATCTTGATTCGAGATATATCGGACCCAACGAAGTAGCATGGCGTATATTTTGATATCCTTTGCATGAAGAAAGCCCCACAGTCGTAAGATTACATCTACATTTGCCCGGGGAGCATCAAGTTGTGTATGATGAAGACGATGAAATGGATTATGTTATTGAGAGTGCCAGTATTCAAAAATCAACCTTAACAGGATTTTTTTAGTGTTGCACGGAAAATGTATGTGCACGTAAGTTTACTTACCAGGAATTCCCGCAACACTTTGTTTGGAATAAAAAGGAAAAGATTTGGACGGTAAGAAAAAAGGGTCTTGCTATTGGGCGTTTGTATTTTGCAAGCCCTAACTGTGGAGAAAGATTTTACCTTCGTTTGTTGCTCACTGTTGTCAAAGGACCACTATCGTTTAAGTGTTTACGTACATTTAACGGTCAATTGCTCGATACATTTAAGTTAGCGTGTTTTGCTAGAGGACTTTTAGAGGACGATAGTGAGTGGGTGCAATGTCTGAAAGAGGCTTCAGATATGCAAACCGGATATCAGTTGAGAAGGTTGTTTTCGGTCATATTAACTCAATGTCACCCACTTCATCCAAACGAATTATGGAGAGATTTTTCTGTGCACATATGTGATGATCTTGCACACAAGATTCGTACATCATATGATATTCCCGATCCGACAGAAAATGAAGTGGAAGATTATGGGTTATATCTAATAAATGAATTGTTGATGGAATCGGGAAAAACTTTAAGTGACTTTCCTCCGATGCCAAAATCGACGGGGAATTGGAACTTGGTTGTGGAAAATCGATTGATAAGAGAACATTTACAACTTCAAAGGGAAGCGAAAGATAGGGATGCAGATATAAACGTTGATCGACTTAACAGTGCACAAAGGCGCGCATACGATAAGATTGTTGATTCCGTGTTTAATAGTAAAGGTGTAACTTTCTTCTTGAATGGAGGTGTTGGAACTGAAAAAACCTTTTAAACAATACGATATCAACAAAATTTCGGAGTTTAGATTATTTTGTGATTAATGTAGCTTCGTCAGGAATCGCATCTTTGTTATTGATTGGAGGTCGAATTGCACATTCCACATTCTCGATACCACTGAATATTGTGGAAGATTCTATTTGTCATATTTCTAAACAATCCCTCCAGGCTGAGTTGATACGAAAAACAAGTCTCATAATTTGGGATGAAGTTCCGATGCAACATCGAAATTGCGTTGAGGCTGTTAATCGAACGTTACAAAATATACATAAAAATGAGAAGCCATTCGGGGGCATCACTGTTGTTCTCGGAGGTGATTTCCGACAAATTTTACCAGTTGTACCAAAAGGTGTACGCGAACAAATAGTCGGAGCCTCATTAAGACGTTCTATACTTTGGAGAAAAATTCACGTGCTTACATTAGATGTTAATATGCGTCTCAACGACTCAATTAGCGGGAACTCTGATTTTGCCCACTTCCTACTAAATGTAATTTGAATTTCTCTAAATTTTGTTATAATTTTTTTTATACTCATAAATTTAAGTGTTTGTTAATCATCCTAGATTGGCTCTAACTCAGAAGAATTAATGGAGATCCCAACAACAATGTGCAAGTGCACAAATTTGAACAATTTGATATCAATCACATATCCTAACTTGCATGACCATGAAACTGTAACTAACACATATCTTAATGAACGCAACGCACTATACTGTCCGCGAGAAATGATGATGTTAGTGAGATCAACAATCTTGCACTTAAGATTTTTCCTGGAATACAGAAGACGTATCTAACAGCTGATAAGATGGTTGAAGAGGATCAAGTAGATAAATCTATAACATCTCAATATCCAAATGAGTATTTAAACTCACTGAATCCAAGTGGGTTACCTCCGTTCAAATTGGAATTAAAAGTGGGTGCTCCTATCATGTTGTTAAGGAATATTGCCCCAAAAGATGGATTGTGTAATGGCACGCGGTTAATGGTTGTCAGATGTTCAACGCGTGTTATTGAAGCCCGCATTTTGAATGGAGATAAATCCGGTAATTTGGTATTCATTCCAAGAATATCATTGACGCCTTCTGACTCGGAGATACCCTTTGTGATGACAAGGAGACGATTTCCTGTACGTTTAGCCTATGCCATGACCATCAATAAATCACAAGGTCAATTTGTGAAATTCGTTGGGATCGATTTGCGAACACCAGTATTTAGTCATGGACAATTGTATGTTGCATTATCAAGATGTACGCTTATGATCGCATAAGTGTACTTCTTCCCGATGGTGAACAAACAACAACTAATATTGTATATCCTGAAGTTTTAATATAATGTTTATTATAAGCACACAAGACGAATGATCATATATGTATTTTCGATTCTGTTTCTTTTTCATTTTTTTCGTATTTCAACTTTTTTATTAGTTGTTTGATAAATTAGACACATATTTATGTTCATTTGAATTTTATAATATTTTTTTTTATAATTTCTGTATAACACAATATCTATAATTTCAGTTTTTATATATTCAATACCAAGTAACTAGAATATTATTTTTTGGAGTGCACCGGGCTATACCTAGTAGCCTTACAAGAGAAACTAATCAAGAGAAAACTAAAGAACTAATCTAGAGTAATATTTAAAACTAAGCTAACGTACTAAGAAATAGTCAAAACAATAGATACTCCCATAAAGTCAGGGATTATTCTAAACTGAAAATCCTAATATCTAACATCGGCACTGTTCAAGAGCTCCGGATCTGCTGCATTTCGAGCTCTGGCGAACCACCGCAGACACGCGAGAGGTTTGAAGAAGCTGCAAAAATGAGCTGCTGCGAAGCTCCATTGTTAACAAGTTGTTCGTGTTGTGTTCGTGGTTGCTGCTGTTCGAGATCCAGGTGGTTGTTCGCGGTGGTGTTCGTGGCTGCTGCTGTTCTGTGTTTCTTCTCTGGTGCTGCTGTTATTCGCGCGAGCTCCGGTGGTGGGGCTTACGAATAACTAGTTTGTATGATTGTGTTATCGAGTTTGTGATAAGAATTGCATAATAGTCACTGTGATGATGTAGATTCTAAAATTTACTACAAATTGCATAAAAATCCCTTAAAAATTTGCAAATTGATGTTGATTGAAAGTGATTATATACAAACTGTTGATAGGGCCAATACATAAATTGACGTGACCAAAATTACATAACATGGCTCTTGAATATTTGAAAATAGGCCCGTAATTACTCAAGTCATGTGGACTCTTCAATGAAATAAAGAATAGGAGGTTGTGATGATGATCGCATGGGGAATAAGTTTTGATGATGATCGCATGGGGAATAAGTTTCGTAATGTAATCTGTACCTTGGTGGGGCAACCCGTGTGATAATGGTTATTGTTGGGTTTTTCAGCCATGGCATGGCTAGACTTACACTCTTTATATATCTCCATATAATAAATTGATTTGGGCCTCCATTAATTTGAAGAAATAAATACGACTAATGGGATTAAGTGCAAGGCATTTATAAAGTGATAGCTCGATTTACCATACAATGTGTTAATTAGTTTTATGAATTAAAAAGATGAAAAACACTTGAAATATATGATCTTGATGAAAGGTAACAACTTTCAAAGTAATCTGTATTTTATTTAATTAATTAATGTATTTTACTCAATTTGTAATTACTTTTCTACAGATATGGAAATCTTATAACGCAATTAACCCAAAAATAAAATAATTGAGATCAGTAACTTTAATTATATATGTATATGTTATTTTGTATGATACAGGGCCTTATAGTGCAATTAATTGGAGTTATCTATAATGGCTTTTGTTGTTTTATGAATCAAAAGACTTTAACTTTTATTTTGCTGCTGTTGAAGAAAGAAGAAGCTGGACAAATGAAGCATACAATTATTAATGTATACAATTTCCATTCACAAAGTTGAAGCATTTATATTCGCTTTCTTCTCTATGTACGGTGCCCAATTGTAGCTAAAAGCTACAATTGGGGATAGAATATGAGAAAATTGAGCTCCAATAAATCCCTTATTATTGGATTCTCAATTATTGGGTTCCCAATTTTCTTAAAACTTTAGCTACATGTAGCTAACAAAAAGTTAGCTACCCAATTCAATAAACAAATATTTTAAATTATTTATAAAAACTAAACACATCTAATTTTTTTAAATTTTATAGTAAAGGATGATAAATTAATTTTGAGCAAAAAAAAATAATTATTTAAACTTTTTTAGAATAAAATAAAAATATAACTTTTAGAATTGGGAAGCTGAAATTGGGAAGCTATTGGAACAAAACTGTTTTAAAGAGTTAGAATATGAAATAGGGTAGAAGTTTGATTCCCAATTGTAGCTAAATAATCGGGAAGCTGTTGGACTTAGCCTATTAAGTTCCCTTTCTTCTTCCTATTTTCCTATTATTCCATATTGGTATAAGACAAGATTAGTGACTGATTTATAAGTAGGTAATGTGGATTCACTTTGAGCAGCCACCTTTGATTTTACGGCTTCTAAAGGACAATTTTGAATATGTTTTCTTACTCGTCTTCTTATTTGTATTTTATTCAAATCTCATTTTCTCATTTTGGTGTTTACTAAAAAACGATGTACAATCTCATTCAATCTTCTTGCTGCTGTATAAGTATTTAAATTGTTGTGTTAAATCAATTTAAAAACAAAAGTAAAAAAGAAATATAGAAACCGGACCGGAACCGGTTAACCCGGTTCTTCTTACCGTACCGGTTCCCAAGAATAAGGAAAGTGGAACCGGACCGAACCGGTCCGAAATATAGGGGACCGATAGACCGGAACGGTCTGATAAGACCCAGATCTGTTAAGAACCCGACTGAACCAGTCCGTTAGTTAGGCTGAGTTACAAGCCTTGTATTTGAATTTTTCAATAGTTAAAGAAATCAATTCTCACTATATTCATATTCATGTGATGTTATTTCAATACAAAAAGCAAAGCAAATACAATGCAATACATCTCCTAAAAGAATAACAATAAAGTAAATATATCATTCATCATCAATCTCCTCGCCTTGGTTAAATTTGGAAAGAAAAAAAAAATCAGCAGAATCTCATGTAGCTTAAGCTTCTTTCCTTGTTATCCTGAACAATTAAATAAGAGCATTTAGAAATTAATATATTCAATTAAAATATTACCATTAAAGTCACGAAATATCTCACCTGAAACAATAGATTCCTAATGCTGTAGTGATTTCATGAATAACTGACGTGGCAAAATGTAGATACAGTGCCACTAAATACATAAAAAAGCATAATTAGTTAATTATAGTGCACCACGTTTTTTTATTTTAAAAAAAGAAATTATATTCATACCTGAGTATGCAGCGTAACCAAGTAGGACCCAGAATTCATCTACTAAAGGAACTCTGTCAAAAGAATTCAAATTTTTATTTTTTATTTTATCCATAAATCAAACAACACAAATATTAATTAATTAAATAATTCAATTTTATTAATTAGTAGTAACATACATACCCATTGTTCAATCTAGCAGTGAGTGCATTTGCAACTGCAAAAGGAAGATATACCAAGGCCTGAAAAAAGAATATGTCAAATTTCAATTAAAAAATAAAAAAATAAGAAACTTATAAGTCACGTACCATGCACATGCTAGTTTTTAGTCCTTTAGGTTCATCACAAATATGAGCTAAAATCATTCTTCCTACAAGAAACCCAAATGCAAGTCCTGTTCCAATTATTACTAAATGTGGATATGACCACATTAAATTAATTGGAGACAAAAAATCCCTGCATAGATATGTATATATATATTTAGTTAGTTAAATTAATTAAATAACCGCAAAAAATAAAATAAAAAATCAAACCCACCAAAGAATGACTCCTCCTAATAGCATAACGAATGGGTAAAGCTGTCAAGATTATATAACAATCTTGTTAGTAATACCAAGGAAAGTAAATTACCAAATACTCCCTGTAGTTTAACAAAATGTCGAAAATAAACCCATAGGGAGGTTTTTGACATTTTATCATACCACAGGGGGGTAAAAGACAATTATAGAAGAAGTATAAGTTTACCAATGCCAATGCTAGACCCAAGCTTCCTTTTTTTGCTTTAACAACTTTATTAACATTGATGATACTTAAAAAAAAAAAAAAAATTGTAATTAATTTAAAACCAGAATTAAAATGTGTATAAAAAAAACTTACTTGAATGAGACAGTTGGTATAACAGCAAAAGCGATCATTAGATATAAAGCAGCTTTATATGTTGGGAGTTCTGAAACAAATGAAGAGGAAAATTTATAAATTACTGAGGGTAAAACAGTAAAAAAAAAAAAGGGGGATAATATTGCATATCTCACCACTTAGAATTGGAACCCAACTTAAAAATGGAACTGATATTCCAAAAATTTCAGCCCACCATCCAGAACCTGAAATAAAAGTAGTCCAAATAAATGAAATTGTATAGGGACTGTTTGTGTAAATTTAGGAAACTTACCAACAATAGCTGTAAAGAAATGCATTAAATATATCAACATAAGTCCCTCTGTAGGCCCATTTATTATTGGAAGGATCAGAGTGTTTGTGAAATAGCTGCAAAAGATTCATCACATTTAGTGTTTTTACTCAAAAGAAATTACAGATAGGGAAAATTTCCTATACAGTCCCTAAGTTATAGGTCATTCACGGGTTAAGGACCTGAACTTCGAAAGTTACCCAAATAGTCCCCACACATCATTTTTAAAGCTCCCATCAGATTTTTACTGTTAAGTGCCACGTGGCAAAGACGCTCGATGACCAAACTGGTAAAAAGGTGATAGTTGAAGGACTCCCTATTAAATACCTTCAAGTCACGGGGACTAACGGTAAAAATGGATGGAATTTGATGTGGGGACTAACACGATAAAGCTTGAGGACCATTTGTAAATGTCCTATAGATGAGGGACCATTTGGGAAAATTTCTGTATATAAATATATAATAATATAAAATAAACTACTGACTTTTCCCATGTGGCGGAGTAAAAAGGAACAGCAGAAATGAACCAAAACCAGAAACTTGCACCTCCACACATAGCAGTACTTCCAAAAGCCAATGCTTCAAACTGTAAAAGAAATTAAAAAAAATTACAAAAAAGGTTTTTTCACCATACATAAAACAAGAATTTTAATGAAAGACATACCGCACATGTGAGTGCATCACAGCCTGTAACAAGAAAGAATTTTAGTTCCCACTAATAAATCCAAAAAAAAAAAATTATATAGTTACCATGATCAAAAAGCTCCCCTAATGGACTTGAAGAATTTGTTCTTCTTGCTTGTTTTCCATCAACAGCATCAAAAGTCTACATATTTTAAATCAAAAGTAATTTTTTGAATTTTATTTTTAAAGAATTAAAAAAAAATTGGGAAAACCTGATATAAAAAGAGAAGCAATCCATGTGCAAAATTCACCCATCTTGGAGGAGCTGTGTTAAGTTGAGGTGAATATATCTGAACAATACTTTTATAATATTAGAAAGAAATAAGAAAACAAATCACATATCAATAAAACTTAGTAACTATTAATAGGAAAAATCCACAACTCACAAATCCAAGAAGTGCAGAAGTAAGCATGAACATTAATCCCATTAGTGTAATCTGAGAAAATAAACATTTAGAAAATGTACGACTTTGAAAATGGAGAATTAATAAAAGATAATTAGAAAATGATACTTACCATATTGGGTCTATAGAATAGTAGTATCAATATATGCACAGGAAAAAGAAAAAGAAACAAGTTAGTACCGTACCATGTAGTACTTAAGTTCAAACAAAAATCCAAATTTTGATTTTTACTTTATTATGTAGTTCTTTTTCTTGTTTTGTTTGAACTAAAAAGGCGTTAATTTTGTATACGATCGCTTAATTCGAAAGGTATATACATCCAGATCAAAGTCAATGATTTAAGTGTGCTTCAAAATGTAGAATCGAAACATTATTGCAATACATGGAACTGGGTAGTTTGTTATGGATTCATATAGTCTACACTAACTAGTGAAATGCGTCTTAATTTAAATTTTTGGTTATTACATCAACATATATTAGACTAACACTGACATTAAAAAGAACAAAAAACTGGAAAAAAAAAGAAAAAAACTTACGGCATCCAAAGAGGGAAGAACTGAACGCATCGGGTCCAATAGGGTTGTAAAATATACTTAGAAACAATTGAATGATCCACTCCACTGTACTTGTGTCGATGAAGCATCATCACTCCATGTTGACCAATATACCCCATTTTTGTAGGTTGGTTGAAATGCAGGTACGGATTTTTATAGATTTCTGAAGCTTTTTGTAGAGAAAAAAATGTGAGGTTTTTTTTATGGAAATTGAAGCATTTCTGGAAAGTGAAAGTTTTCTGTTCCGCTCGAATGTGATGAAGCACTATGGATCCGACAAAAGTGCTCCAAGTACAGCTCTTTTTTTCTATTTTTTTTTTCTCATTGGGTAAAGGCACACAATTCCATGTTAGGTTTGGCCCATTAGCAAAATATATATTATTCTCTGTTTTTTACGGAAAAGGTGCTAATATAGAGTATTTAAAGAAAACAATTAATCCATAAGGATGGATAGTTTGCATATGATACGTTAGTCGGAATAAGAAAGAATTCATTGATGACAATATTAGGGGTGAAAGCTTTAGTGTATATGGTGACTAATAGTTAAACTAACTTTTTTTTGTGTGTGAAATTCTTTTTCGTGTGTGGCGGTCTATAAGGCTTGGTGGTGGTCGATAAGGGATATAAAATCATACAACTCGTAGACTTATACCCTAATCTATCGAGGATAATCAAGGCATCACGAGGTAAGACAATAGGAAGCGTAGGTCTTTCGAGGACGAGTGTGATAGGGAAACTGCTTAACCCCATATTTGTATGGTATACCTCTAACGTGGCTATTGTAACACCAATTACATGTCGTGCTAAACAAAAGTAGTTAGAGATACAAGTGTCAACTTGCTGATGAACCGAAGAAAACATCTATTACCCGTAAAAATATCACTATAAATATAGAAATAATGTACCAACTCTAAAATTGGGTTTTTTAATAAAAAGATTCATGCACTGAATTATGTTATTCTTATTTACTTTCTATATATATTTTCAATGATCTAGTAGAATCTACTCTATCAAATTTGTGCCGCCTGTGGGAAGACATAATTATTTCATCCATTGAGATGCCACAGTGGTAAAACTTAAAAGAAAGAGTAAGAACTGAAAATGAAGAAGAGTTGATATCTTGGTGAAGCACTATCAAGTTAGAGCTTGACCAACAACTTGAGGATAATAAAGACTTATTTTTTGGAAATCGAGAGTTATGTTTAGAATAGATGCCAAAGTATCAATCCATCAACTGATTGTTAGACCCGCAACAAAGTTAATCTAGCGAAACCATTAGATGTGTTCTAAAGAAAATAGTTTATCATTAAAGACTAAGTCAGAAGGTTGTTACAAGTTGCACATATATGCGAGGCATATTATTCTGGGTGGATATCAAACCCAGTATTAGTAGCAAAGTCTAATAGAAATTGAAAAATGTGTGTGGATTTCATAAATTTTAATAAAGTTTGTCTAAAAGATTGTTTCCTCCGACCTAAAATATATAGGTTATTGGACACAATGACAAGATATCCATTCTTAACATTCATGGACATGTTTAATGGGTATAATCAAATAAGGTCCCATGAAGACTGAGATAAAATTGCATTTGTAATTGAACAAAGTTTATACTAATATTACGTAATGCCTTTTGTCTTTAAGAATGCTTGAGCCACGTACCAACAAATGGTGAATAAAGTACTAGAATATCAAACTAGGAGATATATAGAGGCATATGTCGATGATAATCAAAAGCAAGACTTTTGAAGATTATATGTCCAATTTTAAGGTGTCTTTCGAAGTAATGCAGGTATAGTTATGAAGTTAAATTAGGAAAAATGTACTTTTGGAGTGTATCCGATGAAATACATATGTTTTATGGCAAGCCAAATAAGAATTGATGTCAACCCAGATAGTTTCAGGTAAGGAGAAACAATTATGTAAGCTTGTTAAATCCTTATATGGTTTAAAACAAGCACCAAAGCAATGTCATGACAAAATTGATAGATTCATGATCTCGAATAGTTTCAGGTACAATGAATGTGACAAATGTGTTATGTAGAACAAAATGAGACAGGATATGTCATTGTTTGTTTATATGTGGATGATACGCTAATAATTGGAAATAACAATGATGTGATTACATTTACCAAAAGAATGATTTCAAGTAAGTTTGAATGAAATATATAGGCCTTGCGGATGTTATTTTGGGTATCAAGATTCTCCGAACATCTGAAGGTATTGTACTATCTCAGTCACACTATGATGAGAAAGTATTGAACAAATTTAGTAATGGCGACACAAATATCGTCAAGACACCCGTTGATGTAAATTTACATCTTGCTAAGAACGCTAATGATACGATCAACCAGTTGGAGTACTCTCGGATTATTGGGAGTCTCATGTACCTAACAAACAACACTAGGCCAGATATATCACGTGTAGTAAGCAAGCTAAGTAGGTCTACACATAATTTGGAGAAGAACCAGTGGATTGCTATTGTAAGAGTTCTAAGGTATCTCAGATACACTGTGAACAAAGGGTTGTTGTACACAGGATATCCAGCTGTACTAGAAGGATACATTGATGCAAACTGGATATCAGACTCCACCGACTCAAAATCCACAAGTGGATTTGTCTACATGTTAGGAGGCCCAACTGAGTCTTAGAAATCCATAAGTAAACATGTGTAGCCAAATCCACTATGGAATATGAGTTTATAACTTTAGACAAAGTTGTTGAGGAAGCCGAGGGGCTTCGTAATTTTTTAGAGAATATTCCTAATTGGCCAAAGCTTGTGTCAGCTATCTGCATACATTACGATAGTCAGAGTGCCATTGGTAGGGCACTAAACGAGATGTATAACGGTAAGTCTAGACACATACGTCGTAGGCACAATACCATTAGACAACTGCTCTCAAACTTATCACAATTGATTATGTTTGATCAAAGGATAACATAGCAGATCCACTGATGAAAGGTCTACAAAGAGAGCAAATGCGAGTGTTGTCAAGGGGAATGGGTCTTAGGCCTACGAAAGCTGAGTTGCCATGATGGGAACCCTACGTAGCATAGTGGAGATCCTGCAATCAAGGTTCAAAGGAAAAACTGAATCATAAAACTGCAACTTGGTGCGACGCACTGTGGGGCGACCTCCCTAAACCATTCCTAGGACAAAATTAAACAGTGTTACCTGTAAAAGTGAAGGATAAGTTAAACTTTTAATGGTTCTCGTATCTTCATTAATATAAGATAGAGTAATGTAGAATACTCTCGACAAGAGACCACCTATAAGAATAACATGGGTAGGGCCGCCTTATGAGAATTTTAAAGGCAAAATTCTCTGACGGGTATTCATGAATTATCAGGATTTGTCCAGGGCCGTAAATGGACACAACCGTGAGAACCAAATAATGTTTGGAAGTATACTATGTATGTTCTATTGACTTGGTTTACACAAAAGTTGAATAATTCAAGACATCACGTTCATTTGTTAGAAAGTAAATCACATAGATGTTATTAGAGAAGGTTCAAGGCCAAAAACTACCTTTCTCGATGTAGTATTCTTCCATGTTTCTCTCTCGCTCCCGCTCTCTCTTTCGTGTTTAGCATTCTTTTGCATAATTTTTTTAGGTGGTTAGTTAATTTCCATTCGTGTGGGGATTATTGGTCAAATGGGATTTCCCAAAGCGTTGACCATGGTTACGATGATAGCCGATGACTCGATTTAAAGAAATGTTTCAGATATAGATACGTTTATTCCAGTTATAATTATTAACATAATATATTCACTTGATTAAAATCATTTGAAATTGAATGAGAAATTGAGTCATGTAATTTGGAGAAGTTAAAAGAGAAAAATGAATAACAATATATGTGATTACATGATCAATAATAGATTACAATATCTATATTTATACTAGTGCTTCTTGTACTGCATGTTAGCTTGGATTTCTCCCATAATCTCCACTACCATTGAACTGTTTTGCCCATTTTTCTAGAACCTCTACTGCCACTAGAGATATCGTGTCTTCTTAGTGGTCCGTAATATATTTGAGAAGATTGTGGTCTTCCTCGTCTATCATATTCAAACAGAGTGGTAAGCATCTTACTAAGTGTATTCCCTTGTTTTCTTACCTCAGGATCTTTCGCGGTCTTTGTGATCTTCTTTGTCTTCTAAAAAAGTTGGTGCTGTCTCCTCATTTGTGATAATAAAATCTAGTTCCGAGACATCATTTTAGGCGTATTTATTAGTTTATATGTCGATTTCCTCATGATTTAGTACACTATCCTATTTTGGGTCTTGAATTGATTATTTATTATTTTTAGAGCATATTGGGTTTAATTATTTATTTAGTGTGAAGCTTTAGAGATATATGGTAATTAATTAGAGTCCAAGTTGGTTGAAAGAGCTAAAGGAAAGAATATAACCATGGAAATTGAAGATAAGGAAGTAAAAGCTAAAAATATGGAAAAGGAAAAGCTGCCTTAAATCTGAATTCCTGCACCTACGACCACAAATCAGCTTATATCTTAAAATCAGTGTGGAATTTGGAGAAACGATCGAGAGCGAAGTTGGAGATCTTTCCGAGACGATGAATTTCGACTACTCATACGCGTCAAACGGATGAGTTTTGAAGCTGCTAGGACCAAAACAAAAACGAGGCTGATTCCATGTTTTTGGGCTACGAAATTGAGTTGGGCTAGGAACCCAATATTTACCTTTTCCTTCAAGAAAACGATTAGGTCAACCTATACACTATAAATACAGTCTCTTAACACTAGAAAATCATCCTTGGTGAAACCTTAAGCCAAGAGGAAGCTTACAACATAAGAAAAGAAGTCTGGAAGGAGCTGTTCATCAATAATGTCATCTTCAACCTTTGAATTTGTAATTTCTTTCTTTACTTCCATTAGTATGAACTAAATTTCTATTAGCTTGAGTTTTAGCATATATGTATGAACCCTAGTTTTGGTTGACATCTATCTAATTTGGGAATTCTATGTTTTAAATTGAATTATTGTTTTTATTCTCTGTTTATGTGTTTGAATTTATATTCTGTGTTCTTGTGGATCGCGACCATATAGAATAACCATCTAGTAGTTAGGTCACCATTGACAACGGTGTTTAATTACATGTTTAGCACATAACGTCTAGTGTACGGTTTAGATTTGACAAATCAACCTAACTAGATAATCATCATGGTTTAGTGTATTACTATTTTACCAATTGCAGGAACAGTTTGCTTAGGACTTCTTATTGACACAGGTAAACCCTATTTAAAACTACCTAGCGCAATTGGAACCGGTTATTGAAATACTACTTAATTCACCCTTACATGTTTAGAACGGCAAAAGTAGTGGGGACTACATGCTATTTACTCAAGCTAAACTCTCATACTACTTCTTCACTTGCATTTAAATTCCTGTCTTTACTTTCTTAGTTTAATTTAGTTAATTGAAAACCAAATAAAAATCTATTTGTCTTTACTTTTTCCAGCGTTTTATTTGTTCTAGCTTTTAGTATTTGCACTTGATTATTTCATAAGATTCCCCTAACCTTCGTAGTCTCTGCGGAACGAATCTTACTTATTTATTAAAACTTTCATACGATCTGTATACTTGCAGAACCGTGCTAGACTAGGGTGATTAATTGCACCTATTTACATTATATTTTTATCACACCCTAGTCGCCACCAAGTTTTTGGCGCCGCTGCCGGGGACTACATCGTTAGTCCTTGTGCATATATCTTGTGCTTTTATTTCAGTTAGTTCTATTTTACGCTTTGTCTTTTTAGTTTTTGTTTTATAGATAGTTACAGATGGAGAATCCAAGGAGACTTGAGATACCCATCGAATTTAGAGTGCAACCACGCGGAATGCGCACTCCGGAAATCCAAGCCGCTAAATTTGGGCCAGATCCAGGGATGTTAACGCAGTTTGCAACTCATGGACTATTTAGCGGTGCTGCACGACAAGATCTGATCTGATATATTTAGAAATTCATGCAAATCTGTTATGCTTATATCGTAAGAGGAGTTACTAGGGAACAAGTGTATTACGTGGTGTTCCAGTTCTTCTTGACCGGAGATGCAAGCAATGGTACGATACCCAATATCCTCATGTCATTCCAGATAGGGATAAGCTTCAAGCAAGATTCCTAGACCAATTCTATCCGGTTAGTAGACAATTAAAAGATATGTTGGATCTTGAACAATTTATACAGGAAGACGGAGAATGTTTGGGTGAAGCATGGTTACGATTTAATGAAAAGAAGGCGAGATGTCCATACCATAAATCATCGTCGGAATATTATTTAACCTTGTTCTATGGAGGACTTAATAACAAGTCAAGGGCAAAAGCAGATTCGTTAGGAAGCAAAGGTTTTGTGTTGCTAGATCTTGAAGAAGCCGAAATTTGTATGGAGAGAATTCTTGAGAACGAGAGGAGTTGGTGATGTCTCCCTAATTGTTCTTATTTTCGACCCTTGGGAGACATCATTTTTTGTGTTTATTTAATTGATTTGATAGACTTTTGGTGCTAATATGCAATAATCCGGAATTTCCATTTTATTTCTAGTAATTTTGATTTATTAAACTTTTGCGCGTAATATTGGTATTTTTAGTGTAAAGTTTACAGGTTTTAGATGTTAGCTAGAAGAGGAATCCGAGGAGAAAGTCAAAGATCATGATATGGAGTCAAGACTTAAAGATAAATCCCGAAGATATTATTTTTAGAGCTGAAAATCTATTTTCCAGGCCATAGATTGATGATTTAGAGGTGCTTAAGAGATGATTTAGCCGCTGACCCTTGAAGAGATTATGTTCCTTATCGAGTTACGGAACTTTAGCAACTGGAATGAGGTCAATCGGGGTCATAACGAAGCGGGAAAAGCCGTTTTAGTGAAGGTGTTGGCTTAATTAGTGGATTTGGGCTTTTCTAATTTTTACTTAATCCTTAAGTAAAAGCCCTAATCCGATTTTATGATTATAAATAGGTCTTTAGACCTCATTATTCAGTACCTCTCAACTTGTTCTTCAAATCAACTCATCCTTAGAAGAGAGTGTCAAAACAATTCATTCTTTACAATTAAAAACACCAGAGAGAAGCAACAGAAGGAAGGAAGAAGAAGCTGCTAGAGCTGGAGTGGGTCTATAGCTCCGTTCTCAGTCATTCCAATTCCGTAAATTAGGTTTCTCTGTAATTTTAATTCTGTAATCAATTATGAATTCCATTTCAATTAATTTAGTATTTCGTTTTAATATGAGCTAAACAATTCATAGTGCTTGAGAACAAACAATGGGTGAATCCCAATCTTATTAATTAACGAATGTTGAATTTGGGTTTTTATTGAATTAAACTAAATTAGGGCTTTTACTCTTTTCAATAAATTGAGATTATTTTACTGTTTTTAGCGTCATGAACTAGGAACAGGTGTTAGTATTTAGGCTATTCCAATTAGTGGCAATTGGATCATCCTGACGGAGGGTTTAGATACAGAACCATTTATTCAATCTAGGATAGAAGCTATTGATTCTGACGAACTTAGCTAATTCTAGGGTCAATGAGGTAATAAAACTTAAACATCCAACGGTGGATCATATTTACCCTGACGGGACTAGTGACACTTTAGGATTGCCTTATAGTCCACCCTGACGGGGGTATAAGGAATTTAGAATCCCGACCATTTTAATTGACCAATTTAGCCCTTAAACAACATAAGTTAGGAAATAAGATTAGGAGGGTCCTTGCGTTCTCAAGTACTACATCTCATATTGCGTTTTCACTCATTTTACTTGCGTCTTAGCTTTTAATTATTTGTCTTTTATTCATTAGCTTTAATCACAAAAACCAAACAAACATATTATTATCTTTTATTTTCATAAGTGCATCAATCACTATTTGCTAGACATTGTGATCAACCATCCCGTCCTTGGAACGAATCTGTATTATCAGATATACTACTTGGGACAGCCGTAAACTTGCGGTTTTTTTTTTTTCAACCCTAAGAAATTTCACTCGCCGAAACCGGGTTCCCGGTTCTGTGGAATGCGGGTACCCGGATTTTGTCGATGGCGCGAGTCAAAACGCGCCAAAACGCAGCATCCCAAAACGCTGGACCAGAGAATTTCACCACTTACAGCTCCGAAACCGGGTACTCGTTTTGCCAAATGCGGGTACCCGGATTTGTGTCGATGCGCGAATCAAAACGCTGCAAAACGCAAGCCACCAAGACGCCGGGTCAGAACTTTTCAGAAGTTACAGCACCAAAACCGGGTTCCCGGTTTGTGCAAACCGGGTTCCCGGTTCCGACGCTGTGTCGTGAACCCAAAACGCCAAGTGTTGCGTGTATAAGGTTGGTACCAGCTCCAAAACCGGGTTCCCGGTTTTGCGAAACCGGGTTCCCGGTTTCTCCTGGACATCCAACCTATTTTTCTCCTATTTTCGCCTCATAGACCCCAAACTCGTGACCTTTTTACCCCTGAAATCATCAAAAACAACTACCCTTCCTCATTTCTTAATAATAAACACTAAATTAACGAAAATCAAACGAATTTAAACTACGAATTCAAAAGACATGAAAGCAATTTAAAACATGGGTTGTCTCCCAAGAAGCACTTTTGTTTATTACGTCTTTAAGTTCGACGCGTTACCTTCCATGAAGATGGTATTGAGGCCCTTGCGGTTCTCCTCCGCTTGAATTCGCCTCGTCCTTGCCATGTAAGCTTCGAAACCTTCCCCCTTAAAATTTTATTCAATCGATCTCTGAAAGGGGGAGGGTAGTATCTCCGTTTCGCCTTCTTGCTTTCATGGCGACACTCGTTCTTCACCACACGATAGTAGATAACCGTTCTCGACGGTATAAGCTCATTTGTATTTTCTTTAATCTCGCATTCCTCTTTAAAGTGTGGTGGGTAGGTGCTTCTCCTTGCCGCTTTACTCTCGCGGTGTAGCACCTTTCTTGCGTAGCACCTCTTGATCATTTTTAATAATAGAGGTGATTCCGATATTTTATCTCTAATGATGACTAGTGGTGGAGATAGGGATTGGTGAACTTTTTGTGGTGGGAATTCGATTTCTCTTTTATTATGAAGCTTTAACTCTTCAATTGATTTCTCAACTACTTCACATTCGTCTTCGCTTTCAATCCAATCTTCCACTATTACTTCATCATATTCTCGATGTGGAATCTGAATCTCGATCACCTCTTCTTCTTGTTTGCGTTCAGTATCTGGATCATGTGCACGCACCATAGGAATAGCAATCTCAGCTTCAATTTCTAGGATTTTTGTTGCTACTCCTTCTTCCACCATGCTAATAGGATTGTTAACCACATGGTGGTCTTCATTTATAACTGGCATGATGGTCATATCACTATCAATAGTATCTTCCTTCAACACCTCCTCCTCAACTACTTCTTCCAGTTGATCTCTTCTATCCCTCGGGGGAGTGGAATCTTCATAAGACATACTACCAGTTTCAACTAAGTTAGGAGGGTTGCTTTGGGCAGCCATTTCATCTAGGCTCTGTTGTATGAGTGCATGGGTGGCTTTGAATTCCTCATCTCTTGCCTTACGCTCTGGTTCTCCTGCTTGAAATTCCTCGCGTATGCGATTAACTCTCTCTAGTAGTGTCTCTTGCTGATAGTGCTGAGGTGAGGGTTGTTGAATGTTTTCAACCCACTGGTTGTTCCATTCTTGCTCGTGTTGATAGTGATATGGTGTTTGTTGTTGAGTACTTCCGATCCATTGATTGTTCCATCCTTGCTCTTGCGGGTATTGATAAGGTTGTTGGTAGAAGTTACTACCCCATTGTTGTTGTCCCGAAGAGTCTTCCCAATAGTCATATGGATCGGGATCTGGGTAATGTCCTCCATACATCTTTAATTAAATTTCTTGATCATTACCTGAATAAAGCTCATGTAAAAACAAAACAAAACAAACACAAGCGTAAAACTGAAAAATAAAAATAAATGCAACTATCACTAAAGGATAAACACCGTGGTCACACGCTACCATCCCCGGCAGCGGCGCCAAAAACTTGGTGGTCCTTTGTGTGTTCTAAAAATAAATGCAAATGATAATCGAACCACAACCGCAAGTGTACGGTTGTCCCAAGTACTACATCTCATATTGCGTTTTCACTCATTTTACTTGCGTCTTAGCTTTTAATTATTTGTGTTTTATTCATTAGCTTTAATCACAAAAACCAAACAAACATATTATTATCTTTTATTTTCATAAGTGCATCAATCACTATTTGCTAGACATTGTGATCAACCATCCCGTCCTTGGAACGAATCTGTATTATCAGATATACTACTTGGGACAACCGTACACTTGCGGTTGTGGTTCGATTATCATTTGCATTTATTTTTAGAACACACAAAGGACCACCAGTTGGCCAAGGGAACCAAAAAAAGAAGACACTTCAGAATCTCTGAAGCTTAAAGAATTGAGCCAACAACTCGAAGAATTGCAAGAGCAAGCTCGAACAATCGCTCAGGTAAATCTAGTACGTACAATACCTTCGTGTCCAGGTTGTGGATTAAGAAATAATGTGTGGGAAAGGTGTATGAATAATCCAGCCTTAGGTCCGTTACATATCCTCAAGATAACTATTATTCTAATGGTTATGATTATCCTCAAGAAAGCTACGATAGTTATCAACACCCTCCACAACAAAGAAGTTGGGTCAGAAAACAAGAGACTTATCGTCAGCCCCAACCTCAATCATACTATCCACCACAACCTATACATCAAAAGGTGCCCAACTAGCAAAGAAAGAACAAACATTGAGCTTGAATTCGAGTATGGATAAATTGATGCAAGCAATTGAAAACAATATGAGTCGTAGCCAACAGAAAATTCAAGCCCAGCAAAAGGTAATCAAAAAAATCGAGCATACTATATCACATATGGAAAGTACATTACAAAATAGGCCAAAAGGGCAACTCCCAAGTGATATTATTGCTCCTCGGGATGATTCTTGCCATGCAGTTGAATTGCAAAGTAGGAAACAACTACCTCCACCAAGACCAGAACCAGAACCAATCCCTATTCTAGAAAAGGGGGGAGAAGAAACAACAGAAGATACAGTAGAAGAGGTAGTTGAACCAAAGAGTGTCCAAGCCAAGACACCTGAAAAAACGAAAAATTCAGTGGAACTTAATACACGCCCTCCACCACCATACCCTTCACATGTCAGAAAAAAGGACAATGACCTGGAATTCAAGAAGTTCGTTGACATGGTGAGCAAGTTAGAAATTAATATGCCGTTTGTAGAAGCTCTCAAAAGAATGCCGAAATACCTGAAATTCATGAAGGACATTCTTTCTAACAGACGAAGTATAGAAACTGGGGAAACAATTGGATTGCCTGTGGAGTGTAGTTCTATTTGTCAAAACAAGTTACCACCGAAGCTAGAGGATCCCGGAAGTTTTACTATTCCCATTGGCATTGGAGACAGTTGGACCGGGAAAGCATTGTGTGATTTAGGCGCGAGTATCAATCTCATGCCAAGATCCCTGTTCGAGAAGCTTAACATAGGAGAGGTAGTACCCACATCTGTGGTATTACAAATGGCGGATCGCTCTCTCTCCCGACCAGTAGGTAAAATTGAAGATGTTTTAGTTAAAGCTGGTACTTTTATTTTTCCTTGTGATTTTATTATTCTTGACTACGACGAGGATAAGAATGTCTCCATCATCTTGGGTAGACCATTCTTAGCCACGGGGCATGCACTAATAGATGTTGAGAATGGTGAGTTGATCATGAGGGTACAAGACGAACATGTACGATTCAATGTGTTTAAGACTATGAAGTTACCAAATTCAAAAGATGAATGTTTCAAAATAGATGTCATCGGAAAAATTACACAAGAAGTCTTCAATGAAGCAAGCTTAGATGATGATCTTGACGAGGCCTTAACACTTGAATCACAAGAGGAAAACGAGACTCCACATGAAGAAGATGTTGCATTAGGATCAAATATACGAGAACTACTTCAAGAATCAGGTGACATTGAACCTATAAAGCAACCATCCATAATATGTCCACCTGTTCTCGAAGAAAAACCGCTTCCAGATCATCTACTCTATGCATATCTAGGTACGAACAAAACTTTGCTTGTTATTATTTCCGCTAACCTTTCAGGTCTTCAAGAGGAGAAGCTACTTCATGTACTTCGCGCTAACAAAGAAGCAATCGGATGGACTATTGCTGACATCAAGGGAATTAGCCCTTCCGTTTGCAAACACGAAATCATTCTTGAGAACGAAGGTGCGCGATCTATAGAGGGACAAAGGAGACTCATGCCAGCTATGAAAGAAGTGGTTAGGAAGGAGGTAATCAAGTTGTTAGACGCAGGAATTATCTATCTGATTGCCAATAGTGATTGGGTTAGTCCAGTGCAACGTGTTCCAAAGAAAAGAGGTATTACTACCATCCTTAATGATCAAGGTGAAGCCATACCATCAAGAACAGTTGTGGGGTGGCGAGTATGCATAGATTACCGAAGACTCAACAAAGCTACAAATAAAGAATACTTCCCGCTACCATTCATTGATCAGATGTTAGACAAACTCGCAGGGAGAGAGTATTATTGTTTCCTTGACGGATATTCAGGTTATAATCAGATTTGTATGGATCCCCTTGATCAACACAAAACAACTTTTACCTGTCTGTTTGGCACCTTTGCTTATAGAAGGATGTCGTTTGGTTTATGTAATGCACCTGCCTTGTTCCAGAGGTGCATGATGGCTATATTTTGGGACATGATTGATAAATACTTTGAGGTTTTTATGGATGATTTTTCGGTGTTTGGAGATAGTTTTGATGATTGTTTGAATAATCTTGAGAAAGTCCTTGTAAGATGTAAAGAAAAAGATCTTGTGCTTAATTGGGAAAAATGCCACTTCATGGTTCAAGGGGGAATTGTGTTAGGCCATAAAGTTTCGAAGGCAGGAATGGAGGTTGATCGTGCTAAAATTGAAGTTATCAAAACATTACCACCTCCAGTTTCTGTAAAAGGAGTGAGAAGTTTCTTGGGTCACGCAGGATTTTATCGAAGATTTATTAAAGATTTCTACAAGATCGCCAAACCGCTTTGTTCTTTGCTTGAAAAGGATACTCCTTTTAACTTTACTGACGAATATCTTGAAGCGTTTTTTACGATCAAGGAGAAAATGATCTCCACACTTATTGTTATACCTCCTGATTGGAAAGCTCCGTCTGAACTGATGTGCGATGCTAGTGATCACGCTATGGGTGTTGTGTTGGGGTAAAGGAAAGACAAGCTCTTCCACACGATTTATTATGCAAGTAAGACCTTCAACGCTGCCCAGATGAATTATACAGTAACGGAGAAAGAGATGTTGGCCGTGGTATATGCTTTTGATAAATTTTGTTCTTATCTGATTGGGAAGAAAACTGTTGTATATACGGACCATTCAGCTATCAGATACCTTATGGAGAAAAAGGACGCTAAGCCGCGTCTTATTAGATGGGTACTGTTGCTTCAAGAATTCGACATAGACATTCGAGACCGAAAGGGATGCGAGAATCAAGTTGATGATCATTTATCAAGGCTCGAAGGATCTGATGTGAACAAGGAACCATTATTGGTTAAAGAGGTATTCCTTGATTAACAACTTTTTGCTATTAAAGATGTGTTTGTGCCTTGGTATGCAGATCTAGTCAACCTCATCGTGAGTGGCGTATTCCCCAAGGATTTCCACCCACAACAAAGACAAAGATTATCTCACCAGGCTAAACAATACTATTGGGATAAACCGTACCTCTGGATAATTTGTAGTGACCAAGTAGTTAGAAGATGTGTCCATGAAGGCGAAGTTGATAAGATTATAGCAAGCTGTCATAGTTCACCATATGGAGGTCACTTTAAAGGCGATAGAACTGCAGCTAAAATTCTTCAATCCGGTTTGTATTGGCCTACCCTACACAAAGATTGTCATCGTTTTGTCCAGTCATGTCAAAGATGCCAGTTCACATGTAATATATTAAAAAGGGATGTGATGCCACTTAACAATATCCTAGAAGTCGAAATCTTTGATGTATGGGGAATAGATTTCATGGGACCTTTCATCACTTCCCATGGAAATCTTTATCTTTTGCTTACGGTAGATTATGTATCAAAATGGGTAGAAGCAGCGGCAACACCAAAGAACGATGCGCAAACAGTAATTAAATTCTTAAAGACGAATATCTTTTCAAGACATGGTACGCCACGTGTTCTCATCAGTGATAAAGTTACCCATTTCATCAATGCTCAACTGAGAAACCTCCTTCGTAAGTTTGGAGTGAGACACCGCATTTCAACCGGTTATCATCCACAAACTAACGATCAAGCTGAAGTTTCCAACCGGGAAATCAAATCTATTCTTGAAAAGACCGTGAACAAAACAAGGAAAGATTGGTAATTAAAGCTAGATGATGCTCTCTGGGCTTACAGAACAACATTTAAAACACCAGTTGGGGCATCTCCATATCGCACGGTCTACGGCAAAGCGTGTCATCTACCTATTGAACTTGAAGCTCAAGCCTTCTGGGCTATTAAAACTATGAATCTAGACCCAAAACTGGCCGGGAAACAAAGGTTGATGCAATTGAACGAGTTGGAGGAGTTTCGCTATCTTGCCTATGAAAGTTCATGCCTCTACAAGGAGAAAACAAAGAGATGGCATGATAGACGACTCCGTCCAAAGCATTTCGAGAGAGGAAAAAAGGTACTATTATACAACTCTCGATTCTCGAACTACCCAGGAAAACTTAAATCTCGTTGGGGAGGACCTTACATTGTTACAAAAGTCACACCTCATGGAGCGATTGAAATTGAACATCCAACCGAGCAAAGGACATTCATGGTAAATGGCCAGCGTTTGAAAAGATACCATGACAGTGAAGACTTTGGACGAGAGGAGACAATCCATCTCGTAGAAAACGCTTAGCCTGAGGTACACGTCTAACTCAAAGACGTTAAACAAAAGTGCTCTTGGGAGACACCCCTTGTTTTTAATTGCTTTTTAGATTAGTTTATTGCTTTATAGTGTATAATTTTAAGTTAGTATAGATTTTAATTGTGTTTACGAGCTAATAGGAGAGAAAGGTAGTGTGCTATTGTGCAGGAAATGAGTTTGGGGTCAAAAGGAAACACTTAGAAAAATTCGCAGGTCAGTCTGGTATACCGCGCCTCATGTCCGGTATACCGTGTCATGAAAAACCCGTGACCACAGGTATATGACTCGGGTTTTCTACCGAGAGTTCGAAAAATCGAAGGGTGACAGGTCCGGTATACCGCGCCACACGTCCGGTATACCGCATGAGGAAAAATCCGTGACCACGGGTAGGAGACTCGGGTTTTTTGCCGAGGAGTGAAAAAAGGAAGACGCGTAGGTGAGGTATACCGCACCATACGTCCGGTGTACCGCGCAAGGTCGGTTTTGAAGAAGTTTATTCCTATTCAAACTCTTACCTTATCAAACTTTACCCTAGCCCCTCCTACACAAAGTATTCAGACCCAACCACTATAAATACACCTTGAAGCTTGTACAAACCTCCATAATTAACACAACAACATCAATAATTCTCTCCTCCATCTTCCATAAACACAATTTCTTCATCAAATTCATCACACTACACCATTAAAACACCATCAAGAATATCAAGATTTCAAGAATTTCTTCCAAGATTCATCAAGAAACCTTTCTCTTTCATTAATTCCAAGCAACAACCTCAAGCTACATCAATTTCCCTTAAACTTTTAATTCATCCTTGGTATAACTTGAGTTGTGGGTAAATCAAACACGACTAATAGATCTGATGCTATGGAATACAAGAGAAAGTGCACCATCCTTGGGAAGAATAAGGAATTGCCTGGAGCCACCATTGAAAATCCTATCAACCTTGATGAGGCTACTGAAGAATCAAAAGAAAAGGCACCAGCACAACCACTACCGAAGAAATTAACTGCTAGAATGTCTGTACCAGCAAGGCCTTTGAAAAAGATAAAGATTCATGATCAAGGTTCTTCCACTTCTTCCTCTAAGGATGATTCTTGTATTCCCCCATGGGCTCTTAAATTGCAACATGAAGTTGAACGTTTACAAGAAGAAAACAGAGAACTTTGGGTGGAAATTACACAGATTAATTCACAGAGATACTGATAATTATTCTTCATCTTCTTCGGAGGAGGAGGTGGATCTCTATGGCCAGCCGGGTACGCCACTCTAATTCTCTTTCTTAATAGCTTGTATGCATTAGGTAGTTTAGTTAGTTTTAATTTTAAATTTTATTTCTTTCTTGAGTCTTTTTCGAGACGTGGGGACACGACTCACTTTTGAGTTGGGGTGGGGATTCGTTGTCCTCATATTCCCTTTTTGTTTTTTTTCATAAAATTTAAAAAATTTAGGTTGAATTAGGCATAGAATATTTTGAATGTACCTATTGAGCATGATTTAAATTAAGTCAATGATAGTAAGTAGTATGTTTTTTTTAAAGATGTTACAAATATGTTTAGTATGCATGTATGAAAACAGGAAATAAAAGATAGAAAAGTTAATGAGCAATGCTAAGAATTCACGTTGAAACTTAGGGAAAGTTATTTGGTGTGTAGAACGTGAGGTTTGAAGTTAGTTGAAAACCCACTTGTCTATGAACTATTAGTGAAAAAGTAACAAAATCTGGTAGTTAGAAAAATGAATAAGGCAGTTTTTTCATATTGAACCCACTTGAAGCCTTTTTATACCTTCTCACCCTTTTTATTTGATTATTGTTATTATTTATCCGTCTTAGCCCCTCTGAACCTTTCTAAAGCCTTTTGTTGAAACACATTATAATCCTTACCCTTAGTTTGTAGGACTTATCTATATGAATCGCACTCGAATCGCAAAACCTAAAACAAGTCGTTTTTAGAGCTTGAGTTTGGGGTGGTGGTATTATCATTAGGGAACATTGGGTTTGGGAATTTATAATTGTGTGATGATGAAAAAGTTAATATTGTAACCCTTTGCCGGGGTGATAGTGAATGAAAAAGAAGCTACGAGCTGAATTTGCCAACAAGGGCATAAAAAGAAATATATATATATATATATATATATATATATATATATATGAAAAAATAGCGTGATATCTCAACATTAAAAAGAGAGTCATAGCTATACAAAAGTAAAAATTGATATGAAAAGAATATATATTTGGACCGGCAAAGTGGAATGTGTATATCATCATAAAAAAGGTTTTAATTGGGATTATTGGGGATGCAAATCAAAAGCATTAATAAATTGGGTTGAGTGAGAACATCTTCGAGTGAAACTCAAGCTCTAGGGCGATTCGTTGATGGCTAGTGAGGAGAGAGCCAAAACCTCACTTTTCATTTATCTAAATATACCACACTATCCCTAAGCCAAGTTATAACCAAAGACCTTAGGATTTCTAACTACTTGGTGGAGAAATAATTGAGCTATTAGGTAGTAGGTAAGTGGACCATTGGATTTTATACTAGGACCTATGAACAACCTATAGCCATTAACATGAAATAAGTTATCATCCTCTCCTTCTGGCATTGCGAAATTAATCTGTACTTGAATTTATGGATTGTTGATTATGTGTATATTAAGCATATGTGTGTATTATTTCTTGAGCATTACTACATGAGATTTTTTTAGATATTATGCTCTAGGATCATTCATTATGTTATGTTCTTATTCTCCTCCAACTTCTTCTTCTTGTTTATTTGACTACCCTACTGTTCTTTAATTTCATTGTATCGGGACGATACAACTTTGAGTTGGGGGTCTTGATGTCTCCTCATTTGTGATAATAAAATCTAGTTCCTAGACATCATTTTAGGCGTATTTATTAGTTTATAGGTCGATTTCCTCATGATTTAGTACACTTTCCTATTTTGGGTCTTGAATTGATTATTTATTAATTTTAGAGCATATTGGGTTTAATTATTTATTTAGTGTGAAGCTTTAGAGATATATGGTAATTAATTAGAATCCAAGTTGGTTCAAAGAGCTAAAGGAGAGAAGATAAACATGGAAATTGAAGATAAGGAAGTAAAAGCTAAAAATATGGAAAAGGAAAAGCTGCCTTAAATTTGAATTCCTGCACCTACGACCACAACTCAGCTTATATCTTAAAATCGGTGTGGAATTTGGAGAAACGGTCAAGAGCAAAGTTGGATATCTTTCCGAGACGATGAACTTCGACTACTCATACGCATCAAACGGATGAGTGTTGAAGCTTCTAGGACCAAAACAAAAACGGGGCTGATTCCATGTTTTTGGGCTAGGAGCCCAATATTTACCTTTTCCTTCAAGAAAACGATTAGGTCAACCTATACACTATAATACAGCCTCTTAACACTAGAAAATCATCCTTGGTGAAACCTTAAACCAAGAGGAAGCTTACAACACAAGAAAAGAAGTCTCGAAGGAGCTGTTCATCAATAATGTCATCTTCAACCTTTGAATTTGTAATTTCTTTCTTTACTTCCATTAGTATGAACTAAATTTCTATTAGCTTGAGTTTTAGCATATATGTATGAACCCTAGTTTTGGTTGACATCTATCTAATTTGGGAATTCTATGCTTTAAATTGAATTATTGTTTTTATTTTTTGTTTATTTGTTTGGATTTATATTCTGTATTCTTGTGGATCGCGACCATATAGAATTACCATCTAGTAGTTAGGTCACCATTGACAACGGTGTTTAATTACATGTTTAGCACATAACGTCTAGTGTACGGTTTAGATCTGACAAGTCAACCTAACTAGATAATCACCATGGTTTAGTGTATTGCTATTTTACCAATTGCAGGAACAGTTTGCTTAGGACTCCTTATTGACACAGGTAAACCCTATTTATAACTACCTAGCGCAATTGGAACCGATTATTGAAATACTACATAATTCACCCTTACATGTTTAGAACGGCAAAACTAGTGGAAATTACATGCTATTTACTCAAGCTAAACTCTCATACTACTTCTTCTCTTGCATTTAAATTCCTGTCTTTACTTTCTTAGTTTAATTTAGTTAATTGAAAACCAAATAAAAATCTATTTGTCTTTACTTTTTCTGAGTTTTATTTGTTCCAGCTTTTAGTATTTGTACTTGATTATTGCATAATATTCCCCTAACTTTCGTAGTCTCTGCGGAACGAATCTTACTTATTTATTAAAACTTGCATACGATCTGTATATTTGCAAAACCGTGCTAGACTAGGGTGATTAATTGCACCTATTTACATTCTATTTTTATCACACCCTAGTCGCCACCAGTTGGTCATATGTTGCATGTATGAGGTAATTACCCCCCCCCCCCCCTATTCGAGGTTTGAGTGGTATTTATGCCTAACACACACCATTTACCACTTTACATCCACATTACCCAATATCACATGAACGTCCCAAAATGCTAACTGACCAAGTATCTCACTTATGTTTATCCTGCCAGAGTAAAAGTCTCAGGATTCTTTATTATTTAGCAAATTCGCTCCAGTGATCACTAAAATCTTAGTAAACATGATAAATTTGCTGAAACATCCCCCAATCCCAAGACCCATCCTCTCTTGCATAGTTAGCAACATTCTTGAAACAGGTGTCATCCACGATTGATTATAAAGAAAAATCAATTAGCGTGAGTCCCCTACCCATAATTTAAGACAAAATGGTGTGTTCTTACCATATTATAATACACATCAGTATCCTTGTCTAACTACGATAATTCCTTCAATGATGGCTCTACAAATTCGATAATATGTCGTATTTGGTTCATATTATAAAAACTTTGTCTTTAAATACTTTTGGCACAAAGACCTCTCCCATAAGACTAAGTTTTCTTGCACCAATTTTCATTTAAATTTTCCTAGAAGGGCTTTATTAATGTATTTTTCCATATGCAATCCCAACTCGCTTGCTCGCTTAGATATACAAGGCTATCCCAAAAGATTCAATTGATTTTCCTTTACTCTTATGAGGATCCCTAAATCTCTCTGAATCTTTCTGATATCTTGGCAAACATAATACACTAGTTTCTCTTATTGCATAATATACATCAACATATTTCTTTTATTTTTAACGGGACTTAAAATATTGATGGCTTCAAAAATAGTCATGGTCCCCACTTTGGTTGCGAACCATCTAATATTTTGAGAAACTAGCATTTTTTTTCTCTTTATTTGACAAAAACGATACCAACAGATTTCCATCCATCTTTTTTAAGAAGCATGGTACGTAGATATCATGTCATTGTTATTATCAAAATTACGAGACTCCAACAAATGGGATTTGTACTAACCTTATATGTGTTCGTTCTTGATATCTAATGATTGTTATAGTTCACTTATGACGATATCAGTAGTTTGAATAACAACATGTATTCTATTTTCTCAGAGTCGTGATTTTTTTTAATGGCATGATGAAGATCGTGCTGAGAAAATCTCATTTTTATTCATCTATGACATATGCATTAGTGGCTTTTTTAATACAATCGCCTAAAAAACACTTTTTCACGTAGTTGATCTTGATTTAGGTTAGCAAATTTTGTCCCTTCCTACCAATTTTGGGAATTTCACAAAATAGTGTTCAATATTCTCATTCATATCATCTTTGAATTAATATTTAACAATATTTACACATAGTAAATTTACTTACTGTATTTATGGTACTGTTTTCAGGATTATTATTTATTTTAAGTAAAATAAAAACATTAAATATAGTGGTGGAACAATATTTCTTTACTGTTTTCAGGATTATTATTTATTTTAAGTAAAATAAAAACATTAAATATAGTGGTGGAACAATATTTCTTTATAAGTAAAGCTGGGTATGAAAATATATTATTTTAATATCATTAGTTAATGTTAAATAGTTCTTTTTTGTTACATAGGAGCCACTTTGAACTCGGAGTAATTCGGTTCGAACCTGCACTATTAGATTGGATGAATAAAACCCTGTCCAATGAGCTAATTCTAATTGGTTAACTAATGTTAAGTAATTTAATATGTAAAGAAGAAAAAGAAATTAAGAAAAAAAGATATATGATTAAAAAAATAAAAATTATATCATGAATAAGTACATTAGTGGATACAACTTGAGCATTTAATTTTTCCGTAAAATTGGGGAAGGTTGGACACTGCGAAGGTGGATAGTTTATCTGGGCGGATGCCTCCTAAATTTTTTAATGAGTTTTTATCCCTCTTGTTCTCTATTGCTTTATTTTCTATGTAACAATAATGATAGTTCGACTGAGAAAGGTAAGGATAACATAGAGATCATTAAGCTATTTTGCAGAGACCAAAAAATTTTAGGATCAAATTTCACTAGAGTTAAAATAACTTCGAGTCTAAAGTGGCTCTTTCATGTACTAAAAAAAATTAAAGGATAACATACAAAATTACGGAATAATCTATGGAATAATCTTTTAATGTGACGGAAAGTATTTTGTTTGCAGTAGGCGAAAATGTTTTTTAACTACCACAAACGTCAAGAAGACTAAAAACTAAAGCCGATTTGACAACTTTCAAGCAAGATTCATAATTTATATTCATAGCCTCCTAGTGACATTGCCATTATTGTAATTTATTAATTACCAATAATCATATGTGTTAGGTGCATTCAACTCCCAAAGTTTGGCCCATTTAGTGCAATTTTTGAACACACGTTTGGGAATCTTATAAAACTTCCACTGAAATTTGATTGCGGCTGATATGCAATAGGATGAAATAAGTACAAGTTCCCAATGAAATTTGACTGTTGCTTATGCTTCCTCCGTTCTATTGAAATTGTCCACTTACTAAAAATAATGTTTCAAATATATTGTATACTTAAGAGTTCAAGACACTTTTTTTCTTATATTTTCCACTATTACCCTTATTAAAATATTGAAATTTATATTTCCAATACGCATTTAAGATATCAAGATACTTTATTAGGGTTATTTTTGTAATGGTGAATACATTTATTATGTTTCTTAATATATGTGAAAAGTTAAATAGACAAATTTAGTGGACGGAGGAAGTACGAAATAGGATGAAATAAGTAAAAATTCCCAATGAAATTTGCCTGTTGCAGTTTTGCTGATACAAAAAAGGACGAAATAAGTAACTTACAGAGTTCTTAAGCTTGTTCTAGAACACCCTCATATTAATCTTGTCTTAGAACTAATGTGTTTAGACTTGTAGAAAATTGGTATGCATCTTGTTTTCATATAATTTAATGATCTTTTTGGTAGGGATGAGCAATCTGCAATTGAAATCAAGAAGTGGTTTGATTTTTTCTCTTCAATATCTCGATTCTAGTTTAGTCCTCATAACACTGATAACAGTAATATGTCTATAGGTGATGTATCTAGGCAAACTAAAGAGAATCCATCACTTGGCTTGCTTGTTTTGACAGACTTGCTACCAAGTACAGGCTTATAGCTGTAAGGGTAGAGGTGAGGTTGGTTCTTCTCTCTGTGGAGGGAGTTCGAAAGACAAATTTCGCTTGTGGTTTACTTGCTCTTTTACCTCTAAGCTATAGAGGATGGTTCTTCATAATTATGGTATTACAACTCTTAAATGGGCTAGCGGCAATGAGGTTGGGATAAGTTTGTGTGCAAGAATTTTAGAATCGTGTTCATAAGATTAATGATAAGATATTATAGGAAAGGAATCGGAGAGATTTCAGCAATCGAGACAAAATGATATTTATTGTTTGATGAATTGCAGATATGGTGGAATTTTTGTTGGAAATTAAATATTTTATATTAGTTTCACACATGCGGATCGAAACAAAACAAACGATGGTATGTGGTTCAATACTTGAAGAAGAAGCAATAGCAGTACTTCAAGCAACGGAAATTTGTAAAGAATTTCCAGACGAGAAGAGACTATTTTCTCAGATTACCTTGAACTTATACAAGGTATCAGGCAAATGTCAGCAGCGAGTTTTAGATTTTCTCCGATCATCCAGATTATTCACCAGATGACCGAATGATGTGATCTTCTTTAAGCATATTTCAAGAAGGTAGAATGGTCAAGCAGACAAACTCGCGAAGAATACTAGATATCGAACTACCTGATTACGGGATAATGTTACGACGACAATGACTAAAGAATTCAATAAGATCAGAATCGAGTGATATAAAGGAACAATACTACAATATCAATCCTTCCAAAAAAATATCAATTTTAGTATGAAGGAATTAATAGTTTATATTATTTTTGTATATATACATTTCAAAAAACCCAATACTTTTAGAATAAAAATTATGGAAAAAACCATACAAAAGCATACACCCCCCTCTTCCCGCGCCTAGTCTAGCCATACACCAACAAGGACGAGATCGTGAAAGTTGGGGAATTAAAAATAAAAATCAAACATATTTTGGAACTGGTTTTTATATACTACCATCGGCCACGTTTGGAAAAGTCAACCGAAGAATAAGTTCCAACACTAATGACTCAATTGTTAAAGAAGTTACAATTTTTATCCGAAAACATTCTCCCACTATTAAAGATAATCGTCTAGGTTCCAAAGATGGCAAAACGGTTTTGGTTTTATGGTGGAATGTTATTATGACAACTTATTGTGAACGTTTTAAAGGTTTCTAAAGTTATTTGTTCAACATACCAGAAAAGAAAGCTCTATACTCTTTTCCTCTCTAAACTAGAGTAGTAATGGACTAATGGTAATCCATTTGAGGATATCGGTTATACCCAGAAAATACATTTGAGTAGTAGTAATCATAAACGTAAATATTAATTTGCTTTATCAAAAAATACAAAGTTTTTATTTTTCTGATTTTTTTTGAATTAGTTATGACGATTTTAAAAAAAAATCACGGACGTGCGCGTGTGATGGAATTAGTAATAGTAGTAGGTGGTGGTGGTGGTGGTTGTTGTTGTGGGTGGTTGTTGTTGTGGTGGTGGTGGTTGTGGTGGTTGTAGTGGTGATTAAATACATGGTGATGGTAGTGGTGGTGGTGATGGTGAAAGTACTCTATTATTTGTTTAATATTTAAAAATTATGGTATTAAAATAAAATCATATATTTAATAATAAAGATAGTAAATGTATGAAAAATATAAAAGAGATGTTTTCTATAAATAATTATTTTATTAGGTATTTTTTATAAAATAAATTATTGAAAGCTTAAAAAATAATTAGAAATGTTTATAAAAATGTTATCAACAATAACCTTTTAAAATGAAGTGAGATGATAAATAAACATAATCCAAACGAGTCTGTTATCTCTCTCTAGCTTGCACACTCTCTAACTTCTCTCCTACTTTGGCACGATTTTCTCGTCGGTCTTTCTTTAAATCTCTTCGTCTTCTCCATCACCTCTGTGGTGGAGGCTCACGCTCACTCACGCTACCCACCTCAACCTCTTGGAATGGGTATCTCAACAGATGGGCAGCTAGGGTATGACCTAGGGTTCTAGCTAGATTATTTGGGGAAATTCAGAATAATCTCAAATCAAAGGCTATTGAGGCTACAGAGGGTGATTGGCAGCGTGAACGGGAAGGCCAAAGCCAATGATGATAACATTCAGAATGATTTGAAGCTAATTTTTGGTTTCCCCAAATCAAAACCTAAGTCACGAAACCCTATCGGGGTTACCTAGGTAACTCTCATCATTAATTTCTTTTCTATTAGTGTGTCTTTAGTAATCTTGCAGGAAAGGTATGTAAATCCCCAAACTCTTACATCGGGGATGCGAAGAGACCTGCGAGTTGGAGTACTTAGGGCACGAGGTGAATAGGGATGCAAGAATAATGATTACAAACAAAAAGGTTTTTAGTTTAATTATTTGGGAAGGTAATAATAACAGTATCGAGAAGAAGGCAATAGACTGCGCTGCAACACTTCACAATCCTCAAGAAGCTCAGAAGTCACCTCGGCTGAAGCATGGCGTATCGAAGAAGAACAACAATAACCCCACAGAAGTTCACCTATATAAAAGCTCTAAGGTTAAGGAAAACTCGTTACTAAATTTCATCTTCTCCACCCCCTCTAAAGACCTACTATTCTTTCCACTTTCTTTCTCACTTTTCTGGTGCTATCTCATTTCAACATCTTTTCCTGCTACTAATCTCTACTTCCTTAGAGGTTTTGTTGCTTTTAGTTACTGTGCAGAAAACACAATGGAGACTAGGGATTTTCATGCTTTACCAATTGTACCACTTACTGATCATAAGGCGCGAAAGCTCGGGGTAATTGATATATGAATGAAAGCTAGACTTGCGGAGAGCATGAAAGAAGAGAAGGAAATTCTGCTTAGAGTTGTGGGAGATTCATCTGTATACGCTGTACAGATGAGGAAATTCATAGAAGAACGATGGGGAATACAGGGCCACTATAGGCTCTCAGATGTCAAGAACAACATGTTTAAGCTCGAAATCTTCAATGATAGAGAGTTTAAGCGTGTTTGGGAAATGAGGCCAAACTTATATCAAAAAATGCACATAAGTATGACGATGTGGCCACAGGCGGTGGAGTTTAAAGACTTATCAACAGATTATTCCTCAATTTGGGTGCAAATAAGAGGTTTAGCTTTCAAACAGAACAACATAAACACAGTCAAGGCGTTGGAGAAATGCTTTATAAGAATAGAAGCAGTGGACTTTCCAACTAACTTGAAATGCGACATCAAAATACTCAAATTCTGGGCAAAGATAAACACTAAATTTCCACTCCCTCCAGGAACATACCTTTATCAAGAGGAAGGAGCAGCTTGGGTGATTTTCCAATACAAAAATATTGGTTCACTGTGTTTCAAGTGCGGGATAATTGGGCACCAATATGGTGATTGCCCAGTTAAGCAGATAAAACAGGTAGAAGACATAGATGAGCGTAGGAAGGTATCATGCAGTATAGATAATGTGGCTAAATTCCCTACCTTCAACCCCATTTACGGATTACACTTAAATATTAATGGAGAATTTGATATTTACCAATATAATGAAAGAGTTGCCAAGAATGCATGTCAAACTTACAAAGGTGCTGTCATGAATAGTGGAGTCCAAATCAATGAAGGGGGCAATAACAACATGAGCAGATTTAATTACAATGCAAAAGAAAGCATGAGCAAGATGGTGAATCAAAAAACTGTGCGAGAAGAGAAGGAGAAGGAAGACCAGGAGTGGGATGCATGGAACAGGCAGATGCACGATCTTAGAAATGAATTACATGAGTCTACTCAGACAATAGAAGCTTTCAAAAGGACACATGGTATAACAGAAGAAGGAGAGGAAAGCAACGAAGGGAATATACGTGCAGCACTCATGGATTTCGAAGAGGAAATGAGAAAAAACAAAGGAAAGTAGGTGGCGAATAAAAGTGATACCACTAATCCTAACATGGAGACATCATCAAACCTCCAGCAAAACATCAAAAGAAGGAGAGAAGGAAGAGCTAGAGGGGCAGAGTCTGGAAACACAATTGTAAACTCGAAGATAGCGGGTAGTTTTAAAAGGTTTAGGGTGATAGACTCCATTGATTCAATTGAGAACTTTGTAAACAAAAATAAGTTTAGTATTTTTGAAAATGAGAGAGAAGATGAGGATAGTGTGGTGTTTGTAAAAGAGGTTAGAAATGAATCTGACAACATGTCAAAAATGGTGGATGAATATGATTCACAATTTGAACCAGAAGAAGAGAAAGAAGGAAGTTTCGAATATAGTGAGAACTATTTTGAAAAATATTATGAAGGTGGTGGTGAGGATCATGATATGAACTTCCAGTATGCATATGCAGAGGAAGAAGAAGAAGAGCACTTTGAGGAAAATAATGGAGACGGCAACTCCAAAAAATCCGCGAAGTACAAATAAAGACATTATTTTGGAATGTTCAGGGAATTCGAGCGCCCTTAACATTATCAAAAATCAGCTCGATGATAGCTCAATTTCGTCCTGGTGTGGTTGCGTTTTGTGAAACAATGCTGCGAGAGGTGGTGGCTCGTTTTGGTTTTAACAACTCCTTTTTTGTCGAACCCTCTGGAGTTTCTTTCCACTCCGGGGGTTTCCTGGTTTTGTGGCACTCTCATGTGCATCTTAGTATTGTCTTTAGTTGTAGTTTCTTCGTAGTAGCTTTTATTAATGAATTGTTTTTTCGTATTATATGGTTTTCGTACATGCACCTAATGACTTTAATCAAAGAGTAGAAATCTGGAATGATATAACTAAACAGAGTGAAGGAATTAAAGAACCATGGATGATAATAGGAGATTTTAATGAAATATTAAAGATCAACGAAAAACAGGGCAAAAATTAAGCGAATATCAACCATATTAATGTGTTTTAAGACTTTTCACATACTAACTCCTTAGCGGAAATCAATTCTAACTGGTGTTTTTTTACTTGGTCTAACATGATAGAAGGTGAGAAGAATGTCAAAACAAGAATTGATCGAGGAATGGCAACTTACAAATCAATGGAAAAGTTTCCGAGATCTCATATCTTCATTCCTCCTGCTATAGGGTCGGATCACTCCCCCTTATACTCCATTTTGATTTGAACATGGAAATAGGGATAAAATACTTTAAATTCGAAACTAGGTAGTTAGATAACAATGATTGTAGAAACGTCATCGATAATAGCTGGAATATTCCTTATGACTTGATCCCCTTACCAAACTTAATTAAAAGAAGGGTCTATACTAAGAAAGAACTTACTAAGTGGAGCTCGAAAAACTTTAAAAATCATAATAAAAACTATTAAAAACCTTCAAAATAGACTTGTTGAAATAAATAACGCTAATAATGATAGAGATACCACTAAAGAATAGAATGATATTAAAGAACAAATAAAAATAGAATACGATAAGGAAGAAAAATATTGGTGCGATAGAGCTAGGCTCAATTGGTTAGTCTATGGAGACAAAAACACGAATTTTTTTCACCTAGCCACTATTAAGCGGAGAAAACTGAACCGAATCACAAGAATTAAAAATAAAGATTATGAATGGACCGATGATTTTGAGAATATTAAGAGTTGCTTTCAATATTTCTATAAAGATCTTTTTAAAGAAAATGAAGGAATAGAAGAAAATATGCAGAAAGTGGTAGAATACATTAAACCACGAATAACTAATAATATGAACGTAGAACTGACAAAGAAGCCTAACATGGAAGAAATAAAAAGAGCAGTAACCGAGTTATCAGCTTCAAAAGCACCGGGACCCGATCGACTTAACGGTAAGTTTCATAAATAATTCTAGGATATCATTAAGGTGGATGTTGTAAATATTATAGATGATTTCTTTGATAACAATTATTCTCTGGAAACGATTAATGACACACTTATCACTTTGATTCCGAAAGGAACTATACAAGAGAACCTAGGAGACTTTAGACCAATATCTTGTGTAAATTTCATTTATAAAATTATTACTAAAATCCTTTCCAACCGTTCAAGGGAAATTATGAATAATATAATTTCACCTACGCAATCGGCTTTCATTAAAGGTAGGGCTATTCAGGATAATATTATCATAGCGCAAGAAATATTTTTTTTTATGAGCAGGTGACGGAAGAACAAAAAACATATGGCAGCAATAAAAATTGATATGGCAAAAGTGTACGATCAGGTAAGATGGGATTTCCTTTTTAAAGTTTTGGGGAATCTTGGCTTTAATGATACTTGGATTAACTGGATGAGAAATTGTATCACATCCGTTTCTTTTAATATAAATTTGAATGGAGATAGACTCGAATACTTTAAACTTGGTAGGGGTCTCAGGCAAGGTGACCCTCTCTCACCCTTTCTTTTCTCTATTATGACGGAATCCCTTATTAGCATTATTGACCATTATATTGATGATAATTTGATCAAAGGAGTCAAAATAAATAGGAATTGTCTGACGATTTCTCACCTCTTATTTGCAGACGACTCACTTTTCTTTCTAGAGTTGGATAATATGAACATTGAACATTTCAAGGAATGCTTGGATATCTACTGCAAGGAGTCAGGACAGCAGATCAATTTACATAAATCAGCCATTCTTTTCAACAAAGAAACACTTGAGGGTATTAAAAATGAGATAACTACAGTAACGGATATCAAAGAGACAGAGGGCCTAGGATACTATCTAGGTATCACAAAAGATCAAAGGTAGAGTCCCTGGATTGGATAGCAAAAAGGGTTTTCAAAAACACGGAAGGATGGAAGGCGAAATTACTCTTAGAAGGTGGCAAAGAAGTACTTATTAAAGCTATTATTCAAGCCATACCGAACTACTACATGTCTATTTTCTCCTTTACAATCAGTTTTTGTAATAAACTTATCTCATCCATTTCTAATTTTTGGTGGTGTTCAGGTGAAAGAAACAGGATACATTGGGTTGCTTGGGAAAAGATCGCAGTAAGCAAGTTAATAGGAGGATTGGGATTCAAAGACTTCAAAAAAATGAATACAATTTTACTAGCAGCTCAAGCTTGGAGACTTATAAACAGCCCTGATAATCTAGCAACGAGATTGCTCAAAGGTATTTATTTCAATAAATCTAACTTAATAACATGTAAACTCAGACAAAGTAGGACATGGAGTTGGGCAAGCATTATAGAAGGAAGAGACTTTATCAAGAAACATGGAATAAAGATGATAGGAGATAGTAGAGATACGAATATATGGAACGTAAAATGGATAGATACTGAATAGAAACTAGAAAAACCAGAAGGCACTACCATCACAAAGGTCAATGAACTTATGCAAGACAATAAAGATGAATGGGACTTTGAGAAATTGGACGATCTTTTCCCTGATCCTATTATACACCTTATAAAGAAAACAAAGATTAAAGAAGTAGACACTAGTGATAAGCTAATCTGGCCGTTCTCTAAAGACGGCAATTTCTATACGAATACGGGATATAAGGTTATAACAGAAGAGTAGATTATGAACAAGGCAACAACAACGTGGACTAAGGCAATGCAAGACTCACCAATCGGGAAGACGACATAGAGTTCCAACATCCCAAAAAAGATCAAGATATTTATGTGGAGATTAATCAACAACGCAATACCGACCAGAGACAATTTATATAAAAAGAAATGTGCGGATGCTACAAACTGCTTATGGTGCAACCATAGTATTGAGGATGATGTAGAGCATCTACTCCTACATTGTAACATGTGTAAGGACATCTGGGCAGGATCAATCCTACAAATAAAAATACGAGACAATGGGGAAGAAAAAATAGAGAATTGGTTCTTAAAGATCATTCAAGCTTTTTTAAAGGGAGGATGGGAAGAAAGTGTAGTACGAGACTTTATTATGATCAACCTTTGGAACGTCTGAAAAGAAAAAATGAAAGTTGTACACGAGGGGGTTACAGTATGTGGCACAGGAATAAATATTGCATCAAAAAAATTAATGAATGAAATTTACGGGAGTAAATGGACAACAGATAATTACAAAGGGTTCAAGAAAACAGGGGAAGAAAACGCAGACATATACAGAGAGGAACAAAATCAAGATTTGTCGCTCTTTTGTGATGCTTCTTTCAACAATAAATGGAGACCTATGGGGTAGCAATAGTAGGAATAGACAACAATAATAATTAATACGTCATTTGAACATAGCTACAACCTGTATTGTAATTCGGTCTTGGAAGGAGAAGCAAACACGGTTCTTAAAGCTACTCAATTAGGGGCAAATTTTCCAAGGAAAAAGATTGCAATCTACTCAGATAACCTTGAGATTATTCAAGGTACAAAGCAAGTGTCAGCAACACGTTGGAATATCCAACCCACCCTACGTAAGATTATCCACAATGCTGAGGAGTTCGGACAGATCGTTCCACCACATCAGTAGGAAGCTCAACGGTAAGGCGGATAAGCTTGCAAAGGAGGCTAGGCACGGGGCAACGGTTGTTTGTCGAAATTCGCTTAGTTTTTTCGACTTGTCTTCTAAATTTTGCAATTTAAAAATAGATTGATAGTTTATTTATGTTTCGATATTTAGGCACCTCCGTTTGTCAAAAAAAAATGAAGTGAGATGGATATCCTCAAATTTGTGCCCATGGACATCCTAGGGATAACTCAAGTAAATACTATTAAACGACGGTTCAATCCGATGAAAAAGCGAAGGGTCTACAGCTCATGGTAAGCATGACGTGTCAAAATATAGACCTCAAACAAGTCTTTCATTGTCCGCACCACAAACTTAAAGAATCTTATTGGCCACTCAAGTTAAATGAAATTCTAGTCAAGTGATTTTTGTATATTTTTTATTTATTTTATTTACTGTACTTTGATAATATATGGGCCACGCATATCTAAAGTACCATACAAAAGCAATGTCGAATCTTATCTTTGTCTTTTACTTACAACTTGACATTAATATAATATTTCTTTTTTGTTCAAATGTAGGAGTAGTATAATAGATGAAAGAGAGTAAACACGTAAAGTACACTTATTATCTACTCCCCACTTTTAGTTGACAAAAAAAATTACTACCCATTTTTTAAATTAAACGTACCCAAGAAGTCTCCGGTAAAAGAATTTAATGTATTTCCCAAAGGGGTTTTCCCCACAATTACTAATAAAAGGTACAAAATTATTATTAAATTATCTTATTACATAAATAAAATTATAAAAATAAATTACATAGAATAATAAAGATATTTTACAGAACATTGTATTCTATCGAAAATATTTAAATAAAAATTTATGATGAGCCTCATTATTCTAAACTTGTTGGTAATGTTAAATTCCTCTTTGTCTTAAATAATAATGGATTTGTAACTTTTTTGTGGATAGAAAATATTATGGATTTTAGTTATTTCTTTTTTTATAGGTTAGTTGGTTCAGAGTTAGTTGACTTGAAATTTTACAATATATTTAGGAGTTTTATCCAATTGTAATTGATAAAAACCTAAGACCCACTTATTGTAGCATTGTTCATTTGATGGATAATCAGTTAAGATTTCTTGATCGGTGTTCTTTTATGATTATTTTCTTGTTTTGGAGCAGTCGTAGCCTTTTTCTTTACGTCGAAACTAATGTTTTGGTGCAGCCTGCTCCCACTGACCAGACTCTTGAATTTTGTCTGAGTTAATGACTTCATTTACAAGTGTTAACCAGTTCATGAGTTTACTTAATTCCCTTCGGCATCACTTCGAAAGCCTTTTGATTTTTTTTTAGTAGATTTCTATTCTTTCGAGAGGGGATACTTATTATATCCAAAATATCAGTTGGTTTAAACAACTCTAAGGTTTTAATGCTCAATATTTGGATTAGAGGAGTGAACATAGATGAAAGATCTTCAGCTGAATGGAGTTTAGATTGTTGGGGTTTTGTTGGCGAACAGATAGTTGGACTTTAGATCGATGGTGGTCAAATGGTTGAAGTTCAGATTTATGGACAACTCTTGTTTTTTCTGATAACGACTTGTTTATTACCTTCCCGTAGAAATAGGGGATCTCTCATCTTGGTCTTTTGTGCATTGGTTTTTTCTCAAGTCAATTATAGAAAGGGATGACTCGCCATTTTAAAATATCATGAGATATAGATCAACTCTCGAGATACGGTTCTTGTTTTGGTCCCTCACTTTCATTTCCCAGCAAATTGGCATTTCGTATTTACCTTCTGTTTTTGGCAAAATTCTGGTTGGCCATGTGGGTTTATGCCTTTATCCAAGATGCTTATTAAGATTGCAGAGACATACCCTTTAGGAAGAAATGGGGTTGGTGTATGTGGAGACCTGTTGCCACACTCGCAGATGTCTTATTTTTTGGTAGGACCAGGCAACAAAATGCCCCTTGTTTCATGGATTGATTCGATTAGCGGCATGATAGAATATAAACCAAGAAGGTTTAATGATGAACCATCTTCGCTAGTTGGAATTTGGCATCACCACGTGACTTGTCATTATTTCACTTTAACCGTTATGCCTTATGCAAATCTTAATTGTTCGAGATTTATAGATGGTGTAGACTAGTGACGAACATTTTTTTACAAGAGATTGGTGAAAAGTCAAGGTCAATTTCTACTAATGTGTTTCCTAAGTTACCTCTCAGACGCTTAATGTGTATTCTTATGTGGGTGTTTTTTGTTGTTCTTAATAAGATGGACGCTGGGTTCCTATTAAGACACCTTTCCATCTACTTTGTGATTTTGGATTCCTCTAAAAAACAAACCTTTACCATTATTTTTAATGGTAATTTTGGAGAATGTGTGATGATTATTGTCATTGCGAGTCGTGGATGTCGACTTGATTGACTTTTTATATGCATAATGCTTAATGTTGGATCTCTGATCATTACTTGTGTAACTTCTCTCTCAGAGGATTGCAGATGGATAATACCTATTTGGAATGTTGTCTTGTGACCGTTTTTATGGTCTTGTTATCCTCTCATTTAATTTGCTAGGTTTTTCCTTATTGTTGTAACCCTTTTTTCTCCCATTTCCCTTTTGTAATAATCTCACACCTTATTTAAGTACTGTGCTTTTTTTTTGACCAAAAAAATGTGAGAAAAAAATCCACTCACCTTTTTCTCTAAAACATTTCATAAAATTATTTTGACTCAGATAACCATAAACAACTAGTAATCTTACTAAACACTTTAGAGTACTCTGACTGTAAGTATTGATATTACTAACCATTTGTTATTATTGAAGTTTTTTTTTGTTCAAAATATCATATATTATTATTTATAAAATAATTAGTACAAGAAATTATATGCCTCTATTCATAGGCAAAAATCCTCTAACGTTATATTCCATGTGTCGCTTTCTAGTTGAGTGATTTTTAAATGTTTGAACATCCTCTTCTTCTGGTCGGATACTCAACGACTTGTCTTAAATGGCTCCTTGACACGAGGTACTAACGAATCTATTTTCAAGGCAGTATCATTTAAGCTCTTGGATACCCATCATCATATATGTCGTTCATATAATTGGAGTTAATCTTTCAAATCTGATGATATAGTGTATCGAGTATTTAGTATCTTTGCTTCAGATGTCCAATCTTTGTTTTCTCTGGTCCTCAGCTGGTTTATTCAGGTTTTCCTCCTTTGCTTTAATCAGAAGGTCCAGACTTCACTTCTTCTCCAATCTCCAATAGGTTTAGATATTTTTACTTTTTTTTTTTAGTTTTTTATCATTCTCTTATTCTTAACTATTTTATCCAATAGATTTAGGCATTAAGCCTATTATTTTCTTTTAGAGGTCTGGTCTTCTTATCATTCTTAATTATCTTGGCTATTTTAGGCATTACGCTAGTGTAGCTCTTTGGAGGTTTGTTGCTCTATTTTTAGCTTCTTATTCATTGTGCAAGCTCCACTTCTTCATCTCTTTCAAATATCCTCTTCTATCATCTTCATCACCATAATCTTCATGCTTCCTTGATTGCATGTTAACTACTAATCTCAACCTCTTCGTAAAATCAAACATGTTAAAGATGCATTATTTTGTCAGTAAATCATCAGTCAAAATATAGCCTTTTTGGTTCACATTCTCCCCCAGTTTGATAATGACACAATAATGAATATATTTCTCCGTAAGATAATAAATTAAGCATAAGAGTAAAATCTCCCCTATAGACATATATAATCATGTATGCATAAAGAAATCAAGCATGACATAAGCATAAACATAAGTCTCCCCCATAGTTAAGCACCACACGTAGTAATTGGATGCATTTTTCTCATCCTTTTGTTAGTTAACATTAAGAATATATAGAGAATATATAGAGAATATATAAGAGAACATACTGATTTCATAGATTTGAGAAACCGACGAGATAAATATGATCTAAAGTGTATCACAAACAAGATTATAATTTCGAAAAATAAAAGCAACAAGTTCTAGGTTAAAAGGTCAAATAATGTAGCAAAACAATCTAGACAGTCCACTACCACCCTCATAGTCCCACAAATACTTTTAGAACTAAATTAGCCAAGGGGTGATGTCCATCTTTCATAATCAACACTCTTGTTCTCCAATATATGTAATCTTACTGACAATTTTTCATAGAAACTCCACAATATGTCTTCTAAATATGTTAGTAGTTTTTTTTTTTTTTTGAGAAGAAGTACGTAAAAGGGTATTTGAGGAGGAAGATTTACTTAGGTCCTCTTTCTCAGCAAAATTTCATCACCTACAAAAGTTTTACCTTTACTAGCAATATCTTTAATTTCTCTTAAAGGGGTAATACATATCTTTCAAACATTTCAGGGCCAATGTATCAATTTTTATAGATACATATACTAAAGGAGTTCAAAGTGGACTTATTTAAGCACTATTGCCTGTTAAAACTAGGGATGGCAGTGGTTACGATTTTAATCCGAATCCGACGGATTACCGAACCGAATAAAAACCGATTATGTAACCGTGGTTAAATCCGTTAGGGTTTGGTTTTAAAAAGTGAAACCGATGGTTAAAACCGTTAGGTTATGGTTTTAGATTGAAAAAAACCCGAAAAACCAAAATCCGTTTTATATATATATATATATTGAAGTCCATCTTTCTTATATTTTTTTGATTTTTAATAACCAAAAGGCCAAAAGTCTCAACCCAACTGTAGATAAGGATGGAAATAGCTATGGTTTAAAATCAAAATCAATGAAAATTTGAACCGATTAAAAATCGATTATGCAACCATGGATAAAACCGTTAGGTTATGGTTCTGAAAAATGTAACCGATGGTTAAATCCTTTAGGTTAAAATTTTAGATAAAAATAAAACAGAATAACCAGAAACCCGTTTATTATCATGGATTTTTGTATATTTTATAGTAATATAGATAAAAAAGTATTTTTCATATCTCAAAACTAAAATCTAAATATTAGAATTAACAAAAGAAGTAATAAAAATGTTATATAATTAAATATCAACATAATATTTTATATATTAGAGATTTTTCATGTATTTGTGATCTTGTTTCAATATTTTCAATATATCTAGAGAGTTATAGTTTGGCATGCCACAAGAGAGAGGCGATGTTAGGAATCCTACCGTGAGAGGGACGCCTCGCGAGCCGGGTTATGGTTAAAATCCGAAAAACCGTTTAAAAAACCGAATCCGAATTATTTGGATATGGTTTTGAAAAGTAAGTCCGATGGTTAAATCCGTTAGGATTTGGTTTTTGATAAATTAAATGGATATGGACATGGTTTTGGATTTATTTGCAATAATCCGATCCGTTGCCATCCCTAGTTAAAACGAGTTATTTCATAGAAGAAATTATATAGAGAGAGTGTTTAAAAAAGATATGGCTAATGGTTAGAGTAAAAGGTACGTATTTTAAGACAATTTTTGCAAACTTGCATGTGAGATATAATATTTAATCAAATCAAGAAAATAAATACATTAACGATTTGTAACCAACCAATTCACGCCATGTCATTGGGTGGTATTTGGGTGGTATATATCATTACTCTAAAAGGATAAGGTTAGTTATGATATTTTACAAAATAATTATTTTATCCCTTAAAAATGACTCGAATATGGGAGGATTAACAAAATTGACCATTTTAGAGGAAACCAAATAAATATGTAATCAATTAAATTATTTTCATGTCATTAAAAATTCAATTTAAAGAAAAGAAATAAACTTTTATTCCTACCATTTTTTCTTTTTCCTTTAAAAAAATTAATTCTAAACAATACATAACTGAAATAATCAGTCTCCTATGCCAAAAATTAGATAATTTTTAATAGTAGATCTCATATTTTCATCAAACATATTACTAAATCTAGGAATGGAACAACTGACATTCTAGCTATGAGGTTTTATGTGTAATTTATTGCTCTGGTTAATTTACTAGGAGGATTTTGTAATCGATTTGAATCGACTGAATTCTTGTTTGTTCCTTTTCATTTATTCAATTTACATGTTTTTGACAAAAAAACAATCATCATCCTATTAATTACTCTTCCAAATAGAATATTTTTACATAATACTTATCTCGAAATAACTAATGAAAATTAAGATCGAGAAAGTTTCTAATGGTTAAAGAAATGAATTAGAGATTGAGGAAATCACAATTGAAGGCCAAAAAGAACACAACTTTATATTATAAGTCCCAACTAGAAAAAGTACTCTAAAAGACCTAGTTGTTAGTTTTTGGTTTGATTTTTGACTTTTGTACCCCTAGATTGGAAATAGAGATTTTTAGTTTTCCCGAGGGTAAGGACCCACGAACACCCTCAACGATTTTCACCATGGTGGGTACGCACCCATGTACACTAATTAAGCCTTAACGGGTATGGACCCATGGTGTTGTTTACGTTTTTTACTAGTTTGTTTATTTTTTATAAAGTCCTTCATTTTGGTTCATGTTATACTCAACGTGGGTACAACTCTATCTCAACAAAAAGCTTCGTGGGTCCAGACCTATGGTTTTTATCAAAATAACATGCTGTATTGGGCCCAGTCACACAGTTCTTGGTTGTACCCTTAACCTCTAACTCGCATAGTAACTCAAAATAAAAATAAACATGGGAATTCCCTCTATCGGAGCTGGACCCATGAAAATATTACCAAGTCCCTGTACCCTAGCAGCCCCATCCCAACTCATCTTCACCTTCTCTGGAAACAAACTGCGGCAGATCTGAACACGAACAAATCAACGTTGGACATAACAGTGAAACAAAAAACAAAAAGAAAATCTGAAAAAAACAACAACACTATACTTAAACAATATGTAGAAGATGAGATTTGGTGGTGGGGTTGGTGAGGAGGGCGGCAAAGTGAGTCGGTATGGTGGTGAGAGCGGCGAAGGGCTTGGGATTGGGCTTCGTTTTGGGCCGGGTGATCAAAAGCTTTGGTGACGGAGAGAAGGCAAATGGGTTTCTTGTGCTACAGAGTGGCGACGTCGGGGTTCTTGTTCCGGAGAATGTGACGAGGAAGGGGGCGACGAAGAGAGGTGAATAGATGGTGATGGTGATGAAGGTGGTGGTGATGGGAGTGGAGACGGCAGGGGAAGTTAAGAGATGGTGATGGTGAGGACAATGGGAAGGTGCGATTTGAGATGTTGGTTAATGATGGAGAAGATGGTGGGGATGGTGCAGGAGGGGAGGTGTGGTGGGTATGATGGTGGGGACGATAGTGGGGATGGTGCAGACAGTGAGAGGGACAGTGGGGTGATGATCGTGGTTAATGGTACACGGCAGGAGGGGTGGGTGGGGTGGGGTGGGGTGGGGTGGGGTGGGTGATGATGGTGATGTTTGGTTTGTAAGAGAGAAACATAGAAGGAAGAGAGAAGAGAGATGTGGGAAGGGAGATGGGTTTCGATTGTATAATAGGTTTTGGGGTTGAGTTTTGAGGTTTTATTTGTATTTATTGGGGAAGGGGAGGGTTTTTTTGGGGTTTTTTATCCCTATTAATTGAATTTCTAACTACTAATCGGAGACTGGTCTTATGGTAGAAACACAAAGGCCTATAAGCCTTAGTAGGGCTGTAAATGAACCAAGCCGCTCGCGAGCAGCTCGAGCTCGACTCGAAGAAAATCTCGTTCGAGATCGGCTCGAATATAAACAAGCTCAAGCTCCATTTTAAGCTCGACAAGTCAACGAGCCTGCTCGAACTCGGCTCGTGAGCTCGTTTAAAATTATAAAAATTATAAATTAATATATTATCTACTTATAAATATATTATTAAACCTTAAATATCACATTGGATATTTTTAATGTCTTTAGACATTTATTTTTTCATTAGTGTTATGTTTCATATTTTTATACCACACACTCCATCAAATACCAAACGTTCATGAAAGTACCATTTCAACCATAAAAAACAATATGTTCATGATAAACATATGCTCGACTCTAAAAAAGATTGTTTGATTAGTTAAACAAACAAGTTCTAACAATTCTAATTTGGATCATTGGAAGCTCGAGCTTGGCTCGTTTAAATTTGAGCCCGGCTCAGCCTGACTCGTTCAAATTTGAGCTCGGCTCGACTCGAGAAATTAAACAAACAAGCCTGTAGATCTAGTATTCGGCTCGGCTCGCCTCGTTTACATCCCTAGGCCTTAGAAACTAAAAATCGCTCTTAGAGATTATCTGATTGAACCTTACACGAGCCTAAGTGCCCGTTTGGAAGTGCTTTTTTGGAGAAGCACTTAAAAGTGCTTTTAGCATTTTAAGAGTTTTTTTTACCTTGAAAAGCACTTTTTTGAGAAGCACCAAATATGTGCTTCTTGAAGAAAGCACTTAAAATAATTTTAGATTTCAAAATTATTTTTAACAATTTTTTTAAAATTTGAAATTTATTCCAAAAGTGTTTTTTTACTCTAAAATAAGCACTTCCAAACAGGCCCTAAGTAATTTCTAGTTCATACTAATAGTTTTTTCGATGTGTTAAAAAAAAAAAAACTAATGAAAATTGGATAGTCAAACGTATCAAGTTCAACCAACCCACCTATCATGACTTTTGTAAATTATTACGTTGTCATAGACGACCAAAACCGAATCATTATCCAATCCCTACAATACCTATTAGACGCATAGTCATCATCTCAATTTTTATTACACAAAAAATAAAAAATAACATTTAAAGAATCTTTCCTAAAGATAATGATTTTATGATTTAACCTTTTTTTCCTAGTACATGATGGGCTGTTACCTACTCAGCTTCCATATCTTTTCAAGGGCATATCCGTCAATTCCACAGTGGCATAATTGTAGTTCAAAACAAATACTGAAGGCAAACACGTCTCCTCCTCAACTATAAATAAGACCCCAACCATAAGGTTTTTACACACCAACACTTTGCAGAATTTTCTTAAGAAAACCCTAAAAAGCTTCTCTTTCTCTGCGCCTCTCATTATAATATTATTTTCCCAAAGTTAATAATATTTTTCTGGTACGTGAATGCTTTCTTTCTCTGATTGATCTATTCAATAATCTTCACATATCGAATTATATTTTATAAAGTAATCTTATCTGTTATTTTCGACATCTTTGCAGATATAATTGAAGGCGCTTTGTAAATTGACTCATCAAACGTTCCCCAAATCAAAATATCAATTTTGTAAGCTCCGAAATTCTTATTCTTTTCAGATCTAGGTTTTAAGTTTCGTACACTTTTATAATTTGTTGTTGAATTCTATAAGGTCTAGCATAATTATAGATCTGGTTATTCTATATTCAAATCCGTAATTATGTTCAGATCTAGCGAATTTTTTTAATTTTTCTTCTTTTCAAAATCGCGTTAATATTTTTTCATATTAACGTGTTAAATCCATCTTTTTCACCTGTTTGTACGTTTCTATGCTATTTAACAATCGTGAAATTTTACGTTTTGCGTTTCTGATTTATAAATTGCTAATGAAGAATTTGTTATGATGAACAAACAGGAACGTGTGAATGTACTGATGGAGTCAAAAGGTGGGAAAAAATCTAGTAGTAGTAGTTCCTTATTTTACGAAGCTGCCCTCGGATACATCATTGAAGACGTTCGCCCAAACGGTGGCATCAAGAAGTTCAGATCTGCTGCTTACTCTAACGTATGTTTTCCTTTTTATTTCCTCTTCCCATTCTTTAATTAATTATAACAATTTAATTTTAATTTTAATTATGTTTTTTTCTTATTTCTTTAACAGTGCGCTCGCAAACCATCCTGATATTTGCTAATCTAATCCTCTCCACCACGTCTAACAAGACGTGGACTTCGTTTTATTTTCCAACAGCTATTATTTTCAGTCATTTTTTTTCAATTTCCCTCTCTCCTTTTCTCCTTTCTTTAAAAACTTCTAGCTTCCTTAAACAACAACAATGGCTGTTACTGCCTCTGCAATTGGATTTGAAGGCTATGAAAAACGCCTTGAAATCACTTTCTTTGAACCAAGCATCTTTGCTGACCCTGAAGGTAAAGGTCTTCGATCACTTTCGAGGACTCAACTAGACGAAATTCTCGAACCAGCTCAATGCACAATCGTGTCAAACTTATCTAACGAGTGCTTCGATTCGTACGTACTTTCCGAATCTAGTCTATTCGTGTACGCGTACAAGATCATTATCAAAACATGTGGGACCACTAAGTTGCTTCTCTCAATCCCACCTATTCTCGCTTTAGCGAAAGAACTCTCGCTCGAGGTTAAAACTGTCAATTATTCTCGCGGAAGCTTTATCTTCCCTGGTGAACAGACTTTCCCTCATCGTAGCTTTTCTGAAGAAGTTGCTGTTTTGGATAAGTATTTCGGAAACCTTGGAATGGGTAGTCAAGCTTATGTTATGGGTGGTAATAAATGGCATGTGTATTCTTCATCTGCGGAACAAAGTTACGATACTACCCCTACTTATACTGTTGAGATGTGTATGACTGGTTTAGACAAGGAAAAAGCGTCAGTTTTTTACAAAACTGACTCAAGCTCTGCTACTAAGATGACTAATGAATCGGGTATTAGAAAGATTCTCCCGAAAAGTGAAATCTGCGATTTTGAATTTGATCCATGTGGTTACTCTATGAACTCTATCGAAAACTATGCTTTATCGACTATTCATGTGACACCTGAAGATGGATTTAGCTATGCTAGCTTTGAAGCAGCTGGGTATGATTTAAAGGTTATGAGTTTAAGTGATTTAATGGAGAGAGCTTTAGTTTGTTTTGAGCCAAAGGAGTTTTCTATTGCTGTTCGTGCTGACGTGGCGTGTAATGTGCTTGAAGGTATATGTGATGTAGAGGTGAAAGGGTATAAACTTGGGGAGAAAAGTGTTGAAGAGCTTGCTGATGGGAGTTATGTGATTTATCAAGGGTATGAGAAGGATATGAGATGTGGGTCCCCTAAGTCTGTGTTAATGAAAGGTTGCTGGAAAGAAGAAGAGGAAGAAGAAAAGGAGTGGTAGAGTGGGTTTTCTTTTGTTTTTTTTTATTGCTATCAACAATAAAGCTGTGTCTGTGTCGTTGCGTCGTCGTTTTATTTCAGTCTTTGAATATTTGTTGTGTCAGAGTCAGTATTGTGGGGATATTGAACCATTATGTTATGTTATTGCTTTTGGTTTTATTATATTATATGGATTTTGGAAATTTGGTGTTCTTTCTTTTTAAATGTTTATGGTAGTTTGATTGATTTAATTGATACATACAATGATATTATAGGAGTGTTTTAAGTAATTCATAAAAAATTGAGTGTTTTATCATTTAGAAATCTTTTAATATGGGTAGATAGGTTAGGAGTTTCTTCTAATCATAAGCCTATTTATGGGATAATCTTACCTTATTCTTTTCCCAATTTTACATATGATCGTAATACCTTTAAGTAATCAAAAGAAAACAATTTTATTAATAGATGAAGAATTTCAGTTATATATTATATACTTCTTAAAAAAATGGAAATTTATTTAGAATACAAAGGCTAAATATAAGCTAATTAACACATTTTAATGAAAAGACTATCGGTAATAAGTTTTTTTTTTTAGAATTTTACTAAAACTAGAATGATTTCAAACAGAAAAAATATGAAAAAGTATATAAAATGGTGTTTTAAAATTCAAAAGTAAGTAAATGTAGTTGGATTTCTCCGTGCTTAACCATCAGATTATCTTTTTTCTGTAATAAAACACTACGACTCTACGAGTTCGTTTGACAAAAAAAAAGTAATAAAACACTACGAGTTGGTCAAAGACAAAGTACGGGATGAGAGGATGTGATTCCATTTGTTCTTGTCAATGCGTTTGAGCATATTCCAAAGAGGATTAACACATAATATAGTTGGGCCATATGCCTACATAAATGGCATACACGATTTTTCCTCCGCAAAGATCAAAACAAGTTGCTTCAATCTTTGCCACATATCATTCTGTTCACACTGATATGTGGATGCCAGCCATATCTGTACTTTAAGAGATACGAATTAATGGCCACACATTTTCATTGTAACTTTGTAAGTGATAGGTTTCTAGATCTAATCTTGTTGGGGTTATTTTTTGGGCCGGTCGCGTGTGAAAATAGAAGAAAAGAAAAAAAAAGAATAGTTAGTATAGTACTTGATTGTTTTCCTTAATTAACCAAACTAGTAGTAGAGCTAAGGTGTTTTGTAATACTATAATTCTGGTTAAGAACATTATTCGATGTAAGGTTTTGTATAATTTGAAATTCTCCTTTATTAGGAGATCAAACCATTTGAGTGCTGATTGGGTGGCTAAACAAATGCTTAATGATCATTTGTTTAGTCTTTGGAGCTTTTTCCCTTATCCCCAATTAGCAAACTTATTTGCTAGGGACTTCAATCCTATAGGGATTGGTTAATATTGTACTTGTTTTGGTTTTAATGCAAGTTTATCTTTCGACTAAAAAAAAAGACTAAAGGAAGAGTTTTTTTCCGTTACGAAGGAAGTCCAAAGAACCATGTAACTAATCTAACACTTTATTTGCTAAGTGGAGGATTCATCACAACGTGTGGCTTAACAAACAAAAACCTAACCCAAAATCCTAGTTACAATCCAACTAGTATAAAGTTTTTTTTTGTTCGAAAAACTAGTATAAAGTAAAATACCCAAAAATCTCTTCTTCTTCTCTTATACACACTAAAACAACGAAAATAAAAAATAAAAACCTCTATTAGGTTTTCGTTTCAAAAAATTAATCCCCCTTTATACTCTTTCTCTGTCTCTCTCTTCACCATTATCACAGACCCAAAAGCTGCTGCTACACCGCCAACGCTGCTGCAGCACCACAAACGCTGCTGCTGCACAAGATCTAACCACCGCTGCTGTTGATGCACAATATCTCACCACCTCCGCCGCTCTCCATCAAGCAACGCCTCCATTTCCGCTCTCCATCAAGCATCGCCGCTCACTATCAAGCAGAACCGCCTCATTGCACCAGAACCGCCTCACTGCACCAGATCCGCTGCACCAGATCCGCCACCATTATGAGAAGAAGAAGAAGACCACCTCCGCTCTAGCACTCCTCACCGGCGCTCTCTTCAGCGTTCTCCTCCACACCAACACAAGCACACCACCTCCTCTCGATCTACAGATCTGCCGCCTAGTTACCAAAACTCTCGCCGTTTGTTGTTTCGTTTTGTTGGAATGAGTGTTTTTTTAAACATTTTTTGTCCAGCCCGTTTGGGATTTCAGTAACTAATAGGTCCAGCCCATTATGGGCTCTAGCTTGTTTAAAAAAAATGTTTACTCTGTTGGGTCTAGATGGGTCTAGCTTTTGTTGGGCTTGCTTTTAGTTGTATAGGCCATTTCAAAATAAAAATTGTTTTCTTTTTGCTTGTTAGGGTCTAGTCCAAAATCTTTCTTTGTTGTTTTGCAGGTAACAAATGGGGTAGGTATATCCACTTGAGTCCAGCCCTTTGTGTATATCCACGTTGGTCCAACCCCACTTTTCTGTGAAGAGACTATTATTTGTAAAAAATAATTGGACAAAAAATGAGTTAATAAGATTTTGGTACAACCCTTATGATACAATACTGGACACATTGGCATGAACATGGACAAAAATGGACTTGGGTACAACCCCTTGGTACACGAACTTCATTGGACATACAATTGGACAAAACCGGAACATTCGACATATACAAAAAACAAAGAATTGGTTACAACCCCTAGTGTATTTGGACTATTATATCAACAAACACTAACGGCAATTATATAAAAATTTACTTTATCCATTTTAAAAAACGTAAAAACCTACATAGGTCCGCACCCATGGGTACGGACTCTTCCGTTAAATGAAATGAATAAAAAATTAAAAATGAATTACTTTACAGAAAAAAATTTAAAAGGGCAAAATTGGAAAAAAAATCCAACAAAAAATTGAAACTATGCCTTAAAAACTCTCTTTGGGGAAAATTAGGTTCTAATTTGTAGATTCCTCTCGCTAAGTCTGGACTAGAAATCAATCTAGGTGATTTCCACTCAACAATGTCTCGTGTTAGTCAACTCCGAACTCAATTAGAAGGATCAAAAAATATATTTTGTATCAAGCCTTGCAAAAATCCTAGATGAGCCATCCAACCCGCGCAAGCATTAACTTCTTTGTAAATGCTTTTAATGGAAAATGATGTATTTTTAGCCAAAATTGCCTTAATTTAGTGAATCCAATTCGCCCCAGGTGTTCGTCCCCTTATTTCTATGAGAACCACCTCAATAACTTCCTTGGAATCTACTCCCGCACACAACTCTTTAATCCCCAAGTCTTCCGCTATCTTCAAACCTTCATATATGGGTACTAGTTCGACATACATCTATGATTGGCCATGAACTTTCTTCGCAAACCCTTGAATTTACATACTTTCTACGTCTCTAATCACAATGTCCTCCCCACCTAACTTCCGCCAATCATTATAGCTTCCATATGTATTTTATATTAATTTCACTATCAATGAATTAGCTAATCGGAGATAGGTCATAGTAATTAAGCTATTCACTTTGGTGGGGAAGTGATCGCCTTGACGGGGGGTTTAATTACGGACATAGGTAATAAACGTAAGGTAGAAAATATTGATCCTGACTGACTTAGTTAACCTTATAGACAATATGGTAAGAGACTAAAACCATCTGAACGTAGCTTATAATCGCCCTGACGGGGTTTGTAATACTGTAGGATAGCTCCTAGGTCCACCCTGACGGGGGCTAGGAGATTATAGAGTCCTGACTAATATAGAAATATTAGTTATGCCCTTAACGAAAGCATTAATTACGTAAGCTTAGGTGAATCCCTAGCGAGACTCAAATATAGATCATATCTGCGTCTTAGTCCTTTAGTATTTATTTTCTGTAATTTGTTTATTTGCGTCTAGTAGTTTAATAACTCAAAACAAAACAAATATCTTTTATCTTTTATTTTCTATATTTGCAATTACTGTTACTTATTTATTGAACACTTGAGTTATACCAGTCCAATCCCTGAGAAGGAAACCCGATTTATCAGAGTATTGCTTGGACAACCGTACACTTGCGGTAGGTTACTTTTATTTCAGTTCTTAATTTTGTAACACACCAGGACCCACCTGTAAGACATTGAATTTTATATCTCCATCGTAGGTTTGTAAGTTTTAATGTTTATCTTTAACTCTTACTTTCGTTTAGTAAATTTCATTTTTTTTCATTCTTTTGAAAATTCGTCAGTACAATTAATATTTTTTTCCAACAATTTTAATAAAGATTAGTATATCATAAAGGAGTATAAAAAAGAACAAAAAAGGCTTAGTATAAAAATAATTGGTAAAAAGATAGATAATGGCGGCGTATGTGATGCTGACATTATGGAACATCTGGAAATCGAAAATGAAAATGTTGCACGAAAATCATAAACTAGATCCATATAATGTTATTATGGCTGTCCATGCAGGTATGCCGGATTTGTATGGACAACATTGGGATATAAATTCCACAAACTACAACAGGGGTCTAACCACGGGCATGTGACAATGCATAGGACCCGCATGAACTGATTGGGACCTAAATTATATTCACATGTGACACATCTTTTAAGGACAAACAGAAAAAAGTGGAATAGACATAGTTAAACGAGACACAAACACAGGACAACGATATATCTTCTTAAAGGATTTTTGGACAACTCAACAACTGAAGGAGAAGCGTTTGCCGTACTTGAAGCCGCGAAAATAGGACTCCAGGACAGAGGAAAAAAAACAATCATATGCGCGGATAAACTTGATATTATTCAAGGCATTAAATCGCTGCCATCTGCGTGGTGGAAAGTTAAACCATACGTCAAACGAATTATTCAAATCACTGGAGAATACCAAAACATGTTTTTCAAACATTTGACGCGTAGACTTAACAAAATAGCAGACACAGCCGCGCGTAAAGATAGACAAGTGACATCAAATGAAGATGGACAGTTTGCCCTGACCTTTCAATTTACGAGACTTGGAATCAGCTGAAGAGTCATATGAACTCGTTGTAAGATTACAATTGTAAAAAAAAGTAAAAATAATAATAAAATGATGTTCACCCATTTAGGCGAATAATTTTATTTTACAAAGTAATGGGACATTAACATTGATTCGATAACGATTGTGAAGGACTAAAGGGGCTTGGGGCTGGAGGATTTTCTTGATCAAAAGGGAGAAGCAGGAAGGATCCAAGAAAGAGAAAGTGGGCCAGACAAAAAGGGCCAATCTTTAGTGGAGGATTATATATTGTTCATGGAAAATAGTAAAGGTAGAATGATAACATTAGGGACTCGTATGAGAGTTTAAGATTGTAGAGGTGGATTGACTGAGACATGACCAGAAAAGGTAGGGCTTTTATGTTTTATTTTTGTCGAAAGAACAAGGTAGGGATAGAGAGAGCCAAGGATTATGAAGGTTCTATCAATTGATGTGGAATGTGTCATGGTTGAGTCTCTTACTAAAAAGGGTCTCTTACTCTAAATCTAATAACATCCTTATTAAAAAAAAAAAAAAAAACTCAAATAAGAAGTTGATTCATAAAATTAATATTTTGTGTTACAATTTAGATGTCCTCTCTATATGTAAAATAAAATAAAATATATTCTCTATAATTATTTTTTTATGTTTTAAATATTTTCACTTCCAAAAAAATTGTTTATTACTCATAATTATATAACTGATTTAATACAAAAAATAATAATTAATATAAGTATTTAACGAGTATATTTCATTATTAGAATAATGATAGTTTAAAATTTTATTTGTTCGAATAAAAACTAAATTTATTATTTTCATAATTTATTAATAAATAAAATAATAATATAAATATTAGAAATACAGAAAAAAATAAAGAAAATAGTGAACTTTTTAAAATATAAAAAATTAGAATAAAGATAATAAATAAAATAACTGTTAAAACATGTTTAAGAAAGATACTAAATCAAAAATAAGTAGATGCTTGATTTTTCTATTTTAATAAATCAGAGATAGGTTATTATATTGGAGAAATTATTTATTAAAGCCTCACAATCTACAAAGTTTCAAATTAAAGTCCAAACTTAACTAACCTTTTATTATACCATCATCAGCTAACTAAAGAGGAGAAAAAGACCAAAAACCCACCCCAAATCCTCTTATACAATGTGAAAACAATTTATCCAAAACAAAACACCCATATAGGGTTTGCTCGATCCAAACCTCTCTCTCTCTCTCTGTGTGCTTCTCTCTGTGCTTTCACTGTGCACAAGAACACAACCCCTCCCTCTATTAACTTCTGCCGACACCATCCCCACCATCCCACCCCCACTACTCGATGCCCTCCTCCCCCTTCTCCTCCGTCTTCCCAGCCCCACCATCCCACCTTCTTTCTCTCTCGCCGCCCCAACGCTTCCACCTTCTACCACCACCTGCAAGCACTGTAACCACTCGTCGCCGCCTACTGCCCCCATCCCGCCGCTGCTGTGACGCACCACCAGTGTCTCTGCTGCCTCTAGATCTGGCCATCTTCCCGAAGCGAACCACTGGAGCTCTTCGCCGTGAACCGCTGGTGCTGTCCAGATCCGCTGCTGCTGCGACGAAGGCACCAAGGCGCTGGAGAACCGCAAAGCCACTGCAACAGAAACCACCGCCTTCCTCCGTCGCGCTGGTCAGTGCATCAGACTCCCTATGCAAGAACTCCTTGATTCTTGATTCAAGAACTCCAAGAACTCCGATTCAAGAACTCGCTGCGCCACCCCCTTCATCACCCACCTTCAGATCTGCACTTGCAGCACCACCAACTCCTCCGTGCGTGACGAAGCCGGAGCCTCCACCTTCAATAGCTACAGATCCACCATCAACGAATCCGGATCCTCCACCTTCAAGGCCTCTAGCGAACCATTCTCGCCGCCCCCCACGTTTCATTTGATCCTCCATCAGCAGCGCAACCCAACCAATCCCAGGCCCTGCTGTTACGCTAGTGTGACTAGGTCCAGACCATAGTGGGCTCGGACCTTATGGGCTGGGTAAAAATGTTCCACCGCGTTTTTTTTTAAAAATGTTCCAGCGCGTTTATTTTTTTTGTTTTGAAAACCATGTTTTGGGCTTTGAGTAAGTATTAGGTCCAGCCCATTATGGGCTATAGCTTAAAAACTTTTTGGTCCAGGTCCAAGTAGGTTTACTATGTTTTTACCTTTTTATACATTTTTTTTAGGTATATACCGTGTGTATGGGTCCAGCCACGTCTTTTTTTTTGGATTTTTTTCTTTTATTCCTAGACTGTGAGTTAGTTGGGAATGTGTACAGTCTAGCCACATTGGGTCCAGCCACCTTGAACCAGTTTTTATTTTTTGCCTACTATATGTGTGAAGTAATGGTTAAGGTACAAACATTAGGGTATGGGCACTAGTGTACGAATCCTAACCTACCGAATGACTTTGTTCCTGAGCGTTTGACATTGGACAAGAAATGACATGGACAAACCGGAGCTTGGGTACGGCCATTGAACTTGGACAAAACCGAAGCATTGACCATATACAAAAAATAAGAATTGGAACAAACACACCTTAAAAACGTTAAAAAACACATATGTCTGTACCAATAAAAAACATAGGTCTGTACGAAAAAAGACAATTGTATTTACATAGGTCTGTACGAAAAGTATATCGGGTAAGTTACAAAAATAAAAACTCAGAAATTAACAGAATAAAAAAATAAAAATACGTAATGAAAAAAATTCAAAATGGTATAAATGAAAAAGGATGAGAGAGGATTGTGTTATAAGGTAAAGGGAAGGGTATTTTAGTAAAAGTGTATCAAAGTTTGATTTGATTAGACTTTAATTAGAACTATTTTATAACTAGACTTTAAAAACACTCTTTATTACAAATTAGACTTTATTTTGAAATTTCCTATATTAAAAATAGCTTTATTGTGAATATATAATAAATTAAAAGTAACATTCTCTTTAGGAAAAGATAAATATTCGAAGAGGACATCAACAAAAGCAATACAAAAGCAATACAAAAGCAGAACTAATGTAGAAAAAGATAGCATATATTCTCGCATTATGGATCTCCCTAAGGTCATTCCACTAAGTGATATCTTTAGTGAGTCAATATATATGCTTTCGAACAAAATAATAAAAAGTAATCTATGCTAACTTTTTCTCCATCAAATAAGTGAGGCTGCTTTCTTACGACCAAAAAAAAAAAAAAAAGTGAGGCTTGTTTTGCATTTTTCCACTTCCTTTTTCTTTTTTCTTTTATTATTATTATTAAATACGGTTTTTTTTTTTGTCAAAAGAGCAATAATATAAAGAATAATGCGGGATATCACCTCAATCGCATCACCCTTTTATTGCCTCCTAGGTGGATTTTAAATAGACCAATCATATAATTTCTCTTTCCCGATTTATCATTTTCTCTCTCTTTTATGATTGGTCCAAATAGGAGGCGATAAAAGGGTAATGTGATTTGGAGTGATATCCAACATTACTCTAATATAAAACGCAATAATAGTCTTACAAATAGGAAAAATAAAGCTCATCCTATACCACTAGGTGAAGGAGAGTAGCAAGGTAACCTAGCAAATTGAGAGGGAGGGTTGTTAACCCAAGCACAAGGCAAAATACGCAACAACTTTTGCCTTGCAGCCCAGTCTGCAAATACATTTTCATCAAAATAGAATGAAACTAGTCTAGTACAACAAAATTTGCGAGTATCAGATAAGAAAGATTTATGGCGCGCATTTAGAGGAGCTTTTAGATTCTTGAGCAACTCCACAACCAACCTGCTATCACAAAGAACATGAATGTCTTTACGATGAAAATTGATTGCTGAACAAAGTCCATTGCGCACTCCAGTAAGTTCCACTTCTTCTGGGCTGTTACAAGTAAAAGACCAAGCATGGCCATGCACAATATTTTTACATTTATCCAAGATTAAACTAGCCGAGGAGGCCTCATAGTCATTAGTAAAGCATGCATCAGTAACTAGAATAATCGTATCATCATTCATCAGTCATATATTCATTCCACTTATCACTTTTTGTTTTTCCTATTTTTTTCATAAGTACCAGATTGGGTATTCGCATTTACTTGTTCTATTCCATTTTTATCAGATTTTGTTTTGTTTTCAGATTATTTGCCTCATAATTTATTTCTTTTGTATAACAAAATTCATCATAGGTTTTTAAGGACTGACTTAGGACATGAATAGGGTCAGGAGTAATGCCTTCATAGATGTATTTATTTCTAACTTTCCAAATGTGCCAAAGCATAATAATGCTCAGTTCATAAATATTTCTTCCTGCTATATCCTGTTTATTATTCAAACTTTTCATTTCAGTAAACCATTCTTCAATTCTAGCAGTTATTTTTTAGTTAGCTAGTAGCTGTATTGGTGAAATGAGCCAAAGAGCTCTAACCCAATGACAGTTAAAGGCTAAATGCTCCACTGTTTCAATTTCATTACCACATATATTACAAAGAGGATTCTTTGCGCATTTCCTATTATATTTTAATTCCTCTGTAGGAATTTTTCTTTTGCACATTTTCCAAATGAAATTACTTATCTTAGGGGGTACCTTTAACCTCCATACATCCTTCCAAATGTTTTTTGTGGTTGTATGTGAGCTACAAGATTGATCCACTTTAAAAAGGATTTTTTTTACCCTTAATATATTTCAGGAAACCATACATATCTTTTGACGTGATATCACCAGTTCTGGAATGGATCCAGAAGGCATTATCATCCCCTATTTGATAGGGTGTCATGATATTAAGTATTTTTCCAACTATTTCAGAATTGAACCAAGTATTGATTATATCATGATTCCACACATTCGAGTTTTCCAAAAATAGATCGGAAACAGTTTTTAAGGGACATTGATGTGGGCACTTAATATTTTTTATACCCGGTATCCAACTGTGATTCCATATATTTATACTCTTACCATTTCCTATTTTCCAATTTACCTCATTTTTAAAAGTATTCTTGCCTTCTACTATACTTCTCCATCCCCATGAAGGGTTGTAACCCAGATTTGCATCAATAAATAAAGAATTTTTAAAATATAATCCTTTTAAAGTCCTCGCTAGGAGTGATTTAGGATTATTTTGAACTTTCCGTGCGTTTCTTGCTAATAGGGCCAGATTTTTTTCCTTCATACTTTTGAATCCCATACCTCCTTTATGTTTGTTAATAGTCATGTTATCCCATTTGATCCAGTGATTTCTTTTGTTATTTTTATTATTCCACCAAAAAGTTGCAATAAGGGAATCAATTTTTTCACATATACCTTTAGGAAGAAGAAAAGCAAACATTGTATAAGAAGGTATAGCTGAGATAACCGACTTAATAAGTGTTTCTTTTCCAGCCTCTAAAAGGAAAATAGTTTGCCATTTCTCTATTTTATTAGAGATGCTATCTAGCATCCAATTCAAGGCCTTAACCTTAGATCTACCCTAGTCTGCAGGTAGTCCAAGATATTTACCTAAGTTAGCTAGTTTATTCATTCTCAGAGTTTCAAGAATTTCTCACATTTTTTCCGGGGAGTATTCTTACAGAAGGCAACACCACTTTTGTTTAAGTTAATGCATTGCCCTGAGGCATGACTATATTCATTTAATAAGTTAGCAAATTGTTCCACATCTTCTAATTCAGCCCTTATAAAGAATAAGTTGTCATCAGCAAGTAGAACGTGACTTAACATAGGACAATTTTTATTCATTTTCAAACCTCTAATCAGTTTGTTATCAATTCTATTCTTTATAAGAGATGAGAGAGCTTGAGTAATAATGCAAAATAAGAATGGAGATAAATGATCTTCCTGCCTTGAATCTTTTGAGGGGTTATTAATACTCACATGTTCCCCATTTAGTAGGATACTATATGAAACAGAAGTGACACAACCCATTATCCAATGTATCCAAATATCAGTAAAGCCTATTTTAATCAGTGTATCTTTTAGGAAGTCACATTCAACATTTTCATAAGCCTTCGCAATATTAGGTGTTATTGCCATATAATGTATATTGTTGTTTCTTTTTTTCTTAAGATAATGACTAACTTCATGTGCTAAGAGAATATTTTCAGTAATTTCTCTACCTGGTATAAATGCACATTGTGTTTCGCAAATAATAAGTGGCATATACACTTGTAATCTTTTAACTAAGATTTTAGCTAAAATTTTGTATATTACATTAGAGCAGCTTATAGGCCTGTAGTGGGCAATTTTTGCAGGTTTTTCAACTTTTGGAATTAAAGTTATAAGGTTTTTATTAATTTCATATAGGTCTCCTCCATTTCACAGAAAATCTGAAATACACCTCAATATATCAAAACTTTAAGATTTTCCAGTATTTCTTATAAAAATACACTGGGTATCCATCAGGGCAGGAGCTCTATCAATACTCATTTCCCAAAGAGCTGATTTAATTTCAGATATATTAACAGGCTTTATAAGATTATTATTCATTTCCTCAGTAACTTTTTCCTCAATAGCGTTTAAGACTCTAGAGTAGTCCCTCGGCCCAATAGTGCTAAATATAACATTAAAGTAGTTTTTTAATTCTTCTTCCATTTCTCCTTTTTTATCCACCCATATATCACTATCAGTAAGAATTCTTTTAATTTTATTTCTTTTTCTTCTACTTTTAGTAATAGAATGAAAGTATGCCGTGTTTCTATCTCCCAGAGCTAACCATTTTATTCTAGATTTTAGTTTTCAATATGTTTCTTCATTTTTCCATCTTTGTTTCATTCTTCTAACAATTTGATTGTACTCATCCCAGTTGATAGGGTTATAAGAGTTCATCATATTTTTCAGATCATTATTATCTCTTTTCAAGGATTCTTTCTTTTCTTTTGCCATTTTCTTAGCCCAGGAAGTTAATTTCCCAACTAAAGTGTGTAATCTTCTCCCCATTTTAACAATGCCTTTCCCTCTAAGAATGGTAATTTCAAGCCACTGTTTATAGATGATATTAATACAGTTCTCATCCTCCAACCAATTTTTACAAAAGATAAATCTTTTTAAAGTAGGAATTTTCTTTTCATCTTTTAGAAGGACTAATAGAGCATGGTCACACCCTACTGGAGGGAGTATAGCCATCTATGCATTAGGGAAAATGTAGTCCCAATCTTTATTAATACACCATCTATCTATAACTTGCGTAATTAACTCAAATTTTTCTCTTTTATTGGACCAAGTAAATTTACAGCCCTTAGAAGTAAGATCATTCATTCGAAGCTTGTTCATCATATTATTAAGTCTTTCCATGTTATTTCTATTGGACCCTAAACCTCCCAATTTTTCAGATGATGTTCTATACATATTAAAATCTCCAATTATATTCCAAGCCAGAGATGGGAAAAATCTTTTATAGTCACTTATGGCATTTTATCACATCATCTTTTAGATTATCATAGGAATGTATATAAACATAAGCGGTACAGTAATATTTCAAGCTCTCATCAGTGATTACACAGTGTATATAATACTCTGTGACCTCTAATATTTAATTTCAAAATTAGGTAAATTGAACAGAGCTAACCCCCACTTATATCCTTAGGGTCAACAATACAAGAAATATCATAATTCATATCAGCAGCAATTTGTTTCACATAGGCAGATTTATTTTTTGTTTCAGATAGGAAGATTACCTCAGGACGATACTAAACAACAGTATCCTTTAGTGTTAGAACTGTCAAGTCTGAACCCAAACCTTGACAGTTCCAACTTATTTGTGTCATTGATTGATAAGGGATTGAGTTGGTTCAATCCCGCAAGACCTTTCCGAATTTTCCTCAGTACTTCTTTCGTTCTCCTTCTAGCTCCTTCCACATTATCATCATCTAATTTGATTATCCCCATAGCTGGGTTACATCTAGCTTGCCATATCTTCTCATTCCTTGATTTTTCGCCTCTCAGAAGTTGTAACTCAATGCACTTCATATGATCCTCATATTGTCTCTTCTCATTACCCTGATAATCGTGAGTTTCAACCATCACTTCATCCTCATACATCTCTTCCACCATAGGCGGTGGTTATGTGTTATCCTTTTTCTCTTTTGTTTGATCGACCGAGTTAGGTTTTGGTGTTGTTTCATTTGGGGTAAAGTTATTCTGTTCAGTGTTCTCTCTCTCTTGGATAATAGTATTTTGGGTTATCTTTGGGCTGTTTGGGTTTTGGTTATTTGGGATGACATATTGGTTACTGAATCCCACTTTATTTCTAGCTGATAGGGCTTGGGCTATCTCTTTTTTATCTATGGACCCAAAAGTAAGGTCCATCGGCCCATTTTCATTTTTAATCCCTATCTGAGTGGGGGATAGAGGTTCCAGCTCATCATCTTGTACTTTCATCAAATGCTCTCCAAATATATTACTATCTGGTACTGAAATTTTCTCAAAATCCAAGGCCACTAGTTGTCCTACCGGTACACTCTCCACCTCGTACCCTTTTTTGTTTTTACCCTTTTTGTTTTCTTTTTAATTTTTGTCCTTCATCACAATACCGAATCTTACTCGGTTGTTCTTCCTCGAGTTATTGTAACTCGGTATTCGACTCACCATCTTGTTTTCCGATTTGTTATCCGACTCCATAGCTGTAAATGTGAAATTGTTCAGATACTCGTTTTTAGCAGAAAAGTCTCTTTCAACACCATGGATCCATTTTCCGATTCTCTTCTTTAGCTTATTTTTGTTGTTTCACTCGTTTTATGTATTATCCATTAACCCACAAGCAAAGAAAAATTCACCAAGTCTCTCGAATTTAAGAGTTCCATTCAGACTTCTGTATTCCGAAATGTTGAAGGAGTACGACGAGTTTAAGGGTTGATTGATGTTCCATTCTACTCTAGCTCTACAATAGTTAATTTCTTTAAAAGTTTCCACCGGTGGTAGTTGAACATCAAGGACTCTGCCATATTTGCTTACTATAACTTCTACATTATCTTCCGAGATATAGCTACCAGGTAAACCATGGATTTGAATCCAAAAAACCGTCGAATTCTGTTTTTATATACTTACTCCTTCTTTTTCCTTTCATTCTTGAATTAAGATGTGTTTTCCGGCGAGGTTCCATGGTATTTTCTGGAGTATTGTTTGATAGTCTTCATCTTCTTCACAGTTGATTAGGCAAGCGTTGAAACCTAATTTTTCCGTGGTAATTTCAGATTTTAGCCCCCACGATTTTTTCATGGTTTTTCTTAGGAAGTTTAAGCTTACAGGTTTGTTGCTTATGATTTTAGCTAGGAGTTTCGGTTTTTCAATAGTAGCATAGATGGAATTTTGAACTGTTTTAAGGATGATTTTGTTTGGTTTCAGCTTGTGTTTATTTGTGTTAGTTTGGAGTTCCATTGCAGAATCAGATTGGTGTAAGGAAACAAGAAAAACAGCTCAAAGGGAGGGGGTTTAAGAAAAAGAGAGGAGGGAGAAACAAAGTGAATGGATTGAGCTGAGCAAAAGGAGTAAAAAGAAGAAGACTGGCCTGAAATAGAGCTATTAGATGTAACAAAGCTTAATGATGGGGAGAGGGGGGGAATTAGGTGGTGGTGGTTATGGTATTTTGTGTGGTGGTGGTGGCGGTGTTATTTTTCTCTAGAGAGAAAACCAGTGACATTTTCTCTAATAAGGATTCATTTAGTGGACATAATTTCTTTTTAATACATATAAGAGCCAAACTCAGATTTTTTGACTCCAATAAAATTCGATCTTAGAACCACCACTAGACCAACTATTGACCTTGACATAAAATATATTTTCATTGAGAAAAAGAATATATTCTTATATTTTTCTGTCTAATTTGTTTAGAGGTGGCCGCCCCACCATTAATACGTTGTCTAAATTTTGTTTGAATTTTTTTAAATGATCTTGTTTTAAAAAAAAATAGATTTTTGCTTCATCAATATTTACTTAAAATAAAGTAATCACTAGTTTGTTAACCATATGAATTCCAAAAAAACCAAAAAAAAACTTCAATTAAAAGTATACTATAATTTATTACAAAGAATTGAAGTACAAATCTTACACGTAAATTCAAAAAAAGAATTACAATTACACGATATATAAATTTCATTTAAAAAGATATTCCGATTGTGCCGATATCTCTAACATGTTCTTACTTTAGTCTACAAATATGAAAAAAGAGAGTAGAGTATTATTTTGTGAATTCTTAGTTTCATGGTCTCCCAATCGGTTGACGACTCTACATATAGAAGAGAAGGAGGCCTTTCATAATCGTTACCATAAAGAGGCTTTAATGCGTAATTTATTATAGACGTTTTGTTGGTTACATCTTTTCAATTTTCTCCACGAACCTGGACACTTTGCTAGTTTCTGGTTCATTCTCGGATTTGACCAACTCTTGTAACTGCTGATCCTTGATTGGAGAATATTACGAGTTAATGAGTCTTCAATTCGTGGACGTTTTATATTCTGGATGGTAAGGATATGAAGTACCAAGTGATGTTTTATCAAGTACTTCAAGAGACGACAAAGCGGAACCCAGTGGTCACTACTTGGGTTATGAGTATAACGATCGAGTCTACTTACGATATAAGGAATATTGAGTCGAGTGTAGTTCATCAAGAATATCAAGCTCCCTATAATTTTAGCATATTCATTATGGGAAACAACATCCCCATAGTTTTTAGACAAAATGTAAATAGAATCATAAGGAGTTTGTACAGACATTACATCAATAAAGTCAAACTTCTTCAGCATCCTTTTTATGTAGTGCGTCTGACTCAGGAAAATACCTTTACTAACTCTAATGATTTTTAACCCAAGAATCATATCTACTTCTCCCATATCATTCATATAAAATATATACGTCAAGAAGCGTTTAGTCTCATTTATGATATAAATAGAAATACCAAAGATGAACATATCATCCATATAAAGGAAAATGATGACACTGTATGAACCTGTTACTTTGGAGTAAACACACGAGTCAGAAGTGCTAGCAACAAAGTTGTTTTTAATTAGGGTACTATCTAGATTTGCATACCATTTTTAGGTGCCTTTTTAAAACCATACAATGAATTTATAAGCTTACAAACTTTGTCCCCTTGGTCCGGAACCACACACCCCTCAGTTACGCCATGTAGATCTCTTCATCCAGATCTCCACTAAAAAAATGCAGTTTTAACATCCATCTGATGCATAACTAGTTCGTGAATAACAACTAGGGAAATGAGGATTCTAATCGTGGCTATCTTGGTCAAAGGGGAATAAGTATCAAAGTAATCTAAAGTTTCTTTTGGGTGAATCCCTTAATAATAAGCTTAGCTTTGAATTTTTCTATTGAACCCCCAGGTCTCAAATTTTTCCTTACAAACCTACTTGCTATTGATAGGTTTGCTACCCCTAGGTAAGTCGGTTAATTCTCATGTATGATTGATTTTAAAAGACTCATGTTCACTATGGATGACCTCCTTCCAAAACTAGCATCTACCGATTTTAAAACATCGTTATAAGTTTTTGGGTCTTCCTCCATGAAAAGGCAGGTGACTACACGATGTCTCCATATCTGTGATATAATAATTTAGTTTATAGACATTATTTTAGGTGTATTATTCATGCCTTAATTTGGAGGTTTATTACTTTTGGAGCGTTTTTAGTAATTTATGTGTTAAATGTGAAACTCTTAGGTACAATTAATATTTTAGACTCCAAATAAATGTTAAGGAGTTGAGGAAAGAAGATCCAAGGAAAAATCAGGAGATAAAAGGAAAGAAACTGGTTTTAGGAAAGGGCCAAAGCTGCCAAAAGTTGATGTCCAGTTGTGAAGACGTTTAGTGTTTTCAATACTGCAGAAAAATCCACCAAGAATTTCAGGGCCTTTTATATTTGTAAACTCTTGAATTTTGGTTGTTTCGTTACGAAGACCACTGGATTTGGAGCTATAACGAAGGAGTTATGATTTTTACAAACTCTAAAGGTCTACCAGTCCTATTATTAAAGAAGAGGAGTTTGATTTGAATTAGGACTCCAAGATTGGCTCATGACCTAGATTTCGACCTAACATCTATATATATGACTAATTACCTTAAAAACATGTCCTTGCTTAGTCCCTAATCAATATTACAATTAGAGAGTATCCAGAGAAGCAAGTTGACAAGTAGAGGAAGACAAGAAGATGGAGAGTCACAAACTCCTCTTCTCCATCATTCCACTCTACCACTAGGGTAATTTGTATTAGATTTGTTACTTAACCATTTTTATGATCTCTTTATTCTTTAGTTTTATTTCTTTAATTATGAACTAATTTTCCTATAACTTGGGTTTGCACTATATATAATCCTTGAGTTCTATTTCCATTTTCTATTTCTTTGAAAAGTCCTAATATCGAAAATGGAGATGGGAAAAATATTGGTTTATAATATGTTCTCTTTCTTTACATTTCAAAGACTTAAGACTTTGAGGTACTAGCCTAGATGGGAAGTTAGGTCCTATGAATTGCAGCCAACCAGGATTCAAACCCTATTGAATACTATTTTGGGGATGAGATTTGTTTTACTACCCAATACAAATCTTTACCTAGTAAATAGGCGATGACACAACGTGGTCGTAAGGATGTTGGAAAGTCTTGGAGAAAATAAAAAAATGAAAAATATTTTGGGAGCGGGAATTTATTGAGTCGGGACTGAGTCGTCTCATACCCGCAGATCAGTTTTCGGTCATTTTCATGACATTTATTCCCAATGACCAGAAACTTCGAAAGATCGTCATGATTACTCTAATCCTCAACGGTAACTCCAACATTTATGGCTTAAAAGTTACAAATGCTGACATGAATGCTTCCAACGATAACTTTCCTCACTTATAGATTAGGAAACCACCACCTCTAGAAATGATCAAGATCAATGTGATACAACTATATATAATGAAAAAATTGGTTATTCTCTGTGTTTCCAGGGACTATCTTGGGAAAGTGCTTGACTACAACACGTGGGACGTGGCAGCTGAATCTCCTATAGAAACTATAGCCCTAGGCATTCTTAAAGTCTGTCTACTAGCTAAGAAGTACCCCTATGGAAAGGCTATTATAGAGAGTGACTACCTACAAGTGATGCAACCATTAGAGAAGAACCTGCCTATTTCTTTTCCCGCTATTTGTAACACTATTAATAGTATTTATCTATTAGCTGAAACTTGTAACCCTATTTTTACTTGGATTAGTAGAGATAGGAAATTACTTGCATGGAATAACCAAGTATAAGCTTCATGGCAACATATTCGATACTCGATTTTGTGATATTCCACATAGATTAGCTCTAATTATCTATAAAAAAAAAACCTTTACGAATTAAATATTATGAGTAATGATATATACCACCCAAATACCACCCAATGATGTGGCGTGAATTGGTTGGTTATAAATCGGTAATGTATTTATTTTCTTGATTTGGTTAAAGATTTGTAACCAATCAATTCACGCCACGTCATTGGGTGGTATTTGGGTGGTATGAATTTGGGTGGTGTATATCATTACTCGAATATTATATAGCGACTACTAATCCGTCGCTTACCTTTCTCTTTAATAAATTTATCCAAATATGTGTAAAGATTCCTTCATCCCTTTCTAGCCTTAGTTTTCCTTTGAAATCTTAAATTTAAACGGAGTGTTAATGTGGCTAGTGAACGAACATATTCATAAGAGCAAACAGGATCAACATCAACTTCACCGCAAACACATTACACAAGGTTTGTTTGTGAAAAGTTGTAGTTGTGGTTAGCAGTTTTCGCGTTTTTAGATTTGTAACCCATTCTCCATTAGTTTCATTCCGAGATGCTTTTACTTAACTATAAGTTGCAGTGATTAGTGTTTAATTTATATTTACTATTATTTAAAAATTCAGGTAAATATTATAGCAGCTAAAAGAGGAAAAAATCAATCATCAAAAGATGTCAAGTGATCCAGGTCAACCTTGTGATATAATTAGTAATCTTCCCGAGAATGTCAAAGAAACAATTCAGATGTGTTTGCCAACTGAAGATGCTGTGAGGATGAGTATTTTGTCAACAAAATGGAGGTATAGTTGGACAAAACTCCCGCAACTGAGTATTAATGGACATGCTTTATATAAATTTTTCCTGAGAAATTCAAATAGAGCCCTTCTAATAATATTATGCCATATGATGTTGCTTCATGAAGGAGACATCAAAAAGCTTAGCGTCATTGATGTGTGTCCTAATTATCCTGGAATGGATTTTTTGATCTTATTTCTCTCAAGAAATGGTATTGAGGATCTTAAGCTCGAGTTAAGCTTAGGATCAACAAATTGCTATACATTGCCGTCATCATTTTATAGATGCCAACAATTGAGGCATTTGAATCTTAGGGCTTGTTTGATTAAGAATACATCTGCCTTCCAAGGATTTAGTAGGTTGAGAACGTTAAAGCTGTGTAGATTGACCATTACAGATGAGATGCTCACAAGTTTAATCTCTAGTTGTCCACTACTTGAGCTATTAGATCTACGTGCATTTTTCCGTCAAGTTGAGATTGAGATTGATGCTCCTAATCTAAAAACATTCAGATCTAAAGGCGATAATATATCAATTATCTTAATAAATACGCCACTTCTCTCTTCAGTTAAAATTGATAAGTATTCGCCCAAATGCATAAAGAAAAGAGGAAGCAACTTAGTCGAGTTATTTCAGGGTCTGCCTAGACTTGAGTATCTGGAATTCGGATATCGGTGTTATGAGGTAATTTATTGCTACAACCCGTTGTTTAAATCTTGAATGGATTAAGATAATAACATTATTTTTTGCTATCTTTCTATTTCCTCGCACTTGTTTCTTCTAGTTCCCAACAAGGTGTCACACTACATTAGACAACCTTAAAGATCTTGAGCTCTTTTTAGCAAATTATGATGAATTGGGTGAGCTATCATTTATCCTTTTCCTGATCAGAAGCTCCCCAAACTTGAGGAATATCAACATTAAAGTGAGTATGATGGATATTGTATGTTATTTTTCCTTTTTTGTTACCTATTAAATTAAATAATAAAGGTTTTAGACAAACCTTCTTAAGCAACGGATTGATTTCTGAATTCTTGCTTTCTGAATTCTTGCTTTCCGATCGTGAACTTAATTACTAGAATTAAGCCCTTTGTTTTCACCACCTAAGAGTATGAGAATTTCTTGTTAAGTGTATAAGAAAAGAGATTGATTTTTGATGTTGTGTTTTGTTGTGTCTGGAGAGGAGAAGCAGACTCCTATTTATAGAGGGATAGGAGCGTTGGTTTATTAACTGATAATAAACCATCACTCCACTATCTCCATTATCTCCACTATCTCCATCTCTCTTAGTGGGCAAGTTACCATTGTAACTTCCTGACTAACTTCCCAGAGTGCGTTCATGTCACCCCATCATAGGTGACATGGAATAAAATAATATTTATTTATTTTATTTCTTTCATTCTTCCACTCGCACATGATGGGGTTACCATCGTACTATTAGGTACGTGCATCACGATGTACCATACATCAAAATTTCTCAAAATTCTCTCGTATACACACTACTACAATAATTCATCATACTTGACAAATAGGTCGTGCGACCGACAAGCATACGAGCATATGTTACTATTAACCTGTTAGGGTACATAGTTGCTCAAATGAAATCTCATTCCTTACGTATCTTGTAGTACCCCAGACTAACAATATGTGTATCATATTATAGTAACTCTGACCCTTCAAATTTATATCACAACTTCTATGTGAAAAAAAGTTCACTGTGATTTCGTTTATGTGTCTCACTATCATGTTATAGTCCGTATTGACTTACATGATCGGTTAACCTGCAAGCACACATTTGATACACAATTCTAGTCTTCCCTTTACACTTATATCCTTTTATATTGATTAGGTTGCTTTCCCAAACATACCCCATTAGACCGAATCACTCATGATCATTGGTAATGTGTTCAAAGTAGCATACACCTAATCAAAATATCAAGATATAGTCAAAGTAATAAGGGCACAAATCAAAGGTATCACACAGTGAAGAAACAAGGATCAATTCTTCACTTCCTTTTTGGTCGAAAGCACACGTGGTATGACACACATGTTATGGTATTATTCATATATCTCAAATTGTATGTCACAATTTTACAAATACCATACATATATATAATTAGACAAGCCTCGTTGCCTAAGATGAATTCTTCGATCGATCAACCCTTCTATGAAATCAATCAAGCAATTCATATCTGGCTATCATAGACTAAGTAGATAGTGGGATTCTACTTCGATCATAATATAAGCTTAACATGGTTTATCCATGTTTATGATCTCATCTTAATACTTAGTTAAGGCGACTATCTTAACTCAAGTTATCTTAAGAGTTCTTCACTTCTATGAGTTAGTCTCATCTTTGCGCATTTCTTATGCCGAAGACGATTGCCCGTGTGACAAGGCCAATCTCAGTCTATAGGACATACATACTTACAAAATCACACGCAATATATATAATACATATCAAACATGATATCATTAAAATAAACAGTTAAATAAACATACTAATGGAAATATATACATAGAATGCACATAAACTAGCAATAATTCGTACATTATATCTTGCTTAATCCTATAGAACTAACATGATCCATGAATATATCCCTTGGGATAGCCTTTGTGAATGGATCAACAAGCATATTGCGTGTGGGTATATATTGCAAAGTAACATCCTTTTGTGCAATTATATCTATAACAAAGTTATACTTTATATCAATGTGTTTGGTCTTGCTGTGATATTTTGGATCTTTCACATAAGCCATTGCAGCTTGACTATCACAGTATATTGTTATTGGACTCCCACTATCACCAGAGAATCCTAAATGTTCAAAGAACCTTTTTAACCAAACAGCCTCCTGAACCGCAGCTGAGCATGCTACAAATTCAGTTTCCATAGTCGACAAAGCTACACAGGTTTGTTTCTTGCTACTCCACGAGATTGCGCAATTATTTAGCAAGAAAACATAACCTGAAGTGGATTTACGCCCATCTATATCACCAGCCCAATCAGCGTCTGTATATCCCTCTAGGCGTAATCTATCTCCTCGAAAGCATAAGGCATGATCTTTGGTGCCTTTTAGGTATCTCAATATCCTTTTCACAGCTTTCCAATGCTCTTGTCCCGGGTTCGATTGAAAACGACTAACTAAACCTAATGCATAACAAATGTCTGGTCTCGTACACATCATAACATACATAAGACTACCAATGGCACTAGAATATGGTACTGTTGACATTTTCTGTTTTTCTTCTGTAGTACTAGGACACATGTCGAGAGTTAAGTTTATTCCCTTTGCTACAGGAGTGTCAATGGAATTGCACGTAGTCATACCAAAGCACTCAAGTACATTCATGATGTAAGGTTCTTGAGATAGAGATAATAGTCTTCTAGACCTATTTCTTTGAATCTTAACACCAAGAATATAATTTGCTTCTCCCATATCTTTCATATCAAATTGAGAAGCTAGCCACTCCTTGTTAGCTTGAATAAACTCTTTATCATTCCCAGCTAATAGGATGTCATCCACATATAGTGATAAAATCATGAAATTTTTCTTGGAACGTTTAATATAAACACAGTGGTCTTCACTTATCATCTCAAATCCATCTGACGAGATGACTTCATGAAATCCCAAATTCCACTGTCTCGACGCTTGCTTAAGACCATAGATTGATTTCAACAATCTACATACTTTATTCTCTTGATATTTTGCAACGAAACCCGAGGGTTGTTCCATGAAAATTACCTCTTCTAAATCTCCATTTAGAAATGCAGTTTTAACATCCATTTGGTGCAACTCCAGATCGAGATGCGCCACAATAGCTAAAATAAGACGTATTGAGGTAAATCTAACAACAGGAGAGAAAGTTTCCTCAAAATCTATTCCTTCCCGTTGAGTATAGCCTTTCGCTACCAAGCGAGATTTATACCTGTCAATGGAATTGTCAGGTTTTCTCTTTATTTTGAGAACCCATTTATTCCCAATTGCCTTACGTCCTTTCGGGAGATCAACCAGTTCCCATACCTGGTTTTTCTTCATCGACTCCATTTCTTCTTCCATTGCTTTCCTCCATGCATTCTTAGCGGGACATGAGAGTGCTTCATTAACTGTTCGAGGTTCCTCTTCGTCTTGTGGAGTTATCATAAAGACTTCTCCTTCGATTTCAAATCAGCGACGAGGAACTAAACCTCTAGCACTTCTCTTAAGTTGAGAATCTTGAGAAATAGGATTACTAGATGATGCAATGGTTTCTTCCGTCTCAAGATTTAGAGGAGTGTCCGTCTCTATTTCTTGAGTATGTGTTACCTCATCAGGCGTCACATTTGTTTGCATATCATCTTCCGGAATCTCATTTAATTAACATAAAATGGAATTTCTATCAACCTCACCTCTGCTAGGAAAATCATTCTCTAAGAATGTAACATCTCGTGACTCAATTTCAGTAAGACCACCATCATTATGTTCACCAATAAACACATATCCTTTAGAGTGATCTGGGTATCTAATAAAGATACACTTCTTACCTCTTGGACCTAACTTCCCATACTTATGAGATAGATCATGAACATAGCCTCCCGACCCCCAAGGTCGCAAGTATGATAGATTAGGTTTCCTACCTGTCCATAGTTCATAAGGAGTTGATGGAATAGTCTTTATGGGTACTCGGTTAAGTATATAACAGGTGGTTAACAAGGAATCTCCTCAATAAGATATTGGAAGATTTGCTTGTGCCATCATAGACCTAACCATTTCTAGGAGTGTTCTATTCCTCCTTTCAGCCACACCATTTTGTTGTGGTGTTCTAGGAATTGTAAGTTGCCTTACTATCCCTTTTTCATCACACAGTTCTTTAAACTGATCAGATAGATATTCACGTCCTCGATTGGTTCTTAGGTTTTTCACCTTTCTCTCTAACTGATTTTCCACTTTATTGATAAATGTCATAAAACATTTCAATGCTTCAGATTTGTGAGAAATCAGGTAGACATAACTAAACATAGTGAAATCATCTATAAAGGTGATGAAATAACGTTCCCCACGTCTAGTTTGAACACTCATTGGGCCACAGATGTCTGAATGAATTACTTGTAATGGGTACTCGACTCGTTTAGCCTTTCCAAATGGTTTCCGTTTTGCTTTACCTGCTAGACAATTTTCACAAGTTGGCAAGTTGACTTTAGTCAACGAACCCAAAAGGTTTGCCTTAGCCAACAAATTCATACGGTCTTGACCAATATGACCTAATCTAGCACGCCATACATTCTTCTACATTAGAATTACTAGAAGAAGAAGTATTAGTGGAAAAGCAACTACTTAAACAATAACTATTAAACGAGTTATCATCATCTAGTACAATTAAACCATGCGAAATAAAACCAGAACCATAATACCTAGCATCATAATAAATATCTACTTGTTTGTTATGAAAATGCAAATTAAAACCTAATCCTAGAAGAACAGTGACCGAGACTAAGTTCCGTCGAATGTCAGGTGCGTAAAGTACATCATGCATGTACAAGGTTTGACCACCTCACAAGTTCAACTTGCAAGTGCCAACTCCTTTGACTTCAACCTTATTGTTGTCGCCTATATATATCCACCTTGATCCCTCTGGAATCCGACGGTACTCTACATATGCCTCTCGGTATCTGGCTACATGGTCTGTCGCTCCTGAGTCCACAATCCACAAAGGATTAGAATCAGCAAGCAATACAGTACTGGTAACATAAGTAAAATTACAAGAAGTAAATGACATTGCTACCTTTCTAGGCTCGCTGCACTCGCGAGCGAAGTGACCTATTTTCTCACAGTTAAAGCATTTCATCTTACTCTTGTCTTTCTTCTTACGGAAACGTTTTTCCTTATTGTTATCACCCTTCTTGTTCTTCTTCTAAACATGCCCATTTCCGTTCTTCTTCCCATTGTTCTTGCGCTTATTGCCATAAATTTTGTGGGAACTTGACTCAGCAACATAAGTCTAACCCTGAGGCTTAATTGCATCTAGACGTTCATCTACCAATGTCACATGACTAGCAGCATCATCAAAGGTTTTGATGTTGTCATTGTGAGTCAAGTTTATCTTCAAATGCTCTCAGTTATTTGGAAGAGATCGGATCACAGCTTGAACATGTTGTTCATCAGTAAGGTTATGACCTGCATTCTTAAGTTCCCTAATCATGTTAGACATCTCTCGGAGATGTTGTTGCATGGTTTGATTAGGCTTCTTCTTGCAAGTGTCAAACTTAATGGTCAATTGACGCAACTTAGTCACAGTTGTACCCCCATACTTCTCCTTAAGAGCATTTCATATTTCGTGAACAGTGAGGTATCGTTGACATTCATAGACAAGATCGTCATTCATGGAGCCTATCAAGATGCCTCTTGCAGTGGAATCTTTCTTTTTCCACTTCTCATAAGCCTCCATGTCCCTTCTGTTTTGAGTTGTGTTGTCTTCCTCAGGCTGAGCCATGACATTGTTAACAGCTTCAAGAACATCTTGCTCTTCTTGAACATAGTGTATCTTGAGCTTCCAAAGGTTATAGTTCTCACCATTCATCTTTTCTCCTTTGTTGAGATCAGCAATGATGGTTTTCGATGCCATTTTCTCTATAAAGTAAGTGATTTCCATTAATATCATACATTTATTTAAAAAACTCTATGCTATTAATGCAAACAGAATGAATAAGAAAGATAACAAAATAAGTGATAAAGAAAGTTCACTATGTTCCCAATCATGAACTACCATATTTTGTTTGTTTTAACCATTCAATCAATTTCATTAACTGTAAAATTAAGTTCTCCAAGAACTCCCACTTACTCTAACATAAATAGAGCAAAATGTATAAAAATTAAATAACTAATAACATAAAAGCAAATAATCTAGTTGAATTTATACATAAATGAAAAACATGTTTGGTAAGCAAATAACAAAATAAAATCAAAGACTAACATTTGAAACGAACTACCAAATAAACTACCTAGCAAAGAAACTTTAACTTATACATGACAATCACTCGTATCTCGTTTTCAAAGGAATCGATTTTTCAAAACCCTCTTTTATATAGAGACTTATCAGATCATACTTAGCAGGCGAATTCATCTCACAAGGACATTTGGAAAACCTTGTAGGCCTTTTAAAATGATCCCACATATGAGATTCAGTGAAGGCATATACAATCCAACCATATGTTTTTGATCTCCTACCCACATAATTTTCGGGATTCACATTCCTCCATAAATCACGGAGATACTTCCTCAAGTCTTTCGGCAAAATTCTGAGAAGGGCATCAACCTTGTCATCCTCATTCATGTGGTAGGCATATTTGATGACACCTTGTATCATACCGTTTACAATCTTCACGTGTTGTATTAAAGAATGTGATGATTTCATCTTATAGTTTCGAAGTGTCATTATTTTTTTTTCAAATCTTACCTTTGTCCATCTAACTCGGGTTCTTTGGCGGTGTAAACCAATTTTGGTTTATTAGTATTCTTTATGTTCTTGTAATCAGTCCTGTAGTTCATCAACAGGTCGAGTCTGAATGCTCGTAATCCCCGGGATCATGTAATCATCATTTTTTTCTATAGAAAAATTAAGAACAAAAATAATTCACCACCTTTTTGAATTAAAATATTACATTTCTGAAATTTGTTATAAATTAAACATATATTCTTTTAAGTAACAACTAATTGTATAGAAAAAGTGGTTAAATGACTAGTCATTAGTAGAGTTGGCCAGGGTTCAAACCCCCTTACTTGCAAAGAAGTTTTACTTCTTCTTTTCTAAACACGTTTGAAAAAAAAATCTATTTGACACGCTTTTTTTATTTTTTAAATCAAACATGAATCGCAGTTACAAAAGAAACAAGACGAAGCAAAGATTAATCCAGGTAACATGCTTTGATACCAATTGTTACCTATTAAATTAAATAGTAAAGGTTTTAGACAAACCTTCTTAAGCAGCGGATTGCTTTCTGAATTCTTACTTTCTGATCGTGAACTTAATTACTAGAATTAAGCCCTTTGTTTTCACCACCTAAGAGTCTGAGAATTTCTTGTTAAGTGTATAAGAAAAGAGATTGATTTTTGCTGTTGTGTTTTGTTGTGTCTGGAAAGGAGAGGCAGACTCCTATTTATAGAGGGATAGGAGCGTTGGTTTATTAACTGATAATAAACCATCACTCCACTATCTCCATTATCTCCACTATCTCCATCTCTCTTAGTAGGCAAGTTACCATTGTAACTTCCTGACTAACTTCCCAGAATACGTTCATGTCACCCTATCATGGGTGACATGGAATAAAATAATATTTATTTATTTTATTTCTTTCATTTTTGTTTCATTAATGTACTATGATTGTTTTTCCTAGTTTCAGGTCATTGGTGGTTTGACAACAAAGGCAGTTCTGGAATTTCTGAAAGAGCAAGACTACTCAGATATGAAATTAGATAAACTTAAAAATGTGAAACTACATAACGTTTCTCCGAAAGGGTATCAGTTGGAGTTTATAAAACTTTTATTAGCTATATCACCAAGTTTAGAGACGATGCTAATTTGGCATTACGAGCTTGAAGAGTATCAAGAAAATGTTGTTCTTAAAGAACTGACAAAGTTTAGGCGTGCATCAAAAGAAGCCGAAGTAATTTATCAATATGAGACATATCCGGGTGATGGGGATTATGTTCGGGATATATGACAAGTACGGTTCCTCCGTGATGCTTGACCGTTGATAAGTTTTGAGTAGCGAGTCAACATGGATATAATTTTCCTGTCATTTTTTTTGGGTCTAATTACAATCAGTAAAATATAAGAGAAAAGTCTTGTGTGGCACGTTATCTAAGCATAATTCAAAGATTAACGCTAAGTGATTTACGAAGAAGAACATTTATACAATTGGAAAAAAAGGAAAAAGAAGTAAAATTTGTTCTTTGGATAGCTAGACATTTAAGACGTACTTTATTCTCATGAGCAAAGACACATGTGATCTAATTGTAATTTCTTTGGATTGGCCTAATTTGTTTAGGGTACTTTATTCTAGGGGATTTAATGTTTTAAGGCACAAAGGTCATGTATCTTTGTAAAATAAGTTCTATGTTCTAAACATCTATTGAAACTCAACTAGAAGCAAGTAAAAGCCCAAAATACCTCTTAACCCCTATCTTACACTGAAACAGAAAAATCTGACCCCCAAACCCTAATATGAACCGAATTCCCCCACCCATCCCATTCTCTCTATCTCGTTCTCTCACTCTCACGCTCTGTAACCAACCAAATCATCCACCACCACCGCCCCACCAAATCACTCACCACTACCGCCCTCCTCCACTATGTCTGGCCTTACCACCACCGAATCAATCTACACCAACATGACCCCCACCACACTACCACACAGACTCCACCATCTCTGCTGCTTCATCTCAGAGACCCCACCATCCCCACCATCTTTGCTGCTTCATCTCGGCGCTGGAAGACCCCCCCACCCCGTCGCTGGAAGACCCCCCCATCTCGGCCAGAACTGATCGCGTTCCGTCACCAGTAAACCATCTCCACCCCTCGCCACCAGGAAACCATCGCCACCCCTTTTGCTATAGATCTCACTGCAGCGCTAGACCTGGATCTGAGCGTGATGGGGCCAGCCCTCTGCGCTCCAGTTCTCTTCTTTGGCGAGTTACAGAAGACGAATGACCACCGCCGCCACAGAGAAGAGAGGCCATTATCCACCCAGCTGCTGCTGCCATCATCACCGTCGCTGCTCTCCTGCACCCACGCACCATCATCGACCTCCCATGGACGGCGACCAAAATCGGACCTTCAGCACCACCACGAACCCGCCACCATCACCATGAACCGTCGTCGCCTCCCCACCGTCATCACATGTCCGATGTTCAGCCCCACCACTACCAACTCCGTTCGTCAGATCGAATTGTGGATCCAATCTCAATCAACGCCGTTCATCACCATTCGCACTCCACTACTGTTCACCACTGCTGCTCGATCCGTTCACGCAGGGATTTTTTTTTTCATTCGTAAATGGGGCCAACCCCAATATGTGGTGTCCATGGTTTTATTGTATTGGGTCAAGCCCCATCTGGTTTTTTGTAGGTAATGGGACTTGCCCGTTATAGTGTAAATGTTGGTCTAGTGTGTAATTTATTTTTGTTCAATATGGGTACAACCCATGGATGTAAAGTTTGGTAATGGGGCCAACCCGGTATAGTTATATGATGTTTGTATATTGTGAAATTGATCCACGTAATTTTACTTATTTATGTTTCCTTTTGTTCTACATGGGTACAACCCACCTCTGTTAAAAATGTCTTTTTGTTCCTCAAGGGTCCAGCCCCATATATCATATAAACTCAATAAAAAACACATAACAAATTAATTAAAAAAGGAATACAATGTAAAAACGTGATGGGTCCGTACCCATTATGAACAAGGGTAAAATCGTCAAAATCCCAACCAGAAAACTAAAAGGAGGCCTTAAAAATAAGTTTTTCTAACTAGGACTTTAATCAAAAAGTTTTTCTAACTAGGACTTTAATCAAAAAGTTGTTGGTTATTTTCCTCTTTATTCTATTTGTTTTTTTATTTGTTAACTATGTTACGATGTGAACAAAAGTATGATAAAAATTGATTATCTTTAATTTTTGGGAAAATAATTACTTTAAAGTAGCTAACGATGCTACAGATTCCTCCTTCGACGAGGATATTTATCTTCGCCAAAGACAAGTGATGTTCTCGCAGATGACAATGGTCGATTTTTGGCGAGCACATGTTCTCATTATTTATTTCTCGCAAAATTTTCCTCGTAGAAAACCCCTACAGGCGAGGATTTTTGCGTGTCATAGCAGGTAAACGCGTAGCATTCTCGAGGACAATTGTCCTCGCTGATGAAAGTTGATGTCTCCCTATTTGTTCTAAATATTAGCCCTTAGGAGACATCATTTTAGGTGAATATTTGACTTATTTGATAGACTTTTATGCTTATTTCGTCATATTACACTTTCTCCCATTGGAATTAGACTATTTGCATTTTTAGAGCTTTTGTGCGTTAATTTGCTTATTTTTAATGCAAAGTTAGTAGGTTCTTGAATTTCATGGAAAACCAATACAAGGAGGAGAAGTGAGAATTAAAGTCTTAGAGTATTTTTAGTGTGTTAGGAAGTATTTTATTCGAGTTTCTAATTTTAGAGTGCACTTTCTTATTTCTAGTCTTGATTTAATATTTATTAATTTTTAAAGCATATGCGGTTTAATTATTTATTTATGGTGAAACTTTAAAAGATATATGGTAATTAATTAGAGACCAAGTCAAGTCTAAGAAGTAAAGGAAAGAAGATATACATGGAAATAAGAAGATTAAAGAAGGATATATGCAAAGAAAGAAAAGATAAAGCTGCCATATAAATCTGAAATTCACCACCCACGACCACAAATGGGCTTATATCTAAAAATCGGTGAGGCATTTGGAAGAATGGTCAAGAGAAAAGTTAAAGATCTTTCTAAGACGATGAATTTCGACTATTGGTACACGTCAAGCGGATAAGTATTGAAGCTGTTATGACCAAAACAAAAACGGGGCTGATCCTAGATTTTAGGGCTACGAATTAAAGAGTCCTTTACTTGTCTTCCACTCCAAGTAAAACGAATTAAGGCTTCCTAACACCTATAAATACACCTATTAGACCTCATTATTCAGCACCTCTCAATTATTCTTCAATTTATATCATCCTTAGAGAGAGCGTCAAGAGGCAGAAGCAAGAACAGGAGCTGGAGAATCCTTTTCCTCCAACAACAACTCAAACCAATTCCTCTATCTAGATTCTTATTTTATTTCTGTTATTAGGAACATGTATATTATTAATTTCCTTATTGTTTTTATTTCATTTATGAGCTAAACCTTAATTACTTGAGAATCTCATAATGGGATGAACCCTAATTTCTTTAATTCATGTATTTCAATTTGGGATTGGTTTCTAGTTTAATTTGAATTGGGTATTTCATATTGCTTATTATCTTATATTAATTTCACTATCAATGAATTAGCTAATCGGAGATAGGTCATAGTAATTAAGCTATTCACTTTGGTGGGGAAGTGATCGCCTTGACGGGGGGGTTTAATTACGGACATAGGTAATAAACGTAAGGTAGAAATTATTGATCCTGACGGATTTTGTTAACCTTATAGCCAATTGGGTAAGATCTCAACCATCTGGACGTAGCTTATAACTGCCCTGACGGGGTTTGTAATACTGAAGGATAGCTTCTAGGTCCACCATGACGGGGCTAGGAGACATTAGAGTCCCGACTAATATAGAAATATCAGTCCCGCCCTTAATGAAAGCATTAATTACGTAAGTTTAGGTGATTCCCTAGCGAGACTCAAGTATAGCTCATATCTGCATCTTATCTTTTAGAATTTATTTTCAGTAATTTATTTCTTTGTGTCTAGTAGCTTAATAACTCGAAACAAAACAAATATCTTTTATATTTTATTTTCTTTAATTACAAGTACTACTATTTATATGTTGAACACTTGGGTTAGACCAGTCCGATCCCTGAGAACGAAACCCGATTTATCGGAGTATTACTTGGACAACCGTACACTTGCGGTATTGTGGATCCTATTATTTCAGTACTTAATTTTATAACACACCAGGACCTACCAAAAGTCTTATTCGCGAGGTCAAAAGTTCTTTCAATTGACAGTTTCATTCAAGAGGACATTTTCCCTCGCATAATGACCTTTTTACAAGAATCCATTTTGTTTTATTTACGAGGACATTGTCCTAGCAAGTTTTTAAAATTTTATTATTATTTAATTTATGTGTTAATTTTATATTTTGTAAATAATTTTATTTATTTATTAAAAGGCATAAAAAACCCGATAAACCGTTAAAATAAAATAAAATCGATCATAATATATTATTTACAAACCCAAAAAATTTAAAAATTCAATAATAAAATAAATAAATAAAATCAAATATAAAGTCAAGTCAAATATAAAAGTTAAATATTACAAATAAATCAAGGTCGATTCAAATCTTCATATTTAGCTTCCTCGTCTGCGAGTCTTAATCGGTTAGGTTGACTAGCTGAAGGTTCTGTAGGACGAGGATCAGAATGAGGAGGATTGGAAGTACCGGTAGCAGGAGTAGCTGAAGGACCGGTAAGAGGCATATCCCTTGTTCTACCTTGACCTGATTAATAAAGGCGAGGACTCGATCTTCGAGCTTGTATGTGTGTTGTGTTGTAGCCGTGGATCGAGATCTTTTGTCCTCTTAAATGTATGGATCCCTACTCACCGATATAAGATATCTTTGATGGTCCCCATCCTCCCTTCAACGTCATAAACCATCTTATCAGATGGCTAATCAGTAACACTCCTCGAATGTTTGGCCTTGGTAGGTGCTCCAACTCATATAGAGTTGTTTTGCATGGAGAAAGGAAAAATCATCAATGTCCAAGCCAAGGCGTACCTTACGTGGTTCACTAGTAAACTCGGGATTTCACTCGTCAAACATTTCGTAGATAGTACCATCAACTGGATGACGCAACACATATTCGTCTGTACTCTTTATGCTACGGTGTCAAGGCATACCTTTGGCGACGTGTCTCGAAGCATACATTCCCTGCAACCTTGGCGCAATGGGAAAATAAAACAGCTTCTTATGTGGCACTTTCTTCCCCTTCTTCGGATCTCACCATGATTCACCACATACCAGACACTTCTTTATTTTTGTAATTTTATAATACAAAACACAATCATTCAAACACACATTTATCGTGATGTATCCCATGCCCAAAATTTTCAGCTTTATGTTGCACTCCTTATAAGAAGAAGGTAAAGTATGACCTTCTGGAAAAACACGACAAAACAACTGAAAAAGTTCGGTAAAAAGAGGTGTTTGTCCACTTGTTCTTTACTTTTACATGCATTAACTTGGTTATGAAATTCAATGAACCCATCGTAGTCGAACTGAGGTACAACTCTGTCTCTATTTCCTCGAACAACGCATCAAAACATCCACGACTCCGTCAAGCAAGATTCTCGTTACCCATCTTGGTGTCACCGGAGTGGCCCGTAACTTCAATAGTGGGTCTTAAATCATCCAACAAATTCGATATTTTATCATCTACAATTGGGTTATTCACGGGGACTACTTTTTCCCCGTGTTCCGTCCGAACATCATACGATGACCAAAACCCCTGTTAATAAATATCCGCTCTAACATTGTCAATATAATTTTTTTATTATTGAAACAATGATTACACAACCAAAATTTTTTACCGAACTTATCTATGTTTTCTTTCACAAAATCCATAAAATCGCTCACACCCGACAAATATTTTCTCGTAATGAATTTATTTGATATAATCCAACTCTTGTCCATAACGGTAGTCATTTAATTATAACGAAATAAAAGTAATTAAATAAATTTTAAAAAATAACCGTTATAATAAATATACATTATAAAACCTAAAATACACCATATAATACACAATGAATTTATATAATCAAAGCATAATATAACAAATACTTAATTTAAACAAAAATAAAAAAAAGATTGATTTTTGAAAATACCTAATTTGGTGAATTTGATTGACTTTTTGGATTAAAAGTGAGACCTGCACATGTATGATGTAGTAAGGGAGCTTTGTTGAAGATTTTGCCGATCATAAGTTGCGGATTGAGGTAAAAATGGGAGCATTAATGGGTAGGGTTTTTTTGGGGTAAAACTCTCCATTAATGGTGTTTTGCCCATTGGAAGCTATATACTCGTCACTTAATAGCGAGGAAATTTGTCCTCGCTAATGTGTTCATATGTCCCCGCTGAAGACAGACAATAACGAGGACAAAAAACATCAATGAAGAGAAGCACAACGACGAGGACAATTTTAATTTTAATCTTCTTTTTCTTCACTGAAAAAACCTTCACACATTGGCGAGGACAATAGTCATCGTTGATGAATCTCCTCGTAGATTAGGGTGTATTTAGTGAGGACAAGGATGTCCTCGCTAAATTTGTGTCCACGAATGACCACGCGTGTAGTAGTGTATTGACACACTACAAATTAACATAATTAATATGATAAACATTGGATACGTACATGACCATAGGCTCACACATATGGAAAATTTCCGAAACACTTATATGTTTATTGGTTCACAATATCCCAATGGAGTTTTTTTTGAAAAGATTCTCTGAATCAGATTTCTCAAAAATTAGATGATCATAGTGTTTACATTAGATTCAACAATTAAACCTATTAGAAACAATAAGTTTTCCTTAAGCATAGAGCTAGAGTAAGGTCATATAATTAAGGATTTGTATAAAGTGTATAATTATTTCGCCTTGAAATTAAATAAATGAAAAACCTAGGTTAACGTTGATATATCGAAAAACCCTCGAGCCATTCGTAAGGTCAAATAAGTATTGTTGAGCGTAAAAAAATAAGAAATGCTCAAACAAATTGCGCTCTCGACGAGTAATAATATCTCCTCGACAGTATCTTTACTCATAAACACCTCACACATTAGAGCGAGGGCAATCAGAGGATTGTCTGGACCTCCTCATTTTAATTTCGTTAACCTTTTTGGAAAATAGACGTCGGATGATTACACTGTACATAATTTTTACAAGATATCCACTAAAAACATTAACTCATAACCAGAACACAAGGGGTTAACCTCGCGGTTAAAATTTCCATCTTTAACCACCCACAGTCATGACTAAAATCATTCACATCTGTTGTCTATATAAAGACTATAAATATCCTAAAAAAGGTACGTATAACATTACACAAAAGGATCTTTTTTTTTTTTCAAAAGAAAACAATTCAAGAACGTTTATACAACGATTTAAGGAAAATATAAAAATCGCTTAAAGAGCCATTCTTCCAAGCAGAAATATCAATATTACGCCTTGCACTCTTTGCTGTAAGATCCGTAACGTTATTAAGTTTCCTGTTGACGAAGTTAACCTTTCAGGAAGGGAACTTCAAAAGCCAGCTCCTCATTTCGGCAATGAAAGGGTAAATCTGCCATCGAAGACCTGTGCATTTAGAAATACCTTGAACTAGTTCAAGGTTATCGGAGTAAAAAGAAACACTCCGAAGATTACAAATAGCAGCCTTTCTCATAGCAAGAAGGACCGCCCAGCATTCACCTTCAATAGGACTTCTAACGAATGATCTGGAGATAATCTTGTGAGTAATTTTACCTTCCTTGTCAATTGCAATTGCCGCTAGACCTGCAGGTTCATATTCTCTTTTAAAAGAAGCATCACTCATGAAAATATATTCTGAATTGTCCGTTAGTATTGGGTTATTTTCTAGCTTAATATCCTTATCTTCTTCATCCCTTGATGTATTTCTTTTCTTTTGTTCCCCTTCCTCAGTATTCTTATTAGCAAAGAGATCGTTCATAGCCGAATGAATCTTAAATAAGATGTCTTTAATAATCCATGGTGTATTTTCATGAAAACCCTTCATTTTCGCTTTCCATATGTTCCATAAAGTAAGTAAAAAATAGGCGGTAAATTCATTCTGATCCCATCCATTTTTAATATATTTCTTGCGCATTTCAATTAACCAATCTCCCAAGTGATATTTTTCCTCCTTTTCAATATGCATTTGTAACCTTGAGTTGGCCCATATCGCCATACTTAAAGGGCATTTTATGAAAAGATGTTCCATATCTTCCTTATCGAGTTCACACCATTCGCAGGTATCGTCTTTAACACATTTCCTGACTTTAAGATTTCTTTTGGTAGGTAATGCTCCATTACATACTTTCCATCCAAAAGATCTAACTTTGTTCATAACGTTTGATTTCCTGATACTCCAAAGATTACTATTATCATGCTTACCTTGAGAAGATGATTGCGCTTCATTTTGTACTTCCTTTTCCACCAATTTATGGTATCCTGATTTAGTACTATAAATTCCACCCTTCGAGAAAGGCCAAATTAATTTATCCTCTTCCTTGAGTAGCAAAATGGGAATTTTACATATATCGCTGACAATGTTTGGTGGGAAAAGTTGTCTAAGTAACTCCATATTCCAAGCGGTCATATCCTCATTAAAAAGTTGTGCTACTATATCCACTTTACATCCTGCCGGTTTCTCCAAAGTAATATTATTTCCAATCCAGTTTTGGCTCCATATATTAATATTTAAACCGTTTCCAATCCTCCATATTGAGTGTTGCTTAATAAATTGTATACCTTTATAAATGCTCGTCCAGCTCCATGATCTTTTATTAGAAAGTTTGGCGTTGAGAAGATTATCAAATGGAGAATAAATACCTTTTAATACTTTAGCCACCAGTGAGTCGGGATTGTTCATAATTCTCCAGGCCTGTTTAGCTAAAAGTGCCATATTCATTTTCTGAAAATCTCTGAAACCAATACCTCCGATAGATTTAGCTCTAGCAATTTTCTTCCATTTGACCCAATGAATTCTTTTTTTAGTGTTAGAGTTCCACCAGAAATTTGCAATGATCCCAGATAATTTCTTGCAGAGTGATTTAGGGAATTCGAATATAGACATTGCATAGTTAGGTATCGCTTGAAGCACCGCCTTTATAAGTACCTCTTTGCCTCCATCAGAAAGTATGTTAGCAAAATAGCTAGAAGATTTATTGAGAAGCTTGTCCTTAATATAATTTAAATTTTCTGACTTTGCTCTTTTAAGAGAGAAAGGTATCCCCAAATACTTGCCAAAAGCTGAAGTCCTTGTAACATTTAAATTCTTAGCCACCTCTTCACAAACATTCTCCGGAGTTCCTTTACTAAATAGAATTGAAGATTTTTGAAAATTAATTCGTTGACCAGAGGCTTGACAAAAAAGTGATATAGTATCTTTAAAAGCTTCAATTTCATTCTTATCAATATTTATGAAAAATAAAGCGTCATCGGCAAATAAAAGATGCGTGAGACTTGGGCAGTTTCTAGTAATTTTGATACCTTTGATATTACCTTCCCGACATTGATAATTGATAAGACCGATAAGACTTTCAGTTAGTATTGAAAACAGGAGCGGAGATAAAGGGTCGCCTTGCCGGATTCCTCTAGTCGGAGAAAATTTACTAAGTCTTTGACCGTTGACTTTTATTTGGAAAGATACTGAAGATATACAATTATAGATCCATTTGACCCATTTTTCACAAAAGCCAATAGCTTTAAGAGTTTGAACCAGAAAGTCCCAGTTGACTTGGTCATAAGCCTTCGCCATATCAATTTTAACAGCCGCAAAGTGTCTATTTGATTTTCTCTTATTTTTAAGAAAGAAAGAAATTTCCTGCGCAATTAATATGTTGTCCTGAATACTTCTCCCTTTAATGAATGCTGATTGGGTAGGCGATATTAGATCATCCATAATCGGCTGTAATCTATTATCAAGAATCTTAGAAATAATTTTATAGCTGAAGTTAAGACAAGCAATAGGTCTATAATCCGCAACTGATTCCTGAACCTCCCCTTTTGGAATAAGTGTAATCAAAGTGTCATTAAGGCCATTGAGTGGTGTATTATTCTTGAAAAAACTGTTAACAATTGTAAAGATATCATCCTTGAGAACATCCCAGTTTTCTTGATAGAAATTACCTGGAAGACCATCTGGCCCTGGAGCTTTTGATCCCGACATATCAAAAACAGCTTTTTTGACTTCATCAATATCAGGTAGTTTGGTAATTTCCTCATTCAAATTGTCAGAAACCTTGTTAGGTATATATTGAGATATATCCGCTCCTTGAGAACATGTTTCATCCGTGAAAAGTTTCATATAATAATCACAAATAATGTCTTTTATTTCCGCTTCATTCTCGGTCCAATAGCCATTACTATTTTTGATAGCACAAAATTTACTTGTAACTTTCACACACTGTATTTTTATGCAAATATATTGTTACAAAGCACCCTTTATAAGATATCTAACGTCTTCATTCTGAGGCACATTCTACCGTTGTCTTAAACTCCACTAACTTGAGAGTTATAATTTCAATAAGAGAACCCCACCTCATTGTTCACTGAATTTTGTGTTGTTTCTGGTTAGATCAATTCTATTCTCGAACTATTTGTCCATCTTCACCCCCTCTTATAGAATACAGTGGACTGCAAAGTAGGGACATTTTTTGTACTATTATTTTGGCACCGTCAATGTGAATCGCCCTCAAACCCATTGAGTAAGTCGTATTGGAAGAATAAACACTAAACACTAAGGGATGGAAGCCACTGCCAAGGACAAAACATAGGATGAGGAACCATTAGCATTACGAATGGAGATAAACAGACTAACCGCATCCAAAATCAAGCCTACTTGATAGCCTAACAATAATCCTCCGCTTGTTGTATAACCTGAAGGCCACGAGTCTCCAACCATCCAACCGCTTGAGTCAACTTTACCCACCACGTCAATAGATCCGAATTATAAGTTTTCAACATGTCGATAGAATTTATCCAAAACCCCAATTTCCTTTACGCCTAATTGATGGGAACATTCATTCACGAGGGATACTAATGTTATCATTAAATTTTTTTGTATATATTAATGTGTATATTGTTTTTTTAGACAAAGGAAACTAATATATTAAAACTTGCAACAGGAGTTTTAACCAACTCCTGAAGCATCAAAAGAGTTACAATCATTACATGCTAAGGAAACAAGATCAAATGGAAAATTACATAGCTATGTAGGAGATAATAAAGAATTAGAAACAGTCTTCGCAAGCCAATCAACGACTTTGTTCGCCGTTCTTCTAATACCACAAATACGGATATTATTGTGGTCTCTAACCATGTTTCAAATATCACCAAGGATAGCCCTGTCCTTCCCTTGACAGTTCGGGCTTGGTGAGTACACAACTTTAAGAACGGCTTCGGCGTCAGTTTCGATTCTGTAGCAAAGGGGAGCGTGGGCTAAATCAAATTGAACACCAGATCTCAGTGCTTTAGCTTCTGCTTCAAAACTGGAGGAAGCAACAATGTTCATGGCAAAGCCATTTACAATATCACCCTTCCAATTACGGATCACTGTAGCAGCGGAGGCTTTACCAATCTTGAAGGAAGCATCTACATTCATCTTTAGAGTATGCTGTGGAGGAGGTGACCAACTAGGGATAGTGGAAAGCCTATGCATAGGAGAGATGGGGTTAGAAGGTTCAACATGGGGTTCAGATGAGTTCCTATCACCTACGAAGAACACTTGACTGTGGAATAAGTCCAATAAGGTCATACAAGCGTCCAAATCAACAGGGATATTATGGAATATAACCTTATTCCTGGTTAACCAAATGACCCATAAGCAAAGTATGATGGTCAGAAGTTGATGGGATTTAACCTTAGTGTTATTCCCTTGATCAATAATTGATCCAACCCAGGATCCAAACCTCATATCATTACTAGGAGAAATGTGACAATGGAGGGGGGATAAGAACTAGAATTTTCTAGTCCATTCACATTTCAAGAAGAGGTGTTCAATAGATTCTTCTTCATTGAGGCAAATGTGGCATAAATCAGTAGAGGAACAAGAACGGGAGAACCTATTCTTTTCAGTGGATAGAGCATTCATCATCACTCGCCAGAAGAAGAATTTAAACTTAGGGGGAGCTTGGGAATTCCAACTTAACTTAATAATGTCAGAGAAGGGGACAGAGGATGTAGAGGGATGGATAGAAGGGATGACAGTAGGACGGAAAGCTGAAAGGTAGCCAGATTTACATGAGTATTTACCATCCTTGGTATGAGGCCAGATCCAATCCTCATCCTGAGTGGTCCATGGGATGTTAAGCGAAGAGATAACAATGACCATATCAGGGGTAAAAAGTTGGTTCAGCATGCCCATCTTCCAAGTTCGAGTTGGACTGTGGATCAGATCAGCCACGAACTTAGGAAAAGAAGGATCTTAAGAGTATGAATCAGGCTTATCAATAAGCAGTCCAGTCCAATTTTCATCCCAAATCAAGGTTTGATGACCATCACCAATAGCTTTAATCAAATGGGGTTTGAGAAAGGCACAAACTTTACGAATACTATTCCAAATTCAAGACCCTTTCTTTATATCCCCAGTTTCCATCAGGTCTTTATCAGGGAAATAAACACTCTTGAGTACAAGATGGACCCGTGAAGAGGGGCGAGTAAGAATTGACCAAGCCTGTTTTGCCAGGAGAGCTAGATTAAACATCTCAAGATTTTTAATACCAAGTCCTCCTACTTCTTTTGGGGAGGAGATTTTATTCTAGTTAATCCAGTGGATACCACGATCCTTTTCATTTCCCCAAAGGAAATGACAAGTTAGGGAATTTATCTTCTTAATAACACCTTTAGGAATAGCCAATAAGGACATAAAGTATGTCGGGAAGGTATGAATTATAGAAGAGATAAGGACAGCTTTCCCAGGCATAGATAGTAAGGATTTCTTCCAACCACTTAGTTTAGAAGCCATCTTGTCAATAAGGGAGTCCATTGCTTTAGTCTTGGAATTTCCCCAGTTAGTGGGAAGTCCAAGGTATATACACAGGTCCTCAGAAGTGGGCATACGGAAGGCTTCAGCTAGTAGGACTCTCATAGAATCAGGGTAGTTAGGACTCAAGAAAATGGAGGATTTGTTAAGGTTGATGGATAATCCAGAGGCAAAACAGAATTTATAGAGGATTTCCTTAAAGGCATAAATCTCCAAAACCGAGTTCCCAAGGAAGAAAATGAAGTCATCAGCAAACAGTAGGTGGTGGATATGAGGTCCATTTTTCCCAAGTTGTATACCTTTGATATCACACACCAAGAAATCAGATTCAATAAGAGAGGATAGAACGTTCGAGACTATAGTAAACAAGTAGGGTGAAAGAGGGTCTCCCTGGCGAAGACCACGAGAAGGTTTAAAAGCCCCTACCTTATTACCATTTACCAAGACATTGAAAGTAACAGAAGTAACACACTCTTTAATACAAGAGATCCAATTGGAATTGAATCCCATTCTATGAAGAACAGCAAAGAGGAAGGGCCAACTTACTCGGTCATAGGCTTTGTGGAGGTCTGCCTTGATGATGGAGTAGTTGTCTTTAGAGTTTTTCCTCAGGTGCTTAAGCTTGTGTAGAACTTCATGGACAATGATGATGTTGTCTTGGATGAGCCTGCCTTTAATGAATGCTGATTGAGCGGGCGAGATCACATGAGGGATAATACAAGAAAGTCTAATCACCATCACTTTCGAAAAGATTTTATAAAGGAAATTAGTGCACGATATAGGACGATATTGTCCTATTTTTTGGGGGTGTTTGCACTTGGGAATAAGTACGATATTAGTATCGCTAATAGAGCCTAAAGAAATGGAACCGGAAATCACCTCATTACAGATAGCAAGAATGTCATCCTTAATAAGCTCCCAATACTTACAGAAGAAGGAACCTGGAAAGCCATCAGGTCCTGGTGCTTTAGAAGCCCCCAGTTGCCATGTGGCTTGCTTCAATTCAGAAGGGGTTATCGGCGATAAAAGCATATCATTTTGGGAAGGGGAGATACAAGGGTTGATCTTTTGAATGATGGGATCAATGAGTCTAGGACCAGAATCCTCATACAGATCCTTACAAAAATTAATAACTAGATCATTAAGCTCGGAGGGGCTTGAAGTCCACGTATCATCCTCCTTCATAAGGGATACCATTCCGTTAGAAACTCTCCTGATACGAGTAGATAGATGGAAAAACTTTGAGTTTCTATCACCTAATTTAAGCCAAAGAACTCTGGATTTAGTGGCCCAGTACTTCTCTTCAAGAGACCAGAAAAATTCAATCTCTTTAGAAATTGACGTGAAAAGGTCCTGAGAAGAGGGAGGAAGACCATTTGGGTTAGATTGCATAAGAGTCTCGAGTTTCTTAGACAGTAAATTAATGATAAGAGCATTGTTCTTCAAGTTAACTTTCTTCCATCTAAGGATTGTTCTTCTGCATCTTGCCATCCTTTTTGGGAATCTAACAGAGGGGGGGACCCGAGAATCTTCGGGTAGATGAGAGGCATTCTTGAATTGCCAGAGAACAAGAATCAATATCAATCCAGGATGGATCCAGTTTGAAAGCTGGTCTTGGATTAACAAGGGGGGGATCATCCCAATGAAAAATCATTGGAGAATGGTCGAAACCTATCGGGGGAAGATTATGGATCCAAGAATCAGGGAATAAATCAAATCAGGCAGCAGAACCCAGGCCTCTATCCAGTTTTTGTAGAATCAAATTATCCTCACTACGGTTATTCCTCCAAGTGAAGGAACAACCTTTAGAAGGGATCTCAGATAGCTCGTTAAGGATAATATTATTGTTAAAAAGACGCATTTCAGAGGGATTCTTCCCTAACCCCCCCACTTTTTCTTGGGCAATACGTATATCATTAAAATCACCAATAAACACGTTAGGGGCTAGAGGATTTTTGTTAGTAACATCAATAATATAATCCCACAAAAGTTTTTGCTATTAATATCCGGTAAAGAGTAGATAAAATGTAAAAACCAAACAGAACCAAAGTCATCAACAGAAGAAATAGAAATATGATTAACATAAAAGGAAATAACATCGGCCAGCCAACCTTCCACCGTCAAAATAGCCAGACCTCCTGAAAGACCCACAGGGTCAACACTCCACAGCAGATTCATCTTCAATTTCTTCGCCAAAATAAGCATCTTCTTCCTTTTGGTCTTCGTCTCTGAAAGCCCGATGACCCGGGGTTTATCCTTAGAGATTATCTCCCTAAGGTTTTGGACCGTCAAGGGGGACCCCGTCCCTTGACAGTTCCAAAAAACCCGATCATGGATCAAGTGGGGGTTGCTGAGAGCAACCACCCACGTCATTAGGGATAACCGTCGAAAGAGGAACCACGTCAACAACCATGTCTAATAGGGGGACTTCTATCAAAGCACCATCACTCTCCTTAAACCCGACCATCTCAGAGTGGGATAACTTGCGCTTCTTCGCACTTGGTCCTCCCTTATCTTCCACCGGACGCTCCATTGATATAGGGATTTCGGTGAAGGAGAAGGAAGAGTCATGGATCGGAGTATCAGTAAACAAATAAGTGCTAGGAGACACCATAGGAGTAGATGAGCCAGAAGAGGGAGAAACCGGGTTAGTGCCCACTTTATCAGGCTCCGCTCTGAGTGAGGAGACCACTTCATCTGTAGTATGTGAAGGAGAGGAGGAGATCGGGATGGGGGTGGTATTCGGGGGGTTAGGAGAGTTGGGAGGCGTGTATGGGAGAGGTGTATTGTAAGCGGTGGGGGGAGATGAAGGGTTAGTAGAAGGGTTCACATTAGGAGACTGAGCAGGAGTAGTGTTGATATTAGGGTTAACCCATTGAAGATTCGTTTTGCCCCGAGTAGGATTAGCACGTGACCAAGTACGGTTCGACCCACGACTACCAGATGTGGGTTTGGCTATAACCGGCCCATCATTCTTATTTGGCTAGGCTGGCCATTTAGCAGAAGAAGAGTTTCCATCAAATTTCCTTTTAGATCCAGACCAAGAGGGAGGAGTGCTGGGCTTGTTTTGCTTAGGATTGGGCCTAAAAGAGGACTTGCGAGCATGGGACTTAACACGTGTAGCAATAGTACCCCAACATTACCTTTACCAGATGAAGACTTAAATATATGCTCAACTCTGGTCGGATCTGAGCAAACATCTTTTAATAATTCTTTAACTACCAGAGCATAACCTTGTACCGGATCATTGGGACAACCTTGTAAGAACTCAGGGACATTCTCTTCCTTTTTAACCCCATCCTTATCATTGGATTGAGTATTAATGGAAGAGGGACCACCACTATTTTGATTTTTAGAAGAAACATCCTCAGAAGAAGGTAAAAATGAGTCGTCACTTCCCAAAATAATATGGGAAGGGTCATCCAGATCATCCACCACCACAACATTTCTACCTCTACCCTTGACTGGAGTGATACTCATCCAATCACCAAAAGGGATTTTGACGTAACCTCTACACCGGACTTGTTCCTCTTTATACAGACCACACTCACTAGCTGTGTGGGTAAGAAGGCCACATAAAAAGCAAAATTTACTGAGTTTCTCGAACCTCACCTTAACTTCAAGAGCAGGAAGAGATGGTCTTTCAATATTAAAGGATTTGACCAGGGGTTTCTCAAGTTTCCAAAGAGCTCTGACGCGAAGGAGTTTCACAGTATCACTAACTTTGTTAATATCATAAGCTAGAAGGGTACAGTCCAAATTTTTACAGATATCTTTGGCATTATCAGGGGTAACGAAAGCTGGAGGGAGATTCTGGAAATGGATCCAAAAGGGAGCCATGGAGAAATCAGCTTCACTCATAGACATTTCCAGATGCCAGGCTTGAAGGAGGAGTAAATGTCCATTGATAGACCAGGGACGAAAGTTCCAGGTGTTGAGAAGATCCTCACGAGAATCAAACATCAGGAAAAAGGTGTTAACCCCAACAGAGACCACATGCATCTTGCATCTAAGGCCCCAAGATCTGTTAGCTGCATATTCGACTGTATCAGGAGAGATTTCAGAGGATGAGAGGGTTTTAGAAAGTAGCATGTATCTTCTAGCAAAGATTTCATCTGGTTTATAGTAAGGAGTGAGTTTCATGGTGATAATCGAGTCGGAAGCCATGGATAAGGTTGAGGAAGAAGAGAGAGTTATCAGCCGAAGAGTGAGAAAGATAAAGTGAAGAAAATAATGAAAGAGGGATTCGAAATATAAGAACAAGTAAAGCGTACAAAGGAAGCCTAAGAAGGATTCTTGGGATTACAAAGAAAGTAAGTAAAAAGGAATCTCGGGAATGAACAGAAAGGAGGTATAGAGCCGTGCAAAGCGTGTGTAGTAAACCAAGAAGGGAATGATTATGGACTAGGGAATAACAAAAGACCACCATTAAAGAGAGGAGAGAGAGCTCATTCTAGAGAGAAGGAGGAGAGCTCATATAATAATGTAAGTAGTCGACAATTGGCCCGTTGTTACACTTTGTTAGTGAGAGAATTGATACCTGAAATTGAGATGTTGGTTTGGAAAGAGGAGGAGCTTTATAGAAACTCAAGGAGGCTAAATATCTAACCATCGAGCAGACACTTTAATGTGTATATGGGTTTACTTTATTTGTAGTAAACATTCTTTGATCAGCTAGACTATTTTTGTTGTGAAATAATTTGTAAAATAAAAAAAAAAATCAAATTTATAACATTGGCAAAAAAACATAAAACATGAAAAGTAAACTTACTTATTGAGAATCCGATTAGATCTGATATTTTTAATACGCTATGTACCAGTGTTTTACCTATGTTTGGCTTTCACATCCAGCATATAATGTTAATTAGTAAGAACAAACAAACACTTGAATTTAACAATACTGTAAAACTCTCCCTCTCTTAATAATTTCAAAAATTGATGAATGAAAAAAAAATTAATGATCATGTATTTATAGGTTGAAAACACATAGTAAAGTAGAAGAAGAAATATAACATGTAGAGAGAGAGAGGTACTTTTTTAGAAATGTATATGTTAAAAGTGGTTTATGCATTTATTTTTTAGGTAAATGGAGATTCAAAAAATTATAGCCGTCGAAATTAAAAAAAAAAATTTGAAGATTATTTTTCATACCATCCCAACTAGGGCTGTAAACGAATCGAGTCGAGACGAATACTAGATGTGCAAGCTTGTTTGATAAGATTTACGAGCTGAGTCGAGTCGAGCTCATATTTGAACGAGTCGAGTTTTTCAAAATTTGTTTGTTAACATATCGAACGAGCTTTTTTCGAGCCGAACTCGAGTTATTAACAAATAATTTTTTTATATAGGTTTAATGATTTATTTATTGATAATTAAACATTAATGTACTAGATCCTAAATATTAACGAGTTAACGAACGAGTTCGAACAAACTTTTTTGTTTGTTAGTATAAACGAACGAATTCGAACAAACTTTTTTCCAAGCCGATCTTGAACTGCTCGCGAGCAGCTTGGTTCGTTTACCGCCCTAATCCCAACTAATCACTTTTAGAGTTTAGTATCTCATTCAGTGCTAAATATTTTTGGACCTATGACAAAATATTCTTAATATCCAATATAAGAGCTACAATTTTGATATTGACTATGGAAAATGCGGTAAGGGCCAATGATGAATACCGACCTTTGGGACCATGGATTTAGCCTATTGACACATACTTTAGTTATAATTTTATAAATAAAGATAGTATATGAGATAAGTACGAACTAATTTATCATTTGTGAATATTTACATTTTGGGTTAAGCATAATGTTAGTATCATTCAGGTTGCCCATAGAGAGACACAAACAAAATATCATATCTTGAGTAATTTTGTATCATAGAAATCATAGTTATATTGTACTACAATGGTTTATTGGTAAATGAGACAAAACTTCTTTGTTCAAAATTTCCCACATGAATAAAATCTACTTGTCTCAATGCATATGAGAGGGGGAGAGAGAAGCACAAAAGAACACTACGTCGAGGAAGGTTAATTTTGACCTTGAACCTTCTTCCGTAAGGGTTATCAAATTTACTAGCTATAAGTGAACGTGATATCTTAAATTGTTTAGAGTTTGTGTAAACCAATTCTATGAAGCGTAAATAGTATCTACCTAAACAATTTTTGGTTCAATTGGTTGCGCCAATTCACGACCCTAGACAATTCATGGTATTTCATGGTATTATACAATACTCTATCTTATATTTTTGAAGATACGATAACCATTAAATTCTTAGCTTATCATTCACTTATTCATGTAGTACTACCTATTTAGTCCTAGGAATGGTTTGGGGAGATCTCATCACAATGTGTCACACATGATTTGGTTTTCCTATACCTAGATTGTGGGATCTCCACTTTGGTATGTAAGGTTTTGTTAGTCTTATAAGGGGCTGAATAAGTCACTAATCAAGATCACTACTAATTAAAAAATATATTGATAGCTAGGTAATTTCATTTCCTCTTACAATTAAAACCTATTTTAATAATATCTTTAGTACAAGAGGACCAAGAGATTATGAGTATGTTTTGAATGCTATAGACCCCTGTATAAACAATGACATGAATACTAGACTTATCAGACCAGTGAGCCTTAAGGAGATAAATGATGCACTTTGGGACATGGGGAATGATAAAGCCCCAGGTCCTGATGGGTTACTTCTATATTTTAAAAAAAAAAATATTGGAACTTAATCAAGATAGATATACTAAGATGTATTACTGACTTCCTATGGAATGATGGGAATCTATACCAAATAGATAAAACCCTTGTAACACTGATTCCTAAAGTTAAAACCCCAGCTAAAATAACTCATTATAGACCCATTAGCTACTCTAATGTGATATATAGAATATTAGCTAAAATATTAGTTAAAAGGTTACAAGAAATCATGCCTATTATAATAAATGAAAGTCAAAATGCATTTGTACCAGGTAGATAGATAACTGAAAATATACTATTATCTCATGAGGTGAGCCACTTTCTAAAAAGAAAAAGGAACTCGAATAATCACTATCTAGCTATAAAAGCTTATTTAGCTAAAGCCTATGATAATGTGGAATGGTATTTCCTAAATGTTATGTTAATTAAAATGAGTTTTAATAATAAGTGGATCAAATAGATTATGGGATACGTAACTTCAGTTTCATACTTTTGTTTGCTAAATGGAGATCAAATCCCACTGAATAATCCTACTAAAGGACTAAGGTAGGGGGATCCTTTATCCCCCTTCTTATTATGTAAAATAACTCAGGCACTGTCTTCTCTTATTAAGAAAAAGTTGGAGCGAAATTGCATAAAAGGGCTGAGAATTACCAGAAGCTGCCCCACACTTAGTCATAATTTTTTTGTAGATAATAGTTTATTCTTTTTGAAAGCTGAGATAGAGGAAATTGAGGAATTTAATATCATACTTAATGAATATAGTAATGCTTCGAGGCAAATTATAAATCTAAATAAAAGTGGAGTGGTGTTTTGTAAAGACACTCTTGAGGAAAAAATACACAAAAATTTGGCTATTTTGCGCATGAATAAACTTGAAACTCTTGGTAAATACCTTGGTCTCCCTGTAGACTGGGTGAGATCTAAGGTTAAAGCTATGAACTAGATGATGGATATTATAAACGAGAAACTTGATATATGGGACACCATGTATCTTTCTGAAGCTGAGAGGGAAGTGTTGATAAAAGCAATTATCATTGCCATCCCAACATATACAATGGTTGTGTTCTCCATCCCAAACACTATATGTGATAAAATAAACGCACTAGTGGCTAAATTTTGGTGGAATAGAAATAAAAAAACAAAAATCATTGGGCATCTTGGAATGAAATGACCATGAACAAATATGAGGGAGGTATGAGGTTTAAAGAAATGAAAACAAAAAATAAAGCTTTGTTGGCAAGAAATGCATGGAAAATCATGAAAAAATTTAATTCCCTATTAGCAAAAACATCAAAAGGAATATACTATTGTAAAACTGAGTTATTACTGCTGAATTAGGTTATCATCCCTCATGGGGATCGAGAAATATCCTAGAGGGAAGAGATCTATTTAAAAATGATCTTAACTGGAAATTAGAAAATGGACTACATATTAACATTTGGAACCAAAAATAGGTTCCAGGTGTAAGAAGAGTTAAAAGAAAAAGAACTGCCCCTACAAAAAGTCTCTGATTTATGTTATGACAATTCAAATATTTGGAATACAGATATTATTGATCTTTACTTCTCTGAACCTAACATGTCCTATATTAAGAGTATAAGTACTCCATTTAATAAATATGATATGTAGCGATTTGGAAAATTTCTAGAGATGGAGAAGTTACATTAAAAGAAATGTATACTTACTTAAAGAAATGTGAGGAAAAATATATATTACAAAAGAGGAAATAAATATCTTGCTCCTATGTCACCCCAAATACACTTTGGAAGGAGTTTTGGAGCAAGAAAGTCCCTCCAAAGATAATTTTTTTTATTGAAGGTCTGTAAAGGGATCTTACCTACAGAAGAAAATAAATATTAGAGGAAATGTGCTGAGTATAAAATATGTAAACTATGTAACATGGAGGATGAAAATATGTAAACTATGTAACATGGAGGATGAAAATACTGAATTTATTTTTTGCCTAAGTAAGAGCTTTCTGGCTTATCTCTCCAATGCAACTATACTCTAAACACCCAAGTACAAGTAATATTGATATATGGATTCATGACTTGAATAAATTGAAGGATTGTACTGATTTAGCAGATAGACAGCTTGGAAATTTAGTGTCATTTCTCTTATGGACAGCTTGAAAAGTGAGAAATAAATGTTTATATAAAGGAGTAAAACCTGACCCTATATTTGCGCTTTCATCGACATTAAAAGCCTATGATGATTACTTTAAATGCTTTAAAACAACTTATGAGGATGAAATTACTTTACAAAAAAATAATATTGGTAACAACGAAAGGAAGGAACAACAGGTAATAGAAGGAAAAAAGGAGAGTTTACATAGGAGATAGGAAAAGGTACTGGTGGAAAAGAATATATGGAAGAAAAGATTACTAAAAATACTATAATTGTTAATTTAAATGCTTCTTATAAGACAGAGAATTGTCCTTCATCTGCTTGTGTACTTAGAGATAATAATGATAATCTAATACATGGTTGTGCATGGTTATTTTCTTGTAACAATGTCGAGGAAGCGGGGCTAATTGGAGTGAGGAGTGGTCTACTTTTAGTGATCAACTTCCATTATAAAGATGTAGTAGTGCTATGTGACAGCAAAGTGGTGATAGATGCTTTGAGTTCGTCTACAACTCATCCGTTCTCTCGTCTTCTTCTTTTTAATCAGGATACTAAATCGTTTTGTAATAATAGAAGTGTTAGTTTCTTTCATATTCCTAGGAAAGAAAATAGTATAGCGGATTGGGTCACTAAGCGCAAACTATTGGGTATGTTGCCTAGTGATTGAGTTGAAAATCCTCCTCCGCAATTAACGGATTTGTTATCTTCCTTCCCGATTCCTAGTGGAATTGGTTTATTATTTTCTTGTAATGAACTGTATTTGCATTTTAATTTTAAGTATTTTGATAAAAAAAACACACACAACAAAATGGAATTCAAGATAACCCCCTTCTGCCAAAAAAGAAAAAAAAAAAAGAGACAACCCCATAACTTCTCACTAGGGTTGAGCAAATGAGAACCAGAAAACCAAACCGAACCAATAAAAAAACAAAACCAAAAAACCAAATGGTTCGGTTTTCAATTTTTGAAATCCAATTTTTTTTGTTCAGTTCACTATGTAAAATTGATCCAAAAAAACCGAATAAAAACCAAACCGATCAAGGATAAAAAAGAAAGAATGTGAGAATTTTTTTAGAAGAATTATGTGGGAGAAAATTTAGTTGAGTATTTATCATCTATGTGAAATCTTTTGTTTTATTGATTGATGGTGTTATTAGTGAGAATTTTTTTATATCACTTAAGATTATATTAGTAAGTGTTAATTTGATTGGTTTTATTAATTATTATTGTATGAATTCAGAAGTAATAGTTTTAATTTTATAAACCTATTTAGTATTGTAATTTAAGATAATCGTTATTAGAATAGTAACATAATTGTATTTGAATATTAGTCGATATTGGATCATGTACTTCAAGAAATCGTATGACAACGGTTATTGGTCAAGCAGCTAAATACATAGTGAACCAAAACCAAACCAAAACGAACTAATTCAGAACTAAAAATCAAGTGTGAAACCAAATGCGAACCGTCCGGTTTGGTTTTTATATTATAAAAACCTGAAATATTCGGTCAGTTTAATTTGGCCAAAAACCGAAAAAGAACCATACTCATTCATATTTCTCACAATTAGAACCATACTCATTCATATTTCTCACAGTTATGAGACTAGTACTTAGAAAATTTATTGATGAGAGACTCTATAATGTCGATGTGGGAATAACTTTTGGACTTCTCATATGCTAGGAACAATAGAAAAGTCAAACAAGAAGGCTAATGATAGCCATGGTAACAACAGCCTATGGTTTATATTCTTTATTTTCGAAATAACGACAGCCTATGAATTGAAGAAAGAAGAAGACGAAAAAAATTCCCTAACCTCTTTAGCTTGGTGAAATTTTGCAACCAGCATCTTTCATGTCAACCGATAAAGTATCCCTTACAATTAATTAGATTCGATTGTTTTATAAGTTGTAGTCAGCATTTCGAATAATTTACCTTTAAAATTCTGATAATGGAATAATAAATTCTGAAGAAGCAAATGCATGATTGAAGGAATTTTCTTTTCCTACCACCCCTAGATTTTATCTAGATTAATTGAATAATCTAAGTTATGCTTTTTGTACTTATATTCTTTTCTTTACTTTTGCTCAACAAGTGGCAGACATGTTAGTTCACTTTTATTACCAAAGCTTTGTGTTCTTTTTCTATAGCTCTGACAGGAATATGGATGTTTTGAAATTACCTAAACAATATAACAACTAAGTCTTAACAACTCCTCACTAGATTTTTTCAGCAACGAAAGCTCATTTTACTGTCACCTGGGATTTGCACGTTTTTTTTACCTACTTCGATCTCATATGTAGAGGAAACTAAATAATAAACCCATTTGTAATCTAATGGAAAGAAGAAGCAAAAATGATTTAGTGTGTTGTATGATTTTGTTCAGCTGCTGGGGTTATGCAACTGCTTTGCTTTCTCCAGATGGTGTCAATTTTGAAGGTAAATATATGTTTCAGCTTATTCTTGCATTAATCAGCTGCCTTAAATGTTTTGGACTAATTTTCAAGATAATCCCTTGTTTTTATTTGAGTACTTATATTTACCCGTGTTAGTACTTTGTTGAGTTTCTGCCAGAGTTTAACGATTTTAGTACTAGAGTCATGACATATGTTCAGTTTTCACTGTTTATAATGAAGTTATGAATGCATGTGCCACTATTGATATTCATAAGGTTAATGGCACCAAATCCCCTAGGGCCATTCATAGTACGATGTTAATTAGTTTTTTAGTTAAAAAAGATCACCAGTCTGCTTATTGGTCTCAATACTCAAGTACTCGTTCCCCATGAATATTAATTTCACTAATAGAACATAATGACCAAAATACTCTTTGGTTGAGAGAAAAATTAACTAAATTAAGAGCATCGGAGCTCGTCAAGATCCCTAAGTTTTTTTTTTTTTTTTTGATTATTGTTATATCCTTTTTTGTCATATCTACCTCTAATAAAAATTTGTTTAAAGTTTTTATAAGGACACTATTGTAATTTAATTAATTAATTAATTATTTTAAATAAATAATTGGGTAAAATAGAAATATGCCACAGTAGTTTAAAAAAAAGTACAAAACAATTTTATATTTACAAAATTCTACAAAAAGTCCCTATGATTATTTGCTAAATATCAAAAGAATTGCATTCAAAGTCCCTACAAATCCTTATACTTTACAAAACTAAAAAACTAAAACTGAACAAGTAATTTAGTATACTAAAAAATCTAGCAATCTCACATAATTAATAAAACATTGTAATAGAGGAGGAATAATATAAGAGTTCAAGAAGTTGCAATAAAGAAACAAGTGACGACTCTCACGTTGATAGATACGGACTATTTTTATAAATACCCCAAATTTTCATAATTTTTAATAAGAGCGTGACATTTTAATGTTTGATTTTGGATTAGTAGTGGTTATTACTTGTTCAAGTATCTAAAAGTTGGTTTAAAATTATTTTCTTAGTGCAAGCTTTGATGGATATCAAGGATGGTTTGCATGATCCACGAGGTGTATTGAAATGGGATATTAATGCTGTTGATCCATGCAGCTGGACTATGATTACATGTTCGCAAAATAATCTAGTAACCTCTCTGTAAGTCTCTCCACATGCTTAAATGCTTTTCATCAATTCTTTTTACAAAGATATCTTTAAGAGTATGTTGTTTATTAAAGACTAAAGAGTATGAATTATAATATTAATGCAGGGCAATTCCAAGCCAAGGCTTATCAGGAACAATATCACCAAGCATAGGGAACTTGACTCATCTTCAGAGTGTGTGAGTATATATATATATTTACCTTACCGAAACAAAATAATTTAACTATATACACTTTTCCAGGCTCCTACAGAACAACAATATATCCGGAAAAATTCCTTCAGAAATCGGAATGCTCCCAAAACTTCAGACAATTGATCTCTCTGAGAATTTGTTGATAGGCGAAATACCTTCTTCTTTAGCTGAACTTAAAAGCCTTCAGTATCTGTAAGCATTCCAAATCATATGAACATATCATCTAGCATATGTGTTAATGCTAAGAAATTTTGTTTATTAACTAATTGAAATGGTATGTACAGGAGACTAAATAATAATACTCTCACCGGAACTATTCCTTTGTCGTTAGCTAATATGACACAGCTAATATTCCTGTAATATTCTTCCTGTAATATCCTTCTCCCTATCAATTAATTCTAAGTATATATTGAATCTTCATTTTTCAGAGACTTGTCTTTCAATAACTTGAGTGGTCCTGTGCCGAGTATAATGGCGAAAACATTTGAGTATGTTTATTTTTATCTCTAAATTTTCTCTTGGCTCACGAATTTAAACAATTTTTTTTATCTACAGCGTTTTAGGAAATCTTATAGTATGCCCCGTAGGGAAAGAGTCTTTTTGTAATGGAACAACACCTATGCCTCTCCCATTTTCTCTAAATAATTCACAGAGTAAGCCAGTTTTATAATCTAGTTCTTGTCAGATATATACTTTCCCTCGGTCTAATTAAGAAAAATAACTCTATTTGCTATTGAAGATTCTCTGCCTTCAGGAGAACCTCGAGGACATAAAGTTGCTATGGCTTTTGGGTCATGTCTTGCCTTCATCTGCGTACTAATGCTTGGATATGGTGTTTTTCTTTGGTGGAGAAAAAGGCATAACAAGCAGATATTCTTGGATATAAATGGTGAGTATAAAAATCTACTATTAAATGCTTAGAAGTTAGAGTCGTCTCTAATATTAACGAATCTCTCTCAAAAACTATAGAGCAATTACACAACCATGAAGATGTATGCTTAGGAAACGTGAGGAGATTTGGATTTAGAGAACTTCAAGTCGCTACTAAAAACTTTAGTAGCAAGAACATACTCGGAAAAGGCGGATTTGGAAACGTCTACAAAGGTTATCTCCAGGATGGAAGTGTTGTAGCTGTAAAAAGACTCAAAGATGCTAATGCTATTGGTGGAGGGATTCAATTCCAAACTGAAGTGGAGATTATAAGTTTAGCGGTTCATAGGAATCTCCTCCGTCTTTACGGTTTCTGCATTACACCAACCGAAAAGCTTCTTGTCTACCCCTATATGTCCAATGGAAGTGTCGCTTCACGCCTCAAAGGTAGAAAAAACCAACTTGATTTTAACCATTCTTGAATGATTTATTCTCACCCAAAGACCATTTTTTTAAGTGATAAGTGTTGTTTATGCATGAACAATTGAATGAAACTTATTATGTTAAAATCAGACTTCACATGGATTATTAGACAATATTTGTTTGCATTTAATGGGATCTTAAAGTGATTCAATAAAACACAAGGTCAATAAGATTGTTTGTTATTTTACAAATTAAGATCTGAATGACTCTTAGCTTATCTGTTTCCACAATCATTCATGGTTCATTAAGACACAGGACCAGTTAAGAGTCATCCAGATATGAAATGGTAAAAAGAAAAAAACCGTTTTATTGGCCCATTGGACAGAGTCTTACAGAATTAAATGAAGGCCCCGTTAACTATACTTTTATTTGTTTTTAGGAAGACCGGGTCTAGACTGGAACACAAGGAAGAAAATAGCATTAGGAGCAGCAAGGGGATTATTATACTTGCACGAACAATGTGATCCGAAGATCATTCATAGAGATGTCAAGGCTGCAAATATATTACTTGATGATTATTGTGAAGCTGTAGTAGGAGATTTCGGATTGGCTAAACTCTTGGATCATCGAGATTCACATGTCACAACCGCTGTTAGGGGTACCGTGGGACATATTGCTCCCGAATATCTCTCCACCGGCCAATCATCTGAAAAAACCGATGTTTTTGGTTTCGGGATTCTTCTGCTAGAATTGATCACTGGGCAACGAGCTTTGGAATTCGGGAAAGCAGCAAATCAGAAAGGAGCTATGCTTGATTGGGTAAGCATGACATATATATTTCGAGAAGCATGTTATAAGATCAATAATATGCACATGTTTGTCTGTTTTAGGTAAAGAAGATTCACCAAGAGAAGAAGCTTGATATGCTAGTTGACAATGACTTGAAAAACACCTATGAAAGAATAGAAATGGAGGAAATGGTACAAGTCGCTCTATTATGCACACAATATCTACCTAGCAATAGACCTAAAATGTCAGAAGTTGCTAGAATGTTGGAAGGAGATGGACTAGCAGAAAAATGGGAAGCTTCTCAGAGAGCTGAATCTACAAGGTGCAGAGCTAATGTTAATGAATTTTCCTCTTCAGACAGATATTCTGATCTTACAGATGACCCTTCGTGGCTTGTGCAAGCCATGGAACTCTCCGGACCAAGGTGATATTTTTTCCAAGAGGTGCATAACACAGAATTTAATTCAACTTTTGTATAATAGCGTACTGCAAAAAGAATAAGTTTGTTGAGTCTTCATTGTACATAAATCAGATTTGATAATTTGACTTGGCAGAGATCAAGTCGTATCTTCGTGATCTTGTAAGAATAACAACGAAAAACTATCTCGTAAAGGGTCCTTTAACGAGAATTTTTTCAATTATAATTGGAATTAGGAGTTACTAATAATGATATAAAATTTCATTTCAAATTTCTGTACTACTTATAACTTCTTTAATCTTGTGCAAGCTACACACCATAATTAGATCTCTCCAAGAGATACTAAGAATAACATGCAATTATTAATACTATTACATTTAAATATAGAATTTGAGATATAACACCCAAATTCCCCTGAGACATTAAAAGTTTAGCTAGCTCTTTGTCTCCCAAGCTCAAACAGCAGTTTCTCAATGATAATTTAAACTAGGAGTTACTAACAATAAAAAGAAATTATATTTAAAATTTCAGTACTAATTACATGTCAAAAACATAATTATGTCTGTCCAAGAGATATTAAAAATTACATACAACCATGAATACTATTAGATGTCAATATGGAATTTAACATATAACAGCCACATCCCTAAGACATCAAATTTCAATTCTGTTTTGTTTCCCAACTCAATAAGAATTTTCTCAAGGCTTGGTGATTTAGCTAATAATACCTTGATGAGTTCGAATTCCCCCTCTGCCCCGGTAACATTTTTCATTTGTACACTTTTAAGTTCTTCCAGTTTACGTCTGAGTAGTCTTGCTCTTTCAGGAAAGACAAAACCACAGATTTTCGCAAAGCCAATACAAATAAAATGCAGTCCCTTGGTTTAAATCAGTATTGATGGAAAACTAGGAAAGGATAGATCATTATTAGTAGAATCATAAAAATAAAAGACATGAAATGTGAGAGAAACAACCAACTTAGTCACCTAAATATTAATAGGTTTCAAGTTAGGGGAGCTTCTTATCAAACAAAAAACAATTGACAGCTCATCCCATATATTTGAGTTTATTGAAAAGAGCTCAAAATCCTTAAGGTATTTTTAACTAGTCCAAGATTTGTTTGCGGCTTACCTGAAACCAAGGACTAGAAGAAACAAGTGTAAAGAGATTTACAGGAAAACAAATATATTCTGCATTTAATACCATGATAAAGTGATAGCCTAACCGGAGGCTCTCAAGTGCAGGCAGACTATTGAAGAACTCGATTAAATCGCATTGTTTTGCAGGTACATCTGGTGAAATATAAACCGAGAAGAGAAGTGGGACATGTTTTAGGATAATTGATTTTATCATGCCTTCAAAACAGAAAGTTTTCAGGTTAGGAGCATTGATCTCAAGATCATGAAAATCCAAACAAAACTCCAGCTCCAAATAGATACATCACATAGTTTCAGCGAAATCAGCTGACTAAATCCTTGAAAACTTTGTGGAATCTCAATCAAACAAGACCGAAGGCTCAACTTAATTAGTTGTTGGCATGTAAAAAGCGATAATATGGCAATCTATAAAAGCCACTTGTCCGCATTTCAAGTTTAAGATACTTTATACCATTCCTCAAAAGGAAAAATTAGGTTATCTATTTCAGGACAGCTATTTAATCCAGGTATAGAGAGTTTAAAATTGGCGACTGGTCGAAGCAAAAGAAATTGACACAATAGCATTGCAAGTGTGATTCTAGGTGATTGTTTTCCAGATAATTTATTCCACAGGGTCTCATCGAGTACTAATTTTAGAAGTTTGGTCCAGATATACCTTCATTTATTTGATAAAACACTTATCCTAACAGTATCACGAGATGGCAAAGACATCAAGATGGTGAGTATGATATTGTTCGGAAGAGTACTTAAAATATCACAGGGTTGAACTAGAACCGATGCCATATTTTAGCTGCAAAGAAATTAGTCATAGTTTTAGGGACGTTGACATAAATGGATAAATAACATTTCTTTAGCAACAACTATTCTGGAACCGTACATAAAAAGCTCAAATGACAACCAATCCAATTGCATAAGGCACAAATGAATGTACATGTATATTTCCTAAGATAATTTACTATGGGTGAGTTTTACTTAAGTCCATGACTCATTAAATTTATCAACTAACAGTTTGATTGCTACTACTGCTCCATTTGAAGCTTATACTGATTTAAATCTTCAAAGTAATACTAAGAAAATAAATTAATTGAAGTTTTTCGGTGAGTGGAAAAACTGAGTTAAAAAAAGCTTATGTGTGAAATAGCTGGAAAAATAAGATCAAAAACACTGTACAAATAAATTAAAGCTTTAATATTATGAAAAAAATAGAAAAAAACATTGTTATAATCTGACTTCATCGGACTATTTCGATATTAAAATCAGAATAGATCATTATTTTCCTTACCTGAACTAGTAATGATCCAACAAGTACAACTGGTGTATCGACTACAGTTAGTACCGAATTCACCAAACGATAGCAAATTAAAAAGAAGGAACAGGAGAGACTATTTGTGTACCACTATGTTATTTAGTGTCTTTGAGCTTTTTACAAGATATATTTGAGACTGAACGTATAATATAGTAAAGAACTAAGGATTAAAAAAGAAGGTTATTTGGTCAATAGTACTAGTAAAGAAGAGGATGAGAATCTCAAAAAGCTAACATTTTTTGGGTCACATATGTGTTTAGAAAACGTAAGTAAATTGAATACATGTCCCAGGTGAATGAATCCTCATAAAACAGTACAAATCGAATCATAATTAGTGGCCTACAAATAAGATCTATAAAAACACAATGTTAAAAGATAGGGTAGCATTGGCAATAACACCCATATTGACATTGACGTTAAACTTGATCTTCTTTCTAGGCATAAATTACTTCCGCTTTAACTGATGCTCGTCGAAATTTAACGAGTTCTTTGACGATCTTAAGTTCCACTTTATCAGAAATTTGTTCTGCGGGCACAATCAACATATCCTCAAGGCTTGGTGATTTGGCTAATAATAGCTTAATGAGTTCCAATTCAGTCTTTGTTCCCGTAAAATTTTTCAGTTTCACGTCCTTAAGTTGTTTCAGTATTATATCTGAGTAGTTTTGCTCTTTCAGGAAATCCAGAACCACATTTGGGTTGGAAGGAGTCTCAAAGGAAAACTAGAAATGATCATTATTAGTAGAATCTTTAAGATAAAAGACATGGTATGTAAGAGAAACATTCAATTTACTCACCCTGATATAAATACATTTCAAGTGAGGGGAGTTTTTGATCAAGAAAAGGAAAAATGACACGAATGACAGCTCATCCAATTTTTCATCTAAAGTTATTGAAAAGAGCCCAATATATTTGATGTTCTTTAAACTAGTCCCAAGGCTTGTCGGGACTCCACCTGAAATCAAAGACTAGAAGAACCAAGTGTAAAGAGATAGATAGAAAAAAAAAATGCATTACCATTTCATTACCTTAACAAAGAGATAGCTTAAATGTAAGGACTCAAGTGCAGGCAGACTATTAAAGAAGTCGACTAAATTGTATTGTTCAAAAGATAAACACAGTGTGGAGAGAAGTGGGACATGTTTTAGGATAATAGATTTGATTGTGCCTACGAAGATGAAAGTTTTCAGTTTAGGAGCATCGATCACAAGATCATTATAATCGAAAGTGCTTTGCAACTCCAAGCTCTTCAGTAATGGGGAGCTTGAGATTAAACTTTCAAGCACTTTGGTACTAATAGTCACATTACATAGTTTCAGCTTAATTAGCTGACTAAATCCTTTAAAGCTTTGTGGAATCTCAATTGAACAAGATTCAAGATTCAACTTAATCAATTGTTGGCATGTAAACATCGATGATGGCAATCTATACCTCTCGTTTGTCCACATATAAAGTTTAAGATACTTTATACCATTCCTCGAAAGGAAAAATATTAGGTTGTCTATTTCAGGACAGCTATTTAATTCAGGTATAGAGAGTTTAAAATGGGTGACTGGTCCTTCATGAAGCAATAGAAGTTGATATAAAATCCTTGCAATTGTGATTTTAGGTGAATGTTTTACAGTAGAATTCATTCCACAATGTCTCGTCGAGTAGTAATTTTGGAAGTTTGGTCCAGCTATACCTCCATTTTTTTGATAAAATACTTGTCTTAACAGCATCACGTGTTGGCAAACCCATCAAGATGTGCTGTATGATATCCTCAGGAAGATTACTTATAATATCACAAGGTTGAACTTGAACCGATGCCATATTTAGCTGCAAATATATTAGCGACATTAGACTTCAACAGATATAGTTAAACATATGCGCAATAATAAAAAGGCTAAAACAAATGTGGAATTAATGAGCTACTAAATCGTATAAATTAGTCCGTAAATTGCAGATTATCCCCTTTGGTTTGTCCACTGTCGTGAAGAATATTTGCATAAAAGCCCATGTGATTTTGACTTTCAACTCGGTGCATATATTTTCACAGATTTACACCTAATTACTTATTTTCCCTTATATCTTCTTAGCCAAAAAAAAAGAAAAAAACATTATAACTTTCCCTGCAATCCCATGCCCCAACCAAACGCCCCACCTCCATCCTTAGTACAGTCAAGAACCACCTAGCTAGTGGTGCTTTGGTGGACAGAGCCACAATGGTGGTGCTTCTATAAACAATACATAAAAAGGCTCAAATTGACTATCAATCCAGTTGCATAAACGAATATAGAATTTCTGCACTTTTGGTACCCAAATTTAGTGGACAATTTGAAACTTTGTAAACATTCAAAACGGATAGTGGTACAATTTACCTAAACTCAAACAAACATTATCTGACATACATAATGGTTGAATAGTATCGGGTCGCTACACCAGCGTACTAGAGCTTCTAGATATTTAACTAAATATAAATAAAAGAGAGAGAACTACAAAGTGCTTACTACTTACCAAGAATGCTTTATGCGTGAGCGCAGCCACAAGAAAATAAAACTCAAGAGCTGTTTACCTCGGTCAATAAATAGTGTATCGGTCAATAGGGCAAAGGGTAATAAAAGAAAGGGAGAATTATAAAATGCGGCCCGTATAACATCGAAGTTTATAAGACAAGGCCTCTTAGTTAGAGGACTAGTTAGAAGCTAAGTGGACCGTGTGTAATGACAACCATACCCTCTATTCTTTTGTCTGACCTGGACATATGACGGTTGGACAAATAGAAGGTGTAATATGAAATGAAACAAAAACCGATGTATATATGACAAAAGGGAGTACATTCTCTCTCCACTCCCATACACTCCGACTCTCCAACTTCACGTACAAGATTGGTCTCTCCCTTATTTCTCTCTCATCGAAGATCGGAATTCAAATCAAGAGCATCGTCGTCCTCACTGTGTGGAGATTGTAGCAGCTATCGGTGAAGAGCATACCTATCAGATAGAAGAAGAAGTTGAAAAGGTTAGTACTTTAATAAAACCATGATATGTATGTAGTATTAGGTTTATGTCTGTGTTTCGTTTGTAGGAGTATGCGTTAAGAATAAGTTGTGTTATAGCGGGTAATGGCTGGGTAGGATGGTGTTTGGGAGGCGTGGGAACGTACCCTTAGTAATGGACGGGGCTTTTAACAGTGTTAGAATTGGTTAAGAGAAGAAAAGAAGTAGAAATTAAAACCTAATGTTAAGTTTATAAGGATTGTGTTGGGTTGTGATTCTGTCACAACATGTATTGGGTTAGTGTGATTTGATGTAGTAGATGTAAAAAGTTGTAGATAGTTTTTTAACAACCACTTGTAAAAGGTGTGACAGTGGGTACGGCCCCTTCCCAGTTTGTTATCGTATAGGAAACCCACACCAGCGGTAAAATAAATACGGAATTGGGTCTGTACCCGATGGACTGATAATGGGTATGGACCCAGATTCTGTGATAAAATGTTTGATTTTGTATTCGTGTCTGAATAATGTTTGTTTGTTTAATACAGGTTTTGAAAACATGAAGGAAATAAGGTGCACTCTCCAGACTATTTACGCTGTGTTCGCAGAGAATAAAGTGAAGAAGGAATTCATGGAGGCTTTGGAATGCTCACCATTCTACGGGACGTTCCTCGCACTTGCAAGTTTGAAGAAGGACATCCGGCTACCGAAACATGAAAACATGATCAACGATATACTGGATAGGTATGACCGGGACAGGGGGTGTTTCTTGATAGGAGGTAAAAGGATGAGAGTGACAGCAAACGATGTCAGACTAATACTTGGTGTGGAGGGGGCAAAAAGAAGGTACCAATGTACAAGCAGGCTGAAATGCGCGCATCGGAATGGTTTGGGAAGCATTTCCCGAATAAGACAACGGGTAGGCTATCAATGAAGGAAGTTAAACGAGTCATAGCAAAATCGTTGAAAACAACAAAGGTTGGAGCACGTCGTACATTTGCGAAGTGCATGAACATGTTGGCTATGTCAACAATCTTCTACCCAGCCACGTCAGGAAGAGTAACACAGTGGCACGTTAAGATATCGGAGGACCTCGAGCACTTGAAAGACTATAACTGGTCGGAGCATATCGCGGAGTACATGATGAGCCCAGTAGATGGCTTGGCAGACGGATGTTGCATAATCTTGTTGGTGAGGACATATAAGACGTAAATGTTGTTTTATCTTTTTGTACTATTATATTAACACGTGTCCGTTTTTTGTGAGTGGCAGCCATGGTTATGCGAGCATGTGAAGCAGCTTGGTGTGGAACAGGTTGCAGTTAATTCGATACCGCGCTTTTTGGACTGGCTTATTGCAGAGCCGGTGGAAAATTTCGGAGACAATGTACTAGACGCACTGACCGCTGATATGGTGAGCATGTGTCTTGGTTTCAAATTATATTGATAGTGGTGTGGACATTGTAAATACAAATTTATTTTGTGACAGGTCAACACTAATGAGCTGGTATGGACAGCTGAAGAGATTGTGGATATAGGAGACGATGAAGACACAGACATTGAGTCGGATAGCGAAGAAGAAGATTTTGAGAGAAGTGGTGACAGTTCGGCTGAGTTTGGTAGGTCCAAGGGTAAGGGTCGGGATAACGAGGATGAGGTTAGGGATGGTATTGAAAGAGGGGGCTGTAGTGGTGTAAAGGAAATACAAGCAGATGATATAGAACGACTGAAAGCTGCGTTGGAGGCGGAAACAAAAGGGAAGGAAGCGGCCAAGCTCGAAGCTCTAACCCTTGCAAAGGAGAAAGAGATTCTGCGTAAGGAATTGGATAAGTTGAAGGAGTTTGTTAGGAAGAAGGATCAGCAACACGTGTTTGGTGGAATAAATGAAGCAGACCTTATTGTGGGGACATCCACCGGAAGTAGACCGCTGCAATCAGTCGAATCAGCTGCGGACGAAACGAATGTGTTCGAGCCTCACTATACATTCGACTCGAATTTATTTCCACCAAGTGGAGTAAAAGACGCAGTCTTCGGATGCAGCTTTGGATCAGGTGCCGTGGTGATGGCTAGTGGTGTTAGTGCCGGGGAGGTGCCCGTTGTAGTACAGACAGAGGAGGTGGTTGAAGCGGTCGAGGGGGAAGGTAATGACAAATCAGACAACTCGACGAGTGTCATTCACAGTGAAGACGAAGAGGTACCATTGTCACAGCTCGTACAAAAGATCGTTCAATCAGCGAAGATGGATGCAGGCACCAAGAGACGTAGTTCAATGATAGACCAGATAAAAGATGCAGATAGGGGAAGCCAGGCCAAGGGTGTCGGGGAAGAGTTTGTGACGGGCTAGACCCCAAAGAAACGAAGAACAGTAGTGGGAGATGGTGGGAGAATGTCGGGTGAAGGGAGTAATATGCAAGTTGTTGTGTTTGAGGGGGGGAAACGGAAAAACAATAGAAGAGCTGCATCAAAGGTGACTGAGAACCCAGTTGTGTATGCGTTGGATGGGGAAGGCAGGGTTATGTGTCGTGATAATCGCGCAGTGGCAGTTGAAGGTGGTGAGTTGGATAGCGATGAGGACGACGTGGAAATTATAGAAACAGCGGCAGATTTGAAGCGGAAGATGGTGTGTGGGAAGTCGGAGATGGATATATTATGTAAACTTAAAAACAAAGAACATGGGACCACACCCATATGGTCGTATAACAATGTGAATGTTACGATAGACGAATGCGTTATGGTTGCTACACAAGGATTGATTACATCGAGGGTGAGAGACATAGTTGTTAAACACAGTGTGGTGGTTTTTTTCTGTTCGTAAATGTTGAACTATAGTATTCTGTTTTGCAGGTTTTTGATTCGATAGTTGAGTTGTGGAAGGTGAAATGCGATAGTGAGTGAGGCGATGAACGGTGTGGACATGTGAACGCAGCTGCATACGTAAGTAACTTTTTATACACACTTACATATCGGGATGAATCTGATGTTTTGTATGACAAATATAGGAAGAAAATCCGGAGAACAGTGTTGACAAGTTCATCGAGCTTATGGGGGAAAAGGAGTTTGCACTTATGGGCCTCCATACGAAAATAGGCATCCGTGAGATTTGGACACTTGTTGTGTTTGTCAAGAAGAGCAACACAATTGAGCATTACAATCCGTGTCAGGGGAAGAGTAATGATCTGCTATTCCATCAAGCGGAGAAAAGAGCTAAGCAGTTCGTGACCTCTGTAATAGAAAAGGTAGATGCTGTCCCTGAACCAAGTTATGTAAGAAAGAAGGTTGTCTTACACCACAACGCAAGAGCTAGGGATGATTCGGGAGTATACGCGCTCATGTGTGCGTATGATGAGTACCATGGGAAAGATATATCAGGTGTCTACAAGGTTGGGGAATACCGGAACATGAGGAAGAATATAGTTACGTCCTTGCTGAAGGGTGATGGTACAACTAGTGTAGCAGTGGAGGCAGAGGCAGGAGAGGCAGGAGATGTGATGTAATCGAAGTGTTGGTTGTTTTGTGTATGATTTTAAAAAACATGTTCAATTATATTAGTACTTAATTGGTGTTTTTTTGAAGAACTGTGTAATGGATTAATATTTATGTTATTTGTTGTTGGTTATTTTATGTTTTGAACAGATGTAAGGATCATTTTATGCAAATGGGAACTGTGTTTTTTAGTAGTTGTTTGGTAAATAGCAAAAATGGTTTGGCCATATTAGTTTCCTAAAAATACATGGGTACAGCCCCATGAAGTTGTATTCCATATTTTGACCTGTTAGTGGGTCTATACCCATTTGGGTACGGGCCCATATAGGATATGTTAAGGTTGAATATGTAAGGTGGACTTCGTGTAAAGGGTAGCTGAATTGACATGGGAACAGACCCAGGATAGAAAAATTAGGTTGAAGGTATCCTGTGGAAGGACTGTACCCATGTGGGTACGGCCCCAGTGAGCATGTTATACACGAAAAAGGTTTTGGGTTAGCGTCTACGGGAAAAAGGGGGGGGGGGAATTTGAAAAGGTTGTAGATGCAAAGTACACGTTATACCTTTATCAATGCTGGCGAAAAACGTGTCAGAGACTGTGAATATCCAATTAAATGGATGATGTGTGTTATGACACGTAAGGGAGAGAAATTTTTTTCCATCAACTGAACGTGGTAGATTGAATACACGAGACTAAAGCATAATAGATAAAGTGGACAATGAGTACAACGATGTGACGTATCTGCAAAATGGAAAAGATTTATGAACAGTTAAAAATAGGGTTTTCATCAAAACCCTATACAAAGCCTTGATGCTCCCACAAACGAAAAGAACCTACTTCCACCTTGCAGAGAGAACAACACCACCGAGCAATCTAGTCGCGCGAAATCCTTCATCAAAAAAAGGTATTCCCCTGAATTTAAGCTTTAAACATTCAACTATGTGTATCATATAGTGGTTTGTTGATGTATAGCGGTATATGCACCTTTAAGCGTATGTTTGTATTGAACAAAAAAATATATTTTTGTGTAAAAAAATATGTGCATCACATATACTGTGAAATAAAACCTTGAATATGGTGATGGTGATGACCGTATGTGTATGTATGTTGTGTGTGATAATGGTAGAATACTACAAACGTAGCATGGGTGTGTACCCAGGCGTAAAAATATAGTATGCATATTTTACCTTCTGGTAGTGTGATACAAGACTATATTTGTCTATATTTGTGTGACTATCACCTGTGAAAATAGTATGGCTATGTGAATGATTAGTTAGTCAGTTGTGATAAGTATTTTGGTAGTTGTGTATGTGGATATTGATATGTGAATGTGTTAAAGTTGGAGTATTGTGTACATTACTTGCAGATGGCTACGTTTAGGTGTTCACTGAATAGTGTGTTGGGAGTATTGCGAGATCCGAATGTAACTGAGTATCACATAAAGGGATGTGCTCCATCACCATTTTACGGCTTGTTCGTTAAGCTATTTGAACTGAGGTACGGTGGGGACGTGTTTGACAAATCAGACAAGATGATAGGGGACATTGTAGCAACATATGATGAGACGTCCGAAGCATACGTGTTGGGAGGTGTGCCTTTGAAAGTGACTGGCAACGATGTCAGCATAATCATGGGGGTAGAAGGGGGACAGGCTTGTGTACCCCAAGCCGATCGTGCAGATAGTGCTGCATCAAGTTGGTTTGGGAAGAACTATGCAGGAGTAAAGCCGGGCAGTTTGATGCAACATACCGTGACGGAATTGCTACACAAAATCGCGGCGTCCGCGGACACTACAGAAGGCCGCGGAAACTTTGTTCGGCTACTGAACATGTTAGCTCTGTCGACCATCTTCTACTCAGCTAATAACGGACGAGTAACACAATGGCACGTCAATGTTTCTGAAGATATAACGAAACTACGTGACTATGACTGGTCAAACCACGTCGCGGAATACATGATGCGACCGAACAAGGCTCGTGGGAAAGGATGTTGCGTATTACTCATTGTAAGTGGGGTACAAATTTATTTGTGTAATAAACTTGAGTAGTGAGTGTAATCTGATTTGGTGTAAACAAATGTAGCCATGGTTTTACGAGAGGATGGCCAACACAGGTATTGTACCTAAGCATCCAGGAGCTATACCGCGTCTCTTTAAATGGTGTATATCTGAATGCCCGTTGCTCTTCAAACATACAGTCATAGAACTGCTACGACCATCAACGGTAAGTCTAATTACCAAGGTATAACGGTGTGGGTATAGTATTCTCAACTCTAACTGCCGCGTTGTTACAGGTTTATGGGGGTGTTTTACGTATGACTGGTGAAGAAGCAATGTACCTCATTAGTGATGAGGCGGACAGTTCGATGCGGAAGACCTTCGCAGATGAGTTCATGGATGGGAGGAATAACGAAACATATGAATCAGACACGGAGAAGAAAGTTGTTTATTTAAGCTCGTCGGCTGATGAAGAAGACTGTGTTGTGCAACCAGGTCAACGTATGCCAAGCCAGTTCCCTGTACAAGACTACTACGATGTGTTCGTGCCGGAATCACCTAATGTTGCAAGAAGCAGGTTGAATATTGATATGATCAGATTGGCCGTTCGAAGCGAAGTCGGTAACCTGAAGAACGTAATGACGAAGGAAATGGAGTCGAATGAAGCGTTGTGTAGGGAGGTAATAGCATTGAAAGAACAGAAAATCATCCTACAGGGTGAATGTGAAAGGCTAAACATGGTTTTGCGTGGTTACGCGGATAGGATGAAGGCTGATATAGCAGCTGGAAAAGGCAAGGAGCCTGCGAGAGTAGAGACAGTTGACGAATTACTCGACTATTTTGACTCCTTCAACGATATAACTAGCTTGGGTACAGCCCCAGATGGGTCTGGATGTAGTAAGGCAGCTGAAGAGGATGCATACCCATATGGTGCTGGTGAGAGTATTGCAGTTGGGGTGGGCGCATACACATCTGGATGTGCATTTAATGGTGCAGTGGACTTGGGTGTGGGCCCAGATAGGTCTATCAGCCGCACTAAAGTGGGTTTGGGAGCAGATCCATGTGGGGATCGTGTTGAAAATGCTATTTATTTGGGAGCAGCCCCAGCTGGGACTATTGTGGGTAGAAAATTTGACTTGGGTGTAGACTCAACTGGATTTTTTGGAAATAGTGAATTGGATTTGGGTGCAGACCCATGTGGGGCTCCTGGTATAAATGCTGTGTGTTTGGGAGCATCCCCAGCAGGGCCCATTGCTGGTAATGCTTTGGCAGTGGGATCAGTCCCTTATGGGTCTTCCGGTAGTGTTGCAATGGACTTGGGTTCAGACCATGCCGGTGTTAAAGCAAATGAGTTGCCGGCTGCTGTACGACCATCAAGTGTGACATAGGACGTTGCAGCTACAATAAACGAAGTGGTTCAGGTAATGACAGATTGGTTTGCGTTGGGTAAGAAAAACCCGGTGACGCCAACAGTAGGTAAAGTGGGTGATGTGTGTAGACATACCGGACGGTAGGAAGGTTAAGGTGGAAGTAAATGTAGCTGGGTTGTATTGCACGCCCACAAACTTGTTGTCTACTTTTGAACAAGACAAAGAGGTAGATGGATCAAACGTTGTAGTAAGCGGGGAGCAGTCGGATATGGTGATGTCCGAGGTGGTAAATAACCCAACATATAAAGCAGATAAGCGGTGTCGGTCAACATCTAATATCCTGGTAGTAGGTGACAGCCTCCCAACTTTCGACCTAGGAGTTGATACACCAATTTGTGGAAAAAAGGTAGGCGGACCAGATTCAGTAATGGTTGATGTATACGGGGGGGTCCGATAGCCATGTCAACAATCGATGCAGATGATGATAACGTTCCACTTTCAGCATTAGCCGCCCGACTAGGAAGCACGAACAGAATCACGAACTCGAAGAGGTCCGCAGCAGCAGGAAAGGTAAGGATATGGCACCAAACACACGAAGGAAAGTAGGGTTGAGGGAGGGAGTACGTTTAGCGCCAGTAGTTGGGGGACCATCAAAGGATGCAGATGGTGTGAAGAAGCCAAGCGTTCGAGACATTTCAAAGGCAGTTGTGACCAAGTCAGGGGACAACACTGTTATCAACCGGCTGAACGATAACAACCCTGAAGCAACCACCGTGTGGGTGTTAAACGAAACACAGGTGACTATAAAACACTTGGTTGACGTGAACAGGCAACGGGAGGTGAAATGGCAGGTATGTGGCCGATACTTGCGAAAAGTATTCCGAACATGGTAAGTGTGCGCGATTAGTGATGAGCGTTTAATGTTTTGTAGGTGATCGATGCTGTAATGCACTGCTGGAGTGTGGCTGCGGATAAACAACAAAAGCAAAAGAAGGACAGCGTGGTTGGGATCTGCAAGCAGTTGCAATCAAGATAAATGGTAACGAATTGATTTGTAGTATCGTCGGTTTAATAATGACAGACTAATATTTTTCTGTAACGTTTGTGTGGCTTAAATGTGCAGTACTTTTACAACAAGGGAATGGATTACATGTTGAACCGACACGTTTGTGACGCATTCGGTCGTATGAGTATGGACTACAAGTATGTTATGATTCCAATATTGAGCAAGGTTGGTGGAATAACATTTTGGAGTTTGCTAGTGCATGATACATTCGCATGCGTATTCACCCATTACAGCTCAATCAGTAGGGGTAGCGGGAATATACTAGGTGAGACCGCTGAGATCAATGCGCATAAGATGTACACCTTGTTGATGAAGAAGATTTATGGTGACATGTTAGTGGGAGAAGGGCGATCTAAGAAGCAGAAAGTGCTACACAACTACAAACTGGCCGACCAGCTACAGTTGAGGCCATCAAGCATTGAGTCTGGTGTGTACATCTTGCTTTGCGCAGATGACATCTACAAGGGGGTGCCCGTAAAAGGTGCGTATACAGTTAACGAGCATAAGGCAATGCGTAGTGTGATGGTTGACAAGATACTGAGGTCCGAATGGACTAGCAAGGAGGCTGTGGTTGCAAGAGACTTACGTAAGAGATACCCAGCCGATTGACGAAGGGTATCAAGTTTTTGGTAAGTGTGTGTGGGTAAGTGTTTTGCTATGTAATATTTTGAAACAAACTATGCTATTCGTATTAGGTGTAATATTTTGAAACAATATGGGGTAATATGTAGTTTATTGCGTATGAATTGGCTGTCAGTAGTCCGTTCTTTCGTTGTTATATAAGGATGAGGGTCTGTGCCCAAGTGAGTATGTACCCATGCAGGTCTGTGCCCTTCACTGTATACAAGGACAATAAGTAGAGCGAGCCAACGTGGCGAAAAATAAAATAAAAAAGGGATTGGTAAACAAAGAATAAAAAATTTATAAACCCCTGCATGCTTAGCAACTAATACACTCAAACACACGTGTCTGTTACCTATGCAAGATAAAACACTGTATACAAGGGGGTGGTGTGGATGACTATTATGCAACCATTAAATGTATAAGAACTCCTGAAATCGTTGGGTGAATGAGATGTGCCCTCCATTGCATAGTTGAATCAGGATCAAGAATTGTATTTGCATCATCATAATATACAAGCTAAGGTAAGCGTTTACAAAAAAACTACACATAGTTATGTGTCTGTAGATCTGTAATGTATAGTGATGTAAATGGAAGCTATTCCATGTGAAAAAACACTAAATGTCAACAGTAGGTGTTATGTGTCTGTAGATCTGTAATGTATAGTGATGTAAATGGAAGCTATTCCATGTGAAAAAACACTGAATGTCAACAGTAGGTGTATATGGTGAATGTTTGTTTAACATGTGGTGAAGGAGTTAGGTTCTGTGTCTATACAAATATTGGGATCTTTTGGTATGTGTATTGTCTGAGTGTTCCCTGTTCAGTTGTTATGTTGTTGTTTAACCATGTATGAGACTGTCCCAACATGGGTCCAGTCCCACTAATATATCTAGACATAGTACTGTACAGTCATGGGCAGTCATGGGTCTACGCCCATATGGGTATAGACAAATCATATTGATTACTGTCTGGTTTAACAAAAATGTGACAGGTAGTCTTTGTTGTACAGGGATATTAACTGGATGACAACTGAGTATAGGTGTACATTGGAAACGTTACTCAGTATTGTGAGGTATGAAAGGGTCCCGACGAGGTTCATGGATGCGTTGACGTGTTTGCCATGGTATAAGCTACTCCAAGGATTGGCCAAAATCAAAGACGAATGTCGAATACGCAAACAAGACAAGCTTTTAAAGGCGGTGTTGGCGAGGTATCAGGCTGATGGTAGAGGGTTTTTAATTGGAGGTAGAATTCAACGCGTGACAGCAAAAGATGTACGTTATTTATTGGGAGTTGAGGGAGGTGATTCAAAAGTGCCTCAGTATGGGCGACACACTGTTTCAAGATGGTTCAATAAAACGTTCCCCGGTAGCACGATTGGGCGATTGAAGATGCGCGAAGTGAAGGCCATGGTGGCAAAATATTTGAAGAGAGCAACTGACACGAACACCGAAACATTTGTAAAATGCATGAGTATGTTGACGCTATCTACGTTCCTGTATCCGGCATCATCAGGGAGAATAACGCGATGGCATGTTAGCGTGTCGGACAATCTAACGTGTATAGGGAATTATAACTGGCCACAGCATATAGCGGACGCGGTTATGGGAGGGTGTGAGGGCATGGGAGAAGGTTGCTGCATGCTCTTATTGGTAAGTGGTTTGTGTTTTACAATGGTAAACATAACAGTGTGTTTGTAACAATAAAATGGCACAACGTGTGCTTGCAGGCATGGGTGTACCTGAAAGTACAGGATCCACGTGTGGGAGTGTGCATCCGCGTCTTGATGGCTCAGACCGACATGAAAAGCCATTACTATTCCACTTGATGACTGCAAGCACAAGAGAGGGGGAAGATGAAGCGTTGTTACGTCATTTGGATAGTGAAACACAGGAGGCAGTGGACGATGGAAATAGTTATGTTGATGACGCGGGTATATGCTGTAGCCACATATGTGCAAATCCAGTATTCTGGCATGGGGCGAAGGGGATGAATTATGAGAAAGAAACGAATACGGATCTACGGGCTGCCCTATTGTATTACATTGAGGATAACAACCGGCTTAGTGTGCGAGTGAGAGAGTTGGAGGATGCGGGCAACTCTAGATGTATGGAGGGCGATGAACGTAAGGGAGTAGGTCGAGTTCGGGGTTTGGGTGGAGATGGAACATCATTTGAACAATCTCGAAAGGAGAACGAAGTATCAACTGGGGTGAGCAAGCGGAAGACACGTCGCACCATGAAGTAAACGGTTAACTTGTGTAGTGAAGTAAGATGTAATATGTTAAAACTTATGTAAGTACTGTATGATATATATGTGTAGTGTTTAAGTTTCAAATGAATGATGAATGATGTTGACATAGAAGAATTACGGGTGCCTGCTGCGCTAGCAAAATAGTATTGGGATATTTCATCATGGGTACAGATCCTACATAGTATTCAAGGGTCCAGCCCCGGATAGTGGCGTAGAGGACAGACCCATATAGTGGGGAGGGGGATAGACACAGAAGTGGACAACAAGCAAATATAATCAAAACATATCAAGACATACTGTATGAGAAGTCTGTGTTCATACATTATGCATTACAAAATCACAAAAAGGTCAAGAACGATAACATTGTCACCCAATCGCGGTGCAGGTTGTCTTATTATGTGAGCCCATCTCATGGCACTTCCCGCAACGTATAAGCGCTTTGGTGCGTTCCGATGCTGCAAGCCCCCGTTTCTGTTTTGGACGGCCAGGGGAAACCTTTACCTCAGGTGGGAGCACGGTTAGGATTGTACTGGTACGAGGCGGGAAACCAAAACTTGAGAGTGCAGGGATCTTGGTTGCGTAGTCATCAATAGCAGTGTCTGCGAAGAAAATTTTTCCAACAAAATCATACAGGTTACGTGGGTGTCCAAGGCATAAAGCTGCGATAGCATGTTCGCATGGGAATCCCTCCGATTGCCATTTACCACATGAACAGTTACGGATTTGGGTATCAACGCGCATTGACGGTTCACACTGTACTTCGAAAACATGAGGGCTTGATTGGAAAACCTGCCATGTCCGCGAAATCTGGTATTTTTCGTCGAACTCCTTCTGCCTAACGGGAGCAAGGGTTGTTGTCCACTTTGCAACCTCAACAGAACGTTTGTAAATTTGTTTCATTACCTTAATGCGCAACTGGTGAATCAGCGCGCAGGGAGGGAGACCGCGAAGGTCAAGAACCCAATTGTTCAGGGACTCGACTGCGTTTGAAGTAGTTTCTCCATATCGTTGTGCACCAAAATAAGCTGAAGCAAAGTTCTCAATGGGCAGTTTGTCCATGAACTTCCTAGCGACGGACCCACCAAGACGAAAGAACTTGTCCATATGATGGTCGAACAATTCAAATGTTGGTGCGTGTGCAATGTTGTTAAAGATGGCTACGATTGCACCCTTAATCTCAGCTGCAAATTTGGCTTCGAGATTTCCTGATATATGGCGAAGACAGAACGAATGGTGATCGGTTGGGAAAGCATTGTGCACACCATTTATAATACCTCGGAGTCGGTCAGACACGAAAACCAGCGGGCGGTATGAAATCAGAGGGTTGAGAAATCTGAGAAACGATTCCTAGTTGACATTATCCTCGGCTCGGCAAATTGAGAAGGCTATGGGTGAAAGATCTGTAGAGTAAAGCTCGATGTATTACGCATGAAAACATAAACACATAAGTAGATACGGGTCTGGACCAATGATTGAGTTGGGACTGGACCCAAATTATAGATGGGTCTGGACCCAAATAACAGATGGGTATGGTCCCGACGCAGAGATGGGTCTGGTCCCAATTCAGGGATGGGTCTGGACCCAGCAAAGTATTGGTGTGGACATAAAAAGACAAGTTATGGGGGGATGAAAAACTTACGGTTGTTCCCGTCTTTTGCGACAGCGGCTAGGAGGGTACCTTTGTATTTGTTCTTTAAGAAGGTCCCATCGAGAAATACGACAGGTCGGCATGATTTGAAGCCATCTAGAGAAGCACCAAAGGCAATATGGGCCTGTTCAAAGGAACCAGATTTAGGATCAGATTCAAGGAAATATGAACCAACAGGGTCGGCTGATCGGAGCCGGTCGAAGTATTCGATTATCTCGTTGTATGACTCGCAAATGTTGCCACTGATTTCGTCCTTGGCTTTGTTTAGTGCATCGTAAGCGCATTTGTAATCGATGACAAACCCATAAAAGTCCCGAAGTAGATAAATAACATCTTTTGGTCTGAGATCGTGTTTTGCCCTAGCATGGTCGATGATCAATTCCTTCACCAATCCAGATGACATGCGTTTATTCTTGAGGGTGCGAATCAGTGTTCCGCATGTATGTTCGTTGAAGAAGGTACGAACGTATAGCTTGCCATCAGTAGTACAAATGGACGCATAAACCCACCATTGACACGCTGTTGAGTGACGTTTACCGCATAATGCAGCAACTTTGACCCGGTTGTTATGGGATATATCGTACTCATAGCCAGTCTCACATGCGTATTTACGTAGAGCATGACGGAACTGATACGGCCCTTGAGGGAAGGAAGAACCTACCCTCCCGATACTATCTCCCCAGTCATTGCTGAGTAGTTTCTTTACTCTGTGTGAGTAGAACATAGGCTTCTGCACGACATTTCGATCAGGTTCAAGAACTGCAGTAGAATCGACATGGACGGTAGAAGGTTGTGGTACGGAGAAATGGGATGTTTGCATTGTAGGATGTACTGATATAACAACCTCATACTGCGCATCGCGCACCATCAACCATTTTAGAGTGTCATAGTCGTCATTTGAAGTAAGTATGCAGTCGTCGTGCCCGCTGATAGAATATTGGTAAACAATATCAGCGGTAACGAGATTAGGCCATTTGAGATAGAAAAATTCGTGAACATCTGACAATAAAGGATACTTTGCCATTGGAGATATATACCTCTCAGCACCATGCTTGAATATGAAAATGCCTCGGTCCATTACGACTGTTTGCAAAACAGAATGACAATTAGGTAGATATAGATGATTCTGTATAGTATGACATGGGTACATGCCCATATGGGAATAGACCCATGATAGTGCAGATAAACACATGTAAATCTGGACTGTGTATTACAAAAGGTATACTAGTGTTAAGGGTGCAGGCCCGTATCTGTACAAACACACGAATATTAAGGATTAACACACTTTAAAAAGTTAACTATTGTCTACATACTTGGTCCTTGTGGAAAGGGAGCTTACACGAGTCTAGTGTGTGTTTCTAACATAAAATGGGCACAGTCCCTTCAAAAGCATCTTAACTTGTACAGATGTATATTAGTATTAATTTCAAAACTTGTTTATTGGTTCAGATATGCATGATAATGTTGGATTCTGAGTTCTTTAGTGTTAAAAACAAAACCTGCAATACTTATCATAATTACATGGGTGTTTTATAGTTGATATACACGTTACATCTATAACATAAAATGGGCCGCGTGATTGTTTTAGTACAGTACATCATCCCAGAAAACCTCGACATTACCTTGAAGATGAAAATGAACACGGGTGTAAAATGTTACCTGTTGCTGAGCACTACTTGTATGAGCGATGGATGAACAGTGGCGATGTGCTTTGAAGAGAGTAACAGTGTAGCAGAGAGAGCTGTGGTATTTTGAAATTCAAATATCAAAGAAAGAGATGATTATGATTTGAGAAAGAGTGTAATATATATAGAGAGAGAGAGAGGGATACGGTTATCTGTGTCATATGGAGGAGAGAGGGTGCTACGTGTATACTAGCAGCCGTGTGTCATAACAAAAGGGAGGGTATGAATGTAATCTGGTGCAACTAGAAAGCTAATGGGGGACTTTATAAGTAGATGTAAGGGAGGGGGCTGCGTTTTATAAAGTTTTTGTGGATGGGGGTTGGAATTTGTAATTTCCTCATAAAGAAAAGGGGCAATGAGATTTATGACCCATAACTTTTTAATTAACAAACAAGAGTCCACCCCAAATTAAACACTAACCAGTTTATTAGAATTTAACTAAAAAAAAAAGACACACCCTTCCTTCTTATATAGAGTATTTCATTCATGTCTTTGTTACAAGACGGCGAAACAAAATGATTCGAATGATAGAAAAAAAGAATTATTATTAGGTTGTATACGTGAGATTGTAATCTAATTGGTCCGAGCACCGCTCTGTCAAGGTGGAAGTTACACGTTCATCGCCTTTTCTATGGACCTTTACCACCATTTCTCGTACCTCAGGTATCACCTTCCCGCCGCCGCTATCCAGCACGAGAAAACCGCTCCCATCGTAGCCCATTCTCCACTATAAATCGTCGGCGTTCCCACTTAATCAGAATTAGGTTATCCATATTAAGGGAGGGGACTCAAACCTTACACCTCTCGCTTTATCCCGTACCTCTAGATACACTACTACAGATCGGGGATTTACCCACGACAGTTTACCGACGACACGTAAAGTCGTCGGTAAACTTTTCAAATTTACCGACGACAGGTAATTACCCACGAGAAACCTTTCGCCGGTAATTTACCGACGACTAGTCTCGTGGGTAAATGACAAAACGCCGTCGTTATTTCTTTTCTTTTTTTTTCTTTTTTTTTGCTTGAAATTGTCGTCGGTAAGTTACCGACAAATAGGAAAGTCGTCGGTAAAGTGTAGATTTTAACGACGAGGCTTTACGTTTACCGACGACTTTACGTGTCGTCGGTAAATTTGACGTGCATATATGGACAGTCTGTATTTTTATCTCCTTAAACCCCAAAACCCCATTTTTTTCTCCCAATTTCTCCCAAAATCATCAATCAAACTCATTCAAATTTTTTGCAATACCTTCTCCAATTCATCTCTAACCATTTGCAAGCTTATAATCAAGGTGGGGCATCATCAACACACAATTTCATCTACAAATATTAGGTAAATTCTTGATTTTTTTTTATTATGATCATATTTGGTGTAATTCTTGCAATGTTATGGGTTTAGGTTTATTATTACATTATCAAGGTTGAGACTTCATCATCAATATCCAATTTCTTCCACCAATTCAAGGTATTTTCTTAAAATTTCAAACTTTTTAATTTATTTTTTTATGCATGAATTTTGAATTGTGTATTAGTTGCTATATATAGGTTATTATTTTGTATATTTTTTGATTGTCTTGTTATATATTGTGTATAAATCATGCATACATTCATTTATTTCATATATTATATTTCATATATTATATTTCATATATTTTTGTATTTGTGTATTTATTTATGTGAAGTTGTTTATATATTTATTGTGTTGTAATTTTATTTATTTATTTATTATGATGTAATTTTATTTATTTATTTATTTATGTGTGATGTAATTTTATTTATTTATTGGTTTGTATTTATATTCAAGCCATTGGTTTGTAATTTGTGTTATTTATATTCATTGTGTTGTAATTTTTTTTTCATTTTATCAATTGGGTTGTAATAATTATTTATTTTATTTTCATATGAATGTAGTTGTCTAGTTATCTAAGATTGTTGTAAAGAGATGGCTTTGGATAAGAGTTGGATGGATGCTACTGATTTATTCGATCCAAACTATCTTGTTGGGGTTTTGGGGTTTATCGCATATGCAAAATAACATTCGCAATATGGAGATCTTATTTATTGCCCGTGTAACTATTGTAAAAATAATCGTCGATTAGCCTCTCGGACGGTTACGAACCACCTTTATAATGAAGGGATTATGAAGTCGTATCGGGTTTGGATAAAACACGGTGAGCAACCGGTCGTTCCCGAAGAAATCCCTATTCCGAATAGAGTTAATGAAATTGCCGAGGTTTATGACGATGTGAGACACAGTTACGATGTTGGCGGTCATCAGGGTGACACCGAGATGAGAGACGCAGAAATTCCAAGTAGTTTCGAAAAACTGTTTAACGAATTGGAGACAGAATTATATCCGGGTTGTAAAGCGATGAGTTCATTGAACTTCATTGCCAAGCTTATGCACGTAAAAGTAAAGAACAAGTGGACTAACACGTCATTCACCGAGCTATTGGAGTTGATTGGTCGTATTTTGCCCAAACCTCACACTTTGCCCGATTCGTATGATTCATGCAACAAGAAGTTGAAAAGCTTGGGTATGGGGTATATTACCATCGATGTTTGTTTGAACGATTGTGCCATATTTTATAAAGAGTATAAAGACCTCGATAAGTGTCCAGTTTGTAGCGAGTCTAGATGGGACCCAAAGAAGGGTATCAAAGTACCACATAAGAAGCTCCGCTATTTTCCGATTGCTCCCAGGTTACAGCGACTATACGCTTCAAAGCACACCGCTGAAGACATGATTTGGCACCACACCGGTAAGAGTGCCGATCCAGATGTGTTGCGTCATCCTGTTGATGGTGATAGTTGGAAGAGATTTGCAGCGCTACACCCTGAGTTTGCTAGCGAACCTCGTAATGTATTTTTAGGTCTCGGTATCGACGGGTTTTGTCCTTTCTCTATGCAAAACAACTCGTATAGCATGTGGCCTGTTATATTAACCGTCTATAACTTGCCACCGTGGGTATGCATGAAGGAAACCACTTTTCAGCTTTGTTTGTTGACTCCGGGTCCTCGATCGCCCGGTAAGGACATGGATGTTTACCTCCGCCCTATGATAGATGAGTTGGACGAGTTGTGGAGTAAAGGGATCCTTACGTATGATGCCCATACAAAACAAGAGTTTACTATGAAGGTTTGTCTGTTGTCCACCACCAATGATTTCCCCGCTCGGTCATACACTTCAGGATGGTCGGGTCAAGGTTACATGGCTTGCCCGGAATGCATGGATTCCACACCGTCATTGGGTGTGACAAAAGGTGTGGTTTACTTTGACCATAGACGTTGGTTACCCTTCGGACATCGGTTTAGAAAATATTATGTTTCGTACCCGGCAACCAATTTTACTAAGCGACCGAAGAAATATAGTCCAGCTAGTATTCAGACACAGTTAGATGGTCTTCCCATTGCGTTTCCCGGCAAACACAAGGATTTTGGAGGCAAGGCGACGAAGACTACAGGTCCTCGCCAGACGAATTGGAAGAAAAAGAGTATTTTCTATCGTTTACCTTATTGGTCCGAAATTTTTTTGAAACATAACATTGATGTCATGCACTGCGAGAAAAACGTGTGTGATGCTCTTCTCGGTACAGTTATAGCAGTAGATGGGAAACCAAACAAAGATAACGTTAAGGCGCGGGAAGATCTTAAGAAAATGAAATTCAGGAAAGAATTTTGGTTGGCAACAGTAGGAAATAAAACGATTCTAAAACGTGGAAAGTATACGTTGTCAGCGGAGAAGAGGAAGTTGTTTCTTGAGTGGTTACAGGTACAGAGGTTTCCCGATGGATTCGCGTCTAGTATGAGGAATAACGTTCACGCCGATACGGGGAAGATCATTGGAAAGAAATCTCATGATTGTCATGTTATGATGCAGTACCTTTTTGTTTGTTGTCTCCCTGGGCTTCTAGATGATAAATCGATTAGCGACACAATTATTAGGTTAGTTAACGTGTTTAGAGTCGTTTGTAACAAGAACCTGAGTAGGAAAGAGTTGGTGGATGGTAAGGCGAAAGTGGTTGAAGTGATGTGCAAGTTAGAAATGATCTTACCTCCCGCGTTTTTTGATATCATGATCCACTTAGTGATTCACTTATATGATGAAGCGTTGTTAGGGGGCCCGGTTCAAATGCGGTGGATGTACCCATTTGAAAGGTATTTGAAGAAGTTGAAAGAGTATATTCGAAACCCGGCTAGGCCTGAGGGTTCCATAGCCGAGGGTTACGTGGCGGAAGAGACGTTGACTTTCATATCGCGGTATCTTAGTGAAGAAAAAACAAAGTTCAACGATCCAGGGAGATACAACGAACAACTGCCAGAACCAAAAGAGATATCCGTTTTCAATTCTCAGTGTACTCCTATTGGCAAGAAATAGTCAATTGCTTTACCAGCTCTTCAGAAGGAGCACGTCAGTTGGTATATTTTGAATAACTGCGACGAGCTCGAACCATATAGGGCGTAAGTAACGTTTACTTATTTATATATATATATATAAATATATAAATATATATATATATATATATAAATATATAAATATATAAATATATAAATATATATATATATATAAATATATAAATATATATATATATAAATATATATATTTATATATTTATATATTTACATTAACTTATTTATATTCATTTATGATTTCAGTGAACACAAATCCACACTTACGGGAACGGGTGACGAAATTGAGATTATGCATCGTCAACGGTTTAAGAGTTGGTTTTTGGAAAAGGTATGTACTTTAGACGTTGGTTTAAACATAATCTACTTATGTCCGAGGTTCTTAGTATTATTTATGTATGACAGGTTCATGGGATGAAAGAGTCAGGTGATGTATTAGCTACCACTGAGATGGTATCCTTGGCCAGCATGTCTTTTGGTGCGGTGGACAGATACGATTCATGTGTCGTGAATGGTGTCAAGTGGGTAACCAAGGGTAAAGGAGAAAAAAGAGTCACGCAGGATTACAGAGTTTGTACCACGTACGAAGATAGACCATGTTATGGAGAATTAGTGAAAATATTGGAGGTTAATTACATTAAAGGGTGTTCAGTTGTCTTATTCGTTTGTAAATGGTACAAAATGGCTGAATCAAGGACAGAACATGGGGTAACCTTTATTAACACGACAAACTTTGAGTGGGAAGACGAACCATACATTTTAGCATCGCAAGCCAAGAAAGTATTCTACATTGACGAGATTAGTGCGAAGAAATCAATGAAGGGTTGGAAAGCCGTTTGGGAAATAAATGATCGTCACGGATGGAGTCCCGAGTTATGGGGTTCGGAATCACTATCTACAAACAACGAGAGCATTAGTATACCTTTGGGTAACACTGAGACGGTTTCCGAACCGGAGAACTTGGCAACTACCGAGGAGATCGAGATTGACCCAGCTCATTTTCGTATTGAGATGGCTTTTGAAATGGTTATTGATGAAAACCAGGAAATCGAAGACGACACGTGGGAGGAATATGGTGATGAAGAAGAACCTATAGAGGTTAATAGCGATGATGAACCTATTGATATTAGTGGATATGAAACTGATTAGGATATTTTGTATTTGTTTTTTAGTCTTAGTGCATTTTGATATTGTTTGACCCTAACTATTGTCTAAACACCCCTAACACTCAAGTTTGACCCTAACTGTTGACCAAACACCCCTAACACTCAAGTTTGACCCTAACTATTGACCAAACACCCCTAACACTCAAGTTTGACCCTAACTGTTGAACAAACACCCCTAACACTCAAGTTTGACCCTAACTGTTGACCAAACACCCCGAACACTAACATTTGACCCTTAACTGTTGACCAAACACCCCTAACACTCAAGTTTGACCCTAACTGTTGACTAAACACCCCTAACACTCAAGTTTGACCCTAACTGTTGACCAAACACCCCTAACACTAACATTTTGACCCTAACTGTTGACCAAACACCCCTAACACTCAAGTTTGACCCTAACTATTGACCAAACACCCCTAACACTCAAGTTTGACCCTAACTGTTGAACAAACACCCCTAACACTCAAGTTTGACCCTAACTGTTGACCAAACACCCCGAACACTAACATTTGACCCTTAACTGTTGACCAAACACCCCTAACACTCAAGTTTGACCCTAACTATTGACCAAACACCCCTAACACTCAAGTTTGACCCTAACTGTTGAACAAACACCCCTAACACTCAAGTTTGACCCTAACTGTTGACCAAACACCCCGAACACTAACATTTGACCCTTAACTGTTGTGTGTGTATTTCTTAATCCCAAAAAAAAAAAAGGAAAAAAAAAATTAAAAAAAAAAATAGTTACCGACGAACATTAAAGATTTACCGACGACATTCTTGAATTGAATGTCGTCGTTAAAAATTTACCGACGACATTCAATTCAAGAATGTTGTCGATAAATCTTTAACGAAGATAATCAAAACCCCAAGTCGTCGGTAAACGGAATTCTAAATTTTATTGGCCAGAATGGGCGGTTCATTTTTCCCGCCCAAGGGTTTACCGACGACTTTTGAAAATGTCTCGTCGGTAAACCAGGACACGCAACAGTCGTGCGTACGACTGTTTGACGCGTGTCGTGTTTAGCGACGACTTTGACCTGTTTACCGACGACTATCGTGTCGTCGGTAAACAATTTATCTATTAAACCCTACCGAGCTCATTTCTGAAACAGAAAAACATCAAAACACTCTAAAAAAAGTCGATTTCGAGGAAGAAGGAGCTGTTCCGAGCCATTCCAACACCCCTATAACATCAAATGTAAGTGATTCCATGCCAAAACTTAATCATTTCTTCAATTTTTTTTTCAATTTTCTAAATCAAATCCTAACTTTTTTTTTTGTTTTTCCTCTACTCTTGCTTGGCATGGATTGCTGGATATGTTCAACATAATCTCCAGGTAACAGGTACCACAAATCCGTGACTAAAACTTTTTTTTTTAATTTTCGAATTGATTTTTTTTTTAATGTTGTATTGGATTTCTTGTTAATTCCGTGATTTTGTGATAGATTTTAGATTCTGAATATGTATTTTGTTGTTAAATATACCATGTAACATGATTTTTTGGTTAATTTTTAGAAAAATTCCGGTTTGTATTTAGATGTGTTTTGATGTAATGATTTTTGATATTTAGAAGTTTTAGGATTATTTGTTAATTTGTGTATGTTAATTTTTGATGTGTTTTGAAGTTTTTATGCAAATATGAAAACTCTAGGGACTAAAAATGAAATTTAGGGAATAAAATGCAATTTTAAAAACTTTATATTTTTAAAGAATTTAGGGTATTTTATGTAAATATGAAAACTCTAGGGACTAAAAATGCAATTTAGGGACTAATGACAAATTAGGGTATTTTATGTAAATATATATGATATAAGGACTAAATGACAAATTAAAAAACTTTTAAAAAAATATTATGGACTTTAGGGTATTTTAGTAATTCTTGAAAATACGAGGACTAAAACGCAATTTATAATATACAATTTTAAAACTATGAAAAATATATTTTTTTAAAAATTTATATGTGTGTTTTTTGTAATTTTTAATAAAAAAAAGTCTAAAAAACAATTTATTGATTTTATTACAGTTATAGATGGCCGCAGTAATGCCTAACTACCACCGGGGTGACGGGAACGGTGAAGATCCGAACCCGAATCAACCCCCGAACTTGAACGATTGTACTCAGCCGCCTGGTAAATATAAATTAATTTATACAATTCAATTAATATAAATTACTATATTAATTAATATACTTTTCTTAAACAGTTAAGCGAAACAGTTAAGGGATCATCCAAACGTTCTTCATCTTCAGCTCAGGGGGACTCGGGATGGCTGACCGGAGGAAGACCTGCAGCGGTTCTAGATTCATTCAACCCTGGAACATCATCTATATAAGATCTGGAGTAGCTGTGGAGGCGGTCGATGGTGTGGCTGCACCAGCTACCGGTGGAAATCCTTGATGCTCGCGCATCTCGTTCATACCTACCAGGATCCTCTGGAGTAGCTCTGCGTTCTGTTGTGCAGTTGGGTCAGGCACAGTAGTAGTCCTGGGTTTCTTCCGGACGGCTCCAATGGCTAGGATCCAGTGTTTACTCTTCGGCGGGGCCATCACCTCCTGGACTATCTCCTTCATCGCACCGATTTGTTCCTCCACCAAAACATCTTCAGCCTGGGACCCCGCCTCGATAACCTTCTGTTTCAGCTTCTCCCGATAAACCTCCTGAAATTAAATTTCAATCTAATAATTAATTAAAGTATTAAAAAAATTAAATTTAAAGTCAAATAATTAATTTAAAACTATAAAAATAAAAATAAAACACTTACACTAGCTTGTTTATATTTTTCGCTCCGCCAAGTACCTTTAGCCCTGTTAAAGGTCAAGTGCTTGAAGTAACCGCCTTTTGGCGGAAGTGGCACCTCCTCCTGTGTCTGCTCGTCAACAAAACTCAAGGGATCCTTAGTCGGAATCTTCAACTTTCCCTATAAAGTATACGGTAGCAAATAATAATACATTAAAAATTAAATTAAATAACTGACAAATTATATTTTTATTATAAAAAATTATACCTCAATAATTTCTTGCCGAGACTGAGATTGGTTCCTCGAACCTGACTTGTTCGGCTGCGACTGCTTCGCCCTATTTTTTTTTTATCTCCGCCTAAGCCTGTTACAATTTAAGTTAAAAAAACAATTAAATACTAATAAAATAATAAAATAATTAAAGACTAATAAATTAAACTTTAATATTACTGCTTTATTCTCGTTACGCCACATGTCACATGCTTTCCTCCAAACCTCCGGAACCACATCCGGAGGACACTCGTCCGTATCGAAGTAATCTTCCTTACTTCCACCGCCTGTAGGCAGTGGCCTGAGATGTGTTCAAATTATTCTGGACGTTATCCCAATCAGATCACGCCCTCCACTCCTTGAGGTTGAAAAACTCCCCGAGTTTGATCAGAATCGTCCATTTGTAATGGTCCGGGACTTCACTCCAGCTGATATGGCATGGCAGCACTATTTCTCGTACTACGCCCCCACCACCTGGGCTACATGCTTCCCGTACTCACCCGTGGTATTCCAAGTATCGTCGAGGATACAGAAGTCCATCGGTAAGGGCCTGCCAAGTTTTTCATTTGCCTCTTGGGAGGATTTTAGGGTAGAGACGCCTCTGGATCGTCTTTTCCACTTAACTGTTAAATTAAACAGTATTAATTAATTATTAATTTATATAAATTGAATTTTTTAGATCAATTTATATTACCAGGCGGTTGGTTACAGTCCTGCAAGTTACAGTTCGGATTACAAGACGGATCCTCCCCGTTATTATCCACATCATGGCTCCTAGACATTATATCGACCATCTATAATTTAATAAAAATAATAAATTAGGTCCTTATAGTTTAGAATTCCTCAAAATATTCATATTATTTTTTTAAATTTGTGAATAGGTCCTTATTTTTTTAAATAGCCAAAGATACCCGTAAAGTATATTATAAAATCTATAAAATATTTTTTTATTTTCATTTAGGTCCTTAAGTTTTTTAAATTGCCAAAAATACCTATAAATTATTTTTTAGTGTCCATATAATATAAATTGCAAATAAGCCCTTATATTTTCTTAATTGCAAAAAATACCCATAAAGTCTATTATAATATCATATAATATTATTTAAATTGCAAATAGGTCCTTATAGTTTTTAAATTCCTAAAAATATCCCTAATTAATTGCAACTAAGTCCCTATATTTCCAAAAATCCATATAATATTGTTTAAATTGCAACTAAGTCCCTATGTTTTCAAAAATTCAAAAACTAGCCATACACAATATCCAAAATGTATCTAGTAGGCTAAATTCACACCACATTGTTACAAATTAAACAAATAACAGCTTACATCAACATCCAAAAATCCAAAAATCAAAAGAAAACCTAATTTTTCTAAAATTTACAATAAATTCGAACCACAAGTTGTTTTTAACTGAATAGAACATTTAAACAACCTACAATATCATCTAGAAAACTCGGAAATCACTCTTAATTAATTACAATAAAAAAAATATCAATCCAAAATAATAAAAAAAATGGAATTTGATTAAAAAATTGTGTACCTATTACGTGAAAATGGTGAAGAACACATCCAACATTCCATGGCACGCAAGAGGAAAGAAAAAACACAAAAAATCCTTAGAATGAAATTTAAATAAAAACTCAAAATCAATGAAAATAAATTAATTTTTTGAATTAATTAACTTACATTTATGCAAGTTATGGTGTTTGAATGGCTCAGAATAACTCAAGAGTGCTTGAAATGGTGAATTTTGGGTGTGTTTAGGTGAAAAATATGAAAAGAAATGAGCTCGGTTAGGGCTTAAATTAAATAATTGTTTATCGACGACAAGCTTGTCGTCGGTAAACTTGGACAAGTATCCCACTCCGTACGCACGACTGTTGCGTGTCAAGCGTTAGTGACGACAGGTGTCGTCGCAAATATTGAAAATCGTCGGTAAATTTAATGGGCGGGAATTTTGATCGCCCAATCTAACTAATGAAATTTTTTGATTTCATTACCGACGATATATTCTTTGAATATCGTCAGTAAATAAACCAGCGACGAAATTCATATGAAGAACTCGTCAGTAAGGTATAAGAATGTCGTCGGTAATATTTTTTTCTCCATTACAATGTTTTATATTTTAAAATAATTAATCTTTCCATTAAATTTTCAAACGTTTTTTTCTCCCCATTAACATTTTATACTATCTTTTTTTCTTTTTCCTTTAATATTTTATACAATGTTTTTTCCATTAATAATTATACAATTTAGTTTTTTCCATTAACATTTTATATAACTTTTTTTTACATCAATAATTACACAGTTTTATTTTTACAGTTAAAATTTTATTCAAATCCGATAATTAGGGGTATTTGGTCAACTCTTAGGGTGAAATCCGATAGTTAGGGGTATTTGGTCAACTCTTAGGATGAAATCCGATAGTTTGGGGTATTTAGTCAACTCTAAGGGTGAAATGTGAATGTTAGGGGTATTTAGTCAACTATTAGAGTCAAATGAAGTTGTTTGGTGTATTCGGTCAACTATTAGAGTCAAATATAGCTATTAGGTGTATTTGGTCAACTATTAGAGTCAAATATAGTTGTTTGGGGTATTTGATCAACTATTAGAGTCAAATGTAGTTGTTTGGGGTATTTTGTCAACTGCTAGAGTCAAATATAGTTTTTTGGAGTATTTGGTCAACTATTAGAGTCAAATGTAGTTGTTTGGTGTATTTGGTCAACTATTAGAGTCAAAGGTAGTTGTTTGGGGGTATTTGGTCAATTGTTCAAATGTAGTTGCTTGGAGTATTTGGTCAACTATTAGAGTCAAATGTAGTTTTTTGGTGTATTTGGTCAACTATTAGAGTCAAATGTAGTTGTTTGGGGTATTTGGTCATTTGTTAGACTCAAATATGAATGTTAGGAGTATTTGGTCAACTGTTACAGTCAAATATAGTTGTTTGGTGTATTTGGTCAACTATTAGAGTCAAATGTAGTTGTTTGAGGTATTTGGTCAACTGTTAGAGTCAAATGTGAATGTTAGGAGTATTTGGTCAACTATTAGAGTCAAATGTAGTTGTTTGGTGTATTTGGTCAACTATTAGAGTCAAATGTAGTTGTTTGGGGTATTCGGCCAACTGTTAGAGTCAAATGTGAATGTTAGGAGTATTTGGTCAACTTTTAGAGTCAAATGTAGCTCTTTGGTGTATTTGGTCAACTATTAGAGTCAAATGTAGTTATTTGGAGTACTTGGTCAACTGTTAGAGTCAAATGTAGTTGTTTGGTGTATTTGGTCAACTATTAGAGTCAAATATAGTTGTTTGGGGGTATTTGGTCATCTGTTAGAGTCAAATGTAGTTGTTTGGTGTATTTGGTCAACTGTTAGAGTCAAATGTAGTTGGTTGGTATATTTGGTCAAATATTAGAGTCAAATGTAGTTGTTTGGGGTATTTGGTCAACTGTTAGAGTTAAACATAATTGTTTGGTGTATTTGGTCAACTGTTAGAGTCAAATGTAGTTGTTTGGAGTATTTGGTCAACTATTAGAGTCAAATGTGAATGTTAAGAGTATTTTGTCAACTATTAGAGTCAAATGTAGTTGTTTGGTGTATTTGGTCAACTATTAAAGTCAAATGTAGTTGTTTGGGGTATTTGGTCAACTGTTCGAGTAAAATATGAATGTTAGGAGATTTAGTCAACTGTTAGAGTCAAATGTAGCTGTTTTGTGAATTTGGTTAACTGTTAGAGTCAAATGTGAATGTTAGGAGTATTTGGTCGACTGTTAGAGTCAAATGTAGTTGTTTGGTGTATTTGGTCAACTATTAGAGTCAAATGTAGTTGATTGGGGGTATTTGGTCAACTGTTAGTGTCAAATGTGAATGTTAGGAGTATTTGGTCAACTATTAGACTCAAATGTAGTTGTTTGGTGTATTTGGTCAACTAAGTAGTTGTTTGGCTATTTGGTCAGCTATTAGAGTCAAATGTAGTTATTTGGTGTATTTGGTAAACTATTAGAGTCAGATCAAAATAAATTCAAAACTCGAATCCGAAAAACATTTAAATAAGTTAATGAATTTTTTCCCCCTAATCAGTTTCATATCCGCTATTATTTATAGGTTCATCATCGCTATCAACCTGGATAGTATCTTCATCTCCATATTCTTCCCACATGTCATCATCAATTTCATCGTTTTCTTCAATAAACAAATCAATACGAAAATGAGATGGGTTAATCTCGATCTCCTCGGTAGTTGCCAAGTTCACCGGATCGGAAACCTTCCTAGTGTTAACCGAAGGTATCCTGATGCTCTCGTTGTCAGTAGGTAGTGATTCCGAACCCCATAACTCGGGACTTCATCCGCGACGATCGTTTATTTTCTAAACGACTTTCCAACTATGTCTAAATATCGGCCGCACTATGTTTCCTCGGTGGGCCCCTGTTATCGGCAGCCGGGTACAAAACTATGTCTTTCTAAATCGATGCCTGATAGGTAACCAACGTTTATGATCAAAATAATCCACACCTTTTTCACCTTCAACGACGGAGTAGAATCCATGCATTCTGGGCAAGCCATGTAACCTTGACCAGACCATCCTGAAGTGTATGACCGAGCGGGGTAATCATTGGTCGTAGACAACAAACAAACCTTCATAGTAAACTATTGCTTTGTATGGGCATCATACGTGGGGATCCCTGTTTCCCACAACATGTCCAACTCATTTATAATAGGGCGGAGAAAGACATCCATGTCATTTCCGAGTGAGTAGGGACCCGGTATCAACAAACAAAGTTGAAATGTGGTTTCCTTCATGCATACCCATGGTGGAAAGTTATAGATGGTCAATATAACAGGCCACATGCTATACGAGTTGTTCTGCATAGAAAACGGACAAAAACCATCGATACCCAGGCCAAAATATACATTCCGAGGTTCACTGGCAAACTCTGGTTGTAGCTCTGCAAATCGTTTCCAGCTATCACCGTCAATTGGATGACGTAACACATCTGGATCAGTACTCTTTTCGGTATGGTGCTATATCATGTCTTCAGCGGTGTGCTTCGAAGCATATAGTCGCTGCAATCTCGGGTCAATCGGAAAGTAACAGGCTTCTTATGTGGTACTTTCTGACCCTTCTTTGGGTCCCATCTTGATTCACTACAAACTAGACACTTGTCGAGGTATTCATTCTCTTTTTAAAAAATGGCAGAATCGTTCAAACAGACATCGATAGTAATATACCCCATACCCAAACATTTCAACTTCTTATTGCATGCTTCATAAAAATCGGGCAAATTGTGAGGTTTGGGCATAATATGACCAACCAAGTCCAATAGCTCGGTGAATGATGTGTTAGTCCACTTGTTCTTTACTTTTACGTGCATAAGCTTGACAATGAAATTCAAAAACTCATCACTGTACAACCAGGATATAATTCTGTCTCCAATTCGTTGAACAATGTTTCGAAACTGCTCCGACTTGGAAGATGTGCGTCTCTCATATCGGTATCACCCGGATGTCCACCAATATCGTATCCGTGTCTCAAATCGTCACCAACATCACACATTTCATTTTCTATATTTGGCATAGGAATTGCTTCGGGGATTACCAACTGCTCACCGTGTTTTGTCTAAACCTGATACATATGCATAAACCCATTTTTTAGAAGGTGGCTCCTAGCTGTCTGGGTTATTAATTGATGATAATTTTTACAATAGTTACACGGGCAAGACATATAACCAGTATAATCAGCTTGTTTTTCAACATATTTGATAAATTCCAAAACCCCAAAAATATATTCTTTCGTTAAATAATCCTTCATATTGATCCAACTCTTATCCATACCCAAAACCATCTCTTAGCAACAATTTATATAACTAGGCAACTACATTCATATGAAAATAAAATAAATAATTATTACAACCCAATAAATAAAATGAATAAAAATTATAACACAATAAATAAAATAATAAAAATTACAAACCAATAAATATATAAAATTGCAAACCAGTAAAAAAATAAAATTACAACACAATAAATACATAAACAATTTTATATAATTAATTACACAAACCAATAAAAAAATAAAATTACAACACAATAAATACATAAACAATTTTATATAATTAATTACACAAATACAAAAATATATGAGAAGATAATAGAAATAAAATAACATATGCATGATTTACATATAATAATTAAAAAGACAATAAAAAACCTAATCATATCTTATATGAACTAATGCCACAACATAATACAATATAAAATAAAAATATTATAAAGTTTGAAATTTATAGAAAATGTCTTGATTTGGTTGGAGAAATTTGAGATTGATGATCATGCCTCACCTTGATAATGTATTACTTATCCTAATCACATAATAGTGCAAGAATTACACAAAATAAAAAAAAAAATTAATTTCAAGAAATTACCTTCAATTTGTGGATGGAATTGTATATTGAATATGCACACCTTGATTATGAACCTGGAAATGGTGCAAGATGAATTGGAGAATCAATAGGAAAAAATTTGAATAAATTTGATCAAGGTTTTTAGGAGAAAATGGGGAATAATAAATGGGGTTTTGGAGTTTTTTGAGATAAAAAACAATCCGTCCTCAATAAATACGGTTCTTCTTTACCGACGACAAGCGTGTCGTCGGCAAGTCCACGACATCGTCGGTAAAATAGAAAGATACCGACGAAATAGTGTCGTCACTATAATAACAACGACTATTCAAACCAGAAAAAAAATTCAGAAATAAAAAAGTAATTTACTGACGATATTTTAACTTCTTACCTGCGAAAGTTGCTCGTCGCTAAGTGAAAATTTCTTAACGACGAAACATGTCGTCGGTAAATAGTAGTCGTCGGTAATTCAGTATGATTACCGACGACTTACGGGTCGTGGTAAGTTTATGCCCCTAAAGATGCGATCTGCAGTAGTGAAGCGTGGTGAATGATTTGTTAGTCCACTTGTTCTTCACCTTCATGTGCATTAGTATCGCAATTAAATTTAATGAACTCATTACTTTACATCCAGGGTATAATTCAGTCTCCAATTCCTCAAACAAAGTTTCGAAACTTCCTCGTGTTGAATTTTTCAAGTCTCTCATCTCAGTGTCACCCGAGTGAATACCACCCTCGTAAGTAGGTCTCAAATCGTCATAGACATTCAACATTTCATTTTCTACATATTGAATCTTACGAATTTATAAAATCTTACCGATTTGACAAAATCTCATACGTGGACAAAAACCCAAATTTTAGAAGATGTGACCTAACCTTTCGGACATTATAACAACGATTATTCGAACATTCATTACACGGACAAAACAAAGTACCGTTAAAATACTCTTGTTTTTGAACAAATACGAGAAATTCTTCTATCCCATTAACAAATGCATGCGAAACACGATGAGCGGAATTAATCCATTTCTTATCAATACTCGAATCCATCGTCTACTAACAATATAATCAACTACAACAATATAAAGAAAACAAAATAAATATTTGTGCATTTTATTCTCATACAAAACGATAATATGTATAATAGAAATATATAACATGTTTCTAATAACCTAATCATACTATATCACATCAAATTCATAATTATAATCAAAGAAAATAATTTTCCAAAAGTTTAAATGAAGAAAAAGTACCTAATTTTGGGCAAATTTGGTTGGAGAAAGTGAGAATTCAGTAGGTACCACTTCGTTGATTGACCCCGGAAATCTTTTACATGTGTTGGAATAATATGTGATGATGATTAGTGGGAAAAAGTTAGTCGGGTTTTGAGAGAATTGTGGGAAGGACATTCGCGACTACAGCATGTAGTCGCTATAGACGGCAAGGTACTCTCTATTATGCACTAATCGGGACTAAAAAACAGTCTCAAAAAACACTACATCTTTTGCGACTAATTTTATCCGTGTAAAAAACCATACTAGCGACCACTGCTACATAAGTAGCGACTACTTCGTTTAGTTGCAAATTAGAAAACATATTCGTGACTATTTGGTAGTAGGAATTGAGTGAAAGTAGTCGCAAATGACTTGTAGTAGCGAAAGATGTAGTATTAGAGACTAAAAAATGTAGTCGCGCATGGTTTCATCGCTAAAGAACCGATCTTCTGTAGTGTAGTCATTGTCTTGAGAATGTAGTTTGGTGATACTTAATCAGTTTGGATATTTGTTTTTGATCTTTTGCAACTATTGTAACTCACTTATGATTATCTAGGGAATTTAGGTTTTCTCCAAATAATTAGGTGTTGTGATACAACTTGGTTTCAATATTTAGTATAGTAACCTCTATTATTTATTTACTTCACGTGTGCATTATGTTTCATAACTATATTTCATAGAAGTGGTATTTATTATACTTAATTATTCTAGATCATATTAATTTTTGGCTTATTTGGACATTTCATTCTATATGGTTGATTTAATATCGACACTATCATTTTTTTATTCTTGGTTTTTACTTTTTTAATTGATTCCAAGTAATATTTTGATAAAAAATGATAAAACCATTTATTTCTTTACTATTATTTCCAAGTTATATTTTAATTTAGTATTAATTCTCCAATTTTAGAATTGGGTAAAAATATATTTATTAAAAACTTATATGATATTTCACTTAATTAGCGATGTAGATTGACAATTGTTTACTATATAGGTAATTTATTATAAATAATATATCTAATTTGTAAAATGATGTATGTCAAACAATTTTTATAGTATGTATGGTAGAATATATATTTAAATTTTAATTGTATAGTAAGACATTAAAATCAAATATGCATTTCTACATAAAATATTCTATTTTTTGTACGTTGATTAAATTCATAAGATAAAAACAGTTGCACAATCATTAATTTACTGAAACGGAGCCCTCAAGGCACCCTTTTCCTTCTATGCTTGCGCTGCTTCTTGTCATTGGTCTTTATTAATAATGATTTCACCTGAAAAATATGAGGAACTTGATTATGTCACATATTGTTTTATGCTAATATAGAACACAAAAATATTTAACAGAATGAAATAATAATAATAACAATGTTTCTATACTACCTTGTACATATAATTCTCATAAGAAATACTAAGTATTTTATTAGTTATGTGTGATAGTTTTGTAATAGCTATATGAAGAGGAAAAAAATATATTATTTAAAAATATATGATTCTTTATGAAATGTATATCCTTTGATTTGTACTTCATAATAAATTTAAACAAAGACATAACATACTTGGGACACCATTTAAAGTAGAAAATGGGTTAGATACATGGTTCAAAAGTGCTTGCGGACTCATTAAATTTATCCATTATCTATAAAGATACATTAAATTAATTATAGGACTAATTCAGAGTAAATATTTATTTATATTAAGTTTTTAATAACTTTGAAAAGAGTAATACGCAAAGGTAAAGAAGATAAAAGATTAATTCATTTACAAACTGTCGGTGAATTTTTATTAAGTCAAAGGATCTATACGTTAATTCAGGTTGATAAATGTAACATAACATTGTAGAAAAGTATAATTGTTAGCCTGTCATTAAAATCAATTAAAACTCATATTCTCATTAATTTCTTAAAAAAATAATGGAATAGTATTTCAATAACCTTTTTTTTGAAATTTTTCTAGTCAATAATAAACCGAATCGTGATGAGATCATTTAAAAAATATTTTTATTACCTTAAGTAACAAATTTAGGAGAATAATATTACACTCTATAGGGTACTAGGTATAATTTGTGTCCTTTCCAAAAAGACTATTCGAACATTGTATTACACAAATTTATCAATTAACCACTATAGTTTTTATGTATTACACCAACTCAACTTTGGAAAAGATTCCCGAACACGGATTCAGTGAGCCAAAAAGTGATTTAATATTATAAAAATTTATCAATTAACCACTATAATTTGTATAAATTACAAAGGGAGTGAATGATAAAAAATAGATACAATGTATAAAGATAAAAAATGAAAAACTCGAATAAGTAGGTGAAATTCAATTTTCAAGTCATGTGAAATAAATCATGGATAAAGAAGTTTAGAGGTTAAAATTCAAATAAATCAATACATTTGGCTAAATCTAGGCCACTCTTTAATTTTCTTCTCTAAATAAATCCTAGCCATTTTTTGTGTATCTTTGTGTTTTATTATATAGATTTCATATTATCATTTACATACCTTACAAGTGATACAACAAAAGAGGAATTGAGAGGGCTTATATATCCTTTGCTGGCATGTCCCATAGTATGAGTTTGCGTCCAGTCGAAAGCTTGAACCATAATGCGGTAGGGGATCTAAAGATATCACCACCTCCTTGTTACATTTGTACGCCTCTAATTAAAAAATAATAACTCCAAATTTAAAACGATATTTAGGGTTGTAATTGATCAATAAATTTCGAAAAATTATAAGGACTAATATATGTCAAACTAACAAGAAAATTTAAATCATACTCACTTTCAATGAAAAGTAGAAATGAATTATATTTATCATTTTCTTTGAATTTTTTTTATTTAAGGCACATAACTAACAAGAAAATGAAACCATTTCACAATAAAACATGTAATTGTAAAAATAATTCTTGTGCAATAAACACCTAATAACATAAAACTACTCAAATAACCCAAAATAATTAAAACCAAACAACAACGAACAATGATTTATACGAATTGTGCATTTAATTCCCTAAACTCATAAAATAAAACTAAATTCCAAATTTTGCACTATGGTTGATTCATTATGAAATTAAAATTTTAGCAAAATATTCGTTAATATTAGTATTCACTTTAACTAAGAAGTTATGACTTAATTTGGAAACTAAGGAAAGCAAATTATAAAAATACTTACCTGAATATTTGAAGAATCGAAGTGATTTTCCATCTCATTAAGAAGTACGGTTGGACGATAGGACGTGTTTATACATCCTAAATACTTGGTGATTTTCATGTATACTTTCGGCGATACAGTAGTTCCTTAAGCTCATGTATGGGACACAAGCCGAAGAACGTATAGAGGAAGCTTTACATCCATTTTGGTTCTTCCTTTTCCTGCATTAACGTTTTGTCCTACATAGTTAAAAAACAGATATGTAAACTTCAACCTTCACTTATTGTAAAATGTATTTACATAAAATATTATTATATGATGATAAATATAAAGAAATGTACATGAATATAATCTGACTCATTTCATGTAAATTTAAAAATACTTTTAATATTTATAACCAAATACTACTTTACAATGTAAATTTATATTTGACTGAATTTTATAATTTCATAACAATTAAAAAGACAAACAAATTTTATTTTACTGTCAAGTTGGTGCACATATATTAATTCTGACCTAAAATCTGAAACATGCATGTCTCTTCAACAAGTATAAATATATTTTGTTAAATTTGATAATATATTGTAATACCATTAACTTAATACTAAAATCAAGATATGAAGTTTGTTCTTTTCCCAATAAATATAAAATTATATTTTCCATTTGAATTAAATATATATCAGAGATTTAATAGAATAATTGTTTTAATGATTTTTTATTTAATATTTTTGATACTAAATACATTTAGTTTTTTTATAATCATATCAACAACTTAAAACCTCTAAAATCCTTATAGATCTAGTGTAGGAAAATATTTACAAAAATTAGATTATAAATTACACATCCTTAAATAATATAGCTGATATCAATGATTATTGTCTCTAATATTTGCAATAGTAGAAAATATATACCCTTAATTACAATATTTTTTACACATAGTTCTACAAACATATATAAAAATTTAGTACATAGGAATTACAATATTAGGATAAAAGGTATAAATAAAATACAAAAAAATATGATTACCTAATGAAAAATAGAGAATAAGTTGCAAAGTATTTGTTAGAACTGAAGGTGTACTCATCTTTTCAAGTTAAACTTCTACTAGCACGTAGAATAGGAACATAGATGGAGATAAATAGTTGAAAAATTGAGAATGAAAAATATTATCCATTATGTAGTCGAATATACACTAGTCAACAAGGGTTCACATTTTTTTTCATGATAACCTACCACCATTCTTCAATATTATTTTTGAAAATTAAAATTTCAAAGATAATTATTAGTATCGAAAAAGTTTACCAAACAATTAATAATTAAAGGGTAAGACTTCCTAACTATTTAAGTGATGAGTGAATTCCTTGCAAGGTCATAAACATGTTTTCTCGGGCTCCATATGTCCAATTCTTTTTTTGTCCCTATAGGTGAAGTTATAAATGGATTAGCTTTGTTTGTATTTTTAAATGCTCTAATTATATTATTTAATTTGTAAGTATAATCTTTAATCGGTTGTTTGTCTTCACTAAAATTTGAGGTGTGGATCTTTTGAATTGATCACCTTTAACTCGTTTGTTGGGTTGACAAGCTTAATGGAATAGTTGTGAGTGTGAGTGTATTAATATTATCGTTTTCCTAATTTTGTGTTTTTAGTGATTATAAGGATTTAGGAAAAAATATGGTTCACCCTATAGATTTAAATGTGAACTGATTCTTGAACATGCTTGGTTTATGATATTTTTAATTTGGGTCAATCTTTGATATTGATGCTTCCTTATACAAATTTTAAATTTTAAAAGAGATATAAATTAGTTTTTATACTGCATAATTTCACATTTTGGGTGACAAAAGAAGTATTTCCCAAAGGAGGGTATTTAGAAGGGCTATTTTTCCATTAGTGAATTTATAGAGCCATGACCAAACTGAGGTTGACGGTTGGACCCTCATGCAGTGATTTATGATAAAATTATCATTCACCTAATATATGGCTACATATTCTTCCAGAATTATTGTTGTACTAACGCTCTATCTTGAACTCATTCACAAAAGAAAAGGCTAATTACCTGACATATAATTTTGACATTGTTTTACCTATAAACGTGGCTTTGTTTGGCTCGCAACTTTAACAAAAAATTCAACATCGACTACAGTTATGCAGAGTTAGTTGGAACATTTAACTTGGTAAAGGGCACACTTTATAAAATATTCCACCTATCAGTCACACAAAATTTCAACAAGAAAGTAAATGGAATGGAATCCAAGTAAATGACCTATTATTAAGTAAGAAAAAGTACCTTGACAAACTGCCTTATTATAAGCTCATGAGATTTTAGGAAGTTCGTACAAGTTTACACAAGAAGTACAATTAGGAAGCTATCTTGTGATATTTTTGTTAATAATAAAGTTTTGATAATTATTTCAAAATCTAGTACTTGGACCCCCAACTTGTAAGAGTTACCTTATAAAGCTTTAACATTTTTTGTATGATAATTTGATTTTGTTTTTCTAATAATAAATTATAGACTATTTTGTATAATGTAGGGACTATTAATGTGATTTTTTCATAATATATGGAATTATAGTCAAACCTTTGCAAAATATAGTGATCTAAAGTGCACCTTTTGCATAATATAAGGACCTACAAGTCAACTTTATACCATGTTCTTTTATACTATTTTGAATTAGTATACCTAAGGGAGGATTAGAAATATTTTTTCTGGGGGACAAAATTTTGGTTACGGAAATAAACTATTTTTACTAAGTTTTTTATCTAAAAAATTATGCATTTTCTCACCACAACTGAGACTAGGAGGGTTACGACCCCTCCTCTCCCTCCCACTAGAGGCACCCCTAACTATACCCCATAAATTCTTCTTTATGTCTAAAGGTTGTCTATAAAAAATCTTATACTTATTATTATTATTATTATTATTATTATTATTATTATTATTATTATTATTTCATAGTTAAAAACAGAAATACAAAAAATAAATATGATAACAACTAGTTCAATTAAAGTTCTGTGTAAAATTAATAATTTAGAAACAATAGAAAAGGGAAAAGAGCATTATTTTCTTTGAATCTTACTTTGTAAGAGAAATGTCATGGCCAACAACCACTTGTGACGACAAGAGAATGCTATCGTAAAATTGAAATACTGAAAAAATCAAAGATACATTTCCATTAAAATCTATTAATTTAATTATTTATATTATACAAATTATTTTATAACACTAAAATCCAGTAAAATAAATCACATACCTACAATTGACATACCTCAAATGATACCTTCAATAATAGATTTGAGCTAGAGAAGTATATGAAACATGAATCTCGATGTGCATATAAGAATGAAATCCTTTATACTAATAATGATAATAATTAAGTTTTTAAGAGTTTGGAGAATAGAATAAAATAAGATTTAACTGATAAAAATGATAATAATAGGTAACGGCATGAGAGGAGTGAAGAAGGGAGAGGGGGAGATGAACAAAAAATTAGGTTAAAAAGTTGTTAATAATTTTTTAGTATTATATTTCTTGGTTATTTTATGGGCCTAACAAAGACGTTATTCGACTATCGAATTCGGACCAATAACATTTTGTTGGGTCATACTTGTTTTTAGAAAATATATTTTACCTTAAGATCTACACTGAAGAAAATATTGTTTTTTGATAAATCATATACTCCCTCTATTCCATAATAATTAACAGTTTGGCCAAGAATAAAAATTCCACAACATATGTAAGATTTAGAGTTAATTCTAGATAAATAATATTTTTTCTATTCTACTTATCTTTGTAAAATCTCTCAAAAACTAAACATTTAATTTTCTCTATCTTGTAAATAGGGATATATTGGTCATTTTTAACTAAATTTTCCTACTTTTTAGATTTCTTAATATATGAGAAAATTTAGAAAATGTTACTTATAATGGATTTGATGGAGTATGTTATTTTATTTTTTGTCAAAAATGGGGTTTACATTAAAATAAAAGTTAAAAATATTATGTAGAGAGGGTAGTCAACCTATTCTAGTTTTGTTTCTAATCCTACTAGTGTTTTGATCAACTCATGTATAATTTTTTTGACCAATTCATAGGTAGGAGGTTACATTTAAAATTTTAACAATAAAGTCAGCCTCGTCATTTATGTTTCTTAAAATATGTTGAATACATATATTGGATCTCACCAAAATGAGGTCGTTGATCTTTCACATAAGAGGATAGGATCTCCGGTAGTCTTCAGATTCGTTTTAAATACTTAGGGTGATTTCGATTCTGTTGCCTCAAACCGCTTTCCTTTCCAGCGCAAAACTGCACCAAATCCTATCTCCTTTGCAAGTGATTGGGACGTTGTTTTTATCGAAATTGATAATAGTTTCTTCATCTCTTTTAAAAGACACATCAAAGAAAATATTGACATATGTTGAGGGTAGCTCCTCTTCTAATTCATTGGGTTTATTATTATCAAACACTCTTAACTTATTATTCCATTCATGACCATGGAAGCTTGCTACTAGATTATTTCTATGAATGGATATGAGGATACTTTTCCATGGTGTACCTTTAAATAAACATATTATTTTTTGTAGTCCAAATACTTCAGATAGTTGCAAAGGCAAAGATAGTAAAGATTTAAGTTATCTACTCAACCTTGCTTCCTTCCTTCCTTGATACGGTGGATAATTTTATCTTCAAATTCATCAAGGCCTCTGTCCTTACCATGTGTTCATGTGTTTCCAAACTTTTAACACTTTGGTGGCAGGAGAAGAAGATGTTTTAATACTTTTCATGGTGTCGCTGCCGAATCTACATCGTGCACTATATGCATAGATCTTTTTAAGAAGAGAGACACCAAAAGGGACAACTTTGTTACAACATTTCTAGGTAAAAGCACTAAATTTGGTCGTGCCCTTGTGTTCCATACAATTTTCCAAGTCTTTGGATTCTTGTAAGATCTAGGAATGAGGGTTCATTGCTAGCATCTTGTTCCAACGCATGAATGGCATGGTATCTTAACTTTTTAGTATAATGCCCTTTTTTCGTGGACCCATATGAGTTTTTCCTAGTATTCCATGTTGTATAGAGGTATCTTGCAAATAAAATCAGTTGCCAAAGAGTGAAGAGTGTTAGAAATAAGACTCACATCCCAACTCAATCTATCCTGGTTAATGAGGTCTTTAACGAGTTTGAGACTACACATGCTAGGTTTAGATATGACAATGTGTGCTAGAAGCCATATATCAATTTAGATATTAGCTTTGCCACCATTACCAATTTGCTTGGAGCAACCTTTAAGGAGAACATCTCTCCCTGCTAGTATGCTTGTCCACACCCAAGATTTAACAGATTTTAGTTTACACTAGTAGAATGGAAGTATATACATTCAAGGAGAAAGTCTCTCTTTGCTAGAATGGAACATAAAGATAAACATGGTGTAGTTAGGGATTGACTGTAGAATAGATTTTATAAGATCTTCTTTACCACCGTCTGAGACTAGATTTTCCTTCCATTCACAAGTTTTTTGATCAACCTATCATTTTCCCATTAAAATATTATGTTCTTTATCTAGTGTAATTTATAGGAATATATATCTAGATACTTCGCAATTAAGTTTGCTTGCTGGATACCAAGATAGATGGGAGTTTTAGAGGCTAACTAAGCCGGTGTGCCTTTACTGAAACAAATAATAGACTTCCCAAGATTAGCTCTATGTAATTTAAAATTTGATAATAGAAAAGAACTATTTAAATTTTATTATAAAATGCGGGTACGACTAAGAGAAACCCTCTAGGTAAGGATACACTAGCGTTAGCAGCGAGTTCCATGGAGAAGGCGGGAATGGTTGTTACTGGTACACTTGTGCGCCCTAGATTGAACTTGGAACCCCACTTTTAAGTACATGAACCATGTGACACAGATCATCGGATTAACCATCCGAGAGCCGGTCCCACCATAATATAAATCATGGACGGATGTTCCCGAAAGCAACATCGGGATTTAAATAGACTATACGTATTCTACCAACTATATTTTTATTTAAATCTAATACACTTAGAAAATATATATAATTGTTGTAAATTTAATATTTTTTTTATTCAGGGGTTTTTTGACTTAGAGGGTTGGAAATGAGGGTGGATTGAGGCGAGATTTTAACAAATATGACAGAGAATTGATTCCAAAGATATTGCGTGAACAAAAACGCGATAAAAAAGAATTCATCGAGACATGCACAAAAAACTAGATAATATATTGGATGTGGCTTGGAAGTTAGGTTTTGAGTATTGGTGTTGTGAAGATATACATGTACTACCTTAGTATATTCATTTAGCGACTCCTTCCGACGTCTCTAGTAACCAAGACGTCGGTGATAAGGATAACGATATATGGTCGTCGAAGGTAGGTCATACATTAGTGACGAATTTTGGTCTGTCACAGAAATTGACGATCTTTAGTAACTAAACTTCAGTGACTACACATTAGCAACTTCAGTGACCGGTAGGAAGAGGTAACGGGAACAACAATGTCAATCAAAACCGAGTTGAACAAGACCAGCCTGGCTTGAGAGTGCCATTTCATGTTCAACCGATAGGTTACCGTCCTCCGGAGATCCAAAATATCAAATTTAGACCTGATCCGGGTATGCTCAGTCAATTTCTAAGTTTTGGACTCTACAGTGGTACATCAGTAAAAGATCCGGTAAGAGCGATTTAGAATTTTATGTAGATTTGTGATGCTTATGTTACTCCAGGCATTACACGCTAGGAACTGTATTGTCATATGTTTTCGTTCTTTCTGACCGGTAGAGCTGGTGAGTGGCTAGATAGGCAACCACCAGGGACAATTAATTCATGGACAGAACTTCAAGCTGCTTTCTTTAACCATTTTTATCCGAAGAGTATGAGACTCAAAGACCAAAGCGAGCTTGCAAAGTTTTGTCAAGAAGATGGAGAAGAAGTAGGAGAAGCATGGACAAGGTTTCAACAGAAGCTAGCTAGATGTCCGCTCCATGGTTATACCCCCTCTCTACAGTTAGCTATATTTTATGAAGGTATCAACAGAGAGAGTAGATTGAAGGTGGATAACCTTGGGAAAGGAAATTTCGTGTCCATGGACCCTACTGAAGCTACCGAGGTTTTAGAAAATATTAATGAACAAGAAAGGAGTTGGCCTTCTTCCTGAGCTTCTGTTACAAAAACCCGAGGTACGCTTCGATTAGACGCAGAAACTGCAAACTCAGCTCAACTATCCGCATTAGAGAATCAAATAAAAGAACTTAAGCTTGAGATGCAGAAAAAATTAGCCGCAACAAATGTAGTACAAGATGCACAAGGTTGTTCATATTGTGGAGCTATGAATCATACTTGGGAAGAGTGCGAAGGAAATCCACAATCCATTTATTTTATATCCAACCGAGGAGGTTATCAATTTGGTAATAGGAATCATCCAGGTATGCAGTATTCAAATCCACATGGGTCCGCTAATCCTGGTCATTATCAACCACGTCCTCAGAATAACGCGTTCCAACCAAGAGGTCAGTATCAAAATCAATATATGAATAGACCTGCTCCCCCACAACAACCTATTCAAGATGCCTATACCGATTCGTTAGCTCAGAAAGCTTTACCATAGTATCCTCAAGAGGGAGCTGTGGATAATCAACAATTAACAAAGTTCATGGATCTTATGACCACTAATATGCATTTCCAGAGCGAGAAGTTACGAGAACAAGAAGCTTCAATTCAGATTTTAAGTACTCAAGTGGAACAGATGAACAAAGTTCTGACAAGCATTATGGAACAAAAAGAATTGAAGGCTATCGAAGGAGGTGATGACAATGTTGGGTTCGAAGCTTGCAAGGCTATTTGCCTTGATATTGAAGAAAAGAAGGAAGTACCACATTTTGCCGTTAGTGTCATGGAGGTTCCGAGTACCGAAGAAGAACCAACCAAGTCTAGCCCCGTGGAATCTAACTGTTCTGAGAGTGATGTGGAGTAAGATTCAGAAAAATCCGAATTTATATAGCTTCTGAAAGATATGCAAGAAGAGATTAGATCGGTTATGGAATACCAAGCTGAGCTGGCTAAAGACAGAGAGGAAGAAGCCTCAAAGGAGGAACCAAGAGTTGAAGTTGAAGTTGCACCTGCTGTGAAAGAAGAGAAAGAAGAAGAGAAGGTGGAACCATCATCCGTTGTTAAAACAGTGTCATCAACCATTCCTGATACAAATCTAAAGGATGACATTGAACTCAAGACATTTGTAGAGGCGTACACTCCTGAAAATATCAATGCCCAAATGCTTGAGATTGCGAAGAAAGGGCTTACACCGCAACAAGTTTTTACGCAAGTTATTCCTGAGAAAGAAGCAAATGTAGAAGCCAAGAGAGAAAACTTGAGAGTCTCAAGAAGAAGTGAAAGAGAGTTACCATTAAAACTCAAAGATCCGGGAAGTTTTAACCTTCATATTCAAATAAGAGGTATGCTCAAGGTGAAACCTATGTATGATGTCGGTTCAGGTGTGAATCTTATGCCTAAGTCCGTGTTCGAGAGACTTGGACTTCAGAGATCAGAGAAAGCTCCAGTGAACTTGCAGTTTGCTGACAACTCAGTTACCAAGACATGGGGAACAGTGGAGGACGTCGTAGTCCGAGCAGGTAGTATCGCCATCCCTACTGACTTTGTTATACTTGAGTTTGATGCAGATAAGCAAGTTCCAATCATACTTGGATGGCCTTTCATGGCCACAAGTCAGAGTGTCATTAACTTCCAAGAAGGGACCATTACCCTACATGCTAAGAACGTATCCGAGACCTTCTATGTCTTGGGTAAAAAACCAAGGAAGTTAGATCCCACCGTTCCTGTCATCTACAACCTTTCACATCACAAAGTCCCTACATAGAAGATCCATGTAAAACCTGTGGATACTGAGCCAAACATTGAGTTTGGGGTTGGCCATGAAGTTCTATGGAAAGCTCAAAAATGTGATAATAGGCCACGAAGTTTCAAAGACTCATGGATAGGACCCTTCATTGTCACTAAGGTTGTCTCAGCCAAGGTGATAGAAATTCGACCCAAAAAGGGGATCAAGCGCAGATTAGTTGACGGTCATAGCCTAACTCGTTGTTGGGGAGGCTATATTCGCAAATCTTGATAAAGGTAACGCGTTTAACTTTAAAAGACGTTAAATAAAAGTGTTGTACGGGAGACAACCCGCAATTTTTTACGTTTTTATGCTTTTTATGTTTTTAGTTTATGTTTAGATTAGTTGGTTTTAGTTGATATTGCATATTTGAGAAAGGTATTAGTGTTTTTGATGTTTAGGTGTTAGAGAAATCGAGTTTTGGGAGGAAAAACAAACTTTTTGGGATATATTCAGTTGCCAGCACTAGTATGCCGACCGTCATGGCCGGTAAGCCGGCGAGCAGAAAACCCAAGCCCACGGGTTAGGCCACGTGTTTAAAGCCGAGAGGTCAGCTTTAGAGAGATTTCCCCACCGGTATGTCGGTCAGAATTCTCGGTAAGCCGACCAGGTCAAAATCAGTGCCCACGGGTGTCACCACGCATTTAATGCCAAGAGGTCGAAATTCGAACATCATCAGCACCGGAATGCCGACGATTTTTCTGGTATGCCGGTCAGTAGGAAAACCCATGCCCACGTGTCAAGGACTCGGGTATTTTGACGTAACTCGAGATTCCAAGAGCTCCAGCACCGGCATGCCGGGCCCTAGCGCCGGTCAGCGCCGCTGGAGAGAGAATAAAGCTTCGTTTTTAGGTTATAAAAGAGAAAGAGGTTGGTCTATTCCGAATTTTTAATCATTAAGCCTCTCTTTCTTCTCCAAACCTCTCCCAACTCTATTGAATCTCATTCAAACCTTCCCCAAACATCAAAACACTACCCAATCATCATAAAAACACATCAAATCTTCTCTCCACATCATTACAAGGAAGATTCAATCACCCAATTCTCACAAAAACACATTAGAGTGAAGAACAAAAAGCTTAAATTTTCAAAATTCATCCTACAATTTCAAAATCGATACCAATCCATCAAGAATTCATCTTACCCATGAAGAGATTCATCATCAATTCACCTTTCCTAAACCAATCCAATCTTGTTCAACCTCTAATAAAGAGTTTTAAATTTCAAGAGTTGTTAAATCTTTGAGTTAGGGGTCAATTGAGATGACTAAAAGAATAGAAACATTGTCTAACAAGAGGGAGGTGAAGAAAAGCAAGGTATTGGATCCACTTGAGAAGAAATCAAGTAACAAAGGTTCTAGTTCCAAAGCCAAGGGTAAAATTGATGTTGAAGAAGGAGGTAAGCCGGCTATGTTTGATTTAATGGGAAAGAGGGTTTCACTCTTTCCCAATAAGATAACACAACCTCTTCTATTCAAAGGTCCTATACCCGTAGATAAAGAGGAAGCTTCAAAGGCCTTGATAGCTTCTGTAGAAAAACAATTAAAGGGACTACCTTTTGCTTATGAGAAAGTATTCGATGAAGAAGTTGGAACAAGAGAGCAAAAAAATTCTTGGAGCTTGGTGAAAAATTGGGTTGGTCTACGTTCATGGTAAGACATTCTGATTTATGTCATGAGTTGGTTTTAGATTTCTATTTAGGCCTCTGTAGCCGAGATAGTGAAGGTTGTGTTCCGATTAGAGGAAAGTTAGTTCCTTTCACAGTTGAGGAAATTAGAAACCACTTCCAGTTTAAGAAATTAATTGGACCATGCAAGTATAGTGAAACGGTGGCTAAACAAAGAATCTGTGATTGGGGTTTACTTTTTGAGCATATTTTCGACAAGGAGAAAGTGCAATCACATAAGGGAGAATTGAAGGAACCTTTTCCTTACAAATATCTTCAACCGGATGCTAGAGTTTGGCACAATTTCCTTATTCCTAATGTATTTGGAAACACAAGAACGTTGGATATGACTAAGAAAAACGCTCTACCTTTGGATTGTATTTTAAGAGGAGAAGAAGTGGATGTGGCACAGTTGATCTTTGAGGAGGTGATGCGATTTTCGGTCTCTCCTAAATCGGTTTATAAATGTTAAATATCCTACTATGATCACGTGTTTTGTGCAAAAAGCGAATGCTATATTGGGTGAAGAAGAGAAAATTGAATTTAAGAAGAGTTATATTGATAATGCTTGGATCATGAAAGTACTGAGAGGAGCGGATTCTACGCAAGTCTCAAAAGAAGAAAAGGAGCAAAGTTGGCAAGAGAAGATGGAGGAGCTTTTAAACAATTTCGAAGAAGCTCAAACTTCCTTAGCCAACGATGTGGAACAAATCAAAGCCAATCAAGTGCACATCATGCCACTCCTTGAACAATTAAAGAAAGATCAAGCTAATCATATCTTGGATGACGATAATGCGAGGCAATAGCCTCGAGAGTATGTTCTCTTTCTTCCTTACCATTTCTGTAAATGCTTTATCTGCTAATTTTAATTTCTTTTTCGAGTCGTGGGGACACGACTCATTTTTGAGTTGGGGGTGTGGGGATTCGTTGTCTCTCATCTCCATTTTTCTGTTTTTAGGTAGAAATTAAAATTTTTTGATACATGGAAAATTAGATGTAGAGTGTGTTAAGATCAGTGAATTGATGATAGTAAGTAGTATGTTTATGAGCTATTTTATTTGGTATGCTTTGAGTATTTGCAGGAAAACACACATTGATAGTAAAGAAAAGATTAGTAAGCAATGCGATAGAAAGTATGTTCGATCTCAGGGAGCCTTGAGTAGTGTGTAGGTCATGAGATCTAAGCTAGTTGACAAACCCATTTGATGAAAGTGCTAAAGGTAAGAAAATAACGAAATTGCATAGTGTAGAAAGTGATTAAGGCAATTCTTTCATATTGAAGCCACTTGAAGCCTTTTTATACCTTCTCACCTTGTTATTCGATTTAATATGTTATATCCTTCTCAGCCCCTTCTAGCCTTTCTAAAGCCTTTTTGTTTAAACACATTATAAGCCATATCCCTTTAGATTATAGGACTTTTCCATATGACCTGCACTCGAATCGCGATGCATAGACAATTGTTTTAGAGCTTGAGTTTGGGGTAATGGGTCCACCATTATGGGAATTGTTATTGGGATGAGATTTTTGAGCTTATCAATTGTTCTCTGTTATTATATTGATGATGATTCACATGTTTATATTGTAACCCTTTGTCGGGGTAATAGTGAATGAAAAAGAAGCTACGAGATAAAATTGCCAACAAGGGCATAAAAAGAAAAAAAAAATGTATATATATATATATATATATATATATATATATATATATATATATATATATATATGAAAAAATAGTGTGATATCTCGAACATTAAAAAGAGAGTCATAGCTATACAAAAGAAAAACAATGATAATTTAAAAAGAATATATATTCGGACCGGCAAAGAGGAATTATTATGTGAACATCTTATGCTTTAATCGGGTTATTGAGGATGCTAAATTGTGCATCAAAGAATTCATTGGGCTGAGTGAGAAAAGTTTTATGAGAGTAACTCAAGCTCTAGGGAGATTCGTTGATGGCTAGTGAGGAGAGAGCCAAAAGCTCACTCTAAATTATCCAAATATACTATCATACCGTCCCTAAGCCTAAATTACAACCTTAAAGACCTTTTGATTCTTTGCTATGTAATCGAGAAGTGATTGAGTCAATAGAGAGTAGTTAAGTGGATCTTTGGATACTAGTGAAGTTCGATGAACAATCTATAGCTTCCTTGGTGAACTGAGTAAAGTCCCAATCCTTCTTACATTGCGAAACTAATCTGATCTTGAATTCAAGCCGTGTTGAATATGAATATGAGAAGTGTACATGTATGTAGTTTGTGAATATTATTACATGAAATTTTCTGAGTAGTTGCTTTATGTCTATTCTATATATTCTTCTATGTTCTTCCCATTGTGTTAAAATTACCTAGGTGTGTATTTAGAGACTTCCCTTTGTTTTATCTTTATTGTATCAGGACGATACGACTTTGAGTTGGGGGTCTTGATGTCTCCTCATTTGTCATGAATTAATACTAGTTGGAGACATCATTTTTAGTGATTTAGAAGTCATTCTAGTCGATTTTCTTGAGAAGTGTTACACTTTCCTATTTTGAGTCTTGATTTAGTAATTTATTGTTTTTAGAGCATGTTGGGTTTAATGATTTAATTAGTGTGAAGCTTTAAAGATAATTATGGAGATTAATTAGAGTCCAAGTCAAAGACTAAGAGATATGGAAAGAGATAAGCATGGTAATTGGAGATAAGGAAAGAAAAAGCTAAAAATATGGAAAAGGAAAAGCTGCCTTAAATCTGAATTTCACCACCCACGACCACAAATCAGCTTATACCTCAAAATCGGTGGGGAATTTGGAGAAACGGTCAAGCGCAAAGTTAAAGATCTTTCCGAGACGATGAATTTCGACTACTCATATGCGTTAAACGGATAAGAATTGAAGCTGTTAGGACCGAAACAAAAACGGACCTGATTTCATATTTTAGGGTTACAAATTTGAGTTGGGCTTGGAGTCCACTACTTTCCTTCTCCTTCAAGAAAACGAATTAGGTCTTCTAAACACCTATAAATACACCCTTATATCACTTGTAAATCATCCTTGCTCATCCTTGCCTCATAGTAATTAGTCCTTAGTGTTTTTGTCATCGAAATCATTTTAGAGAGCAAGATGAAGTCTTCTATTATTTCTATTAGTTTATTTCCTTCAGGTATGAACTAATTTTCCCATAGCTTAGGTTTTGCATCATGTATAATCTATGAATTCTATTTTCTTTCGATCTAAGTTTCTTTAGGAATTATATGTTTTACTCGGATATTAGCTTCTTACCTATATATTTGTTTATGTGTTTTGAATTATTTCCTGTCCTAGAACTGATCACTTTAGGCTTTCTTAATAGTAGTTAGATGTTCACCTTAACTCGGTATCTAATTATTGAAACACCACATAACGTCTAGTTTCGATATTGGTCTTGACAACACTAATTCTAGCTAGATAGTCATTAGGGTATAATTTAACCACTATCATCATGTTTGGAATTGAATTGCTTAGGGCCTTGGTAGCGCTTGATAACCCTAGGTTTAGGCTGCCTCATGATGTGTCCGTAGCCCCCTTAGTCGCTCTCAAGGTCTAAGGTATGGGAATTTAGAATCATGACTAAGTATCTAAGAGCTAATTACTTCCCTCATTAACTAGAGTTTGATAAAAAGAATTAGAAGGATTAGTGCATACTAGCAAAACCTAAGCTATACTTCTCATCTCATATTTCTTCGTATTTATTTTATTGTCTTTTTATTTTCATTAGTTTAATCCTTGAACTCGAATTACTCTAGTTTATTTTCTGTCTTTTAATTAATTGCTTCTTACTCGTTATTATTTACCCATTCGTATAACACACTAAGTCCCTGAGAACGAATTCAACTTATCATTAAAACTTGCATACGTCTGGTAATACTTGCAGTACCGTGCTTGTCTAGGGTGAAAGTGCATTCTTTTCTAGCTCATATTCATCTTATTTTTCTAACACCTAGGCGACACCACGGGGACTTGTTTCTCGTTAGCGGTTGGGTTATCTATTTTGAGTAGTAGTTTTTAGTTAATATTTAATTTTCAGTTTTTATTTTTATTTTTCCAGATTTGCGCATGTTGGTTTGCTTTAGTCTTTTTCAGGTTTCAACAGTGTTTCATCTTTGGCCTCCTCTACCGGAGCCCGAAAGGAGCTTCATAGCTTATAACAAACGTATCCGAGAAGAAAGAGCCTTCAGAAGAGCTATGACAGAGAATCAACATGGAACAGATCCACCACTTGGAGCTATATGCCAACAACAACTATCACCAGGAGGAAACAGAAACAACAATAATCAAAACAGAGTTGAGCAAGACCTCACAGGCTTGGGAGCACCGTTTCATGTTCAACCATTAGGTTATTGTCCTCTAGAGATCTGTTTGATATTTTGATCAACCTATACTTTACCCATTGTAATGTTATAATTTTTGATCTAGAGTAATTCATAGGAATACCTAGGTACTTCCCAATTGAAATTTGGTTATTGGATACCAAGATAGATGGCAGATTGAGAGGCTAACTAAGGCGGCGTGCCTTTGCTGAATCAAACAATGTACTTCCCGAGATCAACTCTATCTAATTTATTAATATAATTTATTATAAGTATATGTAATTTAGTGCAATTTATCAAAATATAGGACCTTTAGTGTAATTTATTAAAATATTGGGATCTTAGTGTAATTTTTGAAAATATAGGGGACGTAGTGTAATTTTAGAAAATATAGGTTCCTTAGTGTAACAAGCATAATAACCAGAGAGGATGTCAAAACGAACCTAGGAATTACCTAAGAAAGGATCGAGCTTTTGAAGGATCCAAAACTATTACTTGTGAAATATTATATATGATCGAACATGATCTGAACTTTGATGGTTGTAAAAGCTTAATGGAAATACTAATAAACAAGATAAGACTATAATTTTCCATTTCATAATGGTATTTAGGAACAATACAACAAGTGCCGAATTCTTTTCAAATAGATTTAGAGGATGGAAAACTTAGGAAAGATATTTTATCCTGCGTAGTGGCATAAAAATGACTAAAAGAACGGCCAAACAGTGTTTCCAGTCGTACATGAAAGATCCTCACCATGCACACTGAAATAGAGGAATGTGGACCTTATCAAGGGAGAAGAATTTATGGTCACTGATGTCTCCTATTTTTTTATAATTATATTACCTTAGGAGACATCATTTTAGGTGATTAATTGACTTATTTGATAGATTTTTAAGCTTTTATTATTATATTGCGTTTTCTTCCCTTGGAATTTAGTTTATTTCATTTTTAAAGCTTTTGCACGTTAAATGGTTTGTTTTAGTGCAAAGTTTGTAGGTGCATGGATTAGATGTAACAACAATACAAGTAAAGGAATCGAGAATTAAAGTCATAGATCGATTGTAAAAGTTAAAGGCGAGAAAAGTTGTTTCGAAGAATTTGTTAGATGGGAATGAAATCTGGAATGCTGTTACAAATCACTGTTTTTGAGTATCTTAGCCACTGATTCAGCCTTGGAGCATAAAATTAGAACTATATATCTTGAAGTTAGGAAGATTTTCCAAGTTTAACGAAGTGATTTCGAGTCCGGACGCAAAAGTTACAGCCGTTTCACTAACAGCTGTACATCAGTTACAGGATTTCATTTAAGGATTGGGCTTTTATTCATTTAACCTAATCCTCTTAATTAAAAAGCCTAATCTGATTTTCTCCACTATAAATACACCTTTAGACATCATTATTAAACACCTCTCATTTTATTCTTCAAATTAAATCATCCTTAGAGAGAGCGTCAAGAGGCAGAAGCAAGAGCAGGAGCTGGAGAATCCATCTCTCTCCAACACAGTTCTTTTCATCCCTTCAATTAGGTTTCATATTTTATTTCTGTAATTTAGGATAATGTCTTTTATTTATTTAATTTTAGTTTTTCTTTTGAACATGAGCTAAACTATTAAGTACTTGAGAATCGAAAATAATGGGTTGAAGCCCTAGTTAATCAATTTATGTTCTTGAATTTGGGATTTTACAATTTAATCCGAGTTGGGTATTTATTATTGGATATTATTTTATGCTTGTTTATTATTTCTTTTCTGGTCAATTAGAAATAAGTTTTAGTAATTAGGCTATTCACTTTAGTGGCGAAGTGATCACCTTGACGGGGGGTTTAATTACGGACCTAGGTAATAAACGTGTGGTATTCATCAATGACCCTAACGGGCTTGACTAACCACATAGCCAATTGGGTAAGAGACTAAAACCGTTTGAAAGTAGGTATAATCGTCCTGACGAGGTTTATAATACCGTAGGATAGCTCCTAAGTCCACCCTGACGGGGGTTAGGAGATTATAGAGCCCGAAAAATAATTAAATGACAACTCTACCCTTAAACGAAACAGTAAATGCATTGACTTAGGCGAATTCCCTTGCGAGACTCAAGTACCATTCTCTTCTTGCGTCTAACTTATTTGTTTGCATTATTTTCATTTCAGTTTAATTAATTTAGTCTTTAATTTATATTTGCATCTTAATCCTTAAAACAAAAACAAAACAACTTTATATTTTGTTTTCCGTGCTTGCAATTACTACTACTTATCTATTGAACACTTGGGTTATACAAGTCCAATCCCTGAGAACGAATTTGATTTATCAGTTTACTACTTGGACAACCGTACACTTGCGGTTTGTGAGTCCTTAATATTTATCGCATTATTTTATAACACACAAGGACCCAACAATCACGAGAGAAGGCCTCTTAAAGGAGATGATCATGCCAACTTTCCAACCAAAGGTTTGAACTTATATGTTAATCACATATCGAAGGGACTTTTTGATTGAGAGAATTGGATGTATCTATAATCAAAGATAAAAGCCTACAAAAGATCTCAAGTGTGTTGTTGATAGGAATGTAGTCAAAGTAAAAAGTAACATGTGCATCGAGGAAGGGACACACCGATTTAAAGATATACAAAGAACGATAGGGATACTTTTGGTTTGTAGTTTTCTCATGATGGCACTGTCGTCGTTCTCACGATCATAAGAACTTCACTGACTAAACACATCTAAACTAATACAAGGAGTTCAAAAGACTTGTTATTTATGAACTTTTTTAATTAGATGAAGATTGGCCAAACGGATATCCGACCATATGATATCTACATATTACCTACCGGTGAAGTTGTCGACCAAAGAAGGATTATTATCATTAGAAGCACCCAACGCCGAGTGCAAGGATGATATTAGTTATTGTTGTTACTTGATGTTCCTATTTTCGAAGACTCGCAGTAACATATATTTAATTCCATTTATTAATACAATTAGAAATTTTTTAGTCTTATTTAATTGAGAATTTGTCACTAGTTAAAATTAGAAAAGAAACGAACTAATTTATAGAAATGACATTGCAATATTAATTTAAATATGTGCATATATCATTCTCCTAACATATATGATTTATAGAAAAATAATATCTTCTTCCATCCAGATTATAAGAGAAAATGTATTTTTCAAAAACAGGCATGACCCAACAAAAATTCATTTGTCCAATAATAATAGTCGCATAAGCATAACCTTATTTGTTCGGCCCATAAAACAACCAAAAAATATACTATAAAAAAGTTATTTACTACTTTCTGACCTAAATTTTTTTGTTCCCTTTCTCCTTCATTCTCCTCACGCCGTTACCTACGATTATTCTTTTTATCAGTGAATTTCTATTTTATTTAATTACTCCAAACCCTATCAAAATTCAATTATATTAGTTTTACTAGTATATGGGAATTCATTCTTTTTTGTATATCGAGGTTTCTTTATAATGTAGTTTCAATACTTATGAATATTTTTACCTAAAATCTAAGATTTGAGGTATCGCAGGTAGTATGTCAACGTTAGGTATGTGATTTATTTTATTGGTAATTAGTATGATTCAATAATCTATATAATATAAATAATAAATTTATTTATTTTTAATGGTTATGTATTTTTATTTTTTCCGTATTTCAATTTGATGATAACATTCTTTACCATCAATAGCCATCGGTAGTTGATCATGACATTTCTTTTACAAAGATATGATTGGAGAAATGATTTTTTTTTTCTGTTTCATTTGTTTAAATAAATTATTTGATAAAGAATTTTAATTGTACTGGTTGAACTCATATATTTTTATCTTTTTAGCTCTTAAGTAAGTAATAATTATAGTAAATAAAAGCTTATTTTTAATTAGTTGGGTTACCTTTATTTTTTTTTTAGCAAAATCCTTCTCGAAAGGGTGTAAAGTAAAAGGTTTATACATCTGTATATCTTCGTGGGATTAGGCATAGCCTATGGAATTAGCCATGGTACGTGCAAACAATCCCTGATCATTTTTTTTTTCGTTAGACATCTATCGACCTAAGTGGAATACTAAATCGAGTAAAGGCTCCTTAACACCAAGCTCCTGAGCCTCGATTTAAATACTGTCTTATATTCAAGAGATTTAACAAAATAGCAGAAGAATTTTCTTTATTCTTCGGTGACCCATTTTTACTACTCCACTTCGTATAGCTTTTACTCTATTTTCCTCATAAATACACAAGTTAAAAAGCGCAGTAGCTGCGTCTTTTTACCCCTTTATATTACCTTATCTTAGTAACATTACTAAAGAAAAATCGCACCACTAGAACCTAATAATTTCTTTACTTCAACAGTAACAGATAAACTAAACAAAGTAGCAGCTGCGTTTTCCCGAGCCTTCATACTTCTATATTTCAATATATGAACTATACCAGGCACAGCTTCTGAAGCAACAATACTCGCTTTATTATACTCGTTTATCGAAAGATTTAAAACCCGCGGTTATAACATTATCTTGAGTTAATAAAAGGTTCACTAGTAAAGGAATTGTACCAGCTTCAGCTAAAGTTATTCGATTATCTCAGTTTCGTTTCACAAGTAAACAAATTTCACAAGCTGCTGAACATTCATCTTCTGTATTGTTTGATGACAGTTTTCAAAGAAGACTTCCGATTTTTGCTTCTTCTAGATTTTAATTTGGTCTTATTTTCAAACGCTTTGGTGGTTCAATTCCGTTTATTGTACACCAATGTTCGATTAAACTCAGTAAAACATAGTTTGGTGTAAGAGTGTTACTTCTAAGTGTTTGTTGATTCTTCCCCTTCGGACATGTTTTATGTCCAGTTCCAGCTTTTAGCCATTTTTTCGATACTCAAACGTTCATAAGTCTATACAGAGAGATTATTATTATTATTATTTGATGAGATAATAGTTAAATAAAAACTAAATATTACCTGGCCAGTTGAGACAATAACAGGATCGGTCATTAATTCGAGAGAAATAGGGCAACGAAAGTCATCAGGTATGACGAGAGATTTCGATTTTGTTTTAGTTGAAGATTTAATATCAGGGTTATGAATCTGAACAAAATCTTTGATTTTCTTGAACATGATTGACATTTTTGTTAGATTTTCGTCTGGATCACTATTAGTAGAAGTGATCATCTCATGCAAAGCTAGTGATTCTTGTGTGAGTTGAGCTGTTTCGTTAAGTTGTAACTTGGTAACCAATCTGGTTAAGACATCTGCATCATCGGGAGTTTCGGTAACTTTGGAAAGAGTTAAGAGATCTTCATATAATTCTGTATCTGGAGGATCGATTCTTCCTTCAGCTTAAGAACTAGCTTAAGAACTAGGATCATTCTTAAGCTGAAGGAAGAATCGATCCTCCAGATACAGAATTATATGAAGATCTCTTAACTCTTTCCAAAGTTACCGAAACTCCCGATGATCCAGATGTCTTAACCAGATTAGTTAACAAGTTACAACTTAACGAAACAGCTCAACTCACACAAGAATCACTAGTTGCATGAGATGATCACTTCTACTAATAGTGATCCAGACGAAAATCTAACAAAAATGTCAATCATGGTCAAGAAAATCAAAGATTTTGTTCAAATTCATAACCCTGATATTAATTCTTCAACTGAAACAAAATCGCAATCTCTCGTCATACCTGATGACTTTCGTTGCCCTATTTTTCTCGAGTTAATGACCGATCCTGTTATTGTCTCAACTGGCCAGGTAATATTTAATTTTATTTAACTATTATCTCCTTAAATAATAATAATAATAATCTCTCTGTACAGACTTATGAACGTTCGAGTTTCGAAAAAATGTCTAAAAGCTGGAACTGGACATAAAACATGTCCAAAAACTCAACAAACACTTACAATCGTAACACTCTTACACCAAACTATGTTTTACGGAGTTTAATCGAACATTGGTGTACAATAAACGGAATTGAACCACCAAAGCGTTTGAAAATAAGACCAAATTCAAATCTAGACAAAGCAAAAATCGGAAGTCTTCTTCGAAAACTGTCATCAAACAATTCAGAAGATGAATGTTCAGCAGCTAGTGAAATTCGTTTTCTTGCGAAAGGAAACTCAGATAATCGAATAACTTTAGCTGAAGCTGGTACAATACCTTTACTGTTGAATCTTTTATTAACTCAAGATACGCAAACTCAAGAGCTTGTTATAACCGCACTTTTAAATCTTTCGATAAACGAGGATACTAAAACGAGTATTTTTGCTTCAGAAGCTGTGCCTGGTATAGTTCATGTATTGAAATATGGAAGTATGGAGGCTCGAGAAAACACAACTGCTGCTTTGTTTAGTTTGTCCGTTACTTTTGAAGTAAAGAAATTAATAGGTTCTAATGGTGCTATTTTTTCTTTAGTAATGTTACTAAGACAAGGTAATATAAGGGGTAAAAAAGATGCAGCTACTCCGCTTTTTAATTTGTGTATGTATGAGAAAAATAGAGTAAATGCTATACGAGGTGGAGTAGTACCTGTTTTAGTGAGTTTGCTTACGCATTTTTAGATAGGTATGGTTGATGAATCGTTAGCTATTTTAGCCAGTCATATTTTAAGGAGAGTAGTTCTTGGAGAGGCTAAAGCTTTGCCTATTTTGGTTGATATTATTAAAAATGGGTCACCTAAGAATAAAAAAAATGAGTATTGATAGATACTATTTAAAATTATATCATTCAAATACTACCCAATAATGTGGTGTAAATTAGTTGATTACAAAACTTTAATATATTTATTTTATTGATCTAATTAAATATTTATAAACAACCAATTCATGTCATATCATTGAATGGAAAAATATAATTTTAAATGGTATATATAATTACTCAAACAAAATTTTTCCACTATTTTGTTAAATCTCTTACATAGAATAGAAGACAGTATTTAATCAAGGCTTAGGAGCTTGGTGTTAAAGGAGCGTTTCCTTGGTATACTAATTCTAACTGTAAAATCATTTTAGAAATAAAAGAGAGTAATACTCTACCAAATATATATATGGAAAGGTTTAACAGTGCATGGGTTATAGTTTTTTATGTTATAAAAAAAATTTCTCAATCCCTACCATATATGAAATAGTATATATTTTATTATTTAGAAAAAAATAAAATTACCATATACAAAAATTAAAATATGATAAGTTAATTTTTAAAAATTGGAGGCTAAAATTTTATTTAATTTTCCAGAAAACTGTTTTCATTTTCTTTAGCCAAACGTGTTTTTATTAGCATTTTGGAAAATATAGAAAATGAAAACAAAAAATACCCATTATTTTCACGAACCAAATGGGGCCTTAGATTCTAAAATTTTAGCAAGAAAAAAAGATATTAATTAATTATTTTTCTAAACATGACAAAAAATGGATTTTTCAAAAGTTTTTATTTTTTAGTCGAAAAATAACTTCATTCATAATAAAAAAAACCTACAAAATAACCCTATGACTATTGTCTTATAGTTATTGAGTGCAAGTTAAAGGAAAGGAAAATGTTCTCCCCTCTCTCCTCTCCTAACACCACCACAGCCATAACATCACCATAAACACCACCCTAATACTGTGTGATTTCAAGCTTTCCTTATAAAAATCATAGGCTTGAAAACACCAAACCTAATAGTTTTTTCCTTATTTCCTCCCTTGCCTTGCCTTTCCTTCAATCGCTTTTGTTTTCTCCTTGCTTTTGTCTCCGAAAATATGAACTTTTACTCAGCTAATCATCCTCTTGTTGGGGATGGAAAACTTACAATCACACCTTAAAACAACTCGAAATACAAAACTTCAGAGGAAATTAATCTCATTGCAAAGTTATTAAACAAAGAGCCAATGAATTTTGTGTTCTTAAAAAACCATATCAACAAACATTGGAATCTTACTGAGGAGGTTGAAATAGAGAAGTTAGCTGCTAACTCAATGATTATTAAATTCAAAAATGCAAAAGACCAACAAACAGTTTGGGATCAAAGACCATGGACTGTTATTGGCAAACATTTCGCAATCAATCAATTAAAGAAATTAACTGGAACACCGATTAGTATATTATCAGAAAAATGTATTGGAAAAATCATGAAAAACTTTGGAAATGTTCATAACATTGGTGGTCCTTTGTGTGTTCTAGAAAAATGCAAATAAAGATAAGAGAACCACAACCGCAAGTGTACGGTTATCCCAAGTAATATAAGTGATAATACAGATTCCTTCTCAGGGACGGAATGGTTGACTCTAATGCTTATTAGATAGTAGTTAATTGCACTTGAAAACAAGTAAATGATTTTTAAGATTGATTGTTTGTTTGGTTTTCTAATGCTAAGACAAATAAAGTAAAATACTAAATTAATGCAAGAATTAAACTAGACGCAAGAAAATAAAGTGTTTACGCAAGATGGGAAAGGCAATACTTGAGAGACGCAGGGGTTTCACCTAATTAATTCATTTCATGTCATGTTTAAGGGACAAATTGGTAAACTTGTATTGGTCGGGATTCAGAATTCTCCTTACCCCCGTCAGGGTGGACTAAGGAGCTACTCTCAAGTGCTACAAACCCCATCAGGGTGATTATAGTCCACTCTCAAGTAATTAAGTCTAATTTTAATTTCTTTTTCGAGTCTATTTCGAGTCTTTTTCAAGTCGTGGGGACACGGCTCATTTTTGAGTTGGGGGTGTGGGGATTCGTTGTCTCTCATCTCCATTTTTCTGTTTTTAGGTAGAAATTAAAATTTTTGATACATGGTAATTAGATGTAGAGTGTGTTTAATATCTTGAGAGCATAAGCTCAGTGAATTGATGATAGTAATTAGTATGTTTATGAGCTATGTTATTTGTATGCTTTGAGTATTGGAAGGAAAACACACAATGATAGTAAAGAAAAGATTAGTGAGCAATGCGATAGAAAGTATGTTCGATCTCAGTGAACCTTAAGAAGTGTGTAGGCCGTGAGATCCAAGCTAGTTGACAAACCCATTTGATGAAAGTGCTAAAGGTAAGAAAATAACGAAATTACATGGTGTAGAAAGTGATTAAGTTAGTTCTTTCTTATTGAAGCCACTTGAAGCCTTTTTATACCTTCTCACCTTGTTATTTGATTTTATATGTTATATCCTTCTCAGCCCTTCTAGCCTTTCTAAAGATTTTTATTGAAACACATTATAAGCCATATCCCTTTAGATTATAGGACATTTCCATATGACCTGCACTCGAATCGCGATGCATAGACAGTTGTTTTAGAGCTTGAGTTTGGGGTGGTGGGTCCACCATTATGGGAATTGTTATTGGGATGTGATTTTTGAGCTTATTAATTGTTCTCTGTTCTTTATATTGATGATGATTCACATGATTATATTGTAACCCTTTGCCGGGGTAATAGTGAATGAAAAAGAAGCTACGAGCTAAATTTGCCAACAAGGGCATAAAAAGAAAAGAAAAATATATATATGAGAAAAATAGCGTGATATCTCAACATTAAAAAGAGATTCATAATTATACAAAAGAAAAAAAATTGATTTTAAAAGAAAATATATATTCGGACCGGCAAGGTGGAACTTTTATGTGAACATCTTATGCTTTAATTGGGTTATTGGGGATGCTAAATTGTGCATCAAAGAATTCATTGGGTTGAGTGAGAACTGTTTTATGAGAGTAACTCAAGCTCTAGGGCGATTCGTTGATGGCTAGTGAGGAGATAGCCAAAAGCTCACTCTAAATTATCCAAATATACTATCATACCGTCCCCAAGCCTAAATTACAACCTTAAAGACCTTTTGATTCTTTGCTATGTAATCGAGAAGTGATTGAGCCATTAGAGAGTAGTTAAGTGGATCTTTAGATACTAGTGAATTTCGATGAACAATCTATAGCTTCCTTGGTGAACTGAGTAAAGTCCCAATCCTTCTTACATTGCGAAACTAATCTGATCTTGAATTCAAAATCGTGTTGACGATGAATATGAGAAGTGTACAGGTATGTAGCTTATGAATATTACTGCATGAAATTTTCTGAAAAATTGCTTTATGTTTATTCTATATATTCTGCTATGTTCTTCCAATTGTGTTGAAAATTACCTAGGTGTGTATTTATAGACTGCCCTTTGTTTTTATCTTTATTGTATCGGGACGATACAACTTTGATTTGGGGGTCTTGATGTCTCCTCATTTGTGATAGATTTATGTTAAGATGAGACATCATTTTTAGTGATCTAGAAGTCTTTCTAATCGATTTTCTTGAGAAATGTTACACTTTCCTATTTTGAGTCTTGATTTAGTAAATTAATATTTTTAGAGCATATTGGGTTTAATTATTTATTTAGTGTGAAGCTTTAAAGATAATTATGGAAATTAATTAGAGTCCAAGTCAAAGACTAAGAGATATGGAAAGATATAAGCATGGTAATTGGGGATAAGGAAAGAAAAGCTAAAAACATGGAAAAGGAAAATCTGCCTTAAATCTGAATTTCTGCACCCACGACCACAAAGCAGCTTATATCTCAAAATCGGTGTGGAATTTTGAGAAACGGTCAAGATAAAAGTTGGATATCTTTCTGAGACGATGAATTTCGACTACTCATACGCGTCAAACTGGTGAGTATTGAAGCTGCTAGGACCAAAACAAAAACGGGCCTGATTTCATGTTTTAGGGTTACGAATTTGAGTTGGGCTTGGAGTCCACTACTTACCTTCTCCTTCAAGAAAACGAATTAGGTCTTCTAAAAACCTATAAATACACCCTTATATCAGTTGTAAAACAATCCTTTCCTCATAGTAATTAGTTCTTAAGGTTTTATTCATCAAAGTTATTGTAGAGAGGAAGATGATGTCTTTTATTATTTCCTTTAGTTTATGTATGAACTAAACTTCCCATAGCTTGGGTTTTGTATCATGTATAAACTATGAATTCTAATTTATTTCTATCTAAGTTTCTTTGGGAATTACATGTTTTAATCTGATATTAGCTGCTTACCTTTATATTTGTTTATGTGTTTGATTTAATGATTGTTTTCCTTGCTAGTACACGAGTATAAAATTACCTTAATAGTAGTTAGATGACCGCCTTAGCTGGGTGTCTAATTATTGAAACACCACATAACGTCTAGTGTCGATATTGGTCTTTACAACACTAATTCTAACTAGATAATCATTAGGGTATAATTTAATCACTATCACCATGTATGGAAATTGATTGCTTAGTGCCCTAGTAGCGTAGGAAAAGCCTATTTGAACCAGCCTGGTGGTGTGTCCATAGTCCCCTTAGTCGCTCTCAAGGTCTAAGGTATGAGAATTTAGAATCCTGACTAAGTATCTAAGAGCGAATTATCTCCCTTATTAACTATATTTGATAGAAAGAATTAGAAGGATTAGTTCATACTAGCAAAACCTAAGCTATACATCTCATCTCATATTTCTTCGTATTTAATTCACTGTCTTTATTTTCCTTAGTTTAATTAGTTATTTTGAATTATTCTCTATCTATTTTCTATCTTTTAATTAATTACTTCTTACTCGTTATTTCTACCCATTCGATTAACACACTAAGTCCCTGAGAACGAACTCAACTTATCATTAAAACTTGCATTCGTCCTGTAATACTTGCAGTACTGTGCCTGTCTAGGGTGAGAGTGCGTTGTATTCTGACGTATTATTTATCTTATTTTATCACACCCTAGGCGACACCAGAGGGTAACTATTCCCTCCTAAAAGTTGATGATGCTTTGACTTGTGGCCAAGAACGGCCTTCCATGTATGATTGGAACCTGCTATCTGCATCATAATCAAGAATAATTAAGTCAGTAGGGATGGTGATATTACCTGTTCGGGCATGAACATCCTCCACTATTCCCCATGTCTTTGCCACTGAGCTATCCACAAATTGTAACTTCATGGGAGCTTTTACTGTCTTCTCCAGCCTAAGCCTATTGAACACGGACTTCGGCATAAGATTCACACTCGAACACACATCACACATGGTTTTCATCTTGAGCACACCATTGATTTGAATGGGAAGATTAAAGCTTCCAGGATCTTTATGCTTAAGTGGTAACTCTTTCTCAACTCTTCTCGAGACTCTCTCAGTATGAGCCACAATCGTTTCTGTGGCTACTACACTCGCTTCTTTTTCTGGAGTAACTTGCGTGAATACTTGTTGCGGTGTAAGCCCTTTCTTCGCAATCTCAAGCATTTGGGCGTTGATATTTTACGAACTATACGCCTCTACAAATGTCTTAAGTTCAATGTCAACCTTCGGATTTGTCTTAGGACTAGATTGTGACATTTTTTGAACAATAGGTGGCGAACCCACCTTCTCTTCTTCTTTCTCTTCTTGCGCAACAGGTGCAACTTCATCTTTCTTCTCTTTTGAGGCTTCTTCCTATTTATCTTTAGATCTAGTAGTTTGTAGCTTTATAACCGATCTAATTTATTTTTGCGTATCTCTCAGAAGGTCTATAAACTCGGATATTTCGGATGATTCCGAATCTTCAGAAAAGTTAGAGTCTTCGGGGCTAGACTTAGTTGGTTCTTTTTCAATTTCGGTAACTTCCAAGACAATTTCTGCAACATGTGGTATTTCCTTTTTCTCTTCTATTTCAAAGCAAATAGCCTTACATGCTTTGAACCCAACATTGGCATCACCTCTTTCAATGGCTTTCAATTCTCTTTCTTCCACAATATTTGTTAAAACTTTACTTAATTGCTCTACTTGTGTACCTAAGATTTGAATTGAAGCCTCTTGAATTATTAACTTCTCGTTTTGTGTATGAATATTATTTGTCATTAGATCAATGATATTTTTTAATTGCTTATCTCCCACTACTCCCTCTTGAGAATGTTGTGGCAAAGCCTTATGAGCTAAAGTATCCATATAAGCATCATTGCTAGGTTGTTGTGGAGGAGTTGGTCTATTAAAATTCTGATTTCCCTGATACGGACCTTGACCTCTTGGTTGGTATGAGTTATTCTGGGGAAGAGGTTGATAGTTACCTTGATTTGCGGCCCCCTGTGGATTTGAATACTGCAAATTTGGATGATTTCTGTTACCAAATTAGTAATTTCCTTGGTTGGATATGAAATACACAGATGCTGGATTTCCTTCACACTCTTCCCATGTATGATTCGTAACCTCACACTTCAAAAACCCCTATGCTTCTCGCACTACATTTGTTGCTGTTAAATTCTAACATTTTTGCATCTCAAGCTTTATCTCTTTGACTTGATTTTCCAATGCGGTTAATTGAGCTGAATTAGCAGTATCTGCAACTAATCGAAGCTTACCTTTGGTATTTGTAACAGAAGATCGTGAAAGTGGCCAACTCCTTTCTATTTCTATAATACGTTTCATACCTTCAGCGGCTTTTATAGGATCCATGGACACAAATCCTCCTCTTACAAGATTATCTACCCTAAATCTACATTAATACCTTGATAAAACATAGCTAACTATAAAGATGGGGTATAACCATGAAGTGTGCATCTAGCTAACTTTTGTTGAAACCTTGTCCATGGGTCTTCTACTTTTTCTTCATTCTCTTGGCGAAACTTGGCAAGCTCCATCTGGTCTTTTGCAGTCTCATACTCTTCGGATAAAAACGGTTAAAGAACGCTGTTTGAAATTCTGCCCAAGTATTAAGTGTACCTGGTAGTTGTCTATCTAGCCAATCACAAGCTTTGCCAGTCCGAAAGAACGAAAACATGTGACAATACAGTTGCTCGTGTGTAATTCCTGGAGTAATATATGCATCACAAATCTGCATGAACAACTGAATCACTCTTACCAGATCTTGAATTGATGCACCACTATAAAGTCTAAAGCTTGTAAATTGACTAAGCATACCCGGATCGGGCCTGAACTTTATGTTTTGGATCTCTTGAGGACGATAACCTAAAGGTTGAACTTGAAAAGGTGCTCCCAAGCCTGGGATATCTTGTTCTTGTCTGATATCGATTTTGTTATCTCCTACTTGTGGAACTCGAGGAACAAGTGGGGGTACATGAGGAACTGGTTCATGACGTTGATCGTCATTTTGATTAAGATTAATATTATCCCCTCGTGGTGGTACTTCGTCTTCTCGTTGAGCCATTACTTTCCTTTGCTCTCGTTCTTCTTTCAAGCATTTGTTGTAAGTTGTGAAGCAACTTTCGGGATTCGCAAGCATGCACTAAAAACCTGAAAGAGACAAAAACAAACCAAAAGCGTAAATTTGAAAAAATAACTAAAAACTACTACTAAAAATTAAGAAAACCCCACACGCCGATGAGACACAAGTCCCCGGAAGCGGCGCCAAAAACTTGGTGTCGGCTAGGGTGTGATAAAAATATTGTAATAATGATGCAACTAAACATCCTAGCCTAAACACGTTACTCGCTACAAGTATCACAGGCCGTAAGAAAGTTTTATGATAAGTAAAGATTCGTTCTCAGGGACTTAGTGTGTTACACAAATGGATCGATATAATAGCGTAGTAAAAAATAGTTAAAGATAGGAAAGATAAATATTAATGATTGATTGAGGAGATATAATTAATTAAACTAAAAGTAAAGACAATAAATTAAAATATGTAAAGAATAAGATAAGAGAGTATAGCTCAGGTTTTGCTTGTATGCACTAATCCTTCTATTTCTTCTACTAGTTAATAAGGGTGATTACAACTCTTAGATAAGTAGCCAGGATTCTATATTCCTCCTAACCCCCTTCCGAGTGGACTTAAGAGGCGACCTAACAAACATGCCATACCGTCCCTAAGCCACGTTATAACCATGAAGACCTTAGGATTTCTAGCTACTTGGTGGAGGAAAAAAGGAACAACTAGGGAATAGGTGAGTGGACCATTGGATACTATATTAGGGCTTATTAATTGGGCACTCCATACACTTACAGTAGTCGTTTCTCTTCTTTAGTGTTGATTTTTATCACACTCTAGGAGCGTCCAGCTACATTCTTTCTTTGGTACACATTGCACTGGACTTACACATTCACTACTTGAGATCGGGAAGATAATACCCGCATCTAACAACTTAATCACCTCCTTCCTTATCACCTCCTTCATTGCGGGCATAAGTCTTCTTTGCCCCTCTATAGAACACTCCATTCATCTTCAAGAAGGATTTTGTATTGGAAAATGGTAGGACTAATCCTCTTTATATTGGTGATAGTCCCCCCATTTGCCTCCTTATTGGCTCGAAGCACACGTTGTAGCTTATCTTCTTGAGGAACTGAAAGGTTAGAAGAAATAATAACATGCAAAGGTTTCTTCATACCTGGTTACGCATACAGGAAATTAGCAGGAAGTTGCTTGTCCTCGAGGATAGGAGGACAAATTATAGATGGTTTCTTCATTAGTTGAATGTCTCCTACCTCACGGATTTGTTCGCGAAATTGTACTTTTGGTCTCCCGTCATCTGAGTCAAGAGAAGCTACCTCTTCGGCTAACTCGTCATATAAATCTGGTGATTCAAGTTCTAAGGTTGTTGTTAAGGTGTCATCAAAGCTTGTTTCATTAAAAATCTCTTACGTAATATTACTCATGACATCGATTCTGAAACATTTGTCTTTTGTATATGAATACTCCATAGCCTTAAACACATTGAATTTAACATGTTCATCTTGGACCCTCACGATTAACTCACAATTCTCAACATCAATTAGTGTGCGCCCGTGGCTAAGACTGGTCTATCCAAGATGACAGTGACATATTTAACCGCGTCGTAGTCAAGAATATTAAAATCACAAGGAAATATAAAACTACCAAATTTGACTAAAACATCTTCAATTTTACCTAATAGTTGGGAGAGGGATCAATCCGCCATTTGTAATACCACCGGAGTAGGTACCAACTCTCCTATGTTGAGCTTCTTGAACAATGACTTAGACATGAGATTGGTACTCGCATCTAAGTTGCATAATGCTTTCCCGGCCCATACTTCGCCAATGGCAATAGGTATTGTGAAACATCCGGGATCTTGTAACTTTGATGGCAAATTTCTTTGGCATATAACACTACACTCCTCTGGTAAACCAATCAATCCTCTGTTTCTAAGCTTAGTTTGTTAGAAATAACGTCCTTCATGAATTTGTGATATTTTGACATTCTTCTGATAGCTTCTACAAACAGTATGTTGATACCTAGCTTACTCACCAAGTCAAGGAACTTCTTGAATTCTTTTTTATTGTTCTTATATTTTACTAGGGATGGGAATGGAGGTAGAGGACGTGTGTTTTTCGCCACTAAGTCTTTCTTCTTTTCTGGTGACATTTTATCGAACATTTGGTAATTAACAAGTTCTTTTGAAACTTTTTCCACTATTTGCTTGTCAAAACTGTCACAAACCTTTAAAAATCTTGTTTTGGACTCATTTAATATATCAAATGCACCTAAATTTGCAAATTTTGCACTAAATCTACCAAAATTTTGAACCGAAGCCTCCTTTACAAGAGGAGAAGACCTCAGGCGAACTACAAGGGGGGAACAAGGCCTCTAAGTCAACTTCGAGCTTGCCGGTCTGGTGAGTTGTTTCTGGGACAACTTCGAGCTTGCCGGTCTGGTGAGTTGTTTCTGGGATGCTTGATCCTCCATGTGCTCCAAATATGTTTCATCTAATTCTTCCTCAACAATGGTATCCAATCTAGGGTTATGTTTCCCCAAATCCTTCTTCAAAATCCCCTTTCTACCCTCTTTAGATGTGCCAAGGAAACCAACAACCGGTGATTTATGAGTTAGCGTGAGGCTAATCATGCTCAAGAGTTATTGGGCATCTGGGTTTACCCAAGACGCGAGGTTCTTAGGGTCTAGTGGCTCCTTAATGGAGGAAGGTTGGTGAAGTAAATTTATATCTCCTGGGTTCAAATCAGTCGGTGAAACTCTTCGATCTTGCTGTGTTTATGTTTGATTCATCACGTAAGTGAAGAAAATGAGAAAACCCGATGAGATAGGTGCTAAATCGGGAAGATTTAGGATTAAACCTTTAACCTTTCTCTAGCTTTCTCTCTCTAGTCAAGTTTGTAATTAATTATAGATTCGTGATAATTTTTTTTGGGTACGTGGATGATCCGGACTTGCTTGCACGCACCACAACTAATTCCACAAGATATACACGCCTCCTCATGTATAAGTGCTGAAGAAATAGCAAGACTCTGGCCAGTTGAGGTAACCCAACTGGTTACATATAATATATTGTAACTAAGTGGAGGCTATACTTGGTTTTTAGGATTTAGAATAGAGATTGTGTGTTCGAAACATGACAATTGCTTACATTTTTTCTTAAATGCACATATAATTTAAAATCATCTTTTCTTAAATACACATAAAATTGAATATCTTTTAAAAGATATGATTAAAAGTAAATTTAAAGTTCAATAAAATTTCATAACTATTTTTATGACTTGCATTTGTTCTTATATTTCAACATTTTTGAAAAATATTTATTTTTTAATATACTAAATTTAAGTCATAATTTTGTCAATTTTTACCGACTTATAAAAGTATTGTAATTTATTTATAGAAGTCTCTAATTTGAATTTAAGGCTACCAATACTTTTATAAATTACTTAATAAAATTATAGCATTTAATTTTTTATATAATTTACTTTCTCATAATTATATAATAGAATATGAATATAACATTATAGAATATTAATATAATTTTAGTGATATTATGTAAAATATGTGTGATGGTGTTTTCGTCCAAAAATGTAGTTTTAATGGTGTTCATTTGAATCATTTTTAGGTAAATGCTTAACTTATACGTTCAGTTTACTAAAAGGACGAAGAACGCAATAGTGTTGAATGTCTATGTTTGTATTTTGACATTGGTAATTACAATTATATGTTTCTTATATTACGTTTTATTTATTTTTGGGAGCAATAGCGCCAAAATCCCACATACACCAAGATCCCCTTCCTTTTATCTTCTAGATCCGCCCCTGATCCTAGGGTTACCCATTAAAGGTGAGCCTGTTATATGTAATGACAACGCAATAGAGATAGGTATGTGATTTCTCCATATTTGTAATGAAATAATCTATTCATGAAATATCATTTTAGGTTTATTAAGTGCTTAGTTGAGGGATTTTTTCCTATTAGTTGTTAGTTTCTAAAATCTTGTCTTGTTTTAGAGTTTTGTTACTTTTAAAGCATGTTTTGGTATAATTTGTGTGTTTAATATGAAGCTCTTAGATATAATTATTATATTATATCTCAATATAATGTTAAGGATTTAAGAAAATAATATTAAAAAGATGTAATCAATAGTTAAAAGGAAAGACGCTGATTTTGGAAACTGCAAAAGCTGCCAAAAGTTGTTGTCTTCTTTCTATGTATCAAACTGAATAGTCTTAGTATCGAATCCATAAATTGTAATTTCGCAGGCCATTTCCACTTACTACAACTGATAAACTTTGATAGCTTACTATCTGTAAAGTAACACGATAATAAGTTACTTCTCGGGTGGGTATCAGTGAGGCGCTTATGATTCTGTAGCCAATAGTCCCACCACAATGAGATATTTTTACCTTTACCAATACTATATTCAATGAAGCTTTTGGCTATATTTCTCAACCTCAAAACTTCTCCTCCATCCCCATGAGGCATCTTGAGATATCTCTACTTGCTAGAAGTATTTTCCTTTAAGAAGGACTTGTTACACCCAATTAGACCATAGTGTCTTTTATTCCTAGGCCCCATTCTTTCACTGGTAAACATACTATACTCCACGCTACCTTTGCCCCTCATTTTGCTTCACTTGTCCCCTTCCATAGATAAGATAATATTGCTCTGAAAGCCTTTGATGATCTTTTTTGGTATAGCATATATAATAAACCAATAAGAAACTATATTACTCAGAACAATTTTGATAAGTTATAATTTTCCAGCAAAAGATAAACATTTAGCACTCCAATGATCAATCTGTTTAACCATTTTAATGATAAGAGGGTTATAGTCTTCAACACTCAATCTTCCTGAAATTAAAGGCACTCCTATATAATTCATTGATAACTGCCCCTCAGCTATATTTAACACCTCACATATCTCTTTCTTTGTGCTATCTTTACAACCTCCATAAAAAATATCACTCTTTCTAACCTTAAGAGTGAATTGAGCATTATATATTAACCGCGATTCTAAATTCTTCATAACCCCTATCAGGGTGGACTTAGGAGCAACCTCTCCACTACTTGGGGACTTGGGTAAGGGGACCCTGAGTAATGATTGGTGGTTAAATCAAACCTTTATGGCTATCTAATCAGGCAAGCCCGTCAGGATCATTACCACACACAAGACAATTATATGGTGTGAAAATAATTGAATCCCCCTTCCGGGTGTTAACTCAATTACTAAGGATAGTCCTAAGATTGGCCAAATCTAGGGCTAGAAACAGTAAGTCAAAGCACACAATACCAATATACGCCAAGCTCAAATCAATTAAAATAACAAATAGTACTATGAAATGTAGACAAAACAATAACCCAACAATTAATAGTAAAAATTACAAAATAAAAGCTTAGAAATATGGTGAAGCCACAAATCTATAGCTAATTACCCTAAATATAGAGAAAGAGAGATGTAGAAGAGGAGTTTGTCAATCTCCAACGTCCTGCTTTTTGTCTTCCTCTACAGGTCAGCTTGCTTCTTGGATAATGAATTTGAGACTAGGATTAATATTTGTGTAAGGACTAAGCTAATGTTTAGAACTGAGCAAGGTCATGTTTAAAAATGTTAAAGAGTGTATTTATAGGAGTATAGGAAGCCCTAGGCCAGATTCCTTGGAATAGAAGGCAATCAATTTGACTCTTTTCCAAATCAAATTCGTTACCCTAAAATATAGAAAATGTAAGAAACTGTTGCTATCTTATTTTGGCCGTAACTTCTTCGTTTTAACCCAGATTGACGTGTTTAGGGCTGTAAATGAATCAAGTCGCTCGCGAGCAGCTCGAGCTTGGCTCGGAGAAAAGATCGTTCGAGATCGGCTCAAATATAAACAAGCTCAAGCTCAAGCTCTATTTGAAACTCGTCAAATAAACGAGCATGCTCGAGCTCGGCTCGTGAGCTCGTTTAAAATTATGAATTATAAATTAATATATTATCTACTTACAAATATATTATTAAACCTTTAATATCAAATTGAATATTTTTAAATTCTTTAGAAAGTTATTTTTTTTCATCAATGTTATGTTTCATATTTCCATACCACACACTCATGAACGTCCCATTTCAACCATAAAAAACAAATTGTTCATGAGAAACTCGTGCTCGACTCTAAAAAATATTGTTTTATAAATTAAACAAAAAGTTCTAACATTTTTTATTTAGATTACTGGAAGCTCGGGCTCGACTCGTTTAAATTTAGTCTCGTCTCGGCTCGACTCGGCTCAAGAAATTAAACAAACAAGCCTGTACATCTAGTATTCGGCTCGACTCGGCTTGTTTACATCCCTTGACGTGTTATTTGTATCGAAACTGGTCGTCTCAGAAAGCTCTACACTTTAGCTTCAGACCATTCGTCCAAATTCTCAGCCATTTTTGAGTTATGATCACTTTAGTGAGCGTAGCTGCTGGAATTAAAATTTACTTGGCAACTTTCTCTTTTTCTATTTTATCTTTTACTTCCTTTATCTCCAATTTCCATCATTATATTCGTTCCTTTATCTCTTGGAATTGATTTGACATCTAATTAATTAGCATATCTCTTTAAAGCTTCAAATTTAACAAACAATAAAATCAAATATGCTCTAAAAATAATAAATCATCAAATCAAGACAAGAAATAGGAAAGTAGCATAATATGAATAAAAATTGATTATTAACTATCCTAATACACCTAAAATGATGTCTCCAACCTAGATTAAATCATCACAAATAGGTAGACATCAATAGGTTCCTTAGTGTAACCAGCATAATAACCAGAGAGGATGTCACAACGAATCTAGGAATTACCTACAAAAGGATCGAGCTTCTGAAGGATATAAAACTATTACTTGTGAAATATTATATATGATCAAACATGATATGAAGTTTGATGGTTGTAAAAGCTTAAGGGAAATACTTATAAACAAGATAAAAATATATTCTTTTCCATTTCACAATGGTTTTTAGGCACAATACAACAAGTGCCGAATTCTCATCAAATGGATCTAAAGGATGGAAAACATAGGAAAGATATTTTATCCTACGCAGTGGCATAAAAATGACCAAAAGAACGGCCAAACAATGTCTCTGGTCAAACATGAAAGATCCTCACCATGCACACTGAAATAGAGGGATGTGGATAGACAAATACCTTATCAAAGGAGAAGAATTTATGGTCACGAGAGAAAGCCCCTTAAAGGAAATGCTCATGCCAACTTTCCAACCAAATATTTGAACTTATAAGTTAATTACATATCGACGGGACTTTTTAATTGAGAGGATTATATGTATTTACAATCATAGATAAAAGCCTACAAAAGATCTCAAGTGTGTTGTTGATAAGGGTGCATTCAAAGTAAAAGTAACATGTGCGTCGAGGAAGAAACACACTGATTTAAATATATACAAAGAACGACAGGGATACTTGGGGTTTGTAGTTTTCTCATGATGGCACTGTCGTCGTTCTCACGATAATAAGAAGCTCACTGACTCAACACATCTAAACTAATAAAATGAGTTCAATGGACTTGTTATTTATGAACTTTATTAATTAGATGAAGATTGGCAAAGCTGATATCCGACCATATGATATCTACATATTACCTAACGGTGAAGTTGTCGACCGAAGAAGGAATTGTTATCATTACAAGCAACCAACGCTGAGTGCAAGGATGATATTAGTAATTTTTGTCACTTGATGTCCCTATTTTTGAAGACTCGCAACAACATACGTCTAATTCCATTTATAGATACAATTAGAAATGATTTTTAGTCTTATAGAAATGAGAATTTTTCACTAGTTAAAACTAGGAGAGAAACAAACTAATTTGTAGAAATGACATTACAATATTAATTTAAATATTTGCATATATCTTTTTCCTAACATATATGATTTATAGGAAAATAATATCTTATTCCATGTAGATTATAAGGGAAAATGTATTTTCAAAAAACAGGCATGACCCAACATAAAATTATTTGTCCAATAACAATAGTCGCATAACTTTATTTGTTTGGCCCATAAAACACCCAAAAAATATAATATAAAAAAGCTATTTACAACTTTCTAACCTAATTTTTTTTCCTCTCTCCTTCATTCCCCTCACGCCGTTGCAGACGATTATTCTTTTTATCAGTGAATTTCTATTTTATTCCAAACCCTATCGAAATTCAATTATTAGTCTTACTAGTATAAGGGAATTCATTCTATTTTGTATATCGAGGTTTCTTTAAAATGTACTTTCAATAATTATGAATTTTTTCACCTAGAATCTAAGATTTGAGGTATCGCTGATGTTATGCTAACGTTAGGTATGTGATTCATTTTACTGGCAATTAGTGTGATTCAAAAATCTATATAATTATAAATAAAAAATTTATTATTTTTAATGGTTGTGTAGTTTTTATTTTTTCAGTATTACAATTTGATGATAACACTCTCTTGCTATCAATAGTGCTTCGTCGCTGGTCATTACATTTCTTTTATAAAGGTATGATTGGAGAAATAATATTTTTTTCCTTTTTCATTTGTTTAGATAACTAATTTGAAAAATAATTTTACTTGTACTAGTTAAAATCGTATATTTTTATCTTTTTAGATCTTAAATAAGTAATAGTTATAGTAAATAAAAGCTTTTTTTAGCCTGGGGTTAGGGGTGAGCACGGTTTGGTTCGGCTCAGTTTTTGGTTGAAACCGAAACCGAAACCGAATGATTCGGTTTTTAAAGGTGCCGGTACCAAACCAAACGGTTTTCATCGGTTCGGTTTTATCGGTTTTCGGTTTGGTTTTTTTTGGTTTTGGTATGTGTTTAATTCGATAGTTGGATAGATTTCAAGTGCGTTTACATGAGAAAATTTATATTCAAACAAATCTATATATGAAGTGTTTGATTTTCATGTTATTGAAATATTATGTATTAACTATAAACAAATAATTTTAAGGAGAATATTTATAAATTTTAATGTATATGTTATACCTTTAACAAATATTAATAAACAAATGGTCTTTTGAGATATATCAACTAATAACTTATGTAAAGATATATTGCACATTATGACAGTTTTAGGGGTCATATATGAACATTCTTGTTTTTAAAATTTACTCTATTCTCTATCTCATTGTCATAATCTCTTCAAAATATAAATTAAATTCAAGCATATCTTAGTCCTTGTATTTTTCTTTTGGTTCAGTTTTTCGGTCTGGTTTAGCATTGAAAAACCGTACCGAACCGATTTTTTTTGGATTTTTGAAAAGCTTATACCGAACTGAACGGTTTTGTCGGTTTTCAGTATTTTTAGTTTGGTTTTTTGGTTTTATGGATCGGTTCGGTTTTATGGTTTTGTTTTGTTCACCCCTACCAGGGGTAGCTCAATTGGTCAAAACGTAGGAGGTTCTAGGCTCGATCCCCTCCTTGAACATGGGTAACCTAGTTTTGATTTCCTTGAACATGGGTAATCTAGTTTTGATTTACCTAGGAATATACATGGGGAGGCGTGTATCTTGTAGGATTAGTCATGGAAATCCCGGATCACCTATGTAAAAAAAAAGCTTTTTTCAATAGACATCTATTAACCTAAGTGGAATACTAAATCGAGTAAAGGCTCCTTAACACCAAGCTCCTGAACCTCGATTAAATACTGTCTTATATGCAAGAGATTTAACAAAATAGAAGAATAATTTTCTTTATTTTTTTGGTGACCCATTTTTAATAATATCAACCAGAATAGGCAAAGTTTTAGCCTCACCAAGAGCTACTTTCCCTAAAGTATGACTAGCTAAAATAGCTAACGCATTCATCAACCATACCTATCTCCAAATCCGTAAACAATCTCACTAAAACAGGTACTACTCCACCCTCGTACAGCTTTTACTATATTTTCCTCGTAAATACACAAATTATAAAGCGTAGTAGTTGCGTCTTTTTTACCCCTTATATTACCTTGTCTTAGTAACATTACTAAAGGAAAATCACACCACTAGAACCTAATAATTTCTTTACTTCAACAGTAACAGATAAACTAAACAAAGTATCAGCTGCGTTTTCTCGACCCTTAATACTTCCATATTTAAATATATGAACTATACCAGGCACAGCTTCTGAAGCAACAATACTTGCCTTATTATCCTCGTTTATCGAAAGATTTAAAAGCGAGGTTATAACATGCTCTTGAGTCTGCATATCTTGAGTTAACAAAAGGTCCACTAGTAAAGGTATTATACCAGCTTTAGGAAAAGTTGTTCGATTATTTGAGTTTCTTTTCGCAATTAAACAAATTTCACAAGCTTCTGAACATTAATTTTCTGTATTATTTAATGACAGATTTCGAGGAAGACTTTCGATTTTTGCTTCGTCTAGATTTCAATTTGGTCTTATTTTCAAAACTTTTGGTGTTTCAGTTCTGTTAATTGTACACCAATCTTTGATTAAACTCCGTACAACATAGTTTGGTGTAAGAGTGTTACATTAATTATGACACAGATATGAAGTTCGGGAGATTGCTCAGCTCGATGAAAAGAGAAAAGAGAAAAAAGAAAAAGAGAATTGAATTTTTAATTTACAAAATATGCTTTTGATAGTTTGGGTTGAGGGGCTATTTAAAGGATGAAAAAAGAAGACTAGCCGTTGGAATTAATATGTTTTACGATAAAACAAAACTCAACAATTACTTTATATTCAACATCTAATTTGATGATTACGTATTATGTAGCCGTTGTGAAAGAAAATAAATAAATAAATAAATATATTACATGCTCTGATACCATAATACGTATCATTTATTTATTTTCTTTCACAACGGCTACATAATACGTAATCATTAAGTTAGATGTTGAATATAAAGTAATTGTTGAGTTTTGTTTTATCATAAAACATATTAATTTCAACGGCTAGTCTTCTTTTTTCCATCCATTAAATATCCCCTCAACCCAAACTATCAAAAGTATATTTTGTCAATTAAAAATTCAATTCTCTTTTTTTTTCTCTTTTCTTTTTTCATCGAGCTGAGCAATCTACCGAACTTCATATTTGTGTCATTAAAGTAACACTCTTACACCAAACTATGTTTTACGGAGTTTAATCGAAGATTGGTGTACAATTAACAGAACTGAACCACCAAAGCATTTGAAAATAAGACCAAATTGAAATATAGACGAAGCAAAAATCGAAAGTCTTCTTCGAAATCTGTCATCAAACAATACAGAAGATCAATGTTCAGAAGCTTGTGAAATTTGTTTACTTGCGAAACAAAACTCAAATAATCGAACAACATTAGCTGAAGCTGGTACAATACCTTTACTAGTGAACCTTTTATTAACTCAAGATACGCAAACTCAAGAGCATGTTATAAACGGGCTTTTAAATCTTTCTATAAACGAGGATAATAAAGCGAGTATTGTTTCTTCAGAAGTTGTGTGCCTGGTATAGTTCATATATTAATATATGGAAGTATGAAGGCTCGAGAAAACGCAGCTGCTACTTTGTTTAGTTTATCTATTACAGTTAAAATAAAGAAATTATTAGGTTCTAGTGGTGCGATTTACCTTTAGTAATGTTACTAAGACAAGGTAATATAAGTGATAAATAAGACGCTGCTATTGCGCTTTTTAATTTGTGTATTTATGAGGAAAATATAGTAAAAGTTTTACGAGGGTGGAGAAGTACCTGGTTTAGTGAGATAGCTTACGGATTTGGAGATAGGTATGGTTGATGAATCGTTAGCTATTTTAGCTAGTCATACTTTAGAGAAAGTAGCTCTTGGAGAGGAAAAGCTTTGCGTATTTTGGTTGATATTATTAAAAATGGGTCACCGAAGAATAAATAAAATGAATAATGATATATACTACCTAAAATTATACCACCTAAATACCACCCAATAACGTGGCATGAATTAGTTGGTTACAAATCTTTAATCTATTTATTTTCTTGATCTTATTATATATTTGTAATCAACTAATTCACGTCACGTCATTAAGTGATAGTTGGGTGGTATAATTTTGAGTGGTATATATAATTACTCAAAGAAATTTCTATACTATTTTGTTAAATTTCTTGCATAGAAGACAATATTTAATTAAGGCTCAGAAGCTTGGTGTTAAGGATATTTTCCTTTCCTTGGTATACTAATTCAACTGTAAAATCTTTTTAGAAATAAAAAAGAGTAAAACTCTACCAAATATATGTGAATTGGTATAATGGTGCATGTTATATAGTTGGTAATCTAGAACCATATATCATGCAAAAATTGTAATATGACTCTTTATATTTTGAAAAAGTTGTTATAGTTTCTTATGTTATAGAAATAATTTCTCAGTCCCAACCATATAAAAAATAGTCGATATTTTATTATTTGGAAAAAATAAAATGACCATATACAAAAATTAGAACATGATAAGTTAACTTTTAAAAATTGAAAGCTAAGTGTCAGATTCTAAAAATTTAGAGGGAAAAAAGGTACTGATTAATTTTTTTCTATTACATGACAAAAAATGAATTTTTCAAAAGTTTTTTTTTTAGTCGAGAAATAACTTCATTCATGGTTAAAAAAACCTACAAAATAACCCTATGACTATTGTCTTATAGTTATTAATTGCAAGTTTAGTTAAATGGGGAGATTGTATCCAATCAAAACAAAACAAGTTTCCTTTTAGGCCTTGTTTTGCTACCTAATCAACTTATCAAGTTTTTATTCCTTGGTGTATAGGAGTATCTAATATTACTACTACTAAGGTCGTTTGCATATCCTAGATCCACCCCTATTTATACTAATTAACCTTAAACTCTTTTTAAAAACCAATAAAGAAGAAAAATGTATTTAATGTATATGAATAGTATAAAAGAGTATGATATAAAGGTGTACCCTATTTCTGTATAAAAAATTGCACTATATGTCCCCATATTATGTAAAATGTTGCACTATTGGTCCTTATATTTTGCAAAAGTTGTACTATACGTCTTTATAGTGTGAAAAAATATTACACTATAACTCCGTACTTATGCAAAATAAACTATATTATATTATTGGAAAAATAACATTAAATTACCATGTAAAAAAAGAATAAATGTATGGTAAGATAGCTCTTAGAAAGAAAGTGTCAGATTTTGAAAAATCGGAAGGGAATCAGAAGACATTAATATAATTTTTTTCTAATACATGACAAAGAATAAGTTTTCCAAAATGAACACCCGTTTACATGACTAATTTTATATAATATTTAATGACACTTGATATGTATATCATAACACGTAATCAGTCCAATCTTCTTAGGCACCAATTTGTACGATACAACATTCAGCAACTTGAAAGTATTGTGTTATTTTAAATGCTGTAAATCTTTGAAACAATCTTTCACTATTAGGTAGCAAGTATAGCCATAAGTTTTAAATAAATTAAAAGTAGCATGTATTTTACTGATACTAGCAAATCTACCCATGTCTTTTACAAAAAAATTATATATATATATATATATATGTGTGTGTTAAATCGAAATTAGTATATTAATTTACTGGGACATACTTAGGGCAAAGAGTGCAAATACACCTTAGTGTAGGACCTAAGTCATTTGCTTTGGTGACTTTAACCATTCATATATGTTTTCTTTAAACATAAACGTGGGGTTTTTTTGTTTCCAATGAGAACACTTAATTTGAAATGCTATGTTGTTGTTAGGTAACTGATCAAGTCCATCATAGAATCAAGAATTTCCATGGTTGATGACAATCGAAGAATGCGCTATCCATATACATATATTATTAGTAATCTTCCAGATAGTATAACTGAAACTATTTTTATGTGTATTCCAACACGAGATGCTGCTCACACATGTATATTGTCAAGTAAATGGAAGAATAAGTGGTGGAGACCTCCACAAATTATACTTGAAATTTCTATGTAGAAACAATCAATGATTATCCAAAAAGTTGTAAGAGCTAAATTTGGAAGAATGGTTTGACAGATCATTTCTTATCACCATGGGCCAATCAGCAAGTTTATCCACAACATTCCTCAACCAAAGAGTTGCATTGAAATTGACACCTGGATAAGTTTCATATCGAGAAATGGGTTGAGGAATTGTCCCTTTACGTGTCATTCTACAAATATGCATCATCATAGTTTCTCTGTACCCAGTTAAGGAAATTGATTCTTGGCTTCATTAATAATCTCCCATCTACATTTACAAGATTCAACAGGTTGATATGGCTACAATTTGATGAGAATTTTCACATTTCTTGTCAAGTCACTACTACATGGAAGACCTTTAGCGAGGAATTTTGTCCTCGCAAAAGGTGTACTATGTCATCGCGAAAGGCTGTAACGAGGACAAGTCCTCGCCTAAAGGTCGTCGCGAAAGATTCGTCGAGAAAAGTGAGCTGTTACGACGACATTACAAAGTCGTCGCGTAAAGGTATAACTTCTTGCGAGGACTTTGATTCCTCGCTAGAAGTACTTTCTTACGAGGACTTCGTTTCCTCGCTAGAAGTCCTTTCTTACTAGGACTTAGTTTCCTCGCTAGAAGAATTTCTTGCGACGACTTTTGTCCTCGCTAAAACGTTTTTTATTTTTTTGTTTTATTTTTTTTTGAAATCTGATTTTTTTTTATTTGTTATTTGTTTGTATTGTTAATTTTTCTTTTGTAATCTGTTTTTTTTTATATTTGTTTGTAGTGTTAGAATACAATCAATAAGATAAGAAACAATTAAAATTAAAAGCAATTAAAATTAATTAAAATAAAACGCAAATTAAAACCCGATAATTTAAAAAGTCAAAAGAAACCATGGAAAAAAAATACAGTACTAGTAGTCATAGCATAAAAAACAATCAGAATAAATCATTATAATCTTCTTCTTCTTCAGCTGTCCGATCGGCTCGGGGAGACGCGTCTCGATGGGGAGAAGGGGGGTCCTGCTCGTCCATTCCGCTTTCCCTCCGGCATCTATTAAGCATGTTAATGACTGTCGTCATCTCCTCATGTATCGCGTCTCGAGTCGGGGGGGTACTCGTGGAGGAGGTAGTAGCGTTTTCTCGCATCGGTTCCTTGCCGAGAGAGACAAGGTAGTCATTGAGCGACTTCACTATCCACTGGTAGTCTTTTAATATCTTCGCGGTAATTGGTTCTGATGGATTTGCAGTCGAGCTCGAGCTCGACTGTGACAATGTGTGTCCAATTCCCGGTAGCCAGTTACGGGTCCCGCCGCCTAAACCGATACATGCCGCGTCCAAAACAACTTGAATCTTCTCTCGATTGGATAATCTAGGGGTCGAAGATGGATTTCCACTTTGGGATTGCGCTTCACGGACTCGAATTTCGAGAATTGACTTCAAAGCCGCCTGTAAAATAAAGAAAAAATGAAATGATTAGTTAGTAATTAAAAAAATTAAAAGTTTACGTTTCGTAAAACTCACATCCGCCCGCTCGTAGTTTTTGCTCCGCCAACAATTCTTTTTCGTATTAAATCCAATTTGGGAGAAGAATTTTTTAATCTTAGGAAGTGGTGGAGGCCGAGACGATGGTTCCCCCGATCCCTCGCCCAAATCCATAATCTCCTCTTCGTCCTGTTTAGGTAGATTAGTCAAACATTAGTCAACCATACAATTAATATGATATCAATAAATTTGACAAAATCAACCTACCTTGTCATCGATCAACGAAAATCTCGACCTCGAATGGGTCCTCGAGCCTGCCCCGCTTTGGTTTTTCAACCGCTCCCTGTTCTTTTTATTTTCTTTTGCTTGGTTCTTGTAAAAAAAATAGTCAATAGAAATTAAAATCAATATAAATAAGAAATAATACCTGAGCTTTTAAGGAGTCCCAATGCTGCAGCGTAAGTTCCCAATTCTCGGGCGACTGGTCATCCGAACATTCACGACTCTCGTAATACAACTTCTTCACACGGAATTTGTTGTCCGATAACCCAACTCCGAATTTGTGGTTGACCATTTTAACAATACTAGGCCAATCATCACGTGCCTCCCAATCCTCAACTAAAAAGAAGTCCTGTAAGCAATTTAAAAAATAAATAAGTGTATACTTTATGAAATGGTAAAAAAATAAAATTACATTACCCTTAGGCGCCGCCAAACTTTCTTATGGTAATCCTCCGGGACTTTATTCCAACTCGGGTAGAATAGTGGAACCGTCTCTCTAATAGTCAGGTTTATAACTTGAGTCACATGTTGAGAGTAAGGACCGATCGGGTTCCATGTGAGATCCTCTGCGTCAAACTCCATGGGAAGGCGCCCCCCATATGATTGTCGGGCCTTAGTCACGCTTGCAAGTGTAGTCGGTCCCCGTGTGTTTTTGTTACATCCCCCGGTAGGAATGTTTGGATTCCGTGTTGGGTCCTGTCCATCACCATCGCCACCGTGTCCCCGTGCTACTTGAGCCATCTAAATACAGTTATACGAAACAAGTAATATACACGTAATATATTCATAAAATTACTAAAATACCCCTTTTGGTCATAAAATTACTAAAATACCCCTTTTGGTCATAAAATTACTAAAATACCCCTTTTGGTCATAAAATTACTAAAATACCCCTTTGGTCATAAAATTACTAAAATACCCCTTTTGGTCATAAAATTACTAAAATACCCCTTTTGGTCATAAGATTTCATTCCGATAATCTTCCCGGTGTCAATCTGAATGTTGTTTCGCAAACTAGAAGCGAAACCATCTGGAAACTTTTGCACCTTCAACCATTCTAAAAAATCTCGCCGTGAATCGGTTGTCAGCGCATACTTTGCCTGAGGGAGAATGGTCTTACCACGCGAATTCACGGTTACCCACAAATCAGATCTAATTTTCATCTTTTCCAAATCTTTCCTCGACTTCACGTTATCTTTGTTAATTTTTCCATCCAAACCAACAACTGTACCGAGTAAGGCGTCACACACATTCTTCTCACAATACATCACATCTATGTTATGTTTCAACAAGTTTTCTGACCAATAGGGTAAACGATAGAATATACTCTTTTTATTCCAGTTTGATATACGAGGGCCCGTTTTCTTCACTATTTTTCCGCCAAAGTCCTTGTGTTTACCAGGAAACACAATCGGCAACCCGTCTAACTGAGTTTGAATGTAAGCGATACTATGTTTCCGAGGAATACTCAACTCCTCAACCTCAGCGTACGTAGTTTTATCTTTACGAAAGCGGTGGTTCATGGGCAACCACCGTCTATGATCAAAATACACAACTCCTTTATTAACCGCCACGGAAGGAGTATATTCCATGCATTCGGGACATGCTAAATAGCCCTGACCCGACCATCCTGAAGTGTACGATCTAGCCGGGTAATCATTCGTCGTGGACAACACACACACCTTCATGACAAATTCCTCTTTCTTATTTGCATCCCATGTAACTATCCCGGTACTCCACAACGTTTCCAACTCCTCTATAGCCGGACAGAGAAATACAATCCTTCCCAGGTGAACGAGGGCCAGGTATCAAAAGCGTGAGCATAAACGTAGACTCTTGCATGCATAACCAAGGCGGCAAGTTGTAAATCGTCAATATTACCGGCCACATACTGTATGAGTTATTTTGCATAGAGAAAGGACAAAATCCATCGATCCCCAAACCAAGTCGTACGTTACGCGGTTCGCTAGCAAACTCGGGGTTCCTCTCGTCAAATGTCTTCCAACTAACACCGTCAACTGGATGACGCAACACATCTTCGTCGGTGCTCTTTCCCGTTTGGTGCCAAATCATATCTTTCGCAGTGTGCCTCGAAGCATACATTCTCTGTAACCTAGGAGCAATCGGAAAATAACGCAGCTTCTTATGCGACACTCTCTTCCCTTTCTTTGGGTCCCACCGTGACTCTCCACAAAGAGGACAATTCTCCATTTTTTCATTCTCTTTATAAAACAAAGCACAATCGTTTAAACAGACGTCGATCGAGATGTATCCCATGCCTAAACTAGACAACTTCTTGTTGCAATCCGCATAAGACTCGGGTAAGTTATGTGGTTCAGGCAAAACACGTCCTAACAATTGCAGAAGCTCGGTAAACGAAGTGTTAGTCCACTTGTTCTTCACTTTCACATGCATTAACTTTGCAATGAAATCCAAAGAACTCATCTTAGTACAACCGGGGTACAAATCAGTCTCCATTTCCTTAAACAACGCGTCCAATGACCCACGACCAGTACCACTACCATTCACGTCACTCATCTCAGCGTCACCGGAATACCCGCCAGTTTCAAACGTGGGACCTAAATCATGAATTACATTACCCATTACGTTTTCTTGGACCGGTTCGTTGTCGGGGATAACAATAACTTCACCGTGTTTCGTCCAAACTTCATACGATGAATCCATACCCCATTGAAAAAGATGAGCTTTAACTTCATCGATTGGAAATCTTCGATTATTATAACAATGCTTACATGGACAGAATATTTTACCGACTCGATCCACTTTGTTTCGCGAAAATTCTATAAACCCTATTATACCTTTAATGTATTCCCTCGAAACCTTATTCGTTAATTTGATCCAACTCTGTCTATTTGAGGGTTCATTATCTAAATTTCAATTAATTACCTAAAGTTAATACTTCAAATCTAACAATTATAACAAATAAAAAAAACTATTTTATCACAATAATTAAAAAGGGCACCTAATTCAAAAATCAAATAAATATATGGTCACTAATACCAAAATATATTTTTAAAACTAAGCAAAAATTTATAAATAATTCAACTATCATCCGCAATAAATTTCAATTAATAATATAACACCTAAATATACAATTTAACTTAATAAAATCATAATATACACAAAATATTCAAATAATAAATTCATATCATAATATTTTAACAATATATCACAAACAAAACACTAAAAACAATTAATTACACCTAAACCATACAAAATATTACAATATTTATACAAAACAAAAAAAAATTAAATGAAAATTAAAAGAAAATACCTTAAAATGATGAAAATAATTTGCTTCAAAACTTGATCAAAAGGAGTTAGATTTGTGGTTCAAGCCACAAACTAGAGATGCCCAAGATTAAATTGTAAACTCTATATAAAAATTAGGAGAATTTTGGGTTTTTTTTGGGGTTTTTTGGGGGTTTTTGAAGCTCAAGCTCGCATTAATGGTCAACTGGCCGTATTTAATAGGGTCAGGCCTTTTGCAAGGACATCAGGTCCTTGGAAAAACACCTAAATGTTGTCGCAAAAAGAAGGGTTCTAGCGAGGACATTGAAGTCCTCCCTAAAGGTTGGGTTTTTGCGACGACACCCAACGGTCAATTTCTTTTTTAATTATTTTTGGTGGCTTATTTTCCACGCACACCTTTAGCGAGGACTTTTCCCGTCGCAAAAGGTGTCCTCGCTAAAAGGTTACTTCTCGCGACGAACTTATGTCCTCGCAAGAAATGTCCTCGAGAAAAGCTCTGCCTGTAGTAGTGAGTACATGGATGTTTAATCTCCCTTTACCCATTACTTGGGATGTTGATGTTGGAATCGGTTCAGTACTCGATCAAGGGAACTTCGAAAACAAAATAATAAGCTGATTCATAGACTCGTGGCTCTTCTGAATTTAACCATCGATAATCATTCTATAAAAGTAGATGAATTTAGTGCAATGTAATTTGTATTGAATTATACATTCCTTTGACGTTATTACTAATGTTTTTCATTTGGTTATCAAGTACTTTGTTGCAGGTGGTTCCAACCAGGCTTATAACTTCTTTAAAATATGTTGTGCTAATTTGCTTAGATGAAATGGACTCGTTCTCGTAAAAACTTTGCTTGATTAGAAGCTTACCAACTTGCAGATATTCTCATATTTTTTGGTGAGTTACCATGAAATTGTTCTTTAAACGATTACATATAATTAATTGGTATATATTGGTGTCTTTTCTCCTAGGAGCTGTGAAATCCTATGAAGGGTGTTACCACTAGTGTTATGAAATACCTTAAAATGCAAGACTACTCAAACATATAATTAAATAATCTTGTGGAGGTGAAGCTGAAGTATATTTCTGACACCAACTATGAAACTGAATTTACTTAAGTCACCAAACAAACATTCTCATATTTGAACTCTTATTATTTTGTTAGTTCTGTTACAAGCTTCACGCATTTACACTAGATTAAACACCATTAATAGTAATTAATCCCTGAGGAAAACGATAAACATACTAATGTTTTTTACTTACCTCTGATCCGTATATTGCGGAGTTGTCACCCCAATTATTTTAAAAAATTATTTTATAACACATCGGGGGCGGCAGTGACCAAACAACTGACACCTAATATTATAAACAACTTCCACCATGACCTCCATGCAATCAAAATGGAAAATAATAACTACTTGGTCAAGAAGGCTTATGATGTGAGTAGCTCGAGGTACCGACTACGACATGCGCATCATCATCATGATAGCATGTCATATTCTTGCACTCAAAATATCAACTGACCTTTCACTATGTTATTATTTATAATAATTATGTGCATCAAGTGCTCATGGTATTAATCATAATTATTTTATTTATATTTTATATATGTACTCACTAAGTGGGAAGTTATTATATTGGACATATGATTCCAACACCACCAAGAACTATGGCTCAACCTTTTGAAGCCACCAAAAACCTTAGCTCTATGCTAAACCAACACAAAGCCACGACCGCGGTTATAAACCCTATCTTAGCCTCCACCACTATTGTCTCCACCACAAAACACCAAGTTTCAAGACTAAAAACAATTAGGGCCATCAAGAACACTAGATCTTTTGAACCACTACTACATGCCATTTTTGTCTAAACTCAATCTCCAAACCAAGAAATATTTTCAACCGGTTGGACGATGAGAGAGTTTTCAATAATTGTGAGGTTTGTGTGTAATTAAGGTTTATGATTTTGGTGTGTTATATTTTTCATAAATATAGGTTTACTTTGGTGTATGAAATTTAGAAATGTAGTTTTTAATGTGTTTTTATTAGTTTTTATAAGTAAATGGTGTATAATAAGCAGAAAAAAATCCATTACCTTTAGGTCTTGAACATGAATCTTCAAAACTCATTGAGGAATCATACCTTATTAATATTGACCAAGATATGTAGAATAATTTGAGCTTGAGATTGAGTAAAAAAATGATACAATAATTATTAATCAAATATGTTTATTAAAAATTGACATAAAAAATTTGAGCAAATTCACATTTGATATTGACCACACAAAAATAATATAATTGAGTGTAAAGTTAAATAGTTATTAACTTAGTAAATAATTATTTTTTGCACATGTAAGGAAATTACAATATAAATTGGGAATTTAACCTATTCCTAATCTATAGAATTGACCTAGAACATTGCCCAATGGTTGTCGAACCTCCATTTTCCTTTGTCTGACTTCTTTTGCTAGTACATCCGCTCTGCCATTGAGGCGACATGGAATATGTTTAAAATAAATAGACCTACTTCCATAGCCAATCACCAGATATGTCGAATCCATGGTCTGAGCTTCCAACTATCAACCGTCACTTGTTTGATACCTTGAATTATTTAAAGGTTGTCCGAAAAGATAATCTTATATTCATATATGTATTGTCTTCCTAATTTCAATGTCGTTATAATTTCTTGTGCTTGTGCTTATCCTTCTAAAATTGTATTACATGATACGCTCGAGTTGTAATCAGTTCAGGATCCATCTCTTTTGTTTATTTGGACCACCCCCACTCATGTGAGTCAATGTGCCTGATGTCTCCCTATTTGTGATATAATAATCTAGGTTGGAGACATCATTTTAGGTGTATTTTAGTATTTAATTAGATATTTTTATTCATATTTTGATGAATTCCTATTTCTTGTCTTGATTTGATGAATTATTATTTTAGAGCATATTTGGTTTAATTTGTGTGTTAATGTGAAGCTTTAAAGATATATAGAATAAATAATTATATACCAAATTAATTCTAAAGAGATAATAAAAGAAGATATGGAAGGAATTAAGTGATAAAATGAACTAGACATAAAATACGAAGGAAACGCTGCCAAGTAAATCTGAAATTCTGCAGCCACGTCCACTAAAAGGAAGATAACTTCAAATAGGCTTGAAATTTGGATGAACAGTCAAAAGAGAGTGTAGATATTTTCAATGCGGTCGTTTTGATATAAAGTAGGCAAAAATCAAATCAATAACGAAGGATTTACGATCAAAACAAGACAGCAGCAGTTTATCCCTTCTCCTATATTTTAGGAAACGAATTTGAGTTGGTCTTTGACTCAGATTAATTGCCTTCTACTCCAATATTTCAAGCAAGGGTCTTCCAAACCCTATGAATACACCCTTTAATCATTGTAAACACATCCTTGGTCAGCCTTTAAACCAAGACGAAGCTTACATCAAGAGAAGAGAAGATTAGAAGGAGATGGACAACAAATCATGCCTTCCCAATCCTTCAAATTTGTAATTGTTTTCTTTTCTTTCTCTAGTATGAACTACTATTTGTAGCTTGAGATTAGAATATGGGTATGAACCCTATACTTGTTTTAATTTGGGATGTTAGCATTTAAATGAAATTAGTGTTTTATTATATGCTTTTATGTGTTTTGATTTATTGTCGGTAGTTCTTGCGAAGGCCTACGTATAGGATTACCATAGTAAGATGGTCACCCGAAAAGGGTGTCTAATTACTGAAACACCACATAAACGTCTTGTGTGCGTTAGTGATCTAGAAGGACTTGCGTAACTAGATATTCATTAGGGTTTAAGATTTAATCACCGATCATTGCGCAGGGTCCCCTTACCCAAGTCCCCTGGTAATTCTTTGGTCGCCACCTAAGTCCACCCTGAAGGGGGTTAGGAGGAATATACAATCTTGGCTATTGCATATCACACAATTCTCCCTTACATGAATAGAATAAACATGGCTAGTGGGGATTACGTGCTAGATCTCGAGCTAAACTCTCATACTATCTTTTTCTGTTTATTTATTTTCATGTCTTTACTTTATTTAGTTAATTGTTTAGAGTCTTAAAACCAAACAAATTTTTCCAGTCTTTTATTTTCAGAGTATTATTCCTCTAGCTTTGTTATTTGTACTTTATATTGCATAAGTTTTTCCTAACTTTCGTAGTCTCTGGGGAACGAATTATACTTATCATTAAAAATTGCGTACGACCTGTGATACTTGCAGTGAGTACTATGTTTAGGCTAGGGTGTTAGTTGCATCTTTTATTACCATATTTTTATCACACCCTAGTCGACACCAAGTTTTTGGCGCCGCTGCCGGGGACTACATCGTTCGTCCTTGTGCATCTATTTAGTACTTTTATTCCAGTTAGTTCTATTTTACGTTTTTGTTTTATTATTGTCTATTACAGGGTATAGAGATGGCAAGTCCGAGGAAACTCGATCTTCGCCTCTCATTCATAGAGCAACCTAAAGGACTCCGCACTCAAGAAATCCAAGCCACTATATTCAAGCCTGGTCCAGGCATGATTGAACAATTTTCGAGTTATGGCCAATTTGGAGGTGCTACACATCAAAATCTGGTTCGATATATTCTGAAATTTATGCAGGTTTGTGATGCCAACATCATCAAAGGTGTTACACAAGAACATATGTACTACGTTATATTCCAATTCTTTTTAAACAAAAGTGCAAGCGAGTGGTATGAATACCAGCACCCTGATTCAATTCCAAATTAGGATAAACTCCAAGCGGAATTTCTAGATCAAGTTTATATGATTAGTAGACGCTTAAAAGATATGGTGGTGTTAGAACAATTTATGCGGGAAGAAGGGCAAACACTACTACACGCGAGCTTTCTCGCGACTAAAGTTTTCGCGACTACTTCATGTAGTCGCTAAAGAGTATATCTCTAACGACTACTTTGTGTTAACGACTACTTTATATTTTTTTCGACTACAAAGTAGTCGTACTTAAGTTTTGTTTTTAATGACTACATGAAGTAGTCGTTAGTATTATACAAGTAGTCGCTACTTGTTTTAATTTTTTAATAATTTTTTTCACCTACTTTGTGTAGTCTCTAATGAAGGTTATCTTTTTACGACTACTTCATGTAGTCGCTATTTGATACTAATAACGACGACATTTGCATCATTAGCGACTATTTATTGTAGTCGGGAATGTATGTCGCGTATTTATGACAGTGGGTTTCGTTTTGGGATCCTCAAACACCCATTATTTTACAACTTCCCCACTATTCTCTCAAAACTCCCCCAATTGTTTCCCACAATTCATCATCAAATATTATTTCAACACGTGGAAAAACTTTCCCGGGCCAATCAACAATGTGGGACCTTCTCAATTATCAATTTCTCCATCTAAAATTTCTCAAAAGTAGGTATTTTTTGTTCTATAAAACTCTTTCAAATTTCTTTTATTTACATACAATTGTGTAGTTAATGCTAAATAATATTAATTACTAGGTATTACAACACGTGGAAAACCTTTCCCGGGCCATTCAACAACGTGGGACCTCCTCAATTATCAATTTCTCCTTCTAAATTTGCCCAAAAGTAAGTATTTTTCTTTTATAAAACTTTTTTCATCTTTATTTATTTAGTTATAATTGTGTAGTTAATGCTAAATATATAGTATCACTATGTATTTCGAAACATCTTATAATTTTATATGATATATATAGGATATATTATTGTATGAGAAATAAATGCTTAAATGAGATATATATTTATTTGGTGATGTAATATTTTGTATGCATTTAATTTTATATTTACGTATTTATTTGGTGATGTAGTATTTTGTATGCTTTTAATTTAATATTTATGTATTTATTTGGTGATGTAATATTTTGTATGCCTTTAATTTTATATTTATGTATTTAATCGGTGATGTAATATTTTGTATGCATTTAATTTTATATTTATGTATTTAATTGGTGATATAATAATATTTTTTCATTTTATATTTATGTATTTAATTGGTGATGTAATAATTTTTTTTCATTTTATATTTATGTATTTAATTGATGATGTAATAATTTTCTTTTTCATTTTATTTTTATGTATTTAATTGGTGACGTAATAATATTTTTCATTATATTTATGAGACATTTCTGTTGTATTCTTTTATATTGGCTTAGTTGATTATATTGGTAGTAGAGGATGGCTTCAGGTATTGATAAAAGTTGGATTACTTCCGCTCATCGTGTTTCGCGTGAATTTGCTAAGGGGATAGAAGAATTTCTCTCTTTTGCTCAAAACTTTGTTTTGTCTGTGTAATGAGTGTTCAAATTATCGTCTGTTTGACGTGGTAAAAGTTAGGGAACATCTTTTAAAATTTGGGTTTTTGTCCACCTATGAGATTTGGACAAAGCATGGTGAGAACGAGGAAATTCCCGAGACTCGATATGAAGAAAATGAAATGTTGAATGTCTACAAAGATTTGAGACCTAATTATGAGAGTGGTGGTCATTCGGTGACACCAAGACGATGGACTCGAACAGTTCAACATGTGGCAAATTCGAAACGATGTTTTAAGAATTAGAGACCGAGTTATACCCTGGTTGTAATGTAATGAGTTCATTAAATTTAATTGCGAAGCTAATGCACGTGAATATGGAGAAAAAGTGGACTAACACCTTTAACCGAGTTGCTTGATCTTCTGTGTCATGTGTTTCCCAAACCTCATACCTTGCCTGATTCATACGAGGAGTGCAACAAAAAGTTAAAAAGTTTATGTATGGGGTACAATACCATCGATGTTTGCGTGAACAACTGTGATTTATTTTACAAGGAGAATGACTCCCTCGATAACTGTCCAATATGTAGTGAATCCAGATGGGACCCAAAGATGGGTCTAAAAGTAGAGCATAAGAAACTCTGATATTTCCAAATTGCCCCGAGGTTGCAGCGACTTTAGGTTTCGAGACACACTGCCGAAAATATGATTTGGCACCGCACAGGGAGGAGTACAGATCCAGATGTGTTGCGTCATCCAGTTGATGGCGATAGTTGGAAGAAATTTGTTCAGTTACATCCTGAGTTTCCTAATGAACCTCGGAATGTGTTCTTGGGTTTGGGTATCGATGGTTTTGTCCTTTCTCTATGCAGAACAACTCGTACAGCATTTGGTCGGTTATATTGACCATCTACAACTTACCGCCATGGGAGTGTATAAAGGAGACGACATTCCAGCTTTGTTTGTTGATTCCTGGACCCCGTTCACCCGGCAAGGACATGGATATCTTTCTTCGACCGGTTATAGATGAGTTGGACGAGTTGTGGGATAAAGGGATCCTTACGTATGATTCCCACAAGAAGGAAGAGTTTACGGTGAAGGTTTGTTTGTTGTCCACGACTAATGATTACCTCGCTAGGTCATACACTTCGGGATGGTCGGGTCAAGGTTACTTAGCTTGTCCAGAATGCATGGATTCTACTCTGTCATCGAGGATGAAGAATGGGGTTGTTTACTTTGACCATAGACGTTGGTTACCTGCCACACATCAATTTAGAAAAGACAAGGTTTCGTACCCCGCTTCCGATCATAGGGGCCCACCAAAGAAATATACTCCTGCCGATATTCAGACACAGTTAGATGGGCTTTCCATTGTGATTCTCGGTAAACACAAGGATTTTGGGGGCAAGATCGTGAAGCAAACTGTTCCACGACGATTCAATTGGAAGAAAAAGAGTATTTTTATCGTTTACCTTATTGGTCCAAAAATTTGTTGAAACATAACATTGACGTTATGCATTACGAGAAAAATGTGTGTGATAGTTTACTCGGTACAGTTATAGGTCTTGATGGGAGAGTTAACAAAGATAACGTAAAAGCGAGAATAGATCTTCAGGATATGAACATCAGGAAAGATTTATGGTTGACATCGAGAGACGGTAAACCGATACTGAAACGAGCAAAGTATACTTCTTGACTGGTTGAAGGCACAGAAGTTTCCCGATGGTTTTGCATCTAGTTTGAGCAATAATGTTCAAAGTGACTTGGGCAATATTATCGGAATGAAATCTCACGACTGTCACGTGATGATGCAGTATCTTTTCGTGGCTAGTATCCCAGGGCTTATCGAAGACAAAGCGATTAGTGATGCGATTATTGGGTTAGCTAACGTGTTTAGAGTCGTTTGTAATAAAATATCACCAGGAAAGAGTTAGAATCGGGTAAGGCGGAAGTGGTTGAAGATATGTGTAGCCTGGAAATGATTTTGCCTCCCGCGTTTTTCGATATAATGATCCACCTGGTTATAAACTTATACGACGAAGCTTTGTTAGGGGGACCGGTTCAGATGCGTTGGATGTACCCGTTTGAGCGGTATCTAAAGAAGTTAAAGGAGTACATACGAAACCCGGCTAGGCTGGAGGATTCAATCGTCGAGGGGTATGTCGTAGAGGAGACTTTGACTTTCATATCGCGTTATCTTCAAGAAGAAAAAACAAAGTTCAATGAAACGGGTAGATATACCGAGACTGAAGCTCAGCCTAAAGAGTTATCCGTATTTAAGAGTCAGTGTACTCCACTCGGTAAAAAAGAGTATGGTGTTTTGCAATACATTGAGAAGGAGCAAATCAACTGGTACAAGCTACTTAATTGCGACGAAATCCAGCATTTGATGACGTAAGTTGATCATTTTATTTGTTATTTTTTTAATTCTTTTTGAAAAACGTATTGAATTCACTATTCAAATGTGTAGAGAACACAAAGCCATGCTATCGGGCCCTGAAGCTGATAAAGCTAGGAAACACCGGCAAAATTTTTGAGATTGGTTTTTGCATAAGGTATACATTCATTCAAATACCAATTTAGGTCTCAATATTTGACAATGTGGTTATTATTGTTTTTGTTTGTAGGTTTATGATATGGAAAAAGACGGTGATGCATTTTCTACTAGTGAGATGATTCCATTGGCTAGTAAGTCTCATGGTGCAGTTTATAAGTACGATTCATGTGTTGTGAACGGTGTCAGATGGGTTACTCGTGACAAGGGAAAAAAAGGGTGACTCGAGATTACGGGGTATGCACCATATACGATGATAAACCATATTACGGTGAATTAGTCAAGATTGTAGAGGTAACATTTGACAGTGGTTGTTTAGTTGTACTTTTGGAGTGTAATTGGTATAACACGAGTACTGCGAGGACAGAATATGGGGTAACCATTATTAACACATCTACTTTTTTTAGAGACGAGCCATACATCTTAGACACACAAGCGAAATTATTTTATATTGATAAGATTAATTCAAGGAAATCACAAAAAGGGTGGAAAGTTGTTTGGGAAATCAATAATAGACATGGATGGAGTCCCGAGTTATGGGGTGCAGAATCACTACCTACTGAAAACGAGAGTGTCATGATCCCTTTAATGAACACCGAGACGGATTACTCACAGTTACATTTGACAACTGGTGAGGAGATCCCATTTGACCCTTTTTTTGCACCTAGCTTTAATTATTGATGAAGAGGATGAGATTTTTGATGACACGATGGACGAGTATGCCGATGATGAAGGAGAGGAACCAATCTACGTTGATAGTGATGAGGAAGGTGTTAACACTAGTGGTTATGAGACAGACTGAATTAAGGAATTTTTTATGATTACGTGCTTCTTATTTGTTTGGATTTTGATTACTTGTTTTTCATTATTTTGATTACGTGTTTTTCATTGTTTTGAATTTTATTATGTTTTGTTATTGTTTGGAATTGTATTATGTTAAGCTTATTGTGTATTTGAAATTATAATTGTTCATATTCCATTTTTTTTAAAATGGTTGTTCGCGACTACATGTGTATAAACTAGTCGCGAATGCTTTGTGTCATTTACGACTAGTTTATACGCATAAACTAGTCGGCAAAAAGAAGAAAATCTCTAGCGACTATAAAGTAGTCTCTAATCACGAAATAAATATCCACTAATTGTTGGCGCTCCACTTTCCCGCCCATCGAAAAGACACGCGTTAACTTCTTGCATTTCGCGAATACTTTGTAGTCGGGAAAAACCAGTTAGGTCGGTCAACTTACCAACACGTGGCGGTCATCACCTCCTTTACCGACTATTTTCTAACCTTTAGCGACTACCCATGTAGTCGGTAATGAGAGACTCATATATGTATCTAACGAGACAAAAGAGTTTCATTATTTCCTTATACAGCACCCAAAAAATTCGAGCTCTCTCTCTGCAAATCCGCCATTCCAAGCTCCAATCAAAGCTAAAAACACACTCTAATCAACACGTAAGGTAATAAAATCATTCTTTTATCAACTTATTCCTTTATTTCCTTAAGATTTCGTTACAATTTCTTCCTTTTTTCCTAGCCTATTTTTTTTCTTTTGTGTATAAATCCGATTGATGTTGGCATGGCATATACACCAAAATATCTTCAATTTCAGCATATAAGGTAAGTTTTTCAACAATCTTTTGTTTTTTGATTTTTTTTGTTTTTTTTCTTTGATTATTTGATGTTTATGTAATTCCGAGTGTAATAGGAAGTTTTAGGATAGTAGAAATGATACTTTTAACACAAAATAGATGCTAAAATGCTTAAAAATGTATGTGATTAATTGTAATGATTTTTTTTCCATTTTGTTTGTGATGATTAATAAATCTGAGATTAATAGGTGTTATTAGGATGTGTTTTAGGTTAGTTTAGATCGATTTTGATGCTTGATAATGAAAAAAATAATGGAATAAGTTTAGGGTTTTATTAAGGGTCTTTTTAGGATTTTAAGAAAATAAAAATAAATAATGTGAAAATAAAAATTGCATCTAATTTGAGTTTTTGTGGCCTAAAGGTGTTTAAATAAAAATATAGGGATCAAATTGCAATTTTAAAAAAATTTAAACACCATCTTGGAAATTAGAAATTTTTATGATATTAAAAGGACTAAAAATAAATTACTAAATTTTTTTAAATTAATATATATAGACTAAAATGCAATTATACATGAAAATTAAATATTAAAAATATGAATTAAAATGGATTTTTTTTAAAATGAAAAAAAAACAAATTTGTATATTTAAAAAATGAAATACTTTGAAAAAATAACAACTTATCAAAAAAGTTTAAAAATAAAAAAGGACCAATTTGCAAATTTAACAAATAGTTAAAAACAAAATTATATATTTTTTTATTTATTACTTTATGACTAATTTAATTTTTTGTGTAATACAGATTGTATTTGGTTGGAATATTGGAAGTATTATTTTAATTTTAGAGTTATCTAATTTATTTTATTTATTTTATTTGTTATTGTAATATTTATTTGTATGTAATTTGTATTTAAATTGTATTTAATTTATATTTTATTTGTAATAATTTGATGATGTAATAATTTAGATTTAATTATTATTTATCTCTTTTAAATAAATTGCAAAATATTAGATGGCTGACGTGATGTCTAGGACACACGGAGGGGAGGGTGGGGGCCGAGACCCGAACCAAAATCCGAACAGAAATCTTGCTAACTGTAACACCCAAGATAATAAATAAAAAATTTATATCAGAAATAATTTTAAATGTAACTTATATTATAAGTAAATATAATTTAAAACAGAACCAGTTCAAAAACAATACATAATAAAAAATACTCTAACTCGCAGGAAAACCCTTCTCAACAACCCAAAAAAAAAACGCTCTCTCTCTCTATTAAGAAAATATAGCCGGTAACTTTGCTTTAAGCTTTGCCCCCTTCAATCCATTAATGGAGAATCCTCCGGAGAAGGTGGATGAGAATGGACTAGCACCACCTGATAATGGGGTGGAAACCGATCTGATGATTCTGGACTTGAGCGAAATGGCTGGCACTGTGGTGGCTTAACCCCCATTGACGCATGCCATGGAGCGAGTGAATAAAAGGGCTCGACCCTCAACTGTTGGGCAAGATACAATCAGGCAAGGAGCGGCACAGCCTCCACCAGTGACGACTCAATCTGGAGGGCCGTATCTGAACATTCCACCAAGGAAAACATCTGGTTGGTACAGTGCTTTAACGGGTAAGAGCTCAATAATTCACACTATTGTCGATAATGATGAAATTAACGCAAATCGGCGTAATGGGTTTGATAATAATTTTCTTGAATCAATTAAAGATGATGTATTAATCGATAACTGTGAGATTCCCCAATTTTTAAGGTCCCGGGAGGGAATCAAATTATGGAATAATACAGTGGTGGTGAGGTTGCTAGGGTATAAAGTTATTTTTGGGTATTTAGCGACTAAGTTACAGCAAATTTGGAAGCCAAAAGGAGCAATTGAACTAGTGGATGTGGGTTACGGGTACTTTCTGGTGAAATTTGAAATAAGGGAAGATTGCGAATTTGCGCTAGCGGGCGGTCCCTAGTTGATTTTTTATCACTATTTGGTGGTAAGAGAGTGGACCCCAGATTTTAAGCCGCACACAGATTCCATTACTACTACCACAACATGGGTGAGGATTTCGAACGTCGGTATGCAAAATTATACAGCCCGGATTCTTCGTAAGATGGGTAATTTAATTGGAAGGACGGTACGAATTGATCCGCTCACTAAAGCGCGGAAAAAGGGTAACTACGCGCGAATCGCGGTGGAATTAGATATTGGGAAGGCGCTGATTCCGAAAATACAAATCGGAGGGAGGGAGACTTGTTTGGTAGAATATGAGGGGTTGCACTTAGTGTGTTTCGAGTGTGACAAATCCGGTCATCAAAGGGATAAGTGTGGGTGAATTTGCAAAATCAAACCTCGTCTCAGCCGGGGGGAAACGCAACAGGCCATGCTCCAACTCAGCCACAGGTTCCAGTTGCTAGTAATCACACGGAGGAGACCTATGGTGAGTGGATGACGGTTAAAAGGAATAATCGTCCTAATAGTAGAAACAGCAATAACTTTCATTTGAACGGGGCGCGAGGAGGATCAGGTAAGGAATTAAGGTCCAGGTTTGAAGCACTTCTGTTGGAAGATGGGAAGGAATTTAGTACTGAATTCATTCAAGGTAAAACAACAATTAGTAGGAAGAATAACAAAGCAAATAGGAAAGGAAAGGGTGTGAGTAGTTTGGGTCTTAATGCATCAGACCGAGTTTGCTCGGGAGGGGGGGGGGCATAGGGTAGTAGTCGATCCGGACTTCGAAAGTAGGGGACAGTTCACCGCAATACCCGAGATAGAGGACATTGGGGGTGGAAAAGGTAATGCAAGACAGGGGCCTGCTAGTAACTTGGGTAGAGCTAATAAGAAGAATAAGAAAAAAATGTATCAATGGAGTCAAGTGTGGGGGCTGCTATAGAAGGTAATAAAAGTTCAGGGGTGAATGGGCCAAATTTAAATGTGGATAGGGGTCAGATGGTGAGCAATAGTGACGAGGTATTGATGGGCGAAAGGGAACAACTTTCAGGAGGAATTTTCGAGTTTCAAAATCCAGGGACTGAAATTTTAATTATTAAAAATGTTGCAAGTGGACAAGAGGGCGTTACAATGCAGGAATATGGGCCTCTTGCGCAGGGACCTTACCTGCAAATTCCGAAAGATTGTTTGAAGCCTGGTTAGCAAACCTGGTGCAGCTGTCGCGTTCAAAGGGGGTCTGAAGGAAGCTCCGGGTCACTGTATCAGTAATGTGGGGCCGAGCAGTACAAGGGCTGATACGGTGTGCTCGGGAGACCCGGATTTGTCTTTAGTTCCCGAGACGCAACTAGAAAGACCTGACAGGGATGAGCAAATGGAGTTACTTTCGGAGGAAGGGGTATCTTCGGGCCAGGTATCCTCCTAAACCTCTTGGTTTTTTTTTTACTAATATTTTCTTTATGTGTACACAAGGTAGGAATTCGAGTAGTTGGGGAGGGATTCTGCAACCGCTTAATATTCTAGTCTGGAACTGTCATGGCGCTTTGGCGGATAACTTCCAAAGAGTAGTTCGGGGGAGTGTACGCCTCCATCAGGTTTGGTTAACGGTTATAGTAGAACCGAGAGTTAGTGGAGAGACGACGAATGATATTGTGAGAAGTATAGGGGTTGCAAACTCAACTTGAGTGTAAGTAGACAACTTTAAGGGGGGAATTTGGCTTCTTTGGGATGATTCTGATATTGGGGTCCGTGTTACTTCCGTGGGGAAACAAGTAATTAACATTGAAGTATCTAAAGACAGCTGTGAAACTTGGGTTTCTTCAGCTGTTTATGTGTGTCCTAGAGCGGAGGGGAGGGAACCGTTATGGAATGCTCTTCACCAAGCCTTTAGCGACTTCGATAAGCCTTGGTTAATAGCTTGAGACTTCAATCAAGTAGGTAAAGAGATAGATAAGAAAGGTGGTGTATCGGGGATTACTAGGCGTATGGAAAAATTTGAAGAATGGCGGCAAACCTGTGATTTAATCGATTTGGGTTTTGAAGGGCCGAGATTTACGTGATGCGATTCGTGGAATACGAGTCAAAGAATTTTTAGAAGACTGGAAAGAGCCTACGGTAACACTAATTTTATATCGCTTTTCCCTTTTGCGAAGGTGACTCATCTGGACCGAAGGCACCCGGATCACGCCCCCATTCTGATCCAGCTTGAGCCTTCGGATCAGACGCGGCCACCGAAGAACTTTCTTTTTGAGGCGGCTTGGTGTTACATAAGAATTTTAAAGAATTTATCCATGATAAGTGGAAAGTAGATGGCTTTGGATTAGGAGATTCGCTCTCGGACATCAAGGAACATCTACTTGAGCGGAAATATTCAGTTTTTAGGGACATCGATAAAAAAAAGAATTCTTCTAGCGAGGCTAAGGGGGACTCAGATTTCTTTAGAGAATAAGTATAATCATTCCTTGTTTAGGCTGGGGAAGAGACTTAGGCAAGATTATCCTAGCATACTCGAGGAAGAGGAGATTTTTTGGTTTCAACGTTCTAGGGAGAATTGGATTCATTCGGGTGATCGGAATACTAGGTTTTATCATCTCGCTACAATCAAAAAGAGAAGAGCTTCACGAATTCAATGGCTTAGGGACTCGGATGGTTTATGGGTTGAGGAAGCTGGGGATTTGGGTATGCTGGTTCGTAACTATTTTGTCGAATTATATTCAGAGCATGAGAAATTTGTGGGTCCTTTTGCCCTGCCACATGGTAGGAACATGGAAACCTCGGAGAGAGAGGTCTTAAGTGAAGAGTTTACGGATGAAGAAATTAGGATTGCGTTATTCCAATCAAATCCAAATAAGGCGCCGGGTAGGGATGGGATATCGGTTTCGTTTTATCAGAAGTGCTGGGATACGGTAGGAGTGGATATATGCAAGATGGTTAGGGAGTCGATTCGGGTTGGAGAATTCTCACATAAGCTGAATGGGACGTTAATTCATCTTATTCCGAAGATACTGGATCCGGAAGTAGTAGGTAATCTTCTGCCAATTAGTTTGATCAATGTACCGGTTAAGTTTGTCATGAAGGCTATGGTAGCACAGGTTAGACCCTTGCTTGCGGATAAGATTGGTCCTAATCAAAGCAGTTTTCTTCCGGTCCGCTCAATGATTGATAATGTGGTTCTGGTTCAAGAAATCGATCACCGTATGCAGAAACTTACTACGAAGAAAGGGATTATGGCGGTTAAAATTGACCTAGCCAAGGCTTATGACAAGTTGAGCTGGAGATTTATAGAAGATACCATATCATTCTTTGGGTTTCCGCCTTCTTGGATCAAGCTTATCATGTCATATATGGATACAAACGAGATGCGAGTTCTTTGGAATGGGGAGTAGCTACAGCCTTTTACACCGTATCGGGGAATTCGGCAAGGAGACCCTCTCTCTCCTTAAATATTTGTACTTTGTATGGAACGATTATCTGTAATAATCCAGGGGCTTTGTGATAGCGGAGAATGGTCATCTATTCGACTCAGTCGTCAAGGCCCCCAGATATCTCATGTTTTTTTTGCAGATGACTTATTATTTTTTGCTGAAGCGAGTGGAGCACAAGTAAGGCTGATTAAAGAAGTCTTGAAGGTGTTCTGTGATGAGGCCGGGCAAACAGTGAACGAAGGAAAATCTTTGATTTATTTCTCGAAGAATATTAGTGAGGATGAGGCGGTGGAACTTGCGGATATGAGTGGATTTACGAGGAGTGACTCGTTAGGGGTCTACTTGGGTGAACCAATACGTTCACAAATATTACCTAGGGGTTTCTTCAGACAGTTTATGGCTATGATGCGTAGCAAATTCCGCATTGGAACGGCCTGAATTTATCTCCAGCGGAAAGAGTAACACTAGGACAATCGGTGCTATCGTCTATTTTCACCTACATTATGCAAACGATGAAGCTTCCGGATAATGTTTGTGTAGAAATCGATCAAATTATTAGAGACTTCATCGGGGGCTCATCTAATGAAGGCCGGAAGATACATTGGATGTCTTGGGAGGTGTTGTGTCGTCCTAAGAAATTCAGATTCGTAGTGTAAAGAATTATAATTGGTCACTGCTACCTAAGCTTGGGCGGAAGATTCTAAGTAATGATTCGTCCTTATGGGTTAGTGTTGTTAAACAAACATATTTTAGCAACGGCTTCTTAGAACAAGAAGTGAAACTGGTGGATTCGAGAATATGTAAGAGCATTCTGGCGGGCCGGGAAGTGCTTAGAGAGAATGTGGGTGAGATACCTACGGGGAGTGGCGTTTCGTATAAGTGGAGGTTAGCGAATTCGGGATTATTCACGGTAATGTCGGCGTATGGCAATTTGCTACCGGTGTTGGGTGATTCGAATTTTAGGTGGCAGCTGGTGTGGGCCCTGTAGTGCCCTCAGAAAGTGAAGTTACATATATGGAGGATGGTTTGGGAACGGTTACCTACTGGAAAGAATTTAGTGGCTCGGGGAGTATTGGAGGATCCAAAGTGTAGGGTGTGGGAAAAAGAAGCTGAAACAGCTACTCATTTGATGCTGGACTGTAATGGGTACAAGGAGGTGTTCAGTTCGTGATTTGGAAGGAGTGGTCTCACATCCCAGCGAGTTTCTTCTGCAGGTGGGGCGTGGGGATCAGATTCTGCAGCTTTGGGTAACAGCAGTTCCGAGAGGAGAAATTGCCTGGCCTCCAACAGTGTTGAGCTGCGACAGCAGCAAAATAACTTCATGCAAAATGGGGTTTTGCTGCATGAAAACCGAAGGACCTCTGATGCAATTTTGGAAAGTTCCGCAGCATCTATAAAGAGATGGGAGGAGCTGCTTTCCTCGAAATCAGCCGTTTATGAGCTCGAGAAGAGGTCCATTTTTGCAGATTTTACGTGACACGTGTGGAAGGACAGGAACGAGAGAATATTCGAACAACAGGCCATGAAAAAATCCGCAAAATAATTGTGTGCTATTATTAGAAGCGCAGCTTGTAATTAAGCACGGGCTTGGGATGTTGAGAAGGATGGTGGATTTCTTACAGGGGCTAGGATGGTGCTAGTTAGATGGGAGAATTCGGTGGAGGGTGTTAAGTTAAATGTGGATGGCTCTTTCGATGAAGGAAGAGCTGTGGCAAGTGTAGGAGGTCTATTCAGAGATAAAGGTGGAGAGTACCTACGGGGCTTTGCGGGACAATGTGTAGCGTGCACACCTTTTGTAGCTGAGCTTCTTCCCTTACAATTTGGTCTTCATATGGCGGTACAATTAGGGTATACATCTCTTACTATAGAAACTGACTCGAGTGAGTTGCACGCGCTAGTGAAGGGCGGTGCGAACTCAAGGGGCTTTTCTAATAGGATTATTGGGGAATGTCGTGACATTTTGTATGCTAATAGGTGTTTTGAGCTTCTTTGGATATTTCGTGAGGCGAACAAGTGTGCGGATTGGTTGGCAAGGTTTGGTATCTCAAATAGTGAAGGCTCTATACCATATAGGGATCCTCCGGATGGACTTTGAGGCTTATTAACGTGCGATCGGTATGGGAGGACCGTGCCGAGAATAACTCTTAGTAATTAATAATTTGTAAGGAAGCTTGCTTCCCGGTCCTTGGACCTCATTTGTAACAAAAAAAACAGAACCAGTTAAGCAGAAAGTACGAGGAAATGCGGTACTAAAATCTGCCGTTAAGGCACTAAAAGCTGTAGGGTATCCACTGCCGATCGATTTCTGTATTTTAGACGACACGTGGAACCCATCTGGTAAGTACGGGAAACACGTTAGCCAGGTGATCGATGATCAATGCGATCAGATACGTCACACTGAAAGTCACAAATGCAATGAATCAAAAGTTAATACAACAACCTACTATGGAAGAATTAGAGACTGCCCTTAAACATCTATCACCCACAGAGGCACCAGGTCCAGATGGGCTAAACGGTAAATTTTACAACGAATTTTGGGATATTATTAAAGACAACATATTTAGAGTTGTACATGAATTTTCAACAACAACATTGCCTTGGAAGCGCTTAATGACACCCTGATCACACTAATCCCAAAAGGAGAGATACTAGAACTATTGGGCGACTACGAACCTATATCTTGCATCAACTTCGGATATAAACTAATAGCTAAGATGCTCTTGAATCGTCTTCAACATATAATGAACGAAATAGTATCACCAACTCAAACTGCTTTCATTAAAGGATGGGCCATTCAAGATAACATTCTTATAGAACAAGAAATATCCTTCTATATGAACCGAAAACGAAAGAAACCAAAACATATGGCAGGTATAAAAATTGATATGGACAAAGCATACGATTAGGTATGATGGGAATTTATTCTTAGATTACTTACTAAATTGGGTTTTCATGATAAGTGGGTTAGCTGGATAAGGAATTGCACTACAACGGTGAATTTTCAAATCAATTTTAATGGAGAAAGGTTACCGTTATTCCAGTCACGGAGAGGACTCAGACAAGGGGGTCCTTTATCCCCCTTCCTTTTCTCTCTCCTGACGGAAGCACTGATAAACCTTATAGAAAATGCGTGCCTACAAGGACATATCAAAGGAATCCAGATTACAAGAAACTGTCCAGAAATTTCTAACCTCTTGTTTGCAGATGACTCACTTTTCTTTCTTTCGATTGACAATACAGATTTACGGGCTTTCAATAATTGCCTCAGAGAATACTGTGAAGGTTCAGGACAACAAATCAATTACCACAAGTCAGCGGTTTACTTCAGTAAAGACACTCCAAAAGAAATACGAAATCAGGTAACTCAAGAAATTCGAATGGCAGAAACGGATTACCTAAGCAAGTATTTAGGTATATCGTTATGCCACAAACGATCAAAAGTAGAAGCACTAGAATGGATAGGAAAAAAACTATTCTCCAAAACAGAAGGATGGAAAGCAAAACTATTATCGGACAAAGGAATAGAAGTCTTGATCAAAGTTGTTCTACAAGCTATACCAATATACACAATGTCCATATTCTCGTATCTAGTTTCGTTTTGTAGGAAACTAATTTCAGCTATAGCAAACTTCTGGTGGAGCTCGGGAGAGCGAAATAGGATACACTGGTTGGCATCGGAAAAGCTAGCAGTCGGGAAACTACTCGGAGGTATTGGATTTAGAGATCTCAAACGTATGAACACGGAATTACTAGGAGCACAAGCATGGAGGATTATGAACAACTCAGGAACACTAGCAGCAAGACTTCTAAAAGGTATTTATTTTCCCAACTCTGATTTTATGACAGTTAAACTGAGACAAAGTAGAATCTGGAGTTAGGCGAGTATCATAGAAGGACGGGATTTTATTAAGCAACACGGGATATACCAAATAGGGAATGGACAAACTACAAACATATGGACGGACAAGTGGATTGATACAAATTGGAACCTAGAAAAACCCGAATGTTGCAACCTACGCATGGTCAACGAATTATGGAAACGAGAGAAGTCTAAATGGAATACGGAAACTATGGATAACATCTCTTCCCCAGCCTTTAATGCCAGAAATTACGAAGATGCGGATACTAAATCCAGATCAAGAAGATATTTACATTTGGCCTCATTCAAAGGATGGAAAGTATACAACCAAGACAGGGTACAAGGTTCTAACGGACAAGGCGGTCCTGAACGAACCCTAAACGACTTCGGCAACGGAAAATACAAAACCAAACTTGTGGAAAACAATTTGGTACGCTAACATTCCAAAGAAAATTAGGATATTCAGTTGGAAAGCGTGTAACAACGCAATCCTAACGGCAGATAATCTATTTGATAGGAATTGTGCAGACTCGCCACTTTGCCCTTGGTGCCAGACGGAAAACGAAACTACAGAATATATCCTTTTACATTGCACCGTCAACAAAACAATTTGGGCGACATCAACACTCCAGATATGCATACAGCAAGACGACACAAGAAATCTAGGAGATTGGATTCTGGGGGTTATCGAATCATACACGTCAGGGTGCGGGGAGAAAAAGAAGGTCACACACTATATCGTCTTACTTTTATGGAATATTTGGGAAGTAAAGATGGCAATCCATAAGGATACTAAAATTGATATTGATCACATAATAAAAGCTACTCAAAATATTATGAGATAACTACACGGAACAGATTGGGCAAGGCAACAGGGACAATACACGCAAAACGACCAACAACAACACTTACAAGAGACTGTGATACGAGATACGGAAGACATTATCTTCATGTGTGATGCCTCTTTTAGTACTAAATTTGAACCAACGGGTATAGGGATCATACGGAAGCACCAAAGAACTGGAGAATATAAAGAAACGCAAACAACGACAAGTTGCAACGCTGTCTTAAAAGGCGAAGCAATGGCGGTTATTGAAGCACTGCATCAATGCAAAGAATACCCAGTAGTTTATCTTGATAACCTTGATCTAATACAAGGTATTAGGCAGGTGTCAGCGGCAAGATATACAATTCAACCGATTATTCGCCAAATTATCCGTTTGGCGAACCAAAGCGGACCGTTATCCTTTCGACACATACCGAGAAGGGGGAACAGTCAGGCAGACCATCTTGCAAAGCACGCTAGACACGGAACCAACAAAGGGGGAGATACAAGTTTTGATTTTCAAGGAAGTCTCACAAAGATGGGCATTGGATGATTGAACGTGAAAGGAGGTTATCTTTCTTGTCCAAAAAAAAAAAGATAATGAATGGCTTCAGTCAATGTACAATACTCGCCACCAGTGGGTCCCGGTTTATATACGCGACATTTTATTGGGGGATTTTCAGTCTCCATTTCTGATAACACGTTCTTTCATGAATTTGTGATTTATCCATGTTTGATAATTCTCTATTTTTTTTTTTGGTACATGGGTTTCGGGATTGCTTGCGAGCACCCGACTAATTCCACGGAGATATACACGCCTCCCCATGCAGGATAACTCTCTATTTCATGTTAATTTACTGATCAAACAAACCGAAAAAGCTATTACAAACTCGTAAGAAATAGAACAAAATGCAGATCTCGAAACTACAAATTCAACTCCACTTTTAAAAACAGCTTCTCCTATGGAAAAGCAAGCGGCTTATATTTACACTAAAAGAATATTTAGGAAATTCCAAGAAGAACTTGTTGAAACTCTTGCAAATTTAGCTACAAAAATCGATGAAACCGGAACAGTTGAAACGTATCGTGTGGCTAAATTTGGGGAAGAACATAAAGCTCAGATAGTGAGATTTAACACGTTTGAGATGAAATCTAACTGCAAGTGTCAAATGTTTGAATTCTCGGGTGTTATTTGTAGACATGTTTTGTCAGTTTTCAGAACTAAAAATGTTCTCACATTACCTTCTCAATATGTGTTGAAACGTTGGACAAGAAATGCCAAAAGTGGTGGTCACGTATTTCAAGAAATACTGAGTCTTTAACTGTTCGACAAAATGCTTTACAGAACGAGGCTATTAAATGTGTGGAGGAAGGAGCAAAGTCTATACATATATATAATGTGGCTGTGAGTGCTTTAAATGAGGCTTTAAAGAAAGTTTCTTCTGCAAAGAAGTTCGAAAAAGGTGAAGAAAAACAAGCGGCGAATAGTCAATCAAAGGTTAGAATTTATAGTACTCGTTTTCTTGATTGAACTGTAGAGATAGTGTGAGTTTTTTGAATAATTATTTATTAATTGCAGGATAAGGAGAAGAAAATTAGTGAACTGAGTGCTGAGTTGGAGTGCATAAATCAGAGGTGCGAAGTACTTACTTAAAGTTTTGAGAGATATGGAGGATCAGAAATTAAAGCTGTCCGTTAAAGTTCAAAATGCACGGCTGAGCGTTAAAAGAATGAAGAAAATGTTTATGTTTTATGTCCGTTCATAAAATAATGTAACGACTTATTTTTAATCAAACTAGGTTCCTTCAAGTTCCTTCACTTAAACCAAAAATAACCATTTTTTTAGTCATAACAAAACAAAATTGAACCTACAAACTCTCCACTTAATCGCATCCTAAACTTCATAATACCCTACTACAAGAGTACTGGCTAAAAATAACACTTTTGAAACGTTAGGCCATAAGTAATGTCTAAAAATGGAATTTGCTTAAAAAAACCAGTTTTGAACCTTTTAGTTGCATAGGACAACTTAGTGTATCCCCAAGTAATAATAAGCATGGGTTCTAACCCCTACTGATAAAAAACCAAAGAAATAATAAAAAGTATTTTCCGGTTTCCTGTAGTTACTTGCATCTTGACAAAGCACCGAAATAATAAAAAAATGGACAATGCTTCCACTACAGCTATATTTCAAAGACTGCGTAAGAGTGTCCACTCATTGTAGTGCCAGGCGAACCTTTAAATTCTCCGATAGTAGAAGGTTGATCTTCATTCATATTTAATAAATTCACACTTCTTTTCTTTGTTGCGCGCTGAAATTTTGTCACTTTTTTCATGAGATTCAATGCTTGAGCAGATGTTTGTGACCAATGGTTAATAATTATAATATGTTTTAGGTTTGGTGATTTAGCTAATAATAGCTTAATGAGTTCCAACTGAGCGTTTTCCCCTGTTACACTACATAGTGTTACTCACTCAAGTTTATTCAGCATTATTCCTGATAAATTTTCTGACTCTTTGGAGAATTCTAGAACCTCTTTGGAAATATTGATTTCGGATAACTAGAAAAGCATGATTAATTAAATTAGAACATGTTAGTTAATATAAAAATTAAGATAAAACTTACAAGTTAGGGAGGAGAAAAAATCCATATTACTCACTCTAATAGATATATCATATAAATTAGGTGAGCTTCTTATCAAACAATAGATCAATGATATTTGATCATAGTACGGATCAACTATCAATGATATGACAAATTTTAAGATCCGATAGTTTCTCTAGTGGTTAGATTATTCAGCAGTGACTAGGAGAACATGATTTTGAATCTTACCAATCAAAATGATGCCGAATCAAAATGACTCTTGGATGTATCAAATTATAAATAAATTCAAGGTAAGAAAACGAGAAGTGATATAGACAAGTTCATCATTTGGAAGATTTCTATAATGGGGATCTGAAACAATTTCATCGAATAAATCCTTACATAGTTAATATAATCATTGCAAGATACACTATAACATATCCCAGAAAATTCTAAATAAAAAAATTGTTATGAAAATAGAATTTGAGGATTACAGTTCATGTCACCATTACCAACGCCCTACATCTAGGGGAGGTGCTGAACTGTCTTGCATCGCCTTCCAAATGGGCTAATCAGCATGAGAAGGGTTACCTTCTAAATTAGAGGAAACTCTCTCGTCCTTCCTTAGCCATCTAAAGGAAACTCATCCGGATACTCAATATCTATTCATGTCACCGGAAACACGTCCAGCTGATGATACCGTAGATAATGTATCATCAAAATATCTTCCTTTTAAGAGTTTCTTGAAATTTATCTTCCGTTTCTTCTTTCCTTTTCCAATTTTCATCTCTTCTTTCTTTGCCTTGTGGTTCTTCAGCAGTTTTTTAAGTTTTGATAAGTGTCTAGGTGAGATTCTTAGTATTCGTATTCTTGTTCCATTTGGCTGGCCTAAAGTCTTTTTGATGTTGTGAATTCTGTCCTTCAAGTCAACTGTAGTCCTATCTTTTAACAATTTTTTAAATGATGGACTTACCTTAATCTTTCCCACTTGTATAAGAATATTAGTGAGGTAAGATTGACACTTTTTAATAAAATTCACAATCGAACAACTGATTAATTATGAGGTTTGTAATGTTTATAAATCCCATCTATTAAAACTTTGTTTTCTCTAATGGTAAAAGGATTCTAATTTCGTGTTTTTGTGGTTTAGGGTCTGGTATCATGTATTTGCATTTCTTTTTTCTTGCTTTTGTATCAGCAGTCTTATGAGTATATCCTGATCAGCTTCTTGAAGCACTAGATTGTCTTGCATAAAACTACCAGCTGCTTGAACATCATGAAGAGTGAATGGATGTTAAGAAATGGCAAACTGTTAAATATTTTATACTTATGATTTATAGGTATAGTTGGATATACTTTATAACACAATTAAGCTTTGATTAGTGATAGAAACAAACTCTAGTGTATTATAATAACAAGAGTAATTTGCACAAAAATAATTAATGTATATTGAACTGTAAAGCCACTTAGGAGGGGAGGGGGCTCAATTTGTAACATTCATATTTTGCCATGTATTTGAAAAAAATATATATATCTTTTGATCGATCTCTCCAAATTTTCGGAATCTGACACTTAACCTCAAATTTTCACTGGTATATTAGGCTTTTTTTTTACTGTAATGTTATTTTATTTTCTCCGTTTGAGATTGTTCATTTTGGAACAAAAATTCATTTTGTGTATTCATGGAACACATAAATCTCAGATTTGTGTATAAAACTTAAATTTGTGTATCATGGAACACATAAAACTCAAATTTGTGTATTCATTGAACATATAAAACTCAAATTTGTGTATTCATGGAACACATAAAACTCAAATTTGTGTATTTATTAAACACATAAAACTTGATTTTGTTTGTTCCAATTTGGTATATTCCTGAACACACAAATCTCAGAATTGTGTATACCTGGAACACAAGATTTGTGTATTCTTGGAACACATAAAATTCAAATTTGTGTATTCATGTAACACATAAAACTCGAACTTATGTATTCCAGGAATACACAAAATTTGATTTTGTTTTTTTCCAATTTGTGTGTTCCTGGAACACACAAATCTCAGAATTGTGTATTCATGGAACACAAAATTTCAGGGAAAAAAAATTCGGGAAAAAAAATCCTGGAAATAAAAAAATTCGAAAAAAAAAATCAAAATGAAAATAAATAAATAAATATTATTATAATTAATCAATAGGCCTATATATGGGTATTTTTGTACTCTTCAATTTTTTATGTTGAAGTTGTAATTAATTAGGAATTCTTACGCTATCCGTGTAATTATTTGGGCGTTGTCCAATATGTGTAAGATATATCTTGTTAACTAGAATTGCTTTTAAGTCTTTTTTTAAGAAACTCCTATCCAGTGTTTTTTCTAAAAATATTTTCTATGGTCTAAATCACTTTCAAAAGTCTAGAAGCATTTTAAGTATTTTAAAAAAGAAATAGCTCAAACAAGTTCTTATAGTTCAATTTTTACAAAATATAGGGACTTATAATGCAACTTTTTCATAATATATAAACCTATGGTCGAACTTTTCCATAATATAGAGCCTTAGAGAGGACAACTTTATATCATGCTCTTTTATACCATCCAGCATACATTCAACAAAGGTTTATTCTTTATTTGTTTTTAAAAACAGTTCTAGTTTTTTTGGTAATTGTCTCTTTTTATTGAACTTTTCAATGAAAAAGTCGATCATTTTTTCACTACAACTCAGGAATGGGAGGGGGGGTGTAATTTCTTCTTTATGATATTCTTTCTTTATTTAAAAGTTGGAATGCATAATATTTAGGTATTGATTATAAAAACCACTTCATATGATAAACCACATATATTAGTGGATGTATATAAAAATATATACTATTATTACTTCATAATTAAAAACCACTCGTGAAAAATTAATATGATTTTAACAAGGGAAAATGCCCATTTAAATCATGAATGGTATTGTTCATGGCCAAATAGATGGAGATGAATTATTCTTCCCATTTAAATTATCTACTTTCCCATTTAAATCATATATTAAAAACTCTTTTACTATTTTGTCCCTACTTCAATAATATAAAAAGATAAGCATCCGTCTCCTCCCCTTCAAAATATTGTGTAATCTCAGCAACAAGAGAACTGCGTGAGGCTTATGCGTCTTGCAAAGAAACGAGCTGCTGACGCCATTTCATCTCAGCAACAAGCTACCGAAAAGCGAAGGAAAAGAGTTGTGTTGGGTGAGCTTCAAAATATCCAGAACTTATATCAGATTCGGTAATTCATATATATATACATATATATGTATTTGTCTTCTCTAGTTTGCATAATAATCGATTTTGCTTAGTATACAGATTTGTTTTAGGGTTTAATTGCATAATTGATCCCTGTTTATCTGATGAGGGAATTAGTAAAAACAAACACTTGTTATCCACTGTATCATAAAGGTTTATCGATGGTGGAGAGGCGTGGATTGCTTCCATTACTCTGTTGTTTAGTTGCAATTAATGAATAAATTATATTATTTTTATATTGATCGATATATTTTGAATTTTGCAGGGCATCCATGGATGAAAAGTGGCTGATTACTAAAAACTAGTATATTTTGGATAGGCTAACTAGTAAATAGACTCTCTGTAGGAAAATTTGTTGATATTGAGCAGAAAAAATTAGTGTTAATACATTATCTATCTAAAGTTCGTTCACTAGTGATATTCACAATTTTCCCTTATTTTGTGGTGGGGTTGATTAAATTTTAATGAAATTTCTTCCTAGTTTTCGACAGATTTGATTATGATCTTCCTATGGATTCTTCTTATATATGAAAACTGATTTAGATCGTATTATATTATATTACTTCAGGTACTGTTGTTTCTAAACTTTCAGTTGTTGCATTCACAAAGTTTTTAAAATTATATTATTAGATAATGCAATTTCTGTGTAATATAGGGACATATAGTGCAATTTACAAGAAAATGTGGTCAATAGTGAGGATTTAGTAGAAGATGAAGAGGAAAAAACGAGAAAGAATAAAAAAGCTAAAAAGGTTTCGAAAAAGAAAAAAGTAAAGAAAGATGAGAATTTGATGATATTTAACGGCGAAGATGATTCTGATTCAATTCCAGAACTAGAAACAGAAGAAATTGAACCAGAATTGTCTAAGGGAAGAATTATCTGCTATGGCTTTTAAGTGCAGTACACAAGAACAGAAAAAAAACTTGGGAATGGAAATCTGGGTTAAAGATTGATCAAAAAAGACTAATAATTTATTACAGACTAGTGAATGTCTTGGTGCTGAAACTCTTATAAAGTTGCTGAAAAATTACTCAAGAAGCCATGATGTAATTATACATACGTGTATTTCTTTTAACTATTATGTTTCTTTTTTTTATTAATGGAAAGTTATGTATGCAGATGAAAAAGTCGATTACTGTTGTAGTAATTGCACTATAGGTCCTATGTCAATTGGTTCATGATCTCAGGATCATGTTGAAGTTGTTTAGTCTAAAAGGATTACCTTTTAGAGATGGGACAAGTTTTTTTTTCCAACTAGATGGGACAAAATAGATATGGGACAAATCCCATCTTAAATTTTATAATAGAGATGGGACAAATCCTATTTGAAAAATCAAAAAAATTCAAAGAAAAAATCAAAAAAATTTATCATATAAACGTAAATATTAATTTGCCTTGTCTAAAAATGATTTTTTTTTTATTTTTGGTTTTTCTAGAATTAGTCATGACGATTTTAGGTGGTAGAGGTGGGGTAGAGGTGGGCTAGTGGTGGAAGGTATTAATTGTAAATGAGATAAATCCCATCTTAGTTTTACAATAGAGATGGGACAAATCCCATCTCAATATTAGAATGGAGATGAAACAAATTCATCTCGATCTTAAAATTAGAGATGGGACAAATCCCATTTAAAAAAAAAAGTAAAAAAAAAACCAAAAAAACAAAAATTTAAAAAAAATGGAAAAAACTTTAGACGTAAATATTAATCTGTCTCGTCCAAAAATGCAATTGTTTTATTTTTTTTATTTTTTTTATTTTTTTAGAATTAGTTATGACAATTTTAAAAAAATTTCACGGACGCGCGCGTGTGATGTAATTAGTAGTAGTAGGTGGTGGTGGTGGTGGTATAGGCGGGGTGGTAGGGGTGGGGGTGGTGGTGGGGGGATGGTGGGTGGGGGTGGGGGTGGGTGGGGTGGGGTGGTGGGTGGGGATGGGGTGGTGGTGGTGGTGGTAGGGGGTGGTGGGTGGGGATGGGGTGGCGGTGGGGGTGGGGTGGTGGTGGGGGGTGGTGGGTGGGGGTGGGTGGTGGTGGTGGTGGTGGTGGTGGGGGTGGTGGTGGGGGTAGGGTGGTGGTGGTAGGAGTGGGGTTGGGGTAGTGAGGATAGTGGTGGTGGTTGTGATGGTTTTTAATTAATGTTTTTTATTATTTAAAAATATAGATGAACTTTCATGTTAATGATAATCTTTAATTTAAATGGGAATAACAACTAAAATAAGGGTATTTTTGTAATGTTTGAACTTAAAATATTGTGTAATCTAAATGGGAAGGTAGTTTGTTATTTTGATTTAAGAGGGCATTGACCCTTTTAACAAGTACAATTAAATACCTTATCAAATTATTTATTTAAAAAAAATAGAAAAGGAAAAAAAGTATTTTTCTCTCCAAATATACCTTGTAAGATAAATGTCATAAGACCAACAACTACTATGGGAAAATACATTTTTCGTAATGTATAAAAAAAATTATATTAGTGATTTTTTCCATTCTAAGTTTTTAAAATCTAGTACTTGGTCCCCCCAAACTTGAAAACTTACCTTATCATGCTTTAGCATTTTATGTATGATGATTTGATTTTGTTTTTTCCAATGATAAGATATATACTATTTAGTATAATGTGGGGACTATTGATGTCATCTTCTTTACAATATACAGAATTATAGTCCAACCTTTGCAAAATATAGGGACTTAAAGTGCACCTTTTGCAAAATATAAGGACTTAAAGTGCAACTTTATACCATGTTATTTTATACTATCATGCATACATTCAATAGATTTTTCCTATATTTAATTTTAAAATGAGTTTAAGTTGAATTAGTATACAAAGGGAGGATTAAGTATATTTTTTAGGGGACAAAATTTTGGTTGTGGAAATCATCTATTTTCACTAAGTTGTTTGTCTAAAAAAATATGCATTTTCTCACTACAACCGGGATTACGAGGGCTAAGACTCCCTCCCCATAGAGGCACCCCTAACTATACCCCATAAATTCTTCTTTATGTTATTTTTTTAACTATAGGTTGGAATGAATATATGTAGGTCTTGATTACAAAAATCACTTCACATGATAAACCACAAAGATTAATGGTTGTCTATAAAAAAATTTATACTTATTATTATCTTTTCATAGTTAAGAACTGAAGTTTTAGAAATAAATATGATTGCAACTAGTCTAGTTCAGGATATGTATGAAATAATTGATTTTAAAAAATAGGAAAGTGAAAAGAGTATTATTTTCTCCGAATCTTACTTTGTAAGATAAATGACATGACCAACGACCACTTGTGACGGCAAGAGAATACTATCGTCAAATTGAAATAGTTAAAAAAATTATTAATACTTTTCCATTAAAATTTATTATTTTACTTATTTATATCATACAAATTATTGAGTAGCACTAAAAACATAAAATAAATCACACCTACAACTGACATACCTCAATGGTACCTTCAATCTTAGATCTGAGGTAGAGAAATATATGAAACATAAATCTAGATATACAAATATGAATAAAATCCTTTTTACTAGAGAGGATAATAATTGATTTTTTAGGTTTTGGAGTAAAAGAATAAAATAGAAGTTAACTGATAAAAATGATAATAATAGGTAACTGTGTGTGAGAGTAGTGAAGAGCGGGGGAGAACAAAAAAATTAGGTTAGAAAGTTATTAATAATTTTTTAGTATTATATTTGTTGGTTATTTTATGGGCTGAACAAGTAAGGTTATTCGACTATCAAATTTGGACCAATAATTTTTTGTTGGGTCACACCCTGTTTTTAGAAAATATATTTTACCTTAAGATATACATGAAATAAAATATGATTTTTCTATAAATCATATACTCCCTCCATTCCATAATAATTTACAGTTTAGTCAAAAATAAAAATTCCACAATTTATGTCACATTTAAAGTTACAATACTAAATAAATTATGGGTGAATAACATATAGGGTTTTGGAGACTATATTTTTATCCTATAGGAACTAGTGTGAATCTTATTTCTTCAAAGGGAACTCAAGTATGACCAACTATTAAAATACCCTTATATAATAATACAAAAAACACTAAAAGACAAAAAAACAAATTATTGGGTGTTGGCACGGTTCATCTCAGACCACCATCCACCAACCACCGACCACCAACCAACAAGCATCGGAATAAAATATAGAGTATTTGAAAAAAATATAGAGTATCAAAAAAGATATGGAGTATCGATAAAATAGAGTAGTAGAAAAAAACAGTGATTATCGGATTAAAATAGTGAGTATCGAAATAAAAAGACGGACTAATATTCAAAAAATATAGAGTACTCAATAAAAAATGTAAAACACTCTATAAAAATAGAGAGTACTCGAATAAATAATACAGAGTATTTAAAAAACCAATATCTACTACAAATTTAAAAAAAAAAACACAAGTGTAATAATAAAATACATATATTAAATTTTATTATACTTTACAATAACATTCGAGTAAAGGAAAAAATAAATATATAATGGAACTTATCTAATGCCTATTAGTACACGTACAAAGAAAAAAAAGGTGAGTAATTACATGTCGAACAAAAGAATAAGAAAAAAAGTAAATAAAGAACGGGTAAAAGAGGTTTTAGGGCCCAAGTATAGTAGTGTTTTCTAAATAGAGGCCCCAATTAGAATCCAACTAGCTAATTAGAATCCAACTAAGAAAACCCATAAAACCTCCCTCCCCTCTTTCCTCTCCCTCACTCTCTGTAAAACCAAAACCCATTCCACGCTCTCTCCCATATTTGCCGCCCACCTCCACCGCGGCCTGTTGCAGACCACCTCATCCCAACGCACCACCACCCCACTGCCACCCCATCCCAACGCACCACCACCACCACTGCCACTCTTCTCACACAGCAAAACCACCACCATCATTACAGACGAAGCTTCTCACCTTCACCACGCCTCATCTCTTTTGCTGCTGTCAAGGCCATTCTCCACCACCAGCGCGGCCAGATCTGTTGCAGACCAAACAGCCCAGATCAAACAGCTTCGTTCCCCATTCCACCACCATTGAGCTTTGACGAAGCCAGAGCGTTAGCCACCAGATCCACCCTTCCCTCTGCTCCGTTGTCTTCTCCAGCGAAAGAGGCGACGCCGTTCTGCACCAGTAAACCGAGGCGACGCAGACCTAGCCCTTCGCCGTTCCTGCTCACAACTGTACCGTTCTACACCAGTAAACCGCCTCCATGAAGAAACCTAACCTCCCCTCTACCACCACCACGCAGTCCAGGCCCTTCTCCACCACCGTGAACCATATTCGGTTCAGATCTGTATGTTTTTTAATTATTTATTTTATATATTGGTCCTTTTTTTTGCAGGGGTGCTTTTGCAGAATCTGGATATTCAGGGGGTAAATACCCCCTGTTTTGCAATTTTTGGGGGTAAATACCCCCTGTTTTGCTATTTTAGATGTATCTCAACCCTACCATCTCCCCTCAACGCTAAACTTGGATATATTATTATGTAAGGGTTGAATTCCAGAATATCAAAGTAATGATAATATAATATGTGTCAAGTAAATTACAGGATTCGATCTATTTTAGGGGTAAACATGATTTTTAGGGGGTAAGAATGGTATTTTAGGGGGTATATACCCCCCGTTTTGGACGAACCTGTTTATTTTGGACTGCCTTGGACAATATGGACAATATGGACTGTGAACAATATGGACTTAAATTAAGAAAACGGTGGGCGTGTACCCCCTAAAAATTAAAATAGGTGGGAATCTATCCCCAAAAAATTAAAAAAAAGGGGGTGTGTACCCTCTAAAAATGTAAACCTAACCAGAAAAATTTCTAGTTAGGCCCTTAAAAAACATAGAAAAAATCTGGGCCCTTAAAATTCTCTTTTTTGAATTTGAGGCCTCAAAAGGTATATTCCTCAATAAAGAACATCTAAAAAGAAAAAGTCAAAAAACATAACAAAATTATTGAATTAATATCTAGCGGACTATCAGAGAAACAAATAGGAGTTTCACTTATACATGGTGCTTCATTGCGCTTCACTCATCCATGGTGCTCTCCGAAATCCGCCGGAGCTCAAGCTTTTGAACAGAGAGCTCAAGATCGGAGGTCATGGCCAGTAAAATATGATGGTGAGATGTAAACTTCGCAGCGTGGGTTCCCTTCGGCGAGCTGTGAAGGTGAACCATCTTCCACCATGGCTGCGCCTGAGCTTCGTGACCTCCAGAATAGCCGATCGACGGTGGAAATCTTCGCTCACCTTTCTTCTCGCTGGAGATCTCCACATTTGCAGATCTTCACCATGCCTGGAGCTATTCTTCACCATAAACAGCGGTGGAAGTTTTCACTCTATGGCAATGGGAGCAGATATATGGCGGAGTAGAACGGCGACAACTACACCACAAACATGATGAATTTGGATATAAGAGACTTGAATCTGAGAAATTTGGTCGTGATGCTATAGGTAGTACTTTAGGTCGTTAATTTCTTTTGTGCATTTGAAAAAGAAGAAGAGAGGTGGAAAGAGAAATATATTCGGGGTTTAGTAAATTTTGAAATAAAAATAGTATATATAGGAAAAAAAAACGGGGTACAAATGTAATTGGATTTTTGGATTACAGTGTAAAATATTATTTGAGGTCTTTCGTAAGAAGAGAATGTAAGTGGGTTAGGAAAGGGTATATGGGGTATCTTCAAAACCCGTTGGGTAAAAATCTCATAAATGATCTTTATCTTATTTTACTCTTCTTTGTAAAAACTCTCAAAAACTAAACATTTAATTTTCACAATCTTGTAAATAGAGATTTATTGGTCATCTTTAACTAAAATTTTCCTACTTCTATGATTACTTAATATATGTGAAAAACTCAAAAACGTCACTTACAATAAAATAAAAGTTACAATATTGTGCAGAGAGGGTAGTCAGCCTATTCCAGTTCTGTTTCTAATTCCTCCTAATGTTTTGATAAAATCGGGGATATAAACTGATGACCAATTCATAGGGAGTAGGTTACATCTGAAACTTTTAGAAAGAAAGTTAGCCTTTTCATGTATTTTTCTACAAAGATGTCGAATACAGTTGTTGGATCTCGCCGAAATGAGGTCATTGGTCTTCCAGATTAGAGGATGGGATCTTTAGTATGCTTCAGATTTGTTTTTAAGGCCTGGGGTAATTCCAAGGCAGACAATGTGAACTGTGAAACTCCTATCCTTATATCTTGTTGCATCCTTTCAAGGTAGCAGAATAGCGTGCGCTTCCCCTTCCAGCGCAGAACTGCGCCAAGTTTTATTCCTTTGCAAGTGATTGGGATGTTGTTCTTATCAAAATTGATAGTGGAAATCCGCGTGGTTTCTTAATATGTTTTAAAAGACACATTAAAGAAAACATTGACATCTGTTGAGGGTGGCTCCTTTTCCGATTACTTGGCTCTATATTCATCAAACACTCTCAAATTATTAATTCCATTCATGACCATGGAAGATTGCTAAATATATTTTTTGCCTTGAATGGAGATGAGTTGGGTATTCCATGGTGTACCTATAAATAAATATTTTATCATTTTTGTCCAAATACACCAAATAGTTGCAAAGTTGAAGGTAGTAGAGATTTAAGTGCTCAACCACTCCTTGCTTCCTTCCTTGATAAGGTGGGTAATTTTATCTTCAAATCCATCAAGCCCTCTAAGTATCTATCCATGTAAGTTGTTTGTGTATTTCCAAACTTCAACACTTTGGTGCCAGGAGAAGAAGATGTCTTAAATACTTCTGATGTGGTCGTTGCAAAATCTACATCATGTTGTATAAGCGTAGTTCTTTTTAAGAAGATTGACACCATAAGGGATAGCTTCGTTACAACAATTTCAGGTAAAAGCTCTAACTTTAATTGGTGCCTTTGCATGCCATACATTTTTCCAAGTCTTTGGACTCTACTAAGATCTGGATGATGAGGGTTCGTTACTAGCAACTTGTTCTAACGCGTGAATGGAATGATAGCATGACTTTGTAGTATAGCGCCCTTTTTCTTGGACCCATATTAACTTGTCCTTTTCCTATGTGTTGTATAAAGGCATCTTGCATTGAAAAATTAGCTTCTAAAGAGTGCTCAACATGTCCTGCTTAAGGAGGTCCTAAACGAGTTTGAGGCTACACCCGTTAGGTTTAGATATGACAATGTATGTTGACAGCCATTTGTCATTCTAGATATTAGTGTTTCCCCATTACCAATTTTCTTGAAACAACCTTTAAGGAGAACCTCTCTCCCTGCCAGTATGTTTTTCCACACCCAGGATTTAACATATTCCAGTTTACACTCCTGTAATGACTCAGAATGGAAGTATATACCTTTAAGCACTTTGAAGACTAATGAATCATAGTTGAGAAGTAATTGTCAAGAAGTTAATGCAAAAAGTGCAAGACTAATTTTTCTTAATTCTTAGAAACCATTTCCCTTTTGCTCTTTAGAAATTGACACTTTATTACATGCTTTCCAATAAATACGATGTTTATTTCCTGATCCCCACTAGAAGTTGGCAGTATTCGTTGATGGTTGTTTTCCAAAAGTTTTTGGGAATATAAAGATAAACATGGTGTAGTTCGGGATAAACTGTAAAACAGATTTTATAAGAACTTCTTTGCCACCATTGAGAGTAGATTTTCCTTCCGTCCGTTTGATTTTTTGATCAACCTATACTTTACCATTGTAATGTTATGATTTTTTATCTAGAGTAATTTATAGGAATACCTAGGTACCTCCCAATTGAAATCTGCTTACTAGATACCAAGATAGATGGCAGATTGAGAGGCTAACTAAGCCAGCGTGCCTTTGCTGAAACAAATGATGTACTTCCCGAGATTAGCCCTAATTTATTAAAATATAAGACCGTAATTAAATTTATTATAAGTATATGTAATTTAGTGCAATTTATCAAAACATAGGACCTTTAGTGTAATTTATAAAATATAGGGACCTTAATGTAATTTTTGAAGATATATGGGACATAGTGTAAATTTTAAAAATGTAGGTTCCTTAGTGTAACAAGCATAATAACCAAAGTGGATGTCACGACAAGCCTAGGAATTACCTAAAAAGGATCGAGCTTTTGAAGGATCCAAAACTATTACTTGTAAAATATTATATATGATTGAACATGATCCGAACTTTGATGATCGTAAAAGCTTAAGGGAAATACTAATAAACAAGAAAACTATATTTTTCCATTTCATAATGGTTTTTAGGCACAATACAACAAGTATCGAATTCTCGTTAAATGGATCTAGAGGATGGAAAACTTAGGAAAGATATTTTATCCTACGTAGTGGCATAAAAATGACCAAAAGAACAACCAACCAGTGTCTTCAATCAAACATGAAAGATCCTCACCATGCACACTGAAATAGAGGGATGCGGACAGAAAAATACCGTATCAAGGGAGAAGAATTTATGGTTTCGAGAGAAGGCATCTTAAAGGAGATGCTCATGTCAACTTTCCAACCAAAGGTTTGAACTTATAAGTTAATTACATATTGAAGGGACTTTTGATTGAGAGGATTTGATGTATTTACAATCAAAGATAAAATCCTACAAAAGATATCAAGTGTGTTGTTGATAGGGGTGAAGTCAAAGTAAAAGTAACATGTGCGTCAAGGAAGGGACACACTGATTTAAATATATACAAAGAACGACAAGGATACTTGGGGTTCGTAGCTTTCTCATGATTTCACTGTCATCATTCTCACGATCATAAGAAGTTCATTGACTTAACTCATCTTAACTAATACAAGGAGTTCAATGTACTTGTTATTTATGAACTTTCTTAATTAGATAAAGATTGGCCAAGCTGATATCCGACCATATGATATCTACATATTACCTAATGGTGAAGTTGTCGATCAAAGAAGGGATTCTTATCATTAGAAGCAACCAACGCAAAGTGAGAGGATGATATTAGTTATTATTGTCACTTTATGTCCCTATTTTTGAAGACTCGCAATAACATACATTTAATTCCATTTATTGATAAAATTAGAAATGTTGTTAGCCTTATATAAATGAGATTTTTCCACTAGTTAAAACTAGGAGATAAACGAACTAATTTATAGAAATGACATTACAATATTAATTTAAATATTTTCATATAACTTTCTTCTAACATATATGATTTATAGGAAAATAATATCTTCTTCCATGTAGATTATAAGGGCAAATGTACTTTTCACAAACAGGCATGTCCCAACAAAAAATTATTTGTCCAATAATAATAGTCGCATAATCTTATTTGTTTGGCCCATAAAACACACAAAAAATATAATATAAAAATGTTATTTACATCGTTCTAACCTAATTTTCTTTGTTCTCTCCTTCCTTCATTCCACTCACGCCGTTACCTACGATTATTCTTTTTATCAGTGAATTCCTATTTCATTTAATCACTCCAAGCGATATCGAAATTCAATTATTAGTCTTACTAGTATAAGGGAATTCATTCTCTTTTGTATATCGAGGAATCTTTATAATTTACTTTCAATATTTATGATTCTTTTACCTAAAATCTAAGATTTGAGGTGTCGTTGATAGTATGCTAATGTGAGGTATGTGATTTAATTTATTGGTAATTACTGTGACTCAATAATCTATATAATATAAATAAGAAATTAATTTACTTTTAATGGTTATGTATTTTTTATTTTTTCAGTGTTTCAATTTGATGATAACATTCTCTTACTATCAATGGTGATCTGACAGTGGTCATGACAATTCTTTTACAAAGGTATAATTGGAGAAATAATTTTTTTTTCTTTTTTCATTTTCATATATAAATAATTTGATAAATAATTTTAATTTTACTAGTTGAAATCATATATTTTTATCTTTGAGCTCTTAAGTAAGTAATAGTTATAGTAAATAAAAGCTTTTTTTTTATAGACATCCATATTAACCTAAGTCGAATTCTAAATCGAGTAAAGGCTCCTTAACACCAAGCTCCCGAGCCTCGATTAAATATTGTCTTCTATGCAAGAGATTTAACATAATAGTAGAAGAATTTTCTTTATTCTTCGGTGACCCATTTTTAATAATATCAACCAAAATAGGCAAAGCTTTAGTCTCTCCAAGATCTACTTTACCTAAAGTATGACTAGCTAAAATAGCTAAAATAGCTAACGATTCATCAACCATACCTATCTCCAAATCCGTAAGCAATCTCACTAAAACAGGTACTACTCCACCACGTACAGCTTTTACTCTATTTTCCTCATAAATACACAAATTAAAAAGTGCAGTAACTGCATGTTTTTTATCACTTATGTTACTAAGACAAGTTAATATAAGGGGTACAAAAGACGCAGCTACTGCACTTTTTAATTTGTGTATTTTTTAGGAATATAGAGTAAAAGCTGTACGAGGTGGAGTGGTACCTGTTTTAGTGAGATTGCTTACGGATTTGGAGATAGGTATGGTTGATGAATTGTTAGAAATTTTAGCTATTTTAGCTAGTCATACTTTAGGGAAAGTAGCTCCTTGAGAGGCTAAAGCTTTGCTTATTTTGGTTGATATTATTAAAAATGGGTCACCGAAGAATAAAGAATATTCTTATGCTATTTTGTTAAATCTCTTGCATGGAAGACAGTATTTAATCGAAGCTCAGGAGCTTGGTGTTAAGGAGTCTTTCTTTGGTATACAAATTCAACTTAAACTCCTTATATAAAGCAAAAGAAACAAAAGAGAGTAAAACTCTACCAAATTTATATAGAATTGTATAAAAGTGTACGGTATACAGTTGCACTCTAGATCCATATATCATGAAAAAGTTGTAATATAAGTCTCTATATTTTGAATTAGTGGTTATAATTCATTATGTTATAGAAAAAATTACTCAGTCCTTACATTATACAAAATAGTCTATATTTTATTATTGAGAAAACAATCAAATTACTATATACAAAAATTAAAACATGATAAGTTAACTTTTGAAAATTAGGGGCTAAATGTCAGATTCTAAAAATTTGGAGGGGATAAAAGATACTATTCATTATTTTCCTAATACATGACAAAAATGAATTTTCCAAATTTTCCAAATTTTTTTGGTCGAAAAATAACTTCATTCATAATAAAAAAAACCTACAAAATAACCCTATGACTATTGCCTTATGGTCATTGAATGCAAGTTTAGTTAAATTGGGAGATTGCATCCAATCAAAGCAAAACAAGCTACCTTTTATGTCTTGTTTTACTACCCAATCAACCATCAAGTTTTTACTCTTTGGTGTATAGGAGTATCTAATATTACTACTACTTAAGGTTTGAATATCCTAGATCCGCCCCTATTTATACTAATTCAACTTAAACTCTTTTTGTAAAGGGGGATTATCTTTTATGGCCCATTGGGGGGGTCATTTTATGTTTTAAATCCCAGTATAGTTGTGCTTAGGGGTGGAAATCGGAAGGAACGGGTTGGAAACAGGGTCTTTCGGAATAATTCCTATTTTTTTCGGAATAAATTTTTCCTGTTCCAATTCCTATCCAATTTTTCAGAACTAGAAAAAATAATTCCGAATTTGGAATTTTGGAATTTTGGAATTTACCGGAAATTCGGAAATTTCGGCACGGAAATTTCGGGAATTTTTGTTCAGAAATTTCGGGAATTTTTGTTCAGAAATTTCGGAATTTTGGGTTCGGAATTTCGGAACTTTTGTTTTGAAAATTGCAGGACTAAGGGTTGAAAAGAGGAGCAATAGTTTATCACTTACACGAAGATAGTTCAAAACAAAACTTATAAAACTTTTCATGTAACGTTAGTTAAAAAGCTTAACTTAAAAAGTTCATGAACAGTAACAGAAATAACATAAGTAACAAAAGTTAAAAGAACAATAATAGAAGTAACATAAGTAACAAAAGGTAAAAAAAACAATGACTGTGAATTACTTTTCAAATTACATAAAAAACAGATATTGGGCTTCGTGGGAAAGTAATGTAAAATGTGAAGAAATGGGTTAGCCTTATCCTTTAGGTTTTATCATGTTTATTGTTTTTCTTTGTTTTCCTGATATAAAAAAATGTATCATTGTGTTTCAATTTTTCAAAATTTAGATTTTCTTTTCTTGTTTTGTTATGAAAAATTTCAACATTTCTGATTGTATATTTTTTTTCTCTTTATATTAATATTTATTATAAATTTAATATATGAAATGTAAAATCAGAAATAAAAAATAGAAATAAAAATCGGATCGGAAAACCCGGAAATTTCAGAAATTTATATGTACTTCCAATTCCGATCCTATTTTTTTCGGAAAAATCGAAAATTGGAATCTCGGAATTTCGGAACTGTAAAAAGTTGTTCCGAAATCGGAATTTTCGGATCGGAAAAGTCGAAAATCGGAAATTTCGGATCCGATTTCCACCCCTATTTGGGATAGTTGAAAGCCAACTAAATGGAGCAAAAACCCAAAATTACCCACCCCTCCCCTTATCAATACAGTGATGGTCACAATAGAAAAAACCAATCATATTAAGCTTCCAAACCCGCCCCTCATCTCTCTCGTTCTCTCTGTGACCACTGCACCACTACAGTACCATTGTACCACTTCCCTACCACCGAAACCCCCCACCTTCATCACCATACACTGCTTCACCACCACCAAGCCCCCACCCTCACAAACCTCACCACCACCGCTCATCTCAGCTTCAATATACCAGATCTGCACCAACTGCGAAGCCTCCGCTCAGCTTCACCATCAGCGAGCGAGACCTCGCCTCCACCGCTCCTGCCGACCAACATTCGACACCACCGTCACCAAGCAGCGCTGCGTGCGAGACCTCGCCTCCACCGCTCCTGCAGACCACCACTCGACACCACCATCACCAAGCAGCGTGGCATGCGAGACCTCGCCTCCAACGCTCCTGCAAACCACCACTCGACACCACCATCACCAAGCAGTGATGCGTGCGAGACGTCGCCTCCACCGCTCCTGCACACCACCTCTCGACACCACCATCACCAAGCAGCGCTCCTCCATCCCGACCACTCATCGATACAGATCTGTCGTTCCAGTTGCTGGTTTTTTACTGTTATGTGTAAATGGGGCCAGCCCCATATAGTTGTTTTTGAGTTTTTTTTAATTTCAGATTTCCTTTGTTATTGGGTCAGCCCCAAGTCAGAATTTGTTCTTAATGGGTACAACCCCAAATCAGAATTTGTTCTTAATGGTTATAGACCGTATATCGTTTATTTTAGTTGTGTGAATAGTCCATTTAAATGTATGAACTGTCCATTAAAATGAAATGGGTATAGCCCTACTTTGTGTTTCCTTGTTTATTGATTTCTAATGGCCCATTATATTTGTGTTGTTCTTTATGGGGCCAACCCCCTTATTGTTTTTATTCATAATGGGGCCAAACCTCTATTATTTCTATTCATAATGGGGCCAGCCCATATAACCTTGTATGAGTTAATAAAAGAAAAAAACATATTAATTACCAAACTTAAAAAATCGTATTGGGTACGTACCCAGCAAGAACGAGGGTAAAAAGGTAAAAAATCAAATCAAGAAATTAGAAATGGGACTTAAAAAAGAGTTTTTCTCAACTAGGATTTAAATTATAAAATTTGTGAATTTTGGGTCTTCATTTGTATTTTCCTTTTTTGAAAACAAATAGAAAAGAAAAATGTATTAGATGTATGTAAGTAGTATAAAAGAGTATGATATAAAATTGCACCCTACATTTTTATCATAAATTGCACTATATATCCCTTTATTATGTAAAATGTTTCAATATGGGTCCTTATATTTTGCAAATGTTATACGATAAGTCTTTATAATATGAAAAAGTATTACACGATAAGTTCCTACATGTGCAAAATAAACTATATATAATATTACAAAAATAACAATAAATTACCATATTAAAAAGAATAAATGCCTGGTAAGATAAATCTTAAAAACTAAAGTGTTAGATTTTGAAAAATTGGAAGGGAATCTGAAGACATTAATTTTTTTTTTCTAAAATACATGGCAAAAAATGAATTTTCCAAAATAAACTCCAGTTTACACGACTAATTTTATATAATATCTATACTACACCGCGTCTTTCCTTCCGCGACTACATTTATAAAAGTAGTCGTACAAGACAAAAGTAGGCTTTCCCGACAACATGTAGTCGTTAATATTTAGTTGTTAATAACTAGTCATTAAAGAGTGTATTTAACGACAAATACACATAAGTAGTCGTTAATACGCGTTTGACATTGACGACTACAATTGTAGTCGTTATAATAAATACCATTGCCGACTACAACATGTTGTCGTTAATAATTACTATTAACGACTACATTGTAGTCGTTAATTTTAGTCATTCTCGTCTACATATTTCTTTATTAGCGACTAAATTTGTAGTCGTGAATAAGTTATCATTGGCGACTACTCGTTTAGTCGCCAAAGATAACTAATTAGCGACTACTTTCATTTGTTATTAAAGATTATATGTAGTCGCGAATGACATTTTTTTAAATAAAAAAATAAAAAATATGCTTTTGAATTATATTTAATTGCAATAATTAATAATTAAATATTACTAATAAAATACAAATAATTAATTAAAATACGAATAATATATATTTTTTGCATCGATAAAAGTCAAACAGAGTCCAACAAAAGTCAACCAAAAGTCAAAATAAAAGTCATCCAAAAGTCAAACATATTCAAAATACGATAAATAAACAAAATTACAATCAAACCACCAAAATAGCCCAAACTAATGGCTATATAAACGAGTCTCTTCCTCTACTTCAGATTCATCATCATCTCCTGAATCACTTCTTTCACCATCCTCATCAGATTCTTCACCTCGTCTCTTAGATTCACTAGCTGCTGAAGGTTGAGTAATAGGGTTTTGTGGCATAGGAGTGAAAGGGAGGAAAACCCTGATGTATCCTCATCCGATTAAACCAATTCATTGCGTTGGTCACAATAGTCTGAGAGTAATCTAAAGGATCAGTGCTAGTAGAGTGTGTAGTAGGGGGTATATAAGGTGGAAGTCCCTGGACAGAATCTCGTTCACGGCTACCATCATACGCACCTTGTGCTCGTCTTGGGAAGGGGTAGTTGAAGGACCCGAGACACGCTTCTCCTTTCTCGGTTGCCCCTTACCCGGTGTCCAACTCATTTTTGGTGAGCCCATACCCTCCTTGGCCGCTTCCTTCACCGCATCCAACTTCTCCTTGAGCGTCAAGTCACGAGCTTTGCATGTCTCAGATTGGGACTGAGTCACTTTCTCTTTAAAACTTTTTGTTTAAACAAAGACATGTAAAAATAATTAATATTAAAGACAAATTATTAATAAGATTATAATTAAAATTTTATTTTAAAAACAAACTTATATCTGCAGTCTTGAAATTATGCGTCCTCCACTGTTTCATCTTTTTATCTTTGCCTAGAACTTCAAAAAATCCACCCATTTGTGGAATAGGGACTTGTTCCTGAGTAGCCTCATCGGTCACCGTCATCGTGCCATCCGGGGTCGTCTTTAGAATACCTTGTTCTATTCAAAAATTTCAATTAATATTCTGAATAATCTTAGAACTTATACAAAAATTAACTACCTCGTAAATAATATCCCTAGTTCCGGAATATTTCTGAGACCTTGCCCAACTTTGGTTCTTGAGCTTCCTTCGATTTTCTCTATTCATCTTAGTCTACTGGTGCTGGTTTATTGAAAATCATAATATTAATAATAGTATGTAATATACATAAAGTAATAGTTTACTAGCTTCATGGCAGCCGATCCCCATAGCTTACAACACTTCCCCCAATCTCATCAGACAAGTCACTCAGCTTCTTCCCTGACAAGTAATAGTGCTTCTTCACGTTATGTTTGTAGTCCTTGTATCTCTATCGCATGGTAGCATCTAGATTACCAGCGATATTTGCCCAATCTGACCTTCTTCTCCAATTCTCTATGTCGAAACATTCATATATTCAACATATTAATTGAAGTTAAAAAAAATCCTATGTATTAAAATTTAAATTAAGTTTGGAAATTGCGGATAATCGCTGAACAATTGCATCTTTATCGGTTTGGGGTACTTTCTCCCATGCTTTGTAGCAAGGTGGTATACTCTCCCGAATAGTTAGCGCGAACACTTGGCTTACGTGTTTCCCATATTTACCGGAGGGATTCCACGTGTCGTCGAGTGTGTAAAAATTGACAACAAAGGATACCCAACTCCTTAAATACCCGAATGACAGTTTTTAGGGATGCGGACCCCCTTGGTTTGCACTTTACTTTTTCTGTTTTAAATCATATTTAAATAATGTAAATTTACAAAAAAAGAATTGGTAAAAATTTTGTATACTCTTTTGGGTGTTACAGGTTTCGGTTTGGATTGTGGTTTGGATCACATCCCCCACCATCCCTGTCGAGGTTCCTAGCCAACACGTCAACCATCTAGTTTCAATCCCAAATGTCCAAAAAATATAATAAATATACAAAATTGAAAATAAAAATTAAACTATAAATAAATTATTACAATACGTTAAGAAATAAATAAATATTACATTTAAATAACTAGACTATTAAATATTACATCAACAAATTAAATAAATATAACATCACCAAATTAAATAATACAATAAATACAATAAGTCTAAATAAAATAAAATAAATAAAATAAGTCTCAATAAAATAAAGGGGCAACGCTCAGTTAATTACATGTAGAGCATAAGAATTCCTGATTAATTACAACTTCAACTTAACACACAAAAACAGATTTTCCAAATTCCACAGGCGCGTGTTCGCAATTTTTTTTTATTAAAAATCATATTTAAATACAAAAAAAATCAGAAAAATTAAAAAATTGTATTTTTTGACAGGGCAAGTTCATATCTACATTAGAGAATTTTTTTGATTTTTTTAATCTTATTTTTAAATTTCGATATTCAGATTTATGTGTTCTACAAGACAAAAAAATATATTTATGTATTCCTGTAATACACAAAATTATAAAATCAATCTAAAGCATTCTCTTCTTTAACAAAATCGTTTTTTCTCTTTATTAGTCACATATACAATATTTTTACTCGTTTGTAATTATCTTGATGTATTAACTTTTTGCCCAACCCTTTTTTGTTATTTTGTGTGTTGTTGTATTACACAAAACAGTCATTGTGTATGTATTACAGTAACACACAAAAGAGCCATACTAAATGCTAAACTTTAATTTTTTTTGGAAAGGATACACACAGATCACATCGAAAGGGATGTAAGACAAACACAAGTGTGTAAGTCAATTTGTATGATGATTCAAGTCCCAAGAAACAATTTGTGTGATGCAGAAACACGTAATAATTTAAATTATTTGTTGATGCAACACACATTTACGAAGGTGGTGTGTTTAAGTAAAACACAAGCGTTTAATTGGAAATGGGTATGACGGGAAGAGAAAAGATAAATTTATGTGTTGATGTAATACACAAATAATTTTTTTGTGTATTACTACAACACACAATATAACAAAAGATTGTTGGAATAAAAGATAATATATAAATATATTAAAAACAATAAAAAATAGGATATATGTGATTAATAAAGAGAAAAATAATTTTGGTAAAGAAGGTAATGTTTTGGATTGATTATATACTTTGTGTGTTACATGAACACATATATATATTTTTATGTATTGCAGGAACACATAAAACGGAATATCAAAATAAAAAAATAAAAATTCAAAAAAACTTATAGACGTAAATATTAATTTAATTCGTCCAAAAATGCAATTCTTTTATTTTTTTATTTTTTTAGAACTAGTTATACATATTTAAAAAAAATCACGGACACGCGCGTGTGATGAAATTAGTTGTTGATGATTGGTTTAGTTTGTAGTTAATTTCTTTAAATTGTATGTAAGTAGGAAGTCAAAACCTTCTTCCTTTTTTTAGGAATGTAAAGTGTAAAATTGTAATTAATTGAGAATTATTCCATATAAAGGTAAAAATGTAAGTTAAATATGCCAAAAATGATTAATTGGTAATTAAGTTTTTAATTATTGAGTAAGTAGGAAGTATTCTTTTTTTTAGGAATGGAACTTGTGGAATTGTAATTAATTGGGAATTATCTCTAAAATAAATACAATAAATCTAAATAAAATAAAAATGTAAGTTCGCTTATTCTTAAAGATTTTTTTAATTTTTTTTCAAATGTTTAGGATTTTCAAAATAGTCCTTTGTATCTTAATTATTACATTTTAGTCTTATTATTATTTTAAAAAAAATAAAAAATAGTCCTTTTTTCATAAAATAAATAAATTTAATACTTAAACTATGAAAACTTACTAAATTGCATATCTAGTCCTAAAATCATCAAACCTTAATATTTAGTCCTTATACTTTTTTTAAATATTTCTTAAAATTGCAGATTAGTCCTTTTAAAAAAATACAAAATAGTCATTTTTTAAATAAAAAATTAATTTAATACTAAAACTATCAAAACTTACTAAATTGCAAATCTAGTCGTAGAATCATCAAACCTTAATATTTAGTCCTTATAGTTTTTTCAATATTCTTTAAAATTGATAATTAGTCCTTTTTAAAAAAAATGCAAAACTAACCCTAAAAAATCCTAAAAAATGTTTTTAACCCTAAATCATCCAACATTTCATATTATTCTAAAAACACTACAAAATTTAATCTCAATATATTCCTAAAATGAATTCTAACACACAAATCATATTACATAGCCATTCCATGCATAAAAAACCCTAAATATAAAGGTAAAATAATTTTTAATTTTTTTTTCACATAGTGAATATAGCTATCCAAATGTGTTAAAATTATCAACATTCACTCCTAAATAGCCCCTATTATATTCAGAATTAGCTATTTCATGAAAAAAATGAAAGAACAAAAAAACTAGAAAAAAATCATGAAAATTACAACACAAATAGTGGATAAAAATAATACCTTTATTGATGAAATAGTATCTCCTTTGATGTAGTAACCATTCCCATATGATTCGCACATAAACACAATAAAAAAAGGGTTAGAAAAATAGTGTATAAAATCAAGTACCATCATAAGAAAAAAATGAAAAATGAAGGTTTAATAGATGATTTTATTACATTTGGATGTGATTTGGAGTTGTAAATAGCTCCAGCTGCTGAAGAGAATGGAGGAATTAAAAAGGGAGCTTTGATTTTTTGTGTTTGTGTATGAGGCTTGTGATAGAATGGCTCAGCATGAATTACCTATAAGACACTATCTTTCGCGACGACATATATGTAATCGCAAAAGATAGTGTAGTTAGTCGTTAATAGTGAGGTTGACTGCCGCATGTCGGTTTTTTGACCGCCACTTGCCTTGTTCGCGACTACTAAGTAGTCGTGAATGCTAAAGATGAAACGCGTGTCCACCAATGGGCGTGAAAATGGACCGCCATTAATGAAATAAATATTAAATTCGTAATTAGAGACTACTTTAGTAGTCGTTAATAACCTTTACTCTTTCTTGACTAATTCATACGCATGAACTAGTCGGGAATGAGCCCTATCATTAGCGACTAGTTCTTCATGACTAACGACTACAAAGTAGTCGCTAATGATTAATTTTTTTTCCTTTTTTAAAATTGTAAGGAACAGTTTCAATTTTTAAACACCTGTTATAAAATAAAAAATACTAATATAATCAATTCCACATAATCAAAACACTTTACTCATAACAAATCCTCAAACTTAAATATCAAATTTTATAATAAAAACACGAAAATGATAACACAAAATAATAAAGATATAATAAAATAATTTAATCCGTTTCGTAACCACTCATGTCAACAAATTCTTCATCACTATCAACGAGGATTGGTTCCTCTATTTCATCATCGCCGTACTCGTCCAACGTGTCGTCCAAAAACTTATCGTCTTCATCAATAAATAAATCTACATGCAATATAGATGGGTCAAACTGGATCTCCTCACTAGTTGTCAAGTGTAGTTGTGAGTAATATGTGTCCGTGTTCACCAAAGGAATCATGATACGCTCGTTTTCAGTAGGTAGCGATTCTGCACCCTATAACTCGGGACTCCATCTATGCCGATCATTGATGTTTAATTTATTGTGTTTTGTATTATAAGGAGAAGGAACAACTGGAAAAATGTTCAGTATGCAGTGAACTAAGGTGGGATCCGAAGAAGAGGAATAAAGTGTCACATAAGAAACTGCGTTAGTGTCCGATAGCGTCAAGGTTGCAGAGAATGTATGCTTCGAGGAACACTGCCAAAGATATGATATGGAACCATATCAGAAAGAGTATAGACGAAGATGTGTTGTGTCATCCAGTTTATGGTACTAGTTGGAAAACATTTGTCTAGAGGAATCCCGAGTTTTCTAGTGAACTACTTAGTGTACACCTTGGTTTAGCATTGATGATTTTTATCCTTTCTCCATGCAAACCAACTCATATAGCATGTGGCTGAATTATATTGACAATCTACAACTTGCTGCCTTGGTTATGCATAAAAGAATCCACCTTTATGCTTACTATGTTGATATCGGGTCCTCGTTCACCTGGAAAGGATATGGATTTATTTTTCCGTCCTCTTATAGATGTGTTGGAAATGTTGTGGGGCACAGGTATCGTTACATACGATGCACATATGAAGGAGGAATTTGTGATGAAGGTTTAGTTTTTGTCCAGGGTTAACGAAATCCCGGCTAGATCGCACACTTCAAGATGGTCGGGTCAAGGTTACTTACCTTGCCCAAGATGTATGGATTCTATTCCGTTGATAAAGGTGAATAAAGGGGTTTTTTATATTGATCATAGACGATGGTTACCTATTGACCATCATTTTAGGAGAGACGTATATTTGTACATGATAGTCGATCATAGGTCCCCACCTAGGAATCATAGTCTCGTCGATATTTAGACGCAGTTAGATGGGTTGTCGATTGTGTTTTCTGGTAAAGACAAGGATTTTGGAGGCAATGTGACAAAGAAAACAAGTTATCGTGATTTTATTGGAAGAAGAAGAGTATCTTTTATCGTTTACCATATTGGTAAGAAAATTTGTTGAAACATAACATTGATGTTATGCATTGTGAGAAAAATGTGTGTGATAGTTTCCTTAGTACAATGGTTGGTTTGGATGAGATAATCAATAAAGATAACGTGAAAGCGAGAATTTGTCTGAAAAAATGGGTATCATGAAAGATTTGTGGTTGTTTGAGAACCGAGGGAAAACGATACTACCGAGCACAAAGTATAAGATGACAACGGATAAGTGACATGTGTTTCTAGATTGGTTGAAGGTGCAAAAGTTTCCCAACAAATTCACTTCCAGTTTGCAAATTAACTTTCAGAGTGCTTTGAGGAATATCGTCGGTATCAAATCCCATTTTTGTCATATATTGATGTAGTTTTTTTGTGTGGCTAGTATCCAAGGTTTAATCAACGATAAATCGATTATCGATCCAATCATCGGTTTGTGCAACGTGTTCAGAAATATTTGTAAAAATAACCTAAGTAAGAAAGCACTGGAATCGAGAAAGACTAAAGTAGTCGAGCTTATGTGCAAGTTGGAGATGATTTTTCCTGCAGTTTTTTGACATGTTGGTTCACCTTGTTGTGCACTTGTACGAGGAAGCTCAATTTGGAGGTTCGGTTCAAATGAGTTGGATGTACCCGTTTGAAAGGTACTTGAAGAAACTCAAGGAATATATTTAGAATCGTGCTAGGCCTGAGGGTTCAATCCCCGAGGGTTACCTTGTAGATGAAACGTGAGCTCTTATATCTCAGTACCTTCAGGATGAAAGTACAAAAGTCAACAAACCATGTAGATACGGTGATATGTTTCTTGAACCCAAAGAAATATCCATGTTTAAGAGACAGTGCAGGATGATTGATAAAAAAGAGTTTGGTTATTTACCATTCAAAGAGAAGGAACACATGGATTGGTACATCCTTCTGAACTGCAATGAAATCCAAGGATATATGAGTTCAATAATTTAGTTGAAAAACGTTTTATGAAATATTGTATTTATGACTGTTAACACTATTGTTTTTTATTAGGGAACACAAGTCCACACTACCGCTCCTTGATATAGAGACAAAACACCGACAACATTTTCGTTGAGGGGTTCATGAGAAAGGTATCTAAGTTTTTAATTTTTTCAATTTCTTTTTCTTTATTACAACTAATAACTGATGGTGTGGATAGGTGTTTTTAATGCGCGAAGCTGGTGATCCCCTTGCTACCGATGGAATAGTTTCATTGTCCAACATGTCTAATGGTCCCATATACAGATATTATTCTTGTGTTGTAAACAAGGTCAAATGGGTTACTCGTGACAAGGGAGAAAAGAGAGTAACTCATGATTACAGATTTTTACCATCACATGTGGGTTACTTGTGTTGTCCCTTATCTTCATTTCTGTAATATGTAAAAATTTATTTATAAATTGGTTATTTTGTACTCTGACATGTGGTGAAACTTTTTACGATGAGTAAGTCAAAATTGTGAAGGTGGAATTCATTGGTAGGTGTTCAGATGTGTTGTTCAAGTGTAATTGGTATAACACCGACGAAAAAAATGATAAAGAGGAAATCGAAAATGGGGGCAACAATGATCAACACAAATTCTTTCTATTGGAGTGAAGAATCCTACATTTTAGAAACTCAAGCAGATAAGGTATTTTATATCGATGAAATTTATGCAAGTAGACGCAAAAAGGGTGGAAATTTGTATGGGAAGTGAATGACAAACACGGATGGAGCCCCGATTTATAGGGTGTAAAATCGATTTTCACTGGTCCAAATCCGATCACGATTCCTTTGGTTGATATGAACTTTGATTCGGAATACCCGTTATTACAGTTGACTACTGGTCAAGGGATAACGATTGATCTTTCCATGTTTAAACTTGTACCCGAGAACTTGATTGAAGTCTATGAAGAAAAACATGATTACGCGTTGAATGAGTACGAGACTGGTGAGCAGATGATATATATTGATAGTGATGATGATACCATAAACGTTGATGATGGGTACGAGACGGATTAGATGAGTTTTTATTATATTGTAATAATATTGAAATAATTTAGGTTTCCAATGTTCTTGATTTTGATTTTGTAATATAATTGGTGTTAATTGTGTTAAATTTTACATAAATTCGTGTTGTGTTGTGTTATTTTAAAATAGAATATAATGGTTTATTGATTTATAAAGTATAATGTGGAAAAAATTAATTTTTCATTTAAAGAAGACTTTGTTCTCGCGGAAAGGATAATTGTTCTCAAGAAATATCTTATATCTTTCGTGAGAAGTTTATCTTGATTATCTTCTCAGAAAGATATAAGATCTTTCGCAACGACAATGTTCTCACCTAAGATAAATTAAAAATATTGAGACCTCCAGATTGGCGATCACGTTTCGCGCTTTCACTATTGGAAACTTTCTCGTGACGACAACTAAGATAAATCCTCTTATAAACCCGCAACATTTTCTTTATTTCCCCACAACTCTTCATCTTTTTTAAAAAAATCCGGCGACTTCCATTCCTTCCAGCGACTACGAAGGCTATTTCGAGCTCCTATATTGAATTAACAGGTATTAATCGACTTCAAATCATATTTATGAATCAATTTAACTAAACTTTTTAGATTCAAACCTATTTTTTTTTTGGTTTTTGTGTATTGATTTCTCCTCCCCTCCAGCGAGTAGCATCCACCGAGCTCCATTCCGACAAGTATTATCCACCAAGCTCCATTCCCGCGGTATGATTTCTACTATTTTTTTCAGTCAATCAATTTTTTGTTTACAGACTATTAATTTTCTGGTTTATTTTGTTGTTGTGATTAGTTTTCCGGTGATTAGCTAAACAAGCTTTAATTTTTTCGGCGAGAATAACTTCCAATCCAGGAAGGCATGTTTTCATAAATTTTTTCAATCTATTTTTTTTTAATTTCTAGATATTGAAATATGTATTAAATTAATTCCAAAGTTTCTTTATATATTTTAATTACTTGTGTATTACTAAATTTGTGGAAATATGTAATAACTAGTGATTTAATTTTTGAAAATATTGGAATTTCAAGTTTAATTTTACAAATTCATGTCAATTGTGTGGTTGTTATGATTCTGTGTAGTGTAGCGTAATTGTGGGAAAATATTGGGTAATCGTGTAGTGTTGTCTTTTTATAAATGTTAGAGAAATTGTTAAGAAACTTAGGGTTAAAAATGTAAAGTTTATTAACTTTAGGGGTTAAAAAGTAATTTTTATAAAATTTACTGGTAAAATGTAAAGTTTAACTTTAGGGGTTTAAAAGTAAATTTAAGAAACTTAGGGTTAAAAATGTAATGGTTATTTACTTCAGGAGTTAAAAAGTAAATTTTAGAAACTTTAGAGCTTAAAATGTAAAATTTATTAGTTTTAGGGGTTAAAAAGTAAATTTTAGAAATTAGGGGTTAACATGTAAAGTTTATTAACTCTAAGGGTTTAAAAGTAAATTTTAGAAACCTAGGGGTTAAAATGTATAGTTTATTAACTTTAGGTGTTAAAAATTCATTTTTAGAAACTTAGGGATTAAAATGTAAAGTTTATTAACTCTAGGGGTTAAAAATTAAAGTTTATAATCTTTAGGGGTTAACATGTAAAGCTTAGTAAAGTTAGGGGTTAACAAGTAAATTTTTGAAACTTTAGGAGTTAAAAAAGAGATGTTAGTAAAGTTAGGGGTTAAAATGTAAAGTTTAGTAAATTTAGGGGTTAAAATGTAAATTTAAATAAAGTTAGGGGTTAAAATGTATATTTTAGTAAACTTGAGGGTGAAAAACTATATTTTAGTAAAATAAGGGCCTTAGTGGACTTTTTAGAAAAATAGGGTTAAAAAAGTAATTTTGAAATGGGTGTTAAATAAGCAATTTTTTGTTGTACAAATGACTGATATTATGTGTAGTGGTCATGGGGGCGATAATAATGGGGACGATCTTCTCCGGAATCTAATTATCTAGATATCAGGTTGCGACACACTAGGTTTAATTTTGCATGTTTAAGTAGAATTTTTTTTAGTCTTTTTATTAATCGATTAATTAAACAGGGGAAAATATCCGCAAAACTAGGGCCCTACCACACTAGCATCAGTCGTTAAGGTTATGCAAGAGGAGGGGGACTACTCCCGGTTGACTTTTGCGTCTTCGATCAGACGTGGAATCCGGGGTGTACATACGGGCATCACGTGACTCAGGTGATTAATCTCACCATCTGAGAAATGATCCCCTATTGTTACGAGAGATGGGTTGCGGTCCCCACCAATTTGCATCACAGGGTCCTCAATCGATTAAGGGTAATTTATCTAATCTTATCTTTTAATATTTTTAATTACCACTGTATATATAAAACTTTAATCTTTTTAATTTTTTTTGTGAATAGGTTTTTTCGGATCAATGATTGTATGGTTAGAGAGGATTAGCATAAAATCTTGGCTAATATAGACGGCAGTTGTGCTAAGGGCTACAACCTTTTTATAAACTACATGAAACAAACATATTTTCGAGACGGTAAAATCCCACCTAACTAGACCCCATAGAATTGGTAGGCCTCTTGTAAGATGTTGCAATCAGGTAATATTCTATCCTTTAATTTATAAATTATAAATATATATATATATATATATATATATATATATACTTTATTACTATTGATAGAATAATTTAGTCACGAGAATCATTTTAGGGGTATTTAGTACTTAGTTTCGAGATTTTTTCCCATTTATTCATGATTTTTCACTTTCTTGTATAATATTAGGTGTTTTGCTATTTTTAGAGCTTTTGCGTAGTTTGTGTGTTATTTGTGCAGTGCTTAGGTATTTGAAAGCTATTGCACCTGGGATGATGATAAGAAGTGAAAAATTAAATAAAACCCCTTAGTCCTGATGAAAAAAAAACTTTGGATAGATTTGGAAAGTAAAAGTAAGATTTCCAGTTATAAAATCGAGTAGTATTCTTGATATTGAAGAAAATTGACAAGAAATTTTAAGGATCCCTATGAGATTTAGAAATTTCTTTAAATTACAGTCGTTTTGATACCAAGATCACTGAATTCCGAGTTGTAACGAAGGATTTATGACTATTTTAATCTGTAAAAGTAATCCTGGTATACAATTTAGGATAACTAGTTTAATAGGATTTGAACTTTGTAACTTGGCCCACACTCCAAATTTCGACCTAGCTTACATATATATATATATATATATATATATATATATATATATATATATATATATATATATATATATATATATATATATATTATGACTAGTTCTATTTAAGTTGATAATAACATATGGGTATGAACCCTAAACTTGTTTTATATGTGTTTTGAATTAAAGTGTATAGTTCATGCGATATACAACGTATAAGATTACTCCATTAGTAGTTGGATTATCGCCTAAACGGAGAATTAAATTATTGAAACACCACAGAATCATCTAGTGTGCGGTAGTGATCCAGGCTATTACGAATGTATCACATAATTTTTTTTTTTAGGTAATAATCATATAATAAGGCTAGTGTTGCTGGTTTTCAAGTCAAACTCTAAAACTAAACAAATATTTAGTGTTTTTAGTGTATCATTATTCAACTTTTCGTATTGCAATTAGTTTGTCCTGCTGAACATCTGCTGCAATCACATTATAATACTGTCACTTAGCGAAATTTGCAGTCCATCAATTTCTGGCGCCACCTGTGCTGACTCACGGCTTTCATTTGGGCCTGAAGCCCATTCTGCGAAATACTGTAAGCAGCTCTATGACCATTAAAGATTCCTTCCAGATTATAATAAGTATTATTCTCCTGACCCTCGAAACTTGCAGCAGGAGAAAATCAATTAAAACTCACAGAAATTGCATCTTTACCACAAGACCTTAAGTCCCATGAGCGAGTCTCCTGATCACTATTAATATTCGAAGCCTGAGCAATGGATTGTATTAAAAAAGATTGTTAATGAGGTCTGATTTTCTTTTTGAAAGAAATACAATTTTAAAACCTTTCCCTCTCCAAAAGATGGTATAACAAAAAATTTAAAATATAACTAAAATAAATTAGGCTGGTTGACCTATGGGGGTGTTGGAGACTGACCTAATTCAAATAGAAAGGGTGTGACAGATTTGAATCAGTTTGCTTTAAAATAACCAGTTTTGAACCTTTTAGTTGCATATGACAATTTAGTGTATCCCCAAGTAATAATAAGGGTGAGTTTTAACATTTACTGAAAAAATCCAAAAAAATAATGATAAGTATTTTCTGGTTTCCCGTAGTTACATCTAGACAAAGCACTGAAATAATAAAAAAATGGACAATGCTTCCACGACGGCTATATTTCAAAGACTATGCAAGAGTGTCCACTCGTTGTAGTGTGAGTTGAACCTTTGAATTCATCGATAGTATAAGGTTGATCTTAATTCATATATACAAAAATCACCTTTCCTTTCATTGTTGCACGCTGAAGTTTTGTGACATATTTCATGAGATTCAGTGCTTGAGCAGTTGTATGTGACCAATGGTTAATAAATATCATACACTTAAGATTTGGTGATTTAGCTAGTAATAGCTTAATGAGTTCCAACTGAGCGTTTTCTCTTGTTACACTAATTAGTGCTACTCGCTCAAGTTTATTCCTGAGTTTTCTTGCTAGTTGGAGAATTCTAGAACCTCTTTGGAAATATTGATTTTGGATAACTAGAAAAACATCGATGAAATTAAAACATGTTTGTTAATATGAAAATTTAAATATAACTTACAGGTTAGGGAGGAGAACGAAATCCATGTTACTTATATGAACCAAACAATAGATCAATGATAGTTGATTAAGAAATACTTTATCCAGATCAATTACTTTAAGGTGGAATAAAGCATTGGGTATTGGAACAAAAAAAAAAAGCATTGGGTAGTCTTGTTGGCACTAAACCTGCAGCCAAGAACTAAACAAAACAAGTATAAAGAGAAAAATAAGGGTGAGTTTTAACCTTTACTGAAAAAATCCAAAAATAATAATAACAAGTACTTTCCAGTTTCCCTAGTTACATAGATAAAGCACCGAAATAATAAGAAAAATGGATACTTCCGCGACAGCTATATTTCAAGTATCCATTCTTTGTAGTGTGAGTCGAACCTCTAAATTCACCTATAATAGAATGTTCCTTTTCGTTCATATTCATAAAATTCACCTTTCCTTCCTTTGTTGCGCGCTGAAATTTTGTCACTTTTTTCATGAGATTCAATGCTTGAGCAAATGTCTGTAACCAATGTTTAATAATTGTCATACACTTTAGATTTGGTGATTTAGCTAGTAATAACTTAATGAGTTCCAACTGAGTGTTTTCCCCTGTTACACCAATTAGTGTTACTCGCTTAAGTTCATTCAGCATTATTTCTGAGTTTTCTTGCTCTTTGGAGAATCCTAGAACCTCGTTTGTAGTGGTGGAAAATATGATTAAAACACGTTCGTTAATATAAAAATTAAGATATAACTTACATGTTAGGGAGGGGAATAAATCCATGTTACTCACCATAATACCTATATAACTTAAATTAGGTGAGCTTCTGATCAAACAAAAGATCATTGAAAGTTGATTTAACACTACATTTTTCAGATTAACACCTTTAAGGTTGACTAAAGCATTGGGTAGTTTTGTTGGCACTACACCTGTAACCAAGAACTAAACGAAACAAGTGTACAGAGGAGGATTATTTCAGAAAAACTATCTTTGCATTATTTATTCAAGAATAACCGTGAGAATAGAAGGGCCTAGATGCAGATCCTGAAGAGTAGGGCAGACCATGAAAGAACTCCGCTAAGTTACATTTTCTGTTTTTACTTATAAGTGTATCCTCAACAATAAAAACTGATTCTAGAAGTGGAATATTTTCGAAGATCAACGATTTTCCGAAACCACCAAAGCTGAATGTTATTAGTTTAGGAGCAACACACTAAGTCCTGAGAACAAACTTTCTTATCATTAAAACTTGCATACGTCCTGTAATACTTGCAGTACTGTGCTTATCTAGGGTGATTTGTGCATCGTTTATCTATCTTTTATTATATTATTTTATCACACCCTAGGCAACACCATTATACTTATGTTTAAATTGCACAAATAGTCCCTGAACTATATGACATTCAATGGTTGAAGACCTGAACTTTGAAACTAACCTACATGGTTATCATCAAATCATATTGTTATATCCACGTGGAAGGAGGTATTTAGTAATTATTAATAGAGAAAATCACGGACCAACTGGCCCTCTTTTACTTGTTTGGTCCTCACTCATCTTTGCCACGTGGCATTTACGGTAAAAAATATATGCTAGAACTAACGGGGGACAAAATTGAAGTTATAAGACCATTTAAGTAACTTCCAATATTTAGGTCCTTAGCTGGTAAATGGCATGTAGTCTAGGGACCATTTGGGAAATTTTCCCGTGTGATACATCTTTGAAGTTTTGTGACAGGAAAATATAGGGGCTAAAAATGCAGTTTGTAATGTTACAGGTGATGTACATCAACGTAAGGAGTTGTATGATTTGAAGCCAGTAATCTAGGGACTAGTCGGACAATTAATAAGAAGTTAGGGGGTGTAGCTGCATACTCGAAGCCACCTGAGTTGTTATAAGTCCAGCTGGACTAAATAGTAAAAGATGAGGGATCAATTTGACGGGCTTAATAGTTTAGGGACTTGTGACGCAATAGCAATCAATTTGACAGCTTAGTCCTTATTGGATACAGAATTTGACAAGTTATTTAGTTATCTTGCACAAATAGACATTTTAGTCCCTTAACTATACAATACTTGATAGTTTAGACCCTTATCTTTCTCATACTGACAGTTTATTCCGGTATATATGCATATTTTGATGGTTCAATTCTATATTTGTAGGGTAAAAAATGAATTATTCAAAATAGGAAGCAGGGGCCATATTAGCAAGATATTTCTTCTTATGGTAAGTACTTTTAGACAATAGTTGGGAAAGGTAATAGGCTACCCTATTTTAGACAAGAATCGGGAAAGGTAATAGGGAAAGATAATAGACTACTATCAGACAAGTGTCGGGAAAGGTAATAGGCTACTATTTTGACGAAAGTCGGGAAAGGTAATAAGATACCTAAGCTACTTTATTTTAGACGAGAGTCGTGAAAGTTAATAGGCTACCCTATTTAGACTAGTGTTGGAAAAGGTAATAGGCTACCCTATTTTAGAGAGACTCGTGAAAGGTAAGTACCGATACCCTACTCTTTTAACGAGGTGTAGTCATAACATTGGCGACACGAGTATAGGCCACAATGCTATATAGTGAAGGGAAATATATGCCATCACTTTAAAAGGGTCGTCTAAAAGATAAAATGAAGTCGCCAAAAGCTATTTTTCTTGTTGTGAATTGTCGAAGGCCGAGCAAGTTCCCTTACCATGTTTCAGTGTCCAAAGTGTAGTACAAAGCTTTATCAGAGCTAGTTACACTCTTCAAAGTGGCAGAGATATCAATTTTATCCAAATTAAACTGTACAAACATATAAAGAATAGTTTAAATATTGTATTTAACACTTACAGATTGGTTCAGTTTCATGGTGTTGCTATCATGTTATACATTGAGTCATCCTCCAGAACATTGAGAATAACCAATAGTTTTCTCTATCACGACAAATCGGATACAAAGACCATGATAAGGCATTTTTCCCGTCAAAAAAAGAGTAGTTGAAAAGGAAGTCTCATCTCACATCCATCTTTCTATAGTAAAATTTTCCAGTTATACTCCACCTAATTTGAATATCTACCAAGCAGGAGATAAAAGACCAAGTAATCACAGAGATCTGCCTCCATTAAGAACTCACCGCTTTAAATAAACCCTATATTTATGGCTAGAACAGAGCGTAGAAGAACCAAAGTCACCGTCACAAATTCACCGTAAGAATATAATACCGAAACTTCAACACGCCAATTTTGAAATAGAAGCTTCAGTGTTGAGTCGTCATCATTTCCGATGAGCTTGTGAGAGAGAGAGCGTGTTAGTTGTTTATAAATTAGAATTAGGATATTCGTTTTATATAGAGGGTATAACAGGGAGCTACAATTAGTTTTTCATTGAGCAAATTCTATTTTTCATTGAGTAAAAATAAGGGTCGGTTTTTGACCTCTGGTGATAAAAATCCTAAAAAAATTATAATAACAAGTATTTTCAAGTTTCCCGTAGTTACATAGACAAAGCACCGAAATAATAAGAAAAATGGACAATGCTTCCACGACAGCTATATTTTAAAGACTGTGCAAGATATTCCATTCTTTGTAGTGTGAGCCGAACCTCTAAATTCACCGACAGTAGAAGGTTGATCTACATTCATATTAATAAAATTCACCTTTCCTTCCTTTGTTGCGCGTTGAAATTTTGAAACTTTTTTCATAAGATTCAATGCTTGAGAAGATGTCTGTAACCGATGTTTAATAATTGTCATACACTTAAGCTTTGGTGATTTAGCTAGTAATAACTTAATGAATTCCAACTGAGTGTTTTCCCCTGTTACACCAATTAGAATTACTTGCTTAAGTTCATTCAGCATTATTCCTGAGTTTTCTTGCTCTTTGGAGAATTCTAGAACCTCGTTTGTAGTGGTGGAAACATTGATTGTGGATAACTAGGAAAATATGATTAAAACACGTTCGTAAATATAAAAAATTAAGATATATCTTATAAGTTAGGGAGGAGAATAAATCCATGTTACTCACCATAATACGTATCTGAATTAAATTAGGTGAACTTCTGATCAAGCAATAGATCAATGATAGTTGATTTCGCAATAAATTTTTCAGAATAACAACTTTAAGGTGGACTAAAGCATTGGGTAGTCTTGTCGGCACTACACCTGTAGTCAAGAACTAAACGGAACAAGTGTAAAGAGGAGGATTATTCAAAAAAAAATCATCTTTGCATTTTTTTATTCAAAAATTACCTTGAGAATAGAAGGGCTTAGATACAGGTACTGAAGAGCAGGCAGACCATGAAAGAACTCCGCTAAGTTACATTTTCCGTTTTTGCTTATAAGTGTATCCGCAACAATAGCAACTTTTGCTAGAAGTGGAACATTTTTGAAGATCAACGATTTTGCAAAACCTCTAAAGCTGAAACTTATTAGTTTAGGAGCATCAATTTCAATCTCAACATCACGAGAAACAAAAGAGATATCCAGAGCCAATAGCTTAAGTAATGGGGAATTGGAGATTAAACTATTAAGCGCTTGAGTAGTAATTGAGACTTTACAAAGTTTTAAGGTTCTCAGACTACTAAATCCATTGAAGGTAGGAGCAATTTCAAGAATACAATTTCTAAGACTCAAATGCCTCAATTGTTGACATTTAAAAAGTGACAATGGCAATTTGTATAACTCATTAATCAATATTTCAAGAGTAAGATCCTCAATACCGTTCCTTGACAGGAAATATATTAAATTGTCAATTTCAGGACAACATTCTAATTCAGGAACAGACAAGGTAAACTTCTTGACGGGTCCTTCATGATGGAAAAGAAGCTGACATAAAATCATACCAATTATGGTTTTAGCTGTATATTTTAGACTTATTTGATCTCTCAAGGTTCCGTCAAGTACCAATTGTGGAAGTTTTGCCCATCGATATCTCCATATCGTTGACAAAATACCAGTTCTTACAACATCTCGTATGGGCAAACACATGAGGATGATTTTTATAATATCGTCAGGAAGATTACTAATAGGATCAGAAGTTACAACAATAACATCAGTCATCTCTTGATCATTATTTATTCTTCTTTCACCTGCAATGGTTACACACTTAATCAAAGCTTTAAAGTCTGATAAAACAGACGAAAAAAATTGGGTATGATATATGAGTACTGATATATATATAAGCCACCGTAAATGTATGCAACATATTATAGGAAAGGAAGTAGCTTGAAGGAATTTAACAAGCAAGTAAACCAAAATATTATACATCAAAGATGCTAGAAACTAATACATACACTAGAAAAAGTAATTAAGGAGCAAATTGTTTACCCATGTTGTTCTAATGTCTCTTCCAACAGATTTTAATAACGAAGAAGACGAGGAGATTAAATTATTACGGATGTATACGATACGATTTCGAGTTATACTAGCATCAAATTCCAAAAATAGGCTTTTGGTGTATATACAGCCCAGAAACATATTTACGACCCTAGGAAGCTTTTATAACAAAAACCCTTAGCCCATGATTATTACATGGGCTTAGGATGTGTTTTTGTATACTTGATATTAGCCCATTCCTAGTGCATTAGAAATGACTTTTTGTTTTTGATTGAGATGGTATTTTTGAATGCGATGGTATGCAACTTGAGTTTGCACGGCATGGGGGCGTCATGTATTACCATGATAAGGAACTTATCACATTTACAAAGGACACCTGGTCGATTGGAAGATCTCCTCCTACACACTAAGGTTATCTCCGATCGAACATATCTCAACTTTTCATTCTCGCTCGTATAACTTTCATCATCTCGAGATACTCAGTTGTAAGCGTTTTCACTCCAGATGACGGTATTGTCTAGTATATTCAGAAGCAGGGCGTCTTGAGGAGGAATTCGAGAGTGAGGTGCATGTTGACTGCGCAGGTTTCTCTATAACTTGGCGTATTTAGCATCTAAACTGTCAAGTTACAAACGAATACATCGCCTCGTCTTCGGTGACAAGATGGTTGGTCAATATCAACGATTCTCATGGTGGAGCGGGATGTTTTTGCTCGGCATGGAAGGATATTCTACGTCACTTCTCTAGGGCCTTCATTCCCTTCTACCAAGACGACTACATCTCGGTGTTTGATGGGACTTCGGGTAGTGGTTCCATTCTTGTTTGTCGTGGTGAATCTCGTCCGAATCTAATTTTCATTGGTGGTATCACAATGGGCTTGTAACTTTCGTTGTGATGGACTACGTCAACTGATAGAGCATGAAATGTCTAACCAATGCAATCACTCGAACGATGGATCTTTGAAACTTCTCTTGGAGGTTTCTTGAGGGTAAACTATCTCTAGATGGTTGGTGATATGAAATCAGAAAAGGGTCAGACCCACATGGAGGGTTGCCTCTCGATATCACTCTAACGATCAATTCAATATTGGGGCAAAAACCCAAGGAGAATACTGATGAACGTAGTCCGACTGTAAATATGAACACTGTAGTCCTCAAAGTAATACCTCTTTAGAACAATAATATGGGTATAGCGAAAACCCAATATACATCAAGGGGCTTTTGTTGTATTCTCTGTCGAATGCTCGGGCAACCAGAAACCCAAATAAGAAGTGAGGTAACTTAGACCATTTATGGGTTTTAGTCATCGGCTCAGGGGATGATGTGACTTACATCCCATATTCTCACGAGTGGTTCATCATCATTGCCCTCGGCGGAATGCGCATGCCCCTATAGATCAGAATGAAAATTGAAAAACTATCACAGTCCTAAAAATATTACACTGGAAATCAAAAGGCTATCACACTAAAAAAACTAAAAGACTATAACACTGAATAAAAAACAAAAGAAACCTTCACAATGAAAAGCCAAAACTTATCACACTGAAAAACCAACGAACTAACACACTGAAAAACTAAACCATTATCACACCAGAAATCCAAAAGACTATCGCACTGAAAAAAGACCAAAAAAATCTCTACTTAGAAATCGAAAGCTAACACACTGAAAAACCGAAAAATGGTCACACTAAAAAACGAAAGACTGAAAAGATATAATCCAATATCTACCTATTATCTTTTATTTTTCTATGTATTACATCATTACACAAAACGATCGGTTTGTGTGTTCATGTGATACACAAAATCACATACTGAAAAGAGCATGACTAAAAGGGATTATTACATAATTTTGTGTGTTGCTGTAATACACAAATGAATTTTTTGTGTATTAGTTCAACACACAAAATAAAAAAAAAGGTTGGACAAAAAGATAATATATCAAGATAGTAAGAAATAAGTAAAAATAGGGTAATGCAATTAATAAAGAAAAAAATGATTTTGTTAAAGAAAAAAATGTTTTAGATTGATTCCATGATTTTTTGTGTTACAGGAATATATGAATATATTCTTGTATATTATAGGAACACATAAAACTGAATATCAAAATTTAGAAATAAAAAAAAAGTTTTTATAGATATGAACATGCACCGTCAAAAAATACAATTTTTTAATTTTTATGATTTTTTTTGAAATTAATTATTATGTAATATAAAAAAAAAAATCACGGACGCGCGTGTGTGGTGGAATTGTCAATTTTTTTGTGTTATAACAACACATAAAACGGAATATCGAAATTGAAAAATTAAAAATTTAAAAAAAAAATTGTAAAATCAAAAAAATAGGTAGACATATTGCCTCGTCCAAAATTACATATTTTTTATTTTTACGATTTTTTTGAATTAGTTATGAATTTTTTTTTTTAAATTTCACAGAAAAGCACGTGTGATGGAATTAGTTGGTGGTGACGAATTCAATTGGTGGTGGTTATGGACGAAGGTGGTGGCGATGGTTGTTGTGGTGGCGGGGGTAATGGGTGGTGGTGGTGGTGGGAGTGGGGTTGGGGGTGGAGGTGGTTTTAGTTGTGGCGGTGGGGGTGGGGTGGTGGGAGTGGTGGGGGGTGATGGGGTGAGGATGGTGATGGTGGAGGTGGTGGTAAAATAAATAAATAAATAAATATTATACATTAAATTATAAATTTAATAAAAATTAAATGATATATATGTATTTATATATAACTAATAGGTTTATGGGTATTTCTGTAATTTTCTAACTTTATGTTCTTAGTTAAGAACTAGTTGTAATTAATTAGAAATAATTTCATTTTTCGTGTAATTAATTGGACGTTGCACTTATTTTTTATACTTCTTTTACACAATTATTTTTTTATACCTACATAAATTGACTAAAACTATAATAAAAAAAAATAAAAAAATTAAGGGAAATAATTATAGCACTGTTTTTTTTTTTGGTCGGCTATTCCTTCTACTAGTGCGAAGTACAATAATTAGCCGATACCAAGTCTAGTAAAAGAACCAGAAATGTCATAAAATCTATCCGCAACATTTGCCGCTTGCCTAGCGTTACGCGCAGCACGATCAGCCAGACCATTATGTCTTCGCGGGAGATGCCTGAAAAACAGATTCCCCAGAACTGGCAATCTGTTTGATCTACTTGACATAAGGCCGGACCTTCCACCACGCAGCTGGCAACGACTTGATTCCTTGAATAAGATCAAGGTTGTCTGAACAGATAACAGCCTTACTCCCCTGATGGGCAAGACTCAGCTGAGCAGCTTTCAAGACTGCTATTGCTTCCCCTTCAGCTGCCGAATCTGTCCAGATTGGTTTGGAAAAGGTCACCCGTTGTCCTGAGATAGTCGCACGTTTCACTATCCCAATTCCACTAACCTCTGTCTTATCTTTAAAAGATGCATCGCAGGTATAAATAAAACTAGTGTTGACAAATTCAGCATCACCCCATGGATTGGGTTCAGGTACACCAGGGCCTACCAGCGGCACCAGTGGAGTAGGCTCCAGTGGCGAATCTAGATACATAAATGAGGACGGGCTTGAATAGTAAGAGATTCGAGGGAAACGTCCTCGATTTTTTTTTGGTATTTAATAAAAATCATATAATGATAAAAAATTCAAAATCAAGCTACATAATACCTATGTAATTAATAGGAGAATCTTAATAATACATTAAAAAAATTAACAAAATTTTAGAAAATACCTTATATCTTCTGATAATAAATTGTTAATATAGGTTGCGATTTTAAATTGTGTAAAAATTATGATGTAAGTAAATTATAATTTTAGAGTTAAAATTTATAAGTAAAGTTAAATGAATTAAAAATTTAATAATATATTGAATTCTAAAAAATTAAAAAAACTAAACTAATTTTTTTTTAAATAATTGAGGGTGGGCTTAAGCCCATCACTTGCATACACCCATCCGCCTCTGGTAGGCTCCCAGTTCTGTCCATAAAGGTCTTTCATACCTGCAAGGATAGAATTCACAACATTTTTGTATAGTATATAAATATATACCTAAAAAAAGTATAGTACATAAATATATTAAGTTTTTAATACAAAAATGCACGCAAATAGTTAAAGTTTACCTAAATCTTTTCCAAAAATAGTCATTCATAAAAATACTCTTATATAATATTTTTAATTATTTATTATTTAAATTTAATTACCTTATTACAATCTTCCATCACCACCAACACCACTCTATTACCACCCCTACCACTACCCCACCATCACACCACCACCACCACTACTACTACCTTACTACCATCCTATTACCACCACCACACCACCATACCACCACACCACCACACCACCACCCCCACTACCACCTCCCCTCACCACCACCACCACTACCACCACCCCAACCATCACCATCCCACCACCACCATGATTATCACCACCACCGCGTACTACTAATTTCATCACATACGCGCGTCCAATATTTTTTTAAATCATCATAACTAATTAAAAAATCATAAAAATAAAAAATTTACATTTTTAGACGAGGCAAATTAATATTTATGTGTATCATTATTTTTTGATTTTTTTAAAAAAAAATTGCAGACATGAAATTTATTGTTTTGAACAATGAAATAATTTTTTTACGAACAAGTTATTCATTGTTCTAAACAAGAACTTCATTCTTATAAATATTGTAACTATTCCGCATACATGAATTTTATTGTTCGGAATAAAAAATTAGTTTTTCGGAACAAGGATTCATTGTTAAAAACAAAATATTCACTCTTTCAAACAATGAATTCATTGTTTAAAACAATGAATTTCATGTTTGCGAAAATAAATTTATAAAAAATTAGACGTAAATAAAAAGTTGCCTCGTCCAAAGTTGCAAATTTTTAATTTTTCTGATTTTTTTTAGAATTAGTTATAATTTTTTTTAAGAAATTTTCCAAACGCGAGTGTGTGATGAAATTAGTAATAGGTGTTGATGGCAGCTGTAGCGGTGGTTGAAATTTTTTACATGATGATGGTGGTGGTGATTGTAGTGGTGGTTGTGATGATAATGGAGGTGCCTCATTATTTGTAAAAAATAGAATATTATATTAAAATAAATTGTAATTTATAAATATTTATTTTATTAAGTATTTTTTTTATAAAGTAAATTATTAAAGATGGTCTTTTAACTATTAGTTACTTTTATTAGTTTTATTTTTAAAGCAAAAACCCCCTCCTATATTCAAGGTGTGAATTATTTTGATAATTATTAACAATATTAGTACATCGCAAACATAAATTCAAAATCACTGACTTGAAAGTCTTTAATTTTGATCTATATAGAATCTCATTTAACCATCCAACTTTTACAATTTAGAAATACTTTATCATTGTAAAATATTGATATATATACTAATCAAAGAAAATTGCAAAGTTGTTTACGATCGCTCTATCTATTAGCAGTGGTGATCTTCTCTTCTCAATCCATAATAATGACTTGTGTATTTAGTGATGCGCATTGAAAATTGATTGATTCCTTTAGCAGTTTCAATCCCTTGTCAGGAATTGCAATAGTATTCAACACAATTATCATCTTCTTCAAAATTGGCGATTTTGCTAACAAGAGCTTCATAAGTTCCATTTCAGACTTGGTGCCAGTAATCCAACGTAGCTTCACCTCCACAAGATGATTTAATGTCATGTCCGAGTAGTCTTGCATTTTAAGGTATTCAACAACAACATTGGCATTATAAGCCACAGGATTTTGTTGAACCTAGGAGAAAACACACCAATACCAATTAATTATAAGCAATTTTTTGAGACATAATTTCATGGTAACTCACCGCAATATCGAGTGTCTGCAAGTTGGGTGAGCTTCTAATCAAGCAAAGAGTATATGAGAACAAGTCCACTTCATTTAAGCAAACTAACACTAACTTAACATCTTTTAGATGGAGTAGAGAAGTTTGAAGCCTAGTTGGGGACCCACCTACATCAAAGTACTTGAAAACCAAATGACGAACATTAGTAATAAAATTAAAGGGAAGTATAATTTCATTAAATTAAATTCATTTACTTTCATAGAATGACAATGTATGTGCAATTTCAAATCCTCAAGAGACGAAAGTCTATCGATTAGCTTATTATATGATGATCTTCCATTATTTGGAAAAAATCCTAATATAACAAGAGACCTTAGCTTAGGAGAATTGATTTCGAGGTTCTCATGACCGTGTACTAATTTCAATCCCAATAGCAAATGCTTTAGTAATGGGCAGAGGGAGATTAAACATCCAAGCACTTGATATGAAATCTGAATATCCAATCCCCCAGCTTTGTCAGACTTTTGAATCCTGTAAATGTAGATGGGAGTGTATTGATGAAGCAATTGCGAAGATGTAATATCCTTAACTGGGTAGAGAAAAACAATGATGATGGCAATTTGTAGCGTGTATCCCTTGACATGTCAAGATAAATTTCCTTAACCCCATTCCTTGATATGAATCTTATCAAGGAGTCAATCTCAGGGCAGCTCTTCAGCTGAGGAATGTGGAGGATAAACTTTGTGACTGGCCCTTGATGAAGAGCAAGAATCTGACAGACCATCATTGAAAATTTAGTCCTTACAAGTTCTTGGCTAATCATTGGTTGTTGCAAAATAGAAGTATCAAATATGAGTTGTGGAAGACTCCACCACTTATTCCTCCATTTACTTGAGAGTATACATGTGCGAGCAGCATCTCGTGTTGACATACACATTAAAATAGTTTCAATTATATTATCAGGAAGATTGCTAATCATATCCCCATCATGATAGTGCATTCTTAGATTATCATTAGCCATGGCATTGATCGGATTACCTAACAACAAAATAGCATTTCAAATTAATTGTTCTAATCAATGGAAACAAAAAAAAAATGCTGAAATACTGAATGAACAGCTATATAGAACTTGTTTGAATGATTCAGACTTAGTTTAAAATCTTCTATTAAGAGACAGTGTCTTAATGAATCAGATTCAGATCTCATTAAGTGCAAACAATAGGTTCAAACTAAGGTGTATTTGCACTCTACTAATCTAAGCATAACACAAGCATAACACAGTAAATTAATATGCTGATTTCGATTTTAGGCACATGTTTTTTTCTTCCTTTTAAAACGGGTAAATTTGCTAGTATCAATAAAACACAGGCTGCTTTAAATTTCTTCAAACCTAGGGCTATACTTGCTTTCAGACAATAACACAATACATTCAAGTTGCTGGATGCTGTAACGTTAAAATTGGTGACTAAGAAGATTGGATTGATTCTGCGTCTCATCATATACATATTATATATTACATACTATATTAGATTAGTCTTGTGTCATACCGTTATCCATAATTAATACTGCCGGTTTAACCTAGCCGACCTGAAAAATATTAAATCAAATTTCTCATATTAACATATTATATTATGTCCATGAATATATGGAATAATGAAAAATCAGATTTTGAGATTAAAAACGTAAATAGGTCAGTTCAGATCAATAAGTTAAAAGAAGGATGCGTAATAATACATAATATATCACTAAAAATTAGAAGATAAAACCTTAAAAGACTAACCGTTTGATTTCAGTCGAAGAAGTATGTTGACTTGACAAAATAAAATTATGTTATAATACAAATGGTATCAAATTTCCTTTAAATATCATAAATCTGGGCTTTTTTTCTAGATCTTATTTCCTTTTCTTCTTCTAATTTAGCCTAATACAATAGATTTGTGACATATTATATATATAAAGAACTATAAATTATGAAAAAAATTCCAAAACTTAAAATCTTAGTTTTAAAAAATTCCCATAATTTAAAATTTGATTCTGTAAATTTTCAATAATTCAGACTATTTTTTTTATAAAAAAGAAAATGAAAAAACAAAATATATGGGAAAAAAAATAGAGATTATTATCCAAAGGTCTTGAAATCACCGAGACCTAACAAGACCGCCTTTTTTGGCTCTTCTTACTAAAGACCACAAACTAATTTTAACACTAGAACCTAATTTCCCAATTACTTTCCTACCCTTTTTTATTTTCTATATATACTAAATATTATCATAATATCTTTTAAATTCTAAATTACATTTTCAGAAATATTTCTCTCTCTCTTTCTACCTCTCTCCTCACCTCTTACAATCAACGCCTCTCTTCTCCACTCCATAATATTCCTTCTTTCCATTGCTTCACTTGAAGCACGCAGCCACCAAGCAACCGAAGAAGAGAGCGCGGAGAAGAAGACCGTTGGCATGAACTTCGATGAATACCGCAGTGAAGGTGAAGATTTGACCGATCCGAAATAGAGTTTCGATCTAGGGTTCCGCCATGGAAGGAAGAAATTGATCTGCTGCACAATAATCTCTAAGATCGGATTTGAAATCCATGGATAAACGAAGTTGTTTTTGTGCTTATATTTGTGAAGAAGAAGCTTGGATCTCCGGTAGCAAGTCGATTCGAGATGCTCAGCAAGTTTATGTAGCAGATTTGTTCTTGATTCGTGTTTCTGTTTATTTTTTTGGTCTTTTGCGCTCAGAACTTTTGCGCTCAGAACTTTTGCACACAGAACTTTTTGCGCTCAACACTGTTGGCGATTAAAAATCTGGCGTTAATGGAACTTTTGCACTCAGACTCAGAACTTTTGCACTCAGACTCAGAACTTTTGCACTCAGACTCAGAACTTTTGCGCTCAACACTGTTGGCGATTAAAAATCTGGCGTTAATGGAACTTTTGCACTCAGACTCAGAACTTTTGCACTCATACTCAGAACTTTTGCACTCAAACTCAGAACTTTTGCACTCAGACTCAGAATTTTTTCACTCAGACTCAGAACTTTTGCGCTCAACACTGTTTGCGACCAAAAATCTGGCGTTAATGGAACTTTTGCACTCAGACTCAGAACTTTTGCACTCAGACTCAGAACTTTTGCACTCAGACTCAGAATTTTTTTCCCAGACTCAGAACTATTTTTCAGACTCAGAACTTTTTTCCACGCTCAGAACTTTTTCCGGCGGTGGCCGGAGGCGGCCGGCGGTGATCGGTGGTTGTGGTCGGAGCTGGAAAATATTTGATAATTAATGGAAGAGGAGAGAGAAAAAATGATAAAGGAGGAGAGAGATTAATGGTAATGGAGGAGAGAGAGTAATGGTAGTGGAGGAGAGAGAAATAATCTATTTTTTGTCTTATATGCACTAGAAGGGTAGTTATGACATTTGACATTTTATTGGCCTTTAAGAAGAATAGAGGAATTGACTAGCTCCTAAGTGGCACATTGATTTTTCTCAAGTCTCCTTGGATAATTGACCCAAAAAAATAATAGTTGGAGTGATGGAAATTAATTCGAGGTGTTTTATAGGAATGAAAAGGAAAAGACAAAATGTATGGGAAAAAAAATAATAATTGAGGTGAGGAAAATTAATTTTCTTGAACATTAATCCTTATATATAAAGAGATTCTAAAAATATAATACTACAACTATTACAATACACACAAAAATAAAGGAGTACCCGCGTTGAAAAAATATCTCGGGAGTACCAATATCTCTAACAATCGTATTCTTTTATTTATGTCAAAACCGATTTGACTAATCGTGAAAAATAAAGTATTTTTTTTTATAAATTTCTTAGTAATCTATATTCTGTTTTCTTTATTTTATTCTCTATAATCTATTTTATACAAATAGTTTTCCATCCTTTCTAAAATAGTTTTTTTTAATTCTCTTTAGAATTGTTTTTCTATTCCTTTTAAAATAGTTTATTTATCCATTCTATCAAGAATAGGTTTTCCTCTTCTCTAAAAATACAAGTGACAAAGTCACTATTTATAAATACAATGTCAAGACAAAATACTGTCACACAAATGCTCATGAATGGATGGTGATAAATGTTCTTCAATGCTCATTTAAGATAGTTGTTTTATTGACCAAACTTTGGTAACTCCCATATCATCTGAAATAAAGAGTCATTAATCTACAATCAAAAGTCATTAACTTGTCATCAAATGTAGGAGATAATTTTTAATGGTTTTTTCTCAAATTATAATGTGGGACTATTAGTACACACATAGTATTTTCCACTTCTCTCAAGAGCATTAAAGAATTAATAAAATAAATTGTCTTTATTTAATAATTTCAACAATACCCCCCCTCAGGTTCTCTGGGAGAGACGGCGAACATGTTTCCATAAATACTAGAATTTGGGTGAATTGTACTTAAGTGTCAATATCTTTCGATTTGAAATTGACACGTAGTGAAGTGAGGCAACCACCAAATTCTTGTCAAGTGAACGTACTCTTGAATTTGACGGTTTTCGATCGAGACCCTGACAACACATACTCTACCCAACTGATAGTTACAGATTCCTCAAACATCAGTGTTTCCTTACATATAGGTGATCTCCAAGAGTATCTAGCCTCATTATCCGACCCTTTTCGGATTTCGAGATCATTAAGAACAATAAATCCCAGCCTCATTATGTGTCTCACTAATTCATCAAGTTCTTTCTCTTTAGGACTATCCTTACGACTATGAATCTGTGATGTGCCTAACAACTCATCCCTTGGGAACATCAAGGACGTCTTTTTGAAGTCGTATCTCAATCACGACGGTGAATTCATTAAGTCCTTATCAAGGGACCACCATTTGATGACTATGAATTCATTAAGAGTTATAAAATCATCCTTAAATTCTTTCAAGAGCAACAAGCCCCTGTTAGTGAAATCATCAAGTCCTTCTAAATAGGACCACCACTACAGCTATGAATTTATTAAGTAAGAACAATTCACAACAATCTCAACAGTGAATTCATCAAGTCTGTCTAAATAGGACAACCACACATAGATGAATTCATTAACTTTGAGAAATATACAACAACCTCAACGGTTAATTCATCAAATCCGTCTCAACAGGACCACCACGCATGACTATGAATTCATTACATTTTAATTTTCTCATGTATGCTTAATTTACACTATATGGATAGGAAGTTAGTGCATCATATAGACTTATTAGTCATAGGTTCCCCATTAATGGGTTCTAGTCCTATCACTCAATGTTTCCAGGATTACTCTCCCGATTAAGTTTTTTAGTAACGAATCAACCATTTATTTCATCATTTATATGGATCCCAGTTTGCGTAACAAAAAAACCTTCTAGAACTATATGAGTCATTTTAAAACGCAGATCTAGATCAATAGTACCTCTCTCGTACTTTATTAAAAGAGAGAATAACACAGTGGTCACAAATTGAGGCTCTTTACAATATGGACAATGCCAAGTTAAGTATAGTTTATTAAGAACATCATAATCCTTATAATAATTTCATATTAATTAAGGGGTATACACCCCCCCCCCACAATTCGCATATTCATGAATACTAGTCTTATAAGGAATTTTATCAAACATTATATCAACGAAGTCAAACCTTTCCAACTAAGTGAGACTAACTAAGTCAAATTCCATTATTTACTCAAATGAATTTTATCCTTAAGATCCGTTTTCTCCACCTCTTTTATTTACAGATAAAAGACTGAAATCAGTAAGTCCCATGAAAGAGAGTACCAAAAGATGATCATGTCATACACCTATTGCAAAAAGTGTAACTCAATTTTATTAGCAAGGCGCCCGTTTAAAAACACAAAATGATTTCCTCAGTTTTCATACTTTCTCCCCTTAATCCAAAACCACCAACCCTTCATGTTGCACCATATAGATATCTTCACATGGATCTTCATTCACACATAGATTTAATATCCAATTTATATATATTCATGTTTGTGAATGATATCTAGTGCAATAAGAGTTACATAGTGTTAATATAAGGGGTCAAAGTAATCCTTAAACGTATATAAACGAGGAAACTCAAGGACTTATCCTTGAGTCGATCCACTTTTCGACTTGTATGACACTAATTAAATCTTGTTGGGTCATTTACCGGTGACATATTTCTTCTCATCGGAATCATCACCCACGTGCCTTTTCTAAACCGTTTCACATATAGTCTTTGTTGACTTCTCAACGACACAAAAATAAAAGGTGGGGTTCATCACATTATCTAGGATCTTTACCTAACCACTGAATTAGCTTTCTTGAACCCAACTTCGAGAACCAGAAACCTAACATATAGCTCTTTGGTAAATTCTCCATTTGCCTCAATGACGGGGAGTACCTCGAGAACAACAAGGTATACTTCATTTTTGTACACTTCTCATATCCACAGTCAACACGTCTTGAATTCAAGATTAGATTAGCTTCGCAATGTAAGAAGGATTGGGACTTTACTCAGTTCACCAAGGAAGCTATAGATTGTTCATCGAACCTTACTAGTATCCAAAGATCCATTTAACTACTCTCTATTGGTTTAATCAGTTCTCGATTACATAGCAAAGAATCAAAAGGTCTTTAAGGTTGTAATTTAGGCTTAGGGACGGTATGATAGTATATTTGGATAATTTAGAGTGAGCTTTTGGCTCTCTCCTCACTAGCCATCAACGAATCGCCCTAGAGCTTGAGTTACTCTCATAAAACGTTTCTCACTCAACCCAATGAATTCCTTGATGCAAAATTTAGCATCCCCAATAACCCAATTAAAGCATAAAGATGTTCACATAAAAATTCCACTTTGCCGGTCCGAATATATATATTCTTTTCAAATCATTTTCTTTGGTATAGCTATGACTCCCTTTTAATGTTGAGATATCACGCTATTTTTGTCATACATATATATTTATTTTTATGCCCTTGTTGGCAAATTTAGCTCGTAGCTTCTTTTTCATTCACTATTACCCCGGCAAAGGGTTACAATATAATCTTGTGAATCATCATCAATATAATAACAGAGCACAATTAATAAGCTCAAAATCCCATCCCAATAATATTTCCCATAATGGTGGACCCACCACCCAAAACTCAAGCTCTAAAACCATTGTCTATGCATTGCGATTCGAGTGCGGGTCATATGGAAAAGTCCTATAATCTAAAGGGATATGGATTATAATGTGTTTCAACAATAAAAAGCTTCAGAAAGGCTAGAAGGGGCTGAGAAGGATATAGCATATAAAATCAAATAACAAGGTGAGACGGTATAAAAAGGCTTCAAGTGGCTTCAATATGAAAGAACTGCCTTAATCACTTTCTACACCATGCAATTTCGTTATTCTCTTACCTTTAGCACGTTCATCAAATGGGTTTGTCAACTAGCTTGGATCTCACGGCCTACAAACCACTCAAGGCTCCCTGAGATCGAACATACTTTCTATCGCATTGGTAACTAATCTTTTCTTTACTATCAATGTGTGTTTTCCTGCAAATACTCAAAGCATACAAAATAAAATAGCTCATAAACATACTACTTCCTATCATTAACTTACTGAGCTTATGCTTTAAATCTATTAAACACACTTTACATACATCTAATCCTTCTCATAAAATTTTAATTTTACCTAAAAACAGAAAATGGAGATGAGAGACAACGAATCCCCACACCCCAAACTCAAAAATGAGTCGTGTCCCCACGACTCGAAAAGACTCGAAAATAAAATAAAAGAAATTAAAATTTTACAGATATTGCAAATATAGAAAAGGTAAGGAACAAAAAAAAACATACTCTTCGAGGCTATTTACCTCGCCTAATCAATACCCGGAATAGGGTGTAGTACTTTCATGTATGTAATTTTAATATATCACCAATTTCGCTTTCCCTTACATCGTCTTATGCTCCATCTCAATCAATCACACTCTAGAAATCTCTTGTTTATCTTCTTCCAACTTTGCTCTCTAATATTCTCTCATGTGATAGTGTTCATCCAGGAACATGTTTTGAACACAGCTACTAGCGTCCCAGAAGCATTTTATTCATCTTGGGTAGATGGATCTTGATAGGAAGAGGTTATGGTGTCTTCTCTATGAAAGTTGAAACCTTTTTGCTCTTTTGAATTCACCACTGCATGCTTTCCTCTACTTACTTGATCCGATTTACCTTGTAATTTATTCCCGATCTAGTACCCATCTCAATTGAAATCTTCAAGAGCTTACCCAATACCTTGCTTTGATTATTCATATCCCTTAACACTTGATAATATCTCTATTCTCTTCATCATCTCTTTTGACCCCCAATTCAAAGCTTTGAACACTCTTGAAATTTGTAACTCTTGATCATAGGTGGAACAAGCTTTATTTGGGTTAGGAAAGGTGTTAGGATGACAAATCTCCATGTGGGTATGATAGAATCACGGTTTGGTGATGTGGCTTTAAGGATTTTTAGAAGAAGATTTTGAAATTCATGGTTTTGATTCTTGGTTTCTAGGTGTTTTGATATGAATTGGGTGATTGAATCTTCTTTGTAATGATGTAGGGAAGGATTTGGATGAGAATTCATGGTGATTTGGTAGTGTTTTGATGTTAGGTGGAGGTTTGTATGAGCTTTAATGGAGTTGGGAGTGATTTGGAGAAGAAAGAGAGGCTTGAGGTTTATGAAATTCGGAATTATAAGCATTATACCTCTTTTATAAGCCTAAATCCACACTTTTCTCTCTCCAATCGGCAACCTGCGGTGCACCGGAAGTTTTGGTGCGGTATACCGCAGCTTCTGTTGCTCCAAAAAAAATTCGTCTCGTCAATAAACACGCGCCACATACCCGTGACACAGGTTTTTGCACCTCGCGGTACACCACGCATATGGTCTGGTATACCGGACCCATCGATGTGATTTTTTTTCGTCTCGGCAATAAAACCGAGCTTCCTACCCGTGACACGGGTTTTTTCTCTCTGCGGTACACCGGGGCTGAGGTCCGGTATACCGCACCGATGGTTCAACCTTTCCGAAAAAATTTGTTTTCTCCTCCCGAACTCGATTTCTCCAATACCTAACATCCAAAAACACTAATAACTTTCTCAAATACGCAATATCAACTAAAAATAACTAAACTAAACTAAAACTAAAACATAAAAACATAAAAAATTACTATGGGATGTTTCCCAAAGGGCACTTTTGTTTAACGTCTTTCAAAGTTAGACGAGTTACCTCGGTTATTTCTTTTTATAGCCTCCCCAGCAGTGAGTGAGATGATTAACACTTACCAACTCGAGCTTGCAACCTTTGATAGCTTTTATTTCGACCACTTCTTCTGAGATAATTTGCGTGATAATGTATGGTCCCTTCCAAGAACTGTTATGTTTGGGATTGGGAGGTTTCCATGCCACCTCGTCTCCTACCCCAAACTCAATCTTTTCTCCATGGTTTCATGGAGACTTTAAGGTTCTGACTTCTTGGTTACCGCTCTGATTGGATATAGTTCTTTTGACTTCTTTTTCCTCTTCTTTCCCGAAACATAGAATGTTTCAGAATCATTTTCAATACTAAGAGTCACGGTTCCTTCATTCACATTCACTATAGTATCGCTGGTGGCTAGGAATGGACGCCCAAGAATGAATGGGACGTTCTTATCTACTATATAGTCAAGAATGATAAAGTCCATGGGAATAACAAGGTTACCTACTTGGACGAGTACATCCTCTATTACTCCCCACGGATTTGATGTTGATTGATCCGCAAGTTGTAAGATTACGGATGTCGGTTTCGCATCACTAATACCAATTTTCTTGAATATACTTTTGGGCATGATATTCACACTTGCCCCTAAATCACACATGGCTTTTCCATAATATATCCCACCTATTCTGATTGGGAGGTTAAACTCTCCAGGATCTTTATGCTTTGGTGGTAATCTTCATTGAACTCATGCTGATACCCCTTCATTGATTGCTACAGACTTGGCTCTTGTGAATCTTTTCTTATTGGAGAGTGCCTCCATAAAGAATAGATCATAGTTTCTCCTTCCTTCCATAGCTTCGAGTAAAAGGACGTTAATTTTCACTTGTTTTAACGCCTCTATACACTTCTGATGTTGCTCCGCGGGTTAATGGAAATATATGGGTGTTTGTCTTAATCTACTTCTCTCTTCAATTCTTGGTTCATCAACCAGTCTTGGCTTCTTAATCTCATTGTGTTCAACTTCTTCAACCCAATCTTCAACAATTATATCATCTAAGTTCATCCTATCTACGTTTGACGTGTTTGGAAGGACATCTATTTTTGATGGAGATGGTAGCGTTTCCTTCATCTTTTCAGCTTGAAGACTAATAGTTTTAACCTTGTCGTCAACGTATTAGATCTTCTTCATGTTAGATGTTGTATCTTGGTTCAATTGTAGGAGTTGACTTTGCATTTGTTCTATGATTGTAGTGAGGCGCATTACATTCTTCTCTAAAAGTTGATTATGTTGTTTCAAATCTTGATTTTGTTGTTGCAGGCTTTGCACTACTGATGCATCGATCTTTGATTCAAGTCTTCTCATATTATCCTTCAAGAAGTTGATCAATTGACTAATAGTCTCTTTTATTTCAGTGATTTCTTCTTGAGGACGTGATTGAGCTTGACTTACATTATGCACATTGTAGCTCGTTGGTTGATTAGCTTGATTTTCATAGGCTTGTTCTTGTAGGTATAACTGTTGAGGTGGCTTTGGGATCTTAACGGTTATAGCGAGTTGTTGTATTTGATCTTGCAAGCTTGAAATCCTCGCCTCTTTTTCTTTGTTAGTGGTAGGAGTTTGTTCTTGTGGCCAACTTATGTTGTTTTCAATGATTGTTTCCATACCACTTTTTGCTTCTTTTGGATCCATAGAGACAAAATTTACCACAACCCATATTATCTGCTCTCAGCCTTGACTCTCTATCGAGTCCATTATAGAACATGGATAATTGTAATTGTGGTGTGTATCCATGTAGTGGACATCTTGCCAACATCTTTTGAAATCTCGTCCATGCTTCGCCAACACTCTCTCCGGCTTCTTGTAAGAAATTCATAGACTCCAATAGTTCCTTCACTCGCATACTTGTAGGATAAAATTTATCAAGGAATCTTTCTTGAAGCTTGTCCCAATTGGTTATTAGCTCGGGAGGTTGATCATTGAACCAATCGCTTGCTTTCCCGGTCAAGAAAAATTGAAACATTAAATAATACATCTGTTCTTGCGTAACACCTTCATTAATGTAGGCATCGCAGAATTGCATGAATTTCTGAACAGATCTGATCGGATCTTGATTTGTATCACCATTAAATTTCCCATAGCTCGCGAATTGATTAATTAAATCAGGATCAGGCTTGAATCTAACGGCTTGGATAGTTGGGACGCGAATCCCAATGCGTTGAACTCGAAATTTACAAGGAAAACCTAGCTCTAACCGTTGATTATCCATCTAAAATCCTGAGAAAGACTCAAACAAAAAGAAAACGTAAAACTGAAAACAAATAAAAACTTCTACACTAAATAAACACAAGATAGATTTAACGTAAAGATAAATCCCCGGCAGCGGCGCCAAAAACTTGGTGGGGGCAAAGGTATGATAAAATAATAGATAAATAAAGTTAATAATAAAGGCTACACACCCTTGAGAACCACGGAACTCACTGCAAGTATCACAGATCGTTTGTAAGTTTTAATGATAAGTCAAGTTCGTTCTCAGGGATTGTATCCGTTAGATCTACTTATATTTAACAAGCGTAGATGAATTTATATGTTTAGAATAAGATATAAAAAGGATGAATAATTATCTGATATGAAATAAGTAAATATAAATGCAGATAAATATATATGAATGTAAGTCTAATAGATTAGGATTAATATTATGATTCTATTTTACTAACTTGTTATTCTAACCTGTCACAGATTAAGCATTATATATTAACCAGGATTCTAAATTCTACCTAGCCTCTATTAGGCTTAGGAGCAACCTCTCCACTACTAGGGATTCCTAAGTAATGATTGGTGATTAAATCAAACCTTTATGGCTATCTAGTTAGGCAAAGGATCAAAACTAGACGATTATGTGGTGTTGTCAATAACTAAGAATAATCCTAAGATTGGCCAAATCTAGGGTTGTAACAATAAGTCAAAACACATAATAACAATATACGTCAAGCTCAATCAATTAAAATAACAAATAGCATTAATGAATTTAAAGACAAAATAATAACCCAACAATTAAAAGTAAAACTTACAGAATAAAAGCTTAGAAATATGGTTTAGCATAAATCTATAGCTAATTACCCTAAATATAGAGAAGGTGAGATGTAGAAGAGGAGTTTGTCACTCTCCAACTTCTTCTTGTCTTCCTCTATAGGTCAGTTTGCTTCTTGGATGAATAGCTTGATACTAAGGATGAATATTTAATTTAAAGGACTAAGCTATTATTTGAAAGTGAGAAAATACAAGTAAGGACTAAGCCTAAGCTTGAAACTGAGCAAGGACATGTTTACAATGGTAAGAGGGTATATTTATAGGTGTCTTGGAAGCCCTAATTCGTTTTCTTTAAGGAGAAGTAAGTGGTGGACTCCAAGCCCAACTCTAATTCGTATGGAAATAAAGATAATTACTGCTGACTTGTTTTAATCATATCTTCTTCGTTATTGGTCGGTTTTTAGCCCATAAGATACCAAAAGAATCCTCACAGAATTATCTACGTCCTTATGAAAGGAATCTTCCAAAATCGGCTCGGTTTTGGAGTTATAACCACTTCTTTAGACGTAGCTGCAGAAATTCAGATTTAAGGCAGCTTTTCCTTTTCCATAATTTTAGCTTTTCTTTCCTTATCTCCAATTACCATACTTATCTCTTTCCATATCTTGTAGTCTTTGACTTGGACTCTATTTAATATCCATAATTATCTTTAAAGCTTCACACTAAATAAATAATTAAACCCAATATGCTCTAAAAATAATAATTTACTAAATCAAGACTCAGAATAGGAAAGTGCACTATTTCTCAAAAAATTCGATTAAATGACTTCCTAAATCACTAAAAATGATGTCTCATCCTAACATAAATCTATAAAAAATGAGGAGACATCAATCAGATATTCATATTTATACTGAAGACAAATTTGTATGTGCTAGTGAATGTTGTTACCGATGGGAATCGGATCCCAAGATTAGAGAATGTACCACCTGGGGAAAATCCAATCAATCCAAATCTAATTCCCTATATGTGAAACCATAAGTAACAGGTAAATCAAATTAACTTGTTCATTATTGATATTGTTACTCATCTTGCACGTGATTTTTTCATCACCACGACTCAATTTGCATTCCTCATTAGGCTCGTGATCATTGTTGGGTACTTCAAATTGAACATTGAATGTGGTACACTCGCGAAACGTACCACCGAATCAAATATCTCTTGTGCTAAATCTATCTCCTCCTCTTGTAAAACAAAATTCAAGAAAATAATTTTTTTTACTTACATCCGCGGTTCGAACGTTCCTAAAAGTTGCGGGTGCAAGGAAGCGGTTCCATACTCGTGCTTTGGATTGAAGATACTTGTAGAGTCAAGGTTCCTTCAACTATATCTTACTCTTCTGAACCATCTCTTTAGACAAAACCGCTTCTTGATAATTGTATGATCGAACTAATTTTTTGAACTCGAAGTGGCTCCCAAGCTCTTCAACTTTGAAACTTCTCTGGAAATGGAACTTGACCCTCGCTATCTCGGCTAAAGAGGCCCATACAGAACTCGAATACTCACTCTATACATAATCTCGATTACCTCATTTTTAGGTCCATCCCAATCTATCACCCAACTCTAAAAATATTCTATACATATATTCTCTAACTCCTCGTTCAAATACTCTTTCATGTGATGGGGTTAATTATGACATCTTTTCTTTAATGATAGCTAATAAGCGCTTAGATGTTTTGCTCGTCAAGGCTATCTTAATATTGACTTGTAACAGTTGTGGTATTCTCGGTTGTGAAATAAAATATTTGTGCTCTTGAGGACTCGAACTCACCATCACCGGTTCTTCTCTTATCACTTGACTCGAAACACCCTTTCTTTATCCCCCAAATTTACACAATTATTGCGGTTCTTCCTTGTTTCACTTGGTTCTTTCTCTTGATTCTTTTCCATCTCCTTAGCTCTTGCTAATGTCTTCTTTCTAGTCGTCAATTTAATTTATCTCCAACTTAAAATTGCACCACTCTTGAAATTACCCCTTTATTTTAGGTTAATAAGGTATTATATGGGTTAGGAATGGTGTTGGGGTCATTTTTTGCAAAGTGGGTATGATGGAAGAGGATTTAAGAAATTCGGAAAGAGTTTTTAGAATATTTTTGGATTAAATCTTGATTTCTAGGTGTTTAAGAATGATTTGGGTGGTGAACATTTGTGTCTTAGAGTGGAAAGATTAATTTGGATATGAATTTATGGTGTTTTGGTAGTGTTTTGATATGTGGTGAAGATGTGTTGAAGTTTTAATGGAGATTGGGTGTTTGGAGAAGAAGAAGGCTTAAGGATTTGGAAGTGTGTATAGAGTAAACCTCTTCTCGTAGTTGTTCAACGTGGTTCTACTTTTTAACATTTGGTTCACATGGTGTACCACGGTCTGCATACTTCCTATACCGTTATATGGTAGTCGCGATGCTTGATACAACGTTCCACCAATTTGTGCTTGCGATATACCGCATGTTTCCGTAGTACCGCGCCTACTCCTTGCTCTCGACCCCTATACTGTATTCGTAATTAAATAAGGACTATGGTGACAGTAGAGATCGTGTGGTGCACCGCGTGAAGCTGTGGTGTATCGCAAAGGCTCTTGACCAACGCCAATAAATTCATTAAGAATACATACCCGTTGAGGCGGTCTCCTTCTTTTTACCCCAAACTCAAATTCCGGAATGCATACACATAAAAAACACTATAAACCTTCGCATTAAACACAGTATTCACTAAAAATTTCAGATATTAAAAAATTTACACTATTAAAAACGACCAAATGCATGAAACTAAAAAAAATTGTGAGTTATGTCTCGTAAGCACATTTATTTTATGTCTTTCATAGTTTGATGTTGTTACCAAATTACTTCTTCTTTATATAGCCTCCCCAAAAATGGGTGAGGATATTCACATCTACCAATCGGATCTTGAAACACTTCTTCTTGCGTACCTCAATCACCTTCGCCTAAAGAACTCGAGTGACTACGAACGACCCCATCAAAGAATTCTTGTATCCCCGTGGTCTTTTCTCGGGTTTGGGAGCTTTCCATGCTACTTCGTCTTCCACTCAAACTCATCTTCTTCTTTATTTTTCACAGTTTCTTGAGGGCTCTTAGCAATGAATCTTTGGTCACACTTGGATTGTTGGGACTTCTTGTGACTCCTTTTTCTTTGTCTTTCCTGAAACATAGAATGTTAGGGACCCATCTTCAATGCGGAGAGTCACAGAACCCTCGTTCGCATCCATTAAGGTGTAGCTTGTAGAAAAAAATGTATTCCAAAGTATGAACAAGATGTTCTTATCTACAACATTCTGAAGAATAACGAAATCAGTGGGAATAGCTAGATTACCTTTGTGGATGAGCACGTCCTCGATGATTCCACCATATTTGTTTTTGATCGATCTGCCAATTGCAAGATGACGAATGTTGGTTTGACATCTCCAATTCCCAACTTCTCGACTATACTCTTCAGCACACGATTTTCACTCGAACCCAAGTCACACATCGTCTTTCCTTTAAAGTACCACCTATTACGATTGGGAGGTTGAAACCTCCAGGATATTGAATCTTTTGTGGTAGCTTTTGCTGATCTCGCACCGATACTCCTCCAGTTAGAGCAAGTGTCTTATACTCTGTAAATTTATTCTTCTTGGAGAGTGTCTCCTTGAAGAATTGATATTGTTTTGGCTCTTTCTCGACGGTTTCAAGTAGTGGGACAATGATTGTCACTTGTTTCGACGTTTCTATGAACTTTTTGTACTCGGTATCACCAATTGGGTATATAATACGTAGTGGATATGGTGGCTATAAATGGAAATATGGTGGTGGCGTTTCCTCCTTACTCTTCTCTTGAACCCTCATTGCAACAACTACCTCTTTTAGTTTCTCAACCCTATCTTCCTCAACCCAAAATTTAATAATCACATCATCTAAGTTTAGATTGGTTGGCTTATTCTTCCTTGGAATCTCTACTACAATAGATGCAACTGGTGGCGACTCGACAATCTTCTCAACCTGAAGGCTGATAGACTTACATGAATCGAACCCAACAATACTATCACTGTTTTGAATAGCCTTCACCTTAGTACTTGTACCTTGTCCAATTTGCATAGGAGGAGCTTGTGGACGGTTTTAAGGTTAGTTGTCAAATCTGGAAGAATTGGTTCCCCAATATCTTATACAAAGCAAAATTCTTGTTGAACCTCTCATTATTTGCTTGCATGTTTTCTTGCTTCATCGCTGTGAATGAGTGTAGTGTCTGTTGAAGCTAGTTGATGGATCCTTTTTGTAGATGAGCATGCAATTCTTTTTGAGAAAGACTATCGGCATAAGCCTCATAAACAAGCTGCAGTGGAACTGACTTGACATAGCTTTGTCCCCCTTGATACAGATTTTGGGACCTATGCTGGAAGTTCATATTTTGAGGTCGTGGTTGATACGAATTACCTTGATTCACGACTCCGTTTGAATTTGACCATTGAAGGCCCATATGATTGTGATTCCCATGTTGATACCTAACCTTTGGTGTTTCCGTCGATAAAATAGAATGTCAACGCTTGACATGAATACACCTCCGTAGAATATATATTGTAGGTAGCAAGAGTATAGTAAGTAGGATTTCGTTTTCGATAGAGATCACTGCGATAAATGTATTTTATTATAGCAAAAGTGAAAGGTTTGTAATCTAATAAAGAAATAAATAAAAGAAACTATAAATAATTGTTTGTTTGGTTTTCAAGTTATCAACTAAAGGTAATATGAAAATGGAAGACAAGTAGACAAGTAATATCAATGGAACTAATGATTAAACTAGAATTGAAATAATCAAGGAATAAAATATTAATTAACTTGATTAAAGAAGATTCTTGAGGATTTTTCTAAATAAATTCATATACCGTTAAATAATTTTGTTATTCTATAAGGGCGAATTGGTTTTAATATTCACATTAGTAGGGAATCTAAGCCACTCTATCCCCTATTCGGGCACCTAGAGCATCTACCTTACACACCCTCCGGTTATCCGATGTATTTAAGTACATTACCCAAAGACTACCTTGTGTGCAATGAACTCACTCATCCAAGGCATTAGACGTTCAAATACTAAGTTAGAAACCTCACCTCAAACAAGTGTTAACTAAGTTACTAGAGCTACTGCTACTTAGGCAGAGCACATGAGTAATTAACATAAATATAATAAAAATGGAACTAAAATTAATTCATAACCAAATTTAATTAAACATTCAACAATATCCCAAATGAAATAACATCATCAAAGAACTAAGCATAATCCATTACAAAAGCATCCTCAAGCATAAAGAGTTTTAGCTTATAATCAAATTAATACTAAATAAATGAAAAATAATTAAAACTAATGACATAATTATGTTTACAACTAGAATTAAGATAGAGTTACTAGTTACAAGAAGTGGAAATGGTGAAGGATTGAAGCTGAAATGAAAGGTTCATGGACAAACCCTTGTTTCTTCTCTTCTGTTTTTCTCCCATTCTCAACCTGATATTTTGAAATGTGGATAAAGTGTAAGATCTCATTTGGGGGATGGAAAATGGCTTATAAACCTTCTAATTTCGTTGGGCCTCCTTATTATTAGGAAATTAGGTTAACATGAAGTCCAATGCGTTTTTGGTGCAGCAAGTCTCAGGTTCGAGCCACGGGAATGGATTCTGACATAACTTCTTCATCTTAACTCGGACTTGCCACATGACCGTGACTCCAAGCTATTCCCAACCAACTAGGGATAAGGTACATAACTCTTCATAAAATTATCATGGTGACTCCATCTTTATGGTGTAAGATTACTCCAATAATCACTCTAACTTCAAGTAGTGGCTTTTAGCTTCATTTCCTCTTTGACTTGGAGTTTCTCTTCATATTTGGACTTATTATCTTAATTTTGGACCCTTGTATCAAGTATGTACCTAAACTACACAATAAACACACCATTAAAGCACAAAAATCTCTATAAACAACAAATAGTCCAAAAGAAGAAGGAAAAGTGCAATATAGAAAAATATGGAGAAAATCCCTCACTTAGTCCCAATAAACTTCTAAAACAATGTCTTTATTGTGGATGTATTTGTCACAAAATTAGATACATCAATACCCAAAATTACCCGATTAGTAATTTCCTTGATTCGACACAAAAAAGACATACTCCATATTCCCTTGGCACTCTTCCCAAAATATATGATCAGTAACTCCACAACGCGTACATCCCTGTACCTCTTGAACTATCTTATCTTTGGATTGTCTCCCTTGCAGACCTTCTTTCACAACTAGTGCCAACGGCTTCATCTAATATTCTAACGAAGAAAACTTAGTATCTAAGAAGTGTCATTGTCTAATAGTAATGTACCTCGTGTAGCATTAGTAATAGGAGTTCACGATGGCGACCAACTCTTTTCAGTATCTACAATATTTTCCATACCAATCGATGTCTCATTAAGATCCATGGACACAAAACCACCCCTTCCAAGATTATCTACCTTCAACCGTGAATGTTAGTCAAGTCCTTGATAAAACATTACTAATTAATGTTTGGGGATGTAAATATGAATTGGACATTTAGCTAAACTCTATCGAAATCTCGTCCATGTCTCGTCTATGCTTTCTCCTTCGTCTTGAAAGAATTTTGCAAGTTCCATTTGATCCTTCATTCTCATGATTTGTGGATAAACCGATCAAGGAATTTTGCTTGCAGTTTGTCCCATGACGTAATCTATTCAGATGGTTGGGGATCCAACCACTAGCTCGCATCTTTGGTCAAGAAAACTGAAACATGAAGTAGTACATTTTCTTGCGAAACCCTTACGGTTGAACAAAAAATTAAAAATTGGTCTCCTTGTCCAGGAAGACTTTGCTCTCTACGTGCATTGTTTGTATTGTTAGGTGGACCTCCACCATTACCTCCTACTTGTGGTTGCACTCTTGGAGGAATTAGATTTGGATTGATTGGATTTTCCCTAGGTGTTATATTCTCTACACTTGAGATTAGATTCCCATCAAATTCTACATTCACTATCGCATTCAAATTTTCCATATCTTCTTGCTTCTTTCTTTCTCTCTCACATTTTCTTTTGAGCCCGAAGTAGCTTCTCGGGATCCGAGATCATACTCCAAACCTAAGAATTTGTAAAGAGGTAAAAACAAAAATAAGTGTAAAACCAAAAAACAACTAACTCTACTGCACTTAACAAAAGCACAATGATTTTCGTTATAGTCCCTGGCAAAAACGCCAAAAACTTGTCGTCTACCAAGGTGTGACAAAAATAGATAACGAAATAAACACCTGGAGAGATCAATCCCTACAAGTGCATGAACCATTAGCAAGTAATAAAGTAAGTAAAAATAGCATTCTCCATAGGGACTAAAGTCGTTAGTTTCAAACTCGTGTTCTTAAAAAGTTTAGACGATTAAGTTGTTATAACTAAAAGACAAAATAAAATAGAAATTTTTATTTGGTTTCCTTTTAAACTAAGATCAAAGAATTAAAAATAATTGATTAACTACCAAATCAAGTAAATATAATACGAAGAATGACATAACATAGTATAGCTCAAGTTGCAAGTAATCCCCTATCGTGACAGTCATTATTTCCAACATAAGGATGAATATTGGGCAATTCTCGTTAATCAGGATTCTAACTTCCTTTTAACTCCCATAGGGTAGCTTAGAGGCTGCCTAAATATTACTAGAGCCCTCAGTGAGATTATTTTATGCAAAATCTTGGCTCTAGAAAATACTTAACCTATGTGATTATCCGGCCAGGCAAACCTATCATGATTACTACTGCACACCAGATGAATATGAACCAGAGTAGTTACTAAACCGTCCGATAGGTGGCAATTTAATATACTAAGGTCAATCTATAGTTGATCAAGTTATAAAAACATAAATTTATTCAATTCATATGCAACAAATTAAAGAACCCAATTAAATTAAATTTAACATATCCTAAATAACATTAAAAACAAAACAATCGTCATCCAAGGTTCATACAATTATGCAACTCAAGTCATAAGGAATTTATTTCATAATTAAAGATATAAAACTAACTGGTAAAAAGATTAGAATAATGTTTAAGACAAGAAACTAATACTAACTACCCTAATGATAGAGGTGGAATAGTGTAGAAGTGGTCCAGTAGGGCTTCAGCTTCTATTTCTTCTTCTTTAGGCGTGTGACTTGACTTCTGATTAATAAGGATTGAACAAGGACCCTTTTATAATAATAAAAACTGATATATATATATATATATATATATATATATATACATACTAGGAAATGTCCCGTACCTGAAGGTACTTTGGCTATAATGAATTTGAAAAATTATAATAAATTCTGTAAAATTCATAACTCGATTATAGATAACATAAGTGTGAGTTGTTCTATTACTTGTAAAAATTAGTTAACCAGTTGGGATTAGCTCACTGGACACGGCCAATAACTCCGAATCCAAAATGACTCTTCTATGTAATAAAATAATGGGTTTAAAAAATAATTAAATATATCAATAGATATAATCACTATCTCATATATATACCCATTAAAGCTTAATCTCAGATGAGAAAAACAGGTCAAAAGTTGAAAGCATATAAGTACTAAAATCATTAATGGGTCTTTGGGTCTTTGAGTCTTTCTGAAATTCGCAAAGAACTGAACATATATACACCATTAAAATCAAGTTATCAGCTCAGGAAAACAAATTTTACAAACCTTAACAATTATCAAGTTAATAACTAAATTACCAGGAAAGAATGAGTAAAAGGTAAAAGACAAAGTTAAATTAATGATAATAAATATAAAGTTTACCATATAATTAGTTGAATCCTTAAAAAGATCTACACCCAACAGAGATTTAAAGAAGAGGTACCTTGTCAACTTCGAGAATTGGCCCCTGTGTTATGCAATATAGTCAAATACTCCCCTGTTTCAGGGACTAATTATGCACTTAATCCTTCCAACAATCATATAAAATTATGAATGCTCAAATTCAAAGCAATTCCATTTATAAGAACCAATAAAACATAAAATTTATTAAAACCCTTAAAATAATACTTTTTCATGGAAATGTTTAAAACATGATTTAGTCCATTTGGTGAAAAAAATTAAAAGTTTATACACATTTATACACTGCAGCGCATCAAGTATACGTAAAAAAAATAAAAGGGTAAATAGGTAAATAGCTAAATATACATGTATTCACGAAAAGTAACATATATACCCTAAGTATTTTAAAGATCAGCATGTGTAAGCACATAAAAGAGGTAGATTTTCAACATAAAGCATAATGCATGGGTAAATATGTTACTTTGGAGATTTGTACCATAGTTCCCTATATTATACAAAAAGTGTACCAGGTACCTATACGATGCAAAAATGGTATGGTAGGTCTCTAATTTATGAAAAAACCATACCAGGTCCCTATACTATCCAAAAATGCAAGATAGGTCCCTATTTTATGCCAAAATTGAACTATAGGTTCCTATATTAACAAAAAAACGTAGGTGGTCCCTATACTATGCAAAAATTCCATGATAGGTTCCTATATTATGCAAAAGACGTACCAAGTCTCTAAACTATGCAAGAAATTCACGATAGGTCCTTACATTATGCAAAAACTGTACCAGGTTGCTATAATATGCAAAAATTACATGATAAGTCCTTAAATTATGTAAAAAGTTTGCAAAAATTGCTTGCGCTGCGTAAATGTGTATAAATTTATTACATAATTTTTACATTCCAGGTCCCTATACTTTGCAAATTCCGCATATAAATCAAAAAACTACTGAAACAACTAATAATTATAATGCATATAAGGTTAAGAATAAGTATATACCTATCATTCATCTTCTGACCACAACCGAACATTCCTCAAACCCAAAGGAAACCGATGCTTCTAAATTCTAGGAACTCGGCTGAAGATATATGTTGGAGAAATTAAACATAGATAATGTCTTGGTAATTTGATCGAACGCTTAATCTGCGGTACTTCGTGGAATCAATCCTGCTCAAAAATCCTGTGGGAGCGTGATGTTAGCAAGAACTCAGCGTAAGCACGTCTCACTTTTCTCACAAAATAGAGTAATATGAAGAGATTAGAATAAAATGTAGAGATGGATAAGGAACAATACTTGTAAGTCTACTATTGCTGTAAAATCTAATGCAACGGCCATTGTTCTCCGATCCCAACATTCTTTTGGACTTTTAATCGACCACATTGTGGACGTAATACCTAACCTTAGCATAAACTTCATCACTTTGGAAGATATTCCTCACTCTTCTTCAGTATACCTTTAATAAAGGTGTGCTTTCACCGAGTTCTTCAAATTTTAACCGTAATGTTGCAGAAGGAGGTACGCCGGCGAGGTGCTCTTCAAATTTTTCTCAAGAATGATTCAATAGATTCAAATGATTCACTCTTCTTTAGGAGGCCTATAATGAAGGTGCTTTGACCGAGCTCTTCAAATCCAAAGATTGATGCAGCAGAGAATGGTCCCCGAGTTGCTGCTGTTTTCTTGTGCAGGAGCGGAGGTGGTGTGGAGGTCGCCGGTGAGGCAGAGAGGAGGGGTTAGGTTGAAGGTGAGTAATGTTACAAACGTGGGGTGAGTGAGAGAGCGCGTGTGGGGTGAGTGTTATTTTCAGTATTTCTTATTGGACAATTTTATATATATATAGCAAGGGTAAATTAGAAAGTTTTTAATTTTTTAAGTAACGAAATAATCTTAACCGTTGGATGTAACACATTTTTTGATTAAAACAGATCATGGCCCCTCTTTATACCCCTTAAGCGATATATATATATATATATATATATATATATATATATATATATATATATATATATATATATATATATATATATATAGAGAGAGAGAGAGAGAGAGAGAGAGAGAGAGAGAAAGAGTCCAAAACGTTTTCTGGATTGTGGAACCCTTTTAAGTGACCTAATCTAACCCAAAAACGTTTTCAAGGAAGAGTGGACTAGTTTGAGCCACGTCGGCTGCAACATTAATAACTTCTTCAACTCAGTTCTAAATCATGAATCGTCAGTTCCAACGTGCTTCTAACTTCAAGTACTATCTATAACCAGAGGGTTCCTCCATAATTTTCACCAATTGCACGATGAGACACTAACAATTTTGATTCCCAAATTTGTCTAGCAACTGCTCTCGCTTTCCAAAAGAGACTTCTTGGTCCTCTAACGCCTTGACTTGGGGTTGAAATTTCTTTCTCGACTTCTTATCCTTGTATTGGGATCTAATATCATCTAAGTATCTAAGAGTTGTACACTTAACACCTAAATTACACACAATTAGATCTTAAAGTAACAATTCTCTAAAACTTGATAAGTAACGAGAAACTATCAAAATATAGGGAAAAGTCCCTCAAGTAAGAACAATATAACCCTGAAAAGATGTCTTGTTACTAGATTAATCTATCACATAAAAGGAGACATCACCTACCGGTTATATCAAGCTACCCATAAAGATTTGCTTAGCTTTCATTTGTAACCTAACACACGAATCTCATAAAAGCCGAGTGCAAGATTGCCTACCATGGAATTACTGGGTGAACCATACTAAAAGTAGTGATATCTACACATTACCCAATGTTGAATTTGCCGACCATAGAAACAATATTTATCATTTAAAGCAACCAACGCTGAGTGCGAGAATGATATTAGTTATTGTTGTCACTTGAAACCCTATTTATAAAGGATCGCAATAACGAGCATTTAATTCTATTTAGTAATACAATTAGAAATTTTTGTTAATCTTATATAATATGATAAATTGTTACTAACTAAAACAAAGAAAAACTAACTAATCTATAAAAATGACATTACATTATCAGTTTAATTAGAAGTTATACTTTGGCATATATCTTTTTGCAAAAAAAATATAATTTATCAAAAAATAATATCTTATTTCATGTAGATTTTAAGAGAAAATGTATTTTTCAAAAACAAGTCTGGCCCAACAAAAAATTATTCGTTCAATTTTGATAGTCGGAAAACCTTATTTGTTCGGCCCATAAAACTACTACAAAATATAATAGTAAAAACTTATTAACAACTTTCTAACCTAATTTTTTTATTCTCTCCCCCTTCTTCTTCATTCTCTCACGCCTACGCCGTTACGCTGTTATCTATGATTATAATTTTTTATCAGTGAATTCCAATTTTATTTTCTTACTCAATCCTAACAAAAATAACTAATTACTCTTCTTAGTAGTATAAGGGATTCTATTCTCTTTTGTAGATCTAGGTTTATGTTTCATGTACTTTTCAATATTTAAATTTTTTCTAACATAGATCTAAGATTGGAAGCATGATTCGTGGTATGCCAATTGTAGGTATGTTATTTATTTTAATTGTTTTCTGCGTGACTCACTAATTTGTATAATATAATAATGGAATAATATTTTTAATTTTATTTTTTTCAGTATTTCAATTCGATGATAGAATTCTATTGCCATCAACAATGGTCGCTGGTCATGATATTTCTCTTACAAGGTAAGATTTGTAGAGAATACTTCTTTCCATTCTTTATTTTTATAAATTAATAATTTGATAAAGAGCTTTAATTGTACTAGTTAAATTCATATTTATTTTTATGTTTTAGTTCTTAACTGTGCAATAATGATAGTACATATAAGATTTTTTTATGGACATTCATTAACCTAAGTAGTTTATCACGCGAAGTGGTTTTTGTAATCAAAACCTATATATTATTCATTCCAAAATTTAGATAAAGAAAAAACAACATAAAGAAGAAATTATGGGGTATGAACTGGGGAGGGTGAGAAGGGCGTTGTAGCCCCCTAGCCTCCATTTACAATGAGAAAACATCTGATTATTTTAAGATAAACAATCTTTTTTTTGTACGTGGGTGGTCAGGGCCCGCTTGTGTGCACCACGACTAATACCATGAGAATATGCAAGCCTTCTCATGCATATTTTCAGATAAATCAGAACTAGATTACCCATGCTCAGGGAGGGGTCGAACGTTGTACCTCTCACTTTACATCCGTTAGGAAGGGAATTCGAACTCTATGCCTCTCATTTAAGTGCTGGATAAATAGAAAAGCCCTGTCCAATTGAGCTAACCCAACTAGTGAATATTAAAAATCTTAGTAAAGATAGATAATTGCCCCCAACCTAACTATTAGTTTCCTCGAAGAAATATCCTGAATCCTCCATTGTGTATACTAATTCAACTTAAACTCCTTTTATAATCAAATAGAGAGTAAATATCTATTGAATATATGTAAAATGGTATAAAAGAGCATGGTATAAAATTGCACTCTAGATCCCTATATCAGGTAAAAGTTCTAATATATATCTTTATATTTTATAAAAGTTACGTTATACTGAGATAGATAGTTAGCCTAGTGGTTAGGTTACTCCGCAGAGACCAAGAGGTCCTGGGATCGAATATCATTGGAGTCAAAATGACTCCGAGTCCGAAGTGGCTCTCTCATGTATTCAAAAAAAAAGTTTCGTTATAGTTCCTTTTATTATGAAAAGAACTTCACTTAGTCCCCATGTTGTACATACCATATAAAACAATTAAAGTCTGATTAGTTAACTTTTAAAATCAGGTGGGAGGGGGTGGGAGTAAGCAAGAATCAAGTATAGCAAGTACGAGTATGCCTATATTGAAACACAAGAGTATGAGATCAAAATCCATTGTTAGGGAAGGGAGTTTTTCGAGGAATCGAAGTGTGATTCATGGATCTGCTTTAAGACCTTTATTAGGGAATCTTTCGATTATTTTAGATTATTTAAAGATTAATTTGTTAGATATGGAACGTGCTATACCTGAAGAAGCTTTGAGACGTTCAAGATCACTACCTGAGAGATTACGTGCTTGGAATGTATTTACTAAATCCACCACTACTATATGTTGGAGATATAAAATCTCATTAATAGAATGCCTTCTCCTAACGGTTCGGACTTTTAGTTGAGTTGGCAATTTAACATGGTATCAGAGCTCCACGGTAGACCGTGGTCACGGGTTCGAGTCTCTCCACCGCCACCCACTTAAAAAACCTGCACGTGCTTCTTGAGAGCTTGCACGGGGCGTGTTGGAGAGGTCACGAGTTCGAGTCTCTCCACCACCACCCACTTAAAATTTGCACGTGCTTCTTGAGAGCTTGCACGTGACGGGGCGTGTTGGAGATATAAAATCTCATTAATAGAATGCCTTCTCCTAACGGTTCGGACTGTTGGTTGAGTTGGCAATTTAACACTATATACGATGTTAGTTAATATTAAAAACATTCTTTTAAGGTAACAAAATATTGAATATTAAATTATTTTTATGTGTTTTAGATGATTCTAGCGATAATAACTCTTGAGGATATGATAAAAGGGAACATTTAAGAAATGATTGGTGGTATTGGTTTTCACCATCTACAACAGCTAAACTACTACACTTTCAGCTCTTGCTCTGCGTATTTATGCCTTGGATTCAGCAATTATTTATGAGAAAACCGCTCCTTCAAATGGAGATGTTTATATGCTTCAAGTTTTGAAGCCATGTTCTAATGTGGACCCTACGGAAGAATCGCCTCGGGCTCAGAGTCCATTGAATTCTGAAGTTCCATAAAGTTCTAGAGCAAGGACTAGAGTTAGTAAGCGTAGGAGAGACTCATTGGGTTAATGTAACCTCGCTCATACTTGTTGTAGCTGAAAGGTTTATAGATCTTTCGAATATTTGTTTTCTAAATTAGAAATCATTTTCGTAACTTTAGCAAATATTTTCATGTTTTCTTTTGGTCAGTTGAAAAATGTAGATTAGTAACTCTTGGGGCTTTGATCCTAATTTTGGGATATATTAATAGTATCCATGTCTACGTAATAGCGAGTTAATTTAGTTGGATACGCTTGCATTTAATTGGCGAGAGGATCTACGATTAGGTTAATTGTATACTTTCGTGAACACGCTACTAATATTTCTTTTACGTAAATCTGTTTGATATTTCATTAAGTAGAGTTTTTGAACTAAATGTTGAGTGACTAATTTTTGCAGAACAAAGAATTCAGAATGTCTAATGAGGACGCTTCAGCAGCTTATGAATATGCACAAAATCGACAGAATGAAGTTGTTCATCGCCTATGTGTTAAGCAGGTTAGAAGGGTTAATATATACATACATAAAATACACACGTATTATAGTAGTAGACATTAATTCACTCGCATGTTTTTTCCATTCTTTTCAGGTGGATGAAGTAATGAAGTTATGGAACAACAATGCTGAGTTTCGTAAAGAATACATGAAGTCCAATATAAGAAGTACTGTGAGGAGATTAGGTACCTAGATGGTCGTTCTCTCGGTCCAGATGAAGAGGCCCCAGTTTTACCAAGTGACCTAATCGAACGACCCGATCGATCAACGTTTAACCATCACAAAACTACTGTAATTTAGGCAAAACGAGAAGTTACTGTTATTGAATACTATCTAATTAACAATGTTGTCTTCTTGTTCAGACAAATACCATGGAGTTATTATATTACCAAAAGGGCTAATTAAAAGCATTACTGAAGTATATGTTTCCCAGGGTCCCACAAATCAAAATGAATATATTCAAGTATGGATTTAGACAAATGAACCTCAGCAGTAAACTTCATACTATGTTGCTTAGCCAAAACACATGGTTCACAAAAGTTTAGAGAAGAGATAGAGTCCTTACTAAACATAACTTGCTTACTTAGCACATTGAGTCCTAACTGACTCAAGTGCCCTAATCTCAAGTTCCACTTAACAATAGCTGCATTCTCTATATTAGTCTCAATATTGTTAGAATACAGATATAATGCACATACCATCAAGAACATATAAACCAGAATTTTTCTTTCCACACAAGACAAGTTTATCATTCTCATGCACATTAATCACACCACTACATACGTCATACACACATCCAAGGTCATCTAACACACCTATGGATATAAGGTTTCTCTTCAGGTCAGATATCCATCTCACATTAGTGACGGTTACCACATTACCATTATCAAGCCTTAAATCAACATTACCAATCCCCAACAACTTGTCATGTATTATTATTCCCCATATTTACAGTTTCAAAATTAATCTCTTTAAGTCATAAAACCATTCTTTGGGGATCATGTGAAAAGTACAACCAAAATCTAAAATCCAACTAGATTTACAGGTAATATCAGATACATTCAGAACTTCACATGTATCATCATGTTTTAGGGGCATACAAGCAAGATTGGTCTCATGATTATTCGTATTTTTATTCTGTCCAAACTTTCCACAATGATAACATTTTCTATTTTTAGACTTGTTCTTATTTCCTTTGCTCTTTTCTTAAATTTATTAGGTTTAGCATGCTCAGGGGACTCAGGTTTAAGCTTAACAATCAAATTATTACCTACACATATCAAGTTTTTCAATTCAAGCTCCCTAGTTTTCAAAGAAGCAACAATTTGATCAAAAGTAGGTATAACAACAGAGTATTGAAAAGCATCTTTAACAACTTGTTAAGAATCAGGAATAGCATTCAAAAGGATAGTACAAATACTAGTCTCATCTAAAGCCATATCAGAACCTTTTAAAACCAATTTATGTTTCAAGAATTCATCTACATTCTCATCTATAGTTTTTGAGGAATCCATTTTATAAGAAAACAAATTTCCTTTCAGAAAAGCCAAGTTAGGAGCAGATTGAACAGAATATAAAGATTCAAGTTTACCCCAAAGTTCGATGGTTGTTTCAGCACCATCCACTTTCCTTATAACATTGTCAGAAAGATTCAAGAATAGTAAATTATAAGCCTCCTCTCTTATCTCATTCACTTTTAGTGATTGTTCTGACCAGTTATCAAGATTAGATTCAAGAGCAGCTAACACTTTATTGTGTGATAGTAAATACGCGTATTTTCTTTTTCCAAACACCGAAATCATTCTTTCCATCGAACACAGATACCTGTAGCCTTGTTGTAGCCATTATATTATACCTATATATCAAAAATAAATCCACAACACAAGGAAAAAATTATTCGGGTTAGATTTAAACGCGAAACCCTAGAAATTTCAACTCTAGGATATCGATTTTTGAAAACCCTAAGAGACTTTAAGATCCGTGAGTTTCAATAAAATATAATGAACTTTTACTGTAGAGAAAAGATATTCAGAAAATTTATAAACCACCAAAACACAGATCTGTAAGTTACACAACAAATCCTTTTCTGAAAAATGTTTTTGACACAAAATCGTAATAAGCTTTGATACCATTGTTATAAAAACCCCTATGTAAAATCGTTTTTAGCTTTGGCAAAAAATTGTTTCCAAACCCAGAATAACAAGTAAAGAAAACTGCAGAAGATAAAGAACACAACGATTTATCATGGTTCAGAACTAAAGGTCTACATCCATGTTGAAGCCATCCAAGGGAGATGCTTCATGCACTATCAAGCACGGTTACAACTTCAGATCAGATTGTTCAGAAACCCTAACACTAATTGAGAAATACTACCTAATTAATCAAGCCAGATACTTTATTTATCTATTCTAATTAATTTTCTTTATAATCACAGAAACTTGATGTTACAAAACCCTAAACCTATCTGATAAAGAAGATGAGATAGTGGAAGAGACGAAGTCAAAGAAGAGAAGAAGAAGTCTTACCAAATGAGAGAAGTATATATATATATATGAAGTAGTTGAGGGTTTTAATCTAAAACCTTCATCTCTTATATCCTTCAAGGGTCAAGATGTAGCCACGTGGTCCAACATATAATAAGTCATTTCCTTAAAAACACTCCAAGTGATTTGTTGACTCAAGACAATATATAAGTCACATAAGTATCCAACTCACTGCCACCTCATTAAACATTGACTATTGTTGACTTTAGTTTCAACAATTCTTAATATTGACTCTAACTTGATTAATTGATAAAACATCTATTATTGAAGTGCTGGTATAACGATGAAGTGGACATCTCGCTAACCTCTGTTAAAACCTCGTCCATGCTTATCCTACGATCTCACCACTGTCTTGGTGGAAATTTGCAAGTGTCATTTGATCCTTTATTCTCATGCTCTATGGATAATCGCAATCAAATAACTTGACTTGCAACTCATCCCATGATGTTATCGAATTAGATGGTTGACTGTCCAACATTCACTTAAGCTCCGGTCAAGAAAAATTAGAACATGAAATAATACAATAGCTCGCGTGTAATTCCTTGAGTAATGTAGGCATCACAACTTATCATACACTTTTGGATCGACCTCACCAGATCTTGTTGTGTTGCACCACTGTAGTGCCCAACGCTCAAGAATTGACTCACCATTCGTTTGCCCCCCATGTGTGATATAATAAATCAACACTTAAGAAAGTGGTTTTCCGCAAGCATACGAATCGTTGACAAGTTATAGTTTGATAAGTGAGGTTATATCATTCTCCACAGGGATTATCAGGATAGATAATTGTGCTTTAGGATAGTGTAGATGTGTGAAGCTTGAAAAGAGGAATAAAAAAATAGTAAAGACTTTAAACAGTAAAATGTTTGTTTGGGTTTTCAATTAATTAACAACTATGACCAAAGTAAAACGAAGATTGAACCTATTGATAAAAATAGACAAGTAATAAGTAAAGATGAATTAAGTATGAGAAGGTTGCTTGAGGTAATGCTAGTAATTTCTTATAGGGGTGACCACGGTTCGGTTCGGCTTGGTTTTTTGCCGTAACCAAAACTGAAACCGAATGATTCGGTTTTTAAAGGTGCCCGTACGGAACGAGACGGTTTATATTGGTTCAGTTTTATCGGTTTTTGGTTTGCTATATGTTCAGTTCGGTTTTTTCAGTTTTGGTATGTGTTTAATTCGATAGTTGGATAGATTTCAAGGGTGTTTACTTAAGCCATTTTATTTTCTAAGAAATCCATATATGAAGTGTTTTATTTTTATGTCATTGACCCATGTAGGAAACTGCATTTTTTGAACTCAAATATTATGTATTAATCGTAAAGAAATAATTTTAAAGGAATATATATAAAATTTAATGTGTGTATGTTTTACCTTCAACAAATATTAATAAACGAATGATCTTTTGAGATATATCGACTAATGACTTATGTAAAGATATGTTGCATATTATTACTTTTTTAGGGTGATGCATGTCATGTATGGACATTTTTGTTTTCAAAATTTACTCTATTTTCTTTCCCATTATCATAAACTCTTCAAGAATATAAATTAAATTTAAGAATGTCTTAATTTTTGTATTTTTCAGTTCGTTTTAGCATTGGAAAAATGTACAGAACCGAACTTTTTCGGTCTTTTAAAAAGCTTATATCGAACCGAACGGTTTTTTCGGTTTTCGGTTTTTTTGGCTTAGTTTTTTAGGTTATTTGGATCAGTTCGGTTTTTCAGTTTTTTTGCTCACCCCTAATTTTTTATGCCGCTTAAGTAACTGTCGATAAGGGTGAGATGGTAAGTTTCACATTAGCCGGGAATTAACTATCTGTCTAACTCATGTCGGTAGCTTAGACGGCAATCGTTCCTCATTATCCTACAATGATCTTTGATGATTAAACACTAACCCTATTGATGTCTTCCTTTTTGTGATAAATAAATATCATTGTGGGATTTTCCCCATTATTTGATATATACTCATTTCTTGCCTTGTTTTGGATAGTTGTCACTTTTAGAGCTATTTGCGCGGAATTTGTTTGTTAAATGTGAATCTTTTAAGTATATGGATGATATAAGGTTCTAAAACGTGGATAAAAAGTTGAGAAAACAAGATTTAAGAAAGGAAACCAATAGTAAAGGGCGAAATAAACCGTTTTTAGAAAGTGAAAGAGTTGTCGGCCAGAATTAGAAAGTGTATTGTCTTCGATGCCACAGCGATATTGACGAAGAATTTGGATAATCCGTTGACATTAATATAGAGCTCTAAATCATGGACACTGAGATTTTGCGATTCGGAGCTGTAACGAAGAAGTTATGCATTCTGGAAAATGTTTCCGGAATGGACTAGGTCATTTAAAAGAGCCCAAGAACCATACAAACGTTTTAAACCCTATAGATATCAGCTCAGTTTCCAAGAAGAAATTCAACCACAGAAGCAGTTTGGAAGATTTAGATGAGGAAGAAACAAGGTTGGAGTTTTATCGCAACACGTCTACGTTTCTATATCTCTAAACCTTTTGGATAAAATAGTATTTTTCTTAATTTTTTATGGGTTATTTCTAAACTATTTCATTCAAAGTTTGTATAATGCTTAATAACACTTTTGCTTAGGATTATGCCTGTGAGAAAGATTGATTTGTCAATAGGGTTAGATTTAACCACCAGTCGTTGCGTAAGGTCCCCTTATCCTAAGTCCCCTAATAGTGTTGAGTTTTCCTTCTAATCTAGGTATCTTTCATATGCAAGGAGTATCCAGCTTATCAAATCAGTACTGGAAGGTATTTCTAATCATAGGTGTAGTGTGTATACCTTGCCAAAAAATATTTTAAAACTACTACAGAGTAAAATTATGACTTTTCTGTGGGAGGGGGAGTAAAAGTACATATGAGGGAGGTGCTAAAGTTTCTTGGGAGACAATCTGTAAACTAGTTGAGGAGGGTGATTAGGTGTAAAGGACTTAAGCACCCAAAATAAAGTTTGGGCTATAAAGCTTCTCTGGGGTTTTTGTCTGCCTAAAGAGACAACCACCTGAGAGGTAAATCCTTCTGGGAAATTAGTATCCGGACTGATTGTTCTTGGGGTTGGAAGAAAATCCTTAAAATGAGGGACATTGCTAAGAAATTTATCAGATATAAGGTTGGTGGTGGTAAAGATACAATACTTTGGTGGGATTTTTGGATGCCTAATAATAAAAGTCTGAGTGAAATGAGTTGTAGCAACATGGCTTTAGGGTATTATGTGAATAGTAAGTTGTCCCAGTTTATCAATAGACAAAAATGGAGATGGCCAGCAGAGTTGAGATTTATGAATGAAATTACTAAACACATGGTCATTTCAAATAGAGGAGATGAGATGGGGTGTACCTGCACAAAGAAGGACAATTATAAATTCTGGGAATTGAGAATCAAAGGAGTATCAAATAAATGTTACAAAATTATCTCGGAATCGAAAGCTTTACCAAAATATAAGTTTATGCTTTGGTTGTGTCATTTTGATAGACTCACAACAAAGCAGAGATTAATGAATTGAGGTGTTATTACAAACCCAATTTGTGAAAACTGTAAAATTTCCAGCGAGGATAGAGATCATCTATTATGGAATTGACCGAGTACATATCGAATCTGGCGTACTTGTAAAGAAAAAGATTATATTAGGGTTCTATCAAATGAAAGGAACCAGATTATACAGAGCTTTGAGAATAGAAAACCTAAGAATATAGATAAATAAATTACCAGGATAACTTTGCCAATCGCAGTTCATACGATCTAGATAGATAGAAACAATATAAACTTCAAGCAATGCTATACAAGTGAATAGGATATAATTGAACAAATCACTACGAGAGTTGTTGAGAATATGATAAAGCTACAGAGGTTCGGTAGTGATAAAGTTACAGAGGCGACGAAACGGTGGAGAGAGTGATAAAGGGTATCTAGGGTTTTGTCCTTTGTGGTGGATTTGACGAATGGTTGAACTAAAGTAAAATGTGGTACTTTGGTTTAAATGATAGTGGAAGTACACGTATGTAATAGACTAGTTGTTAGTCTTTGTTTTATTATGTCCTAACTGGTCAAAGTTTGACCGAGTTGATGTGTAAGAACCTATTTTTTATGATATTAAATTGATCTGGCTAGCTTAGCAAAAAAACCCGTCAGGATCACTACTTTGCCTCGGACGAATATGAACCAGTTATGTTCCTAAACCCCAGCTATGGTGACAGTTTAATATACTAAGGTCAATCTATAGTTGATCAAGTTATAGAAAGCATAAAGTCACCCAATTTATATGCAACAAATTAAAAACCTCCCAATTCAATTAAATCAACATATCTCAAACAAAATTAAAAACATAACAGTTGTCATTCAAGATTCACACAATTATGAAACTCAAGCTATAAGGAATTTTGTTAATAATTAAATAAATAAAATTAACTAGTAAAATATTAGAATCATGTTTCATACAAGATGCTAATACTAATTACCCTAAAGGTAAAGGTGGAATGGTGTAGAATTGGTGCAGTAGAGCTCCTACTTCTATTTCTTCTCCTCTGCGCGTGTGACTTGACTTCTAATTACTAAGGACTGAACATAACCCTTTTATAATGATAAAAACTGATATATATATATATAGAGAGTGGGAGAGAGAGAGAGAGAGAGAGAGAGAGAGAGAGAGAGAGAGAGAGAGAGAGAGAGAGAGAGAGAGAGAGAGAGAGAGAGAGAGAGAGAGAGAGAGAGAGAGAGAGCAAAATGTTTTACGGGCTGTGGCACCCTTTTAAGTGACCTAATCCAACCTAAAACATATTCAAGGAAGAGTGGACTGGTTTGAACCATGGCACGTACAACTTTAATAATTTCTTTAATTTAGCTCCAATTCATGAATTGTCAGTTCCTATGTCCTCCTAACTTCATGTAAGATCTAGAAACCATTGGCCTCCTCCTGAATCTTCATCAACTACACGTGGTGCCTAACAAGTCAATTTTCAAATCTGGACGGCAACTGTTCTCGCTTTCTAAAAGTGGCTTCTTGGTCCTATAACGCCTTGAATTGAGTTTGAACTTACTTTATCGGCTTCTCATACTAGTCTTGGGGTCTAAATCATCCCAGATGCTAAGATTTACAAACTTAAGACCCAAAGTTTGCACAAATAGCTCTAAAAATAACAATTTTCCAAAACTAGACAAGAAATGAGAAACTAACAAAATATAGGGAAAACCCCCGAAACTAAGCACAATATAACCCTAAAAAGATGTTTCGTGACTAGATTAATCTATCACATGAAAGGATACATCACCCTTCCGGTGATATCAAGCTACCCTTAAAGATTTTCTTAGCTTACTTTTGTAACGTAACACACAAAGCTCGTAATAGCCGAGTGCAAGTTTGCCTACCATGCAATTATTGGGTGCACCATATAAAATTAGAGATATATACCATACTACCTAACGACGATTTTCCAAACATAGAAGGAATATTTATCATTTGAAGTAACCAATGCCAAGTGCGAGAATGATATTAGTTATTGGTGTCACATGATTACCCTATTTTTGAAGAATCGATAACGAGCATTTAATTCTATTTAGTAATACAATTATAAATTTTTGTTAATCTTATAAAATATGATAATTTGTTACTAATTAAACCATATAGAGAAACAAACTAATTTATAAATAGACATTACAATATTACTTTAATGAGATGGTCTACTTTGACATATATCTTTCTGCAAACATATTTGATTTATCTAAAAATAATATCTTATTCCTTTTAGAGTTTAAGGGAAAATGTATTTTTTAAAAACACGTCCGGCCCAATAAAAAAGTATTTTTCCAGTTTCGATAGTCGAATAACCTTATTTGTTTGGCCCATAAAACAACCAAAAAATATAATACTAAAAAATTACTAACAACTGTTTAACCTAGTTTTTTTGTTCCCTCCCTATCCTTCTTCATTCTTCTCACGCCGTTACCTATGATTATATGTTTTTATCAGTGAACTCCTATTTCATTTTGTTACTCCAAACCCCATAAAATTTCACTTATTATCCTTACAAGTATAAGGGATTTCATTCTCTTTTGTATATCGGGGTTTATATTTCATACTTTCAATATTTATAAATTTTTTACCTCAAATCTAAGATTGGAAGTATTATTCGTGGTATGTCAATTGTAGGTATGTGATTTATCTTAATCGTTCTTAGTGTGACCCAATAATTTGCATAATATGAATATTGGAGTAATTTTCTTAATGGGTAATGTATGTTTTTATTTTTTTCAGTATGTCAATTTGATGATAGGATTCTATTATCATCACCTGTGGTCATTGGTCATGACATTTCTCTTACAAGGTAAGATTTGTAGAGAAGAATAATTGTTTCCCTTGTTTATTATTTTAAATAAATAATTTGAAAAAGAAATTTAATTGTACTAGTTAATTTTTTTTTTTTATGTTTTAGTTCTTAACTGTGTAATAATAGTACATATAAGCATTTTTTATAGGCATCCATTAATCTATGTAGTTTCTCATGTGAAGTGGTTTTAAAATCAAGACTTATATAATTCCAATTTTTAGATAAAAAAAAGTTAAGATAAAGAAGATGTTGTGATTATGGAATGGGAGGGCAGGAGGGGCATTATAGACCCCTAGCCTCCGTGTAAAGTGATAAAATGTCTGATTTTTTAGATAAAAAATCTTTAGAAAAAATAGATACTTTTTCCCAACCTAAATTTTAGTCCCCTTAGAGAAATATATTGAATTCTCCATTGGGTATACTAATTCAACTTAAACTTCTTTTATAGACAAATAGAGAGTAAAACTTTATTGAATATATGTGAAATGGTATAAAAGAGCATGGTATAAAATTGAACTCTATATCCTTATATCATGCAAAAGTCGTAATATAGATCTTTATATTTTGTAAAAGTTACGTTATAGTTCCTTTTATTATTAAAAGAGTTAGACTTAGTCCCCATTGTACAAAACTATATTTTATTATTGTTAAAACAAAATCAAATTACCATATAAAACAATTAAAGTCTGATAAGTTACCTTTTAAAAGTTTAGGGGTCAAGTGCCAAATTATGAGAATTTGGAAGGGGACAAAAGACATTAATATTTTTTTTCCTAATATATGACAAAAAATGAATATTCCAAAAGTGGTTGTTGGTCATGACATTCTTGATGATATCATTCTCTTGCCAAAAAAAATGTTATTGTTTATTTTATTTTTAAATTAATTTGATAAAGAACGTTAACTGTACTAGTAGAAATCATAAGTATTTTTTATGTTTCAGTGTTGTAGCCTCCTTTCCCTATCCCGGGGTGCAGTTAACTAATGCCTTAAGGTAAAAAAAATCTTAGTAAAAGAAACAATATCCCCAAATGAAATATCCCCTAGGTATATACTAATTCAATTTAAACTCCTCTTAACAAATATATATATATATATATATATATATATATATATATATATATATATATATATAGAGAGAGAGAGAGAGAGAGAGAGAGAGAGAGAGAGAAAACTCTTTTGAATGTATGTCGAACAGTATAAAAGAGAATAATATAAACTTATAATTTATATGAAAAAGTTGCACCATAGGTCCCTATATTATGCAAAAGTTGCACTATAGGCCCCTATAATTTTGAAACGTTGCACTACAAGTTCTTATGAAACAAAATTACACTATAAGTTCCTACATTATACAAAATGACCTATATTTTACTATTGAAAAAAACAAAACTAAATTAACATATAAAAAAAATAAAGGATTGATAATATAACTATTCACATTTTGAAACTTGAAGGGATCAAAAGACATTAATATAATTTTTTTTCTAATACATGGCAAAAATTGGATTTTCCAAAAATAACCTCCCCCAAACTTTCTAAGTAGCTTCGTCACTGATTTTATGTATTTACTTTGTTTTAGTTTCTTATTTATTGATTAATCCCATATAGAATATGCTGAAAACTAAGTTATTTATGTTTAGGGAGAGATTCAGATCATATACCTCTTATTTGCACTTTCAAAAAGTAGAAAAACTGATACGGTTTAGGTCAGTTAAGCTAGGGTTAAATTAATGTGGTTGATATTATATAATAGAGTTTGTTGCTTTCAGTAATTCAAGGGTTGATTAATGTGTTTTGAAATATATCCAACTATACCTGTATTTTCAAAAGTAGCAAATATATAACCATGTTATTTCTTAACATTGCAAATCTACCCCTTTGACAGGGTCTATTTGCTAATCTTTTAAAGACGTGGTATATTTAACTATTTTTCATTGCACAATGACTAATGGTTCCATTAGCACATAACTAATTAACACTTTTCATTCCTCATATTTTGTAGGGTGGTACTTCACTCAAAACCCTTGCTAAGGTCATTTTAAGAACCTAGACAATCTAGGTTTTCAAGAAGCTGGTCTGAAAATACTTAGAAGACTGCTATTACAAAAGCAGGAAAAAAGAAACGTGAAGAAATGATAGCAGATCCTATGCCTAGAGTAAAAAGAGTAATCAGAAACACATAAACAAAGAATTACAATCCTTTTTCCAAACGATAAAACAAAGCTTTATGAGACTTAAAAAAATTGTAGACATCATAATAAGTAAGTTGTTCGATTTCAAATTTTATCTAAAAAGTGTTAATCTTGCCTCACTAATATTCTTCTACAGGTGGGAAAAGATTTAGGTAAGTCCATAAGCTAAAGAATTGTTAAAAGATAAGACTGCAATTGACTTAAAGGACATAATGTACAACATCAAAGGGACTTCAGGCCAGCCAGATGGAACAAGAATGAGAATACTAAGCATCTCACCAGAGCACTTATCAAGACTTATAGAACTGAAAGAATTGATGAACGATCACAAGGCAAAGAAAGAAGAGATAAAAATTGCAAAAGCTAAGAAGAAACAAAAGATAGCCGAATAAGAAATGAATTTTTTTATAGTACATATTAGTCAAATCTCAATATTGAGAAACTCTCCAAAGAAATATATATTTTAATGATACATTTAACATTATCTATTGTATCAACAGTTAGACGTTTTTTTAGAGACAAAAACAGATATTGAGTATCCATATGAGTTTCCTTCATATGGTGTAAGGAAGGATGAGAGAGTTTCCCTAATTTAAAGGGTAAAACTTCTATTGAATCAATTAATGGAGTGTTAATCTTTACAGGCTAATTAGTCCATATGGAAGGCGATGCAAGACAATTCAGCACCTCCCATGGATGTAGGGAGCTGGTGATGATAACATAGGTTGTAATACTCTCAAATTCTATTTTTATAACAATATGTTTTGTTGAAAGTAAAGTCAACTATAGTCAATGTTTAATGAGGTGGCAATGAGTTAGATCATTATGTGGCTTATATATTGACTTGAGTCAATAAATCACTTGGAGTGTTTTTATGGGAATGACTTATTATATGAGGGACCACGTGGTTGTATCTTGACCCTTGGAAGATATAAGATATGGAGGCCAGGGCTTAAATCCATCCACTACTTCATATATATACCTCACGTTCTCTCATTTGGTTAGACTTCTTCTTCTCTTCTTTGAATTCGACTCTTGTGCTCTCTCATCTTTTTCAACAGATAGGTTTAGGGTTTTATAACAACAAGTTTATTTGATTATAAAGAAACTTGATTAGAATAGATTAAATCAAGTTTCTAGCTTGATTATTGAGTAGTATTTCTCAATTGGTTGTTTGGGTTTCTGATTGAAGCTCTCGATTTCTATTCTTGTATTTATGAATAATCTAATTTGAAGTTGTAAACGTGCTTGATAGTGCATGAAGCTTCTACCTTGGATGGCTTCAATATGGATGTAGGCCATTAGTGCTGAACCAAGATAAATCTTTGTGTTCTTTATTTTCTGCATTTTTTCTTTACTTGTTTGTCTGGGTTTTTTAAACGAGTTTTAAACAATAGATCTTTGATCTATTTTTGCCAAATAAAAAATGATTTTACATTGAGATTTTACAACATCTTTATCTAGAATTCTAGAATATGATATTGTGTATCCTACAAGGATAATATTAACTTTATAATTATTTATTCAATGAAATTGTTTCAAGTACCAATCATACCAATTTTCTGAATAAGGAACCTCTCTATCTCACTTCTCGTTTTTCACCTTGAAAATTGTTATAATTTAATACACTGGAGAGTGACACATAATCATTTTGATTTGGGTAAGATTAGTGAACATTCTCTTGGTCACTTCAGAACTCTAACCACTAGAGAAACTATCAGATCGTAAAAAATTGTCATATTAATGCATAACAAAACTTTTGAAATCAGTAAACAGTAAAATTTATAGATAAAGTCAATAATGTACAAACTAATAGATTGGATAGAGTCATAATAGGTAAGCCCAACCCAAATCCTATATTCACAATGTGAAATGTTTTGATATTTCTATTAACAATAATTAGCCTATCGCAAACATAAATTCCAAAATCACGACTTCCTTGAAAACTCTGATTTTAATCTTCTTTATAAATCTTGTCTCAAAAAGTATAAAACATCATTTTACTAGCCAAGTTTTACAATTTATAAATACTTTATCCTTGCAAAATATTGAATCATTTTAACCAAAGAAAATTGCAAAGTTTTAAAACATCACTCTATCTATCAACAAAAATACATCACAGGTTAAACTAAACAGAAAGAAATAATAATGGTTGTCTGGTTGGTGATCTTCTCTTCTCAATCCATGATAATGACTTGTGCGTTTCGTAATACAAATTGAAAAATATAGTTTAAATCCCTTGTCAGGGGGTTAACTGGTATTAAACTTAATTATTATTTTCTTCAAACTTGGCGATTTTTCTAAGAAGAGCTTAATAAGTTCCCTTGCAGAATTGGTGTCTGTAATAAACTACAGATTCACCTTCACAAGATGATTTAATGTTATGTCTGAGTAGACTTTTCTTTTTAGGTATTCAACTACACTTGGCATTATCCGCCATAGGTTTTCGCACCTAGAAGAAATACTACAAATACTAACTATAAACCATCTTTTGATGGAAAAAAAACATAATTTCATAATTTACCCGCCAAAATATTAAGTGTATGCAAGTTGCGTGAGCTTATAATCAAGAAAAGAGTATATGAGAACAAGACCACTTTATTTAAGCAAACTGAGTCTTACTACTTAACATTAAATAGAAAAGTTTGAACCCTGGTTGGGGATCCACTTACAAAAAAATACTTGATGTTGGAATTATTAAATTAAAGATAATTTCTTTTTTTAATATTTCTTTCATATTCTTAAAGGAAGTGGAAAATATTATTTGTGTTTAATAGTCCCACATTATAATTTGAGGAAAAAACCATTGGTGTTGTGAACGGGAGATAATGAAAGAGGAGTGTGCTGTTTTATTATCAGAGAGTGTGTAAATTACATAGTGTAGACTCCTATATATAGAGAATAGGAAACCCTAAACCCTAGTGTTCATGGGCTTGACTACTAGCCCATGGGCTGGAATGAATATCCACTAAATGGGTTTATAACACCCCCCCCCCCCCTTGGATATTCAGTCCCTAAGAATATGCCTCGTTAAAACCTTCCTAGAAAAACCTAATAGGAAAAAATCTAGTGAAGGAAAAAGAGTACATTTCTTTATACGCTAACTAAAACTACCTCACTAAAAACCTTTATCAGGAAAACCTATTAGGACAAAACCGTGATGAAGGAAAATAGTGTAGTGCATATTTGTCTCCCCCTCTTGTCAGCCTCTTAAGAAAGATCTTGAAGTTGTTGCATGCCAATCTTATGTATTAATTTCTTGAATGTAGATGTAGGTAATGTCTTTGTATATAAATCGTCCAAATTGTCACTTGAGCGAATTTGATGAATATCTTTCATGTAGCCTCCTTTGTCTTGAGTGATACAACTAGCATATTGTTGGACTTTGTTTACTTGTTGAAAGATTGCTTTTTCCTTAAATATTTAATTTTGAGAAGATACCTCATTAAAACCTTTCTAAGAAAAACCCAATGGGATAAAATCTTAGTAAAGGAAAAAGAGTACAATATTCTTCTATACGCTTATATAAATTGCCTCATTAAAAACCTTGCAAGGAAACCCTAGTAGGAAAAAACCTATGCTAAGGGAAAAAGAGTGCATTGCGTAAATGTCTCCCCCTGATGTAAGTATAACACAATGGTGTATAACTGAAGATATTTAATAGGAGTAATAAATAATATGACATAAATCGGATCGATGCTTAATTCATATATAATGATTTAATGTGCTCGACATACGACTTATATGAAGCCTTTCATAATAAATAATAGCAAATAAAAGTGCATCCACCACCGGAGATTATATCTCTTTAATAAATATATTACGTGTTCTACAACATACTATCTTGTATAGTGACTCCCTCTTGTAGCACATTCGTTTCAAAATTGTGAAAATCTCACGTCGTACAAGTGAAATTAAAAAAATATTTGCTTTATTTATGTCTTTCTACTAATGGCCAGTCAGTTTATTTAGACATTTTAATTAAAAAAAATCCTCGATTTCATTTATATATTAATAGTTATTACGCGTACATAAAAAAAATTTGATCATGATCAATTTCTGTTAGGTTCCAATAATTTAAAGTAGTAAACTAACTGATTGAGATCTCAATATATAGTCAGGTATCTAATACTCAGTAGAAGTATTTTAGTTCTCAGTTATATACACTACTTTGACATTTATAAGATGTCAAAAGTCTCATAATTAACAATTTGCTCATGTTATTGCTCCTTTATGCTATCTTTGGAACCAAATAGATCTATTGCGCTTTTAGCATACGATAGTCTAATTTTATAAGATAGCTCTTTTGAGACATAAATTTAAATAGGAGCACTGATAACTGGTTATTGTGACTTAGTCACTGGACCTTTACAATATTTTCAATCATTTGAATGAGTATACGAGGATCAGTATAAATGGTGTGTTCTTAATTCCAGTTATATTTTTTATTTATTCCCTTATTCTTGAGAATATCATATATAACATGTTCTCATAATCCATCTTTGTGCACGGTGGTGAAGCAATTGTATTAGAAATTGCACAATCAAAATATCTTGATGGATATAATTTTGGTCTTTTACCAATAGGGGTTTTTACTATGAGCATTAGTTTAACGATTCGGCATATGCAATACAATAAATATCTTTGCTGGACTTGTATATCTCTCTGAATTCATCTTGAAAAAAATGATAGACGATTTAATATCAAAATATATAGAATAAAAATATTTGCTTGTGCATATCCAATTTGCTAATATTCATATGATAATCTTGATCTTTATATTATCACTTGTGAATATTCTTGTGGAATTTACATTACCAAATTAACATATGATAATGTTAGTAAAATATCACATATAGTAATATTTTTCAAATATAAGTGATAGGATCACAAAATTATTCACTTTCTAAATTTATTATAGTCAAAATATCGCTATTGAACTTAATGTTTCTAGAAATAGAATTTTGACCAAGTATTCACTTGTATATCTCTGATCAGATTTATTACTACCATAAATATCAGTCATAAAAAAATTAATCAATGACAAAAATATTTTTTTTTTTGGTTATATGTAGAATTAAGATGACATGAATTTATTTTTTCTTTTTGTTCACGGCGGTAAACATTAGAGTATTCTTTTTTTTTTCTTTTTTTTTCTTTTACATAACTTTTCTTTCTTCTTCACGGTGTGAAAGATATAATATTGTATTTTGCTTTGTTTTTTCACAAGAGTGAAACCTTTCAATCAAGATGATTATTTATATTAAAACAATATATACGTATTGAAAGCAGAAACTACCACTTCTATTGCTATTGATCGAAGAATTTATTCAATTGATCAAAAGATCTAAGAATCGATTGAATATTTTTTTCATTTGAATTGATCATAGGATCAATAAAATAACAGAAAGCAACTGCTTTATTTGATACAAAAAATAGATCAAAAGATATTTTTTTAATCGAATTGGTTAGAAGATCAATAAAGTTATAGATCAAAGATCTATTGAGATATTCCATTTGTATCAATAGGATATTATATCATACATCAAGATATAGCTTTATTAGTGCATAATATAGCTGACGCTTTTTTTTCTTTTCCTTTTCTTTTCATTTAGTAGAGGAAGTGAGGAACCATACAAATTACAGTAGTGAACAACAATGTTTTTATGTAAAAAAAAAATAGATGCTTATATATAAGCTTTTTTTTCCTTTCAGTTCCACGGTAGTGAAATAATCATATTTGATTATTACTTTTTCTTTTTTTTCTTTTTCCATTTCACAGTAGTGATTGAAGCCATTATAGAAAAGCACAATAAATTGAATAGTAGAGACTATCGTGCTTTATTAAATTACTTTAGATCAGAGGATCTAATTATCTGGATTGCGTAATATGTAAACGTAAGACAAAATAATCTAATATATTATAAAATTTAAAAAAAAATCAATTTCATAATTTAACAAATCTCCTTACAAGGAAGACTAGAAAAAAATTATCATTGTTGTAACGTTTTCTTTTTTCTGATCAAAGCACTTATGCTTTTTTTTCTTTTCTCGTACATACTAATAACAAAATAAAGTTATTCGAGAAACCCATGTATTCTTTTTCCAGTTTATTGGCCATACTACACAAAGCAAATGGTCAAAAGTAGTCATTACCAAGTTATTGGCATAGTACACAAAGCAATTGGTCAACGAAGCTAAAATAAGCTTTTTTTTTTCTTTTTTTTTTCACTGCAGTGAAATAATCATAATAAAAAATTATTAATTCTGCTTCGCTCTTTTTTTACTTTTTACATTTGATGGTAGCGAACTTCAATTAAAGCAATTATCACAAAACATTGTGATTATTGCTTTTGTTCGATGAATAATTTTTCTTTTCCAAGAATCGAAAAAAATTAATAAATAATGCTGAAATGTAGAGCAACCACATGAATTGTAGTAGTAAAACTCAAAGGTATTGGCCATACTTACAACAAAAGCAATATGTCAGCGGACAACGAATGCTTAAATAAGCTTTTGCTTTTTTTTATTTCTGTTTCACAATGGTGAAACAATCAGAATCAAACTTATTACTTTTGCGTTGTTTATTTTTTCTATTTTGCATTTCACGGTAGTAAAGCTCAACTGAGCAATTATCAAAAAACATAATGATAATATAAATCGTTGCTCATAATCGATGAACAATTTCATTTTTGTTTAGAAAAGAAATTAATTAAAGTAATGATTTGCCTAAAAATTAAATAGTAGAGACTATCGTGCTGATAACGTGTTGTGAACGGGAGAGAATGAATGAGGAGCGTTCTGTTTTATTATCAGAGAGTGTGTAAAGTACATAGTGTAGACTCTTATATATACAAAATAGGAAATCCTAAACCCTAGTGTTCATGGGCTGGACTACTAGCCCATGGGCTGGAATGAATATCCACTAAATGAGTTTATAACAATTGGAAATTATTTATTATAAAATAATTTTTATTACTTTATGATAACTTAATGGCTCTTGATTGCAGATTAATGGCTTTTGATTTTGATACGGAAGTTACCAAAGTTTGGTCAACAAAAAATGGCTAGCTTTAATGAGCATTGAAGAGCATTTATCACCATCCATTAAAGAACATTTAAGTGACGGTCTTTTGTCTTGTCATTTCTTCTATAAATAGTGAATTTGTCACTTACATTTCTAGAGAAGAAGGAAAAAAACTATTCTTGAGAGAATGGAAATACTATTCTAGAGAATAGAGAAAGAAACTTATTTTAGAGTATTCATAGAATAGAATGTAGAACGAAACAAAGAATCGAAAAAGATTATTCTACTTCTCTCTCAAATATTCTAATATAATATTTTAATAGAGTAGAATTTCTGTTAGATATAACCGACACGACCGGAATATCTTTTTAACGCTATTTACATTCGTGTAATAGTTTTTTCTATTATTCTCCTTGTAAGTTTCGTTATTTTCAATTTATTGTAATAGTGTAGTGTTACTTTAAATGAAAATTATCTTTTCTTTTTCTTTTGGAACTCCATTTTTCTAGTTTTACAAACCAGTGATTTCAACAATTTAAAAAGATATTACTTTTACATCACTGGTTGTTTTAGAAATGTTTTTCCTATCTCGGCAGTTACTTCATTATTGAACGCAAAGGCCTTTTCTGACGTGACTATGTTAGATCCTTTCAATGGTTCCAACTACAAACGATGGGCACGAAAGCCACTGATATTCCTTGAACAACATGAACTAGACCTTGCCATTCTCGAGGAACTCCCCGCGATTGAGGCCAATGGGGAATATACCAAAGATCTGCATGCTAGGTTTCTGGCTCTCAAAGTTGGGTTAAATAAAGCTTATTCAGTGGTTAGGGGATGGATATTTAATAATGTGACGAACCCCATATTTTATATGTGTGTCGTTGAGAAGTCAACAAAGACTATCTGTGAAATCGTTTAGAAAAGGCACGAGGGTGATGATTCTGATGAGAAGTAAGACGTCACTAGTAAATGACCCAACAAGATCTAATTAGTCATATACAAGCCGAGAAGTGAATCGACTCAAGGATGAGACCTTATATTTCCACATTTATGTAAGTTTTAGGATTACTTTGACCCCTATTGCCTAATACAACAACTCTTCGACTCTTGTTACACTAACTATCATTCACAAACATGATTATACACCAGTTGGATGTTAAATCTATATGTGAATAAAATGTAGATGAAGAGATATATATAGTGCAACTTTAAGGGTTGGTGTTTTGGGTCAAGGGGATAAAGTATAAAAACTTAGGAAATTGTTTTGGGTTGTTAAAGGGAACCTTGCTAATGAAATAGTATCTCAATAAAAGATGGATTAGTTTGTGTTACACTTTTGTCAATATGTGTATGACATGATCCACTTTTGGTACTTTCATTCATAGGAGTTACTTCTTCTTTTTCTTTTGTGAAAAAAATATGTGAGGGAAGCTGATCCTAAGGATTAAATTCATTAGAGTCAATAACAGAATTCACCTTAGTCAGTCTCACTATGTTGGAAATACTTGACTCATTGATGTAGTTCATGGTAAAACTCCTTATAATACGAGTATTCATGTATAAGAGAATTGTGGAGGTGTGTATCTATAATGAATATTCAATAATTATAAGGAGTGTGATGTTCTGTACTTTCAATCTTGTATTGTTTATATTGTAAAGAAATCAAGTTATGCCCAATGGGTCAGTTTTTGTCATTTGATAAAGTACAGGAGAGGTACTATTGATCTAGATCTGCATTCTAACAAAATACATGTGGTTTCAAAGTATATTTGTAGAATATCATGTAATAGACTTACGGACAGTTGTATCATTTGAACTCACACCCTTTCAAACCAAAGACTAAATTTGGAACCTTAGCCAACATGGCGTAAACTGTGTATAAATGAACATATACTTAATGAATTCATAGCCATGTGTGGTGGTCCTATCGAGACGGGCTTGATGATATCACCGTTGAGATTGTTTGTATATTGTTCATACTTAATGAATTCATAGCCATGTGTGGCGCTCCTATTGAGATGAACTTGACGAAATCAACGTTGAGGTTGTTGTATATTTATCATACTTAATGAATTCATAGCCATGTTTGGAGGTCCATTGATATGGACTTGATGAATTCACCGTTGAGGTTGATGTTCCCAAGGGATGGGTTTTTAGACTCACCACAAATTCATAGCCGTAATGGTGGTCCTAAAGAGAAAGGACTTGATGAATTCGCGAGACACATAATGAGTCTGAGTGTTGCTCTTAATGGTCACGAAATCTGAGAGTGATCGAGTAATGAGGCTAGACGCTCTTAGAGATCGCCTATGTGTAAGGAAAGGGCGATGTTTGAGGAATCTGTAATTATTAGCCGGGTAGATTATGTGTTGTGAGGGTCTCGATCGAAAACCATCAAGTTCAAGATATGTTTTTGGTGGTTGCCTCACTTCACTACGTGTCAATCCAAATTGAAAGATATTCACCCAAATGCTGGTATTTATGGAATACTGTTCACCTTCTCTCCCAAATAACATAAGTGGGGGATTTTTTGAATTATTAAATTAAAAATAATTTATTTTAATAATTCTTTCATATTCTTCGAAGAAGTGGAAAATATTATTTGTGGTTAATAGTCCCACATTATAATTTGAGGAAAAAGCTATTGGATATTATTTAATATAAAATAATTTTCTTTACTTGATGGCAACTTAATGGCACTTGATTGCTGATAAATGGATTTTTATTTAAGTTGTTACGGAAGTTACCAAAGTTTGGTCAATAAAAAATGGCTGGCTTTAATGATCATTGAAGAGCATTTATAACCAGCCATTGAAGAGCATTAAAGTGACGGTTTTTTGTCTTTCCATTTCTTCTATAAATAGTGACTTTGTCACTTACATTTCTAGAGAAGAAGAAAAAAACTATTATTGAGAGAATAAAAAAACTATCCTACAGAGAACAGAAAGAAACTTATTCTAGAGTATTCATAGAATATAATTTGGAACGAAACTAAGAAGCGAAAAAGACTATTCTACTTCTCTCTCAAATATTCTGATATAATATTTCTATAGAGTAGAATTTTTGTTAAAGATAACCAGCACAACCGGGATATCTTTTTAACGCCATTTACATTCGTGTAATAATTTTTTCTCGTATTCTCCGTGTAAGTTTCGTTATTTTCAATTTATTGTAATATCTTTAGTGTTACTTTGATTGAAAATTATCTTTTTTTTTCTTTTGGAACTCCATTTTTCTAGTTTTACAAACCAGTGATTGTTATTTTTCCAACACTTGGAACCCAAATGACTGACATTAGTAATAACATTAAAAGGAAATATAATTTCATTAAATTAAATTCATTTACTTTCATAGAATTATAATGCATGTGCAAATACTCAAGCGTCGTGAGTCTATCAATAAGCTTATAATTTAATGATCTTCCTCGATTTGGAAAAAAACCTAATATAACAAGAGACCTTAGCTTAGGAGATTTCGAGGTTCCCTTGACAGTGTATAAATATTAATACCATGTCAATATCTCAAGTAATGGGCATAGGGAGATTAAACATCAAAGTACTTGATATGAAATGTGAATATCCAATTCCAGCTTTATCAACTTGGTGAATCCTTTAAGTGTAGATGGAAGGGTATTATTAAGCAATTCGAAGAACCAATATTCTTAACTGAGTAAAGGAAAAAAATAATTTATGGTAATTTGTAGCATGCATTCTCTTACACGTAAAGAGGCAGTTCCTCAACTCCATTCGATGATATAAAAAGTATCAAGCCGTCAATATGAGGGCAGCTCTTCAGCTGAGGAACATGGAGGATAAACCTGGTGACTGGCCGTGGATGATGAGCGAGAATATGACAGACCATCATTGAAAATTTATCTCATATAATTTCATGTCTAATCATATATTGATGCAATATATAAGTATTAAGTATAAGTGGTAAAAGTTTCCACCTCCTATTTCTCCATTTACTTGAGAGTATACCTGTGCGAGCAGCATCTCGTGTTGAAATACACATTAATATAGTATCAATTATACTTATCATATATGCATCTTCATAGCGCTTTCTTTGAAGATCGTTAAACACTTGGAGGAATATTTGTAAATACTCCTCTAAGAATTGTCTTGATCCATGCATTATTCATGTTGCAACACCCTTTGTACACAAATTTCTCCTTCTCACCACGTTTCACCTTCGTCTTCATCGTTAATCTCGTGATCGTTAAGGGGGATATTTAAATTAAATACCTTTTATGATGCACTTGCAAATCGCATCACCCCATCAAAAATCATTTTTCCTACATCTATTTTATCTTCTATTAAGACATAATTCAAAAAGTTGGGCAATTTTTTTCTTACGTCTGAGGTTAGGGTGTTCGCAAAAGTTGATGGTATGAGGAAATTGTGTCATACTCTTGCATCGGGTTGAAGGTACTTGTAATGCGAAGGTGTCTTCAACTATCCTTTGTGTTCTCTCACTAACTCTTTACCCAACACATGCTCCCATATAGTAAATTTCAATCGAAAGTATTGATATTCTCCACCGGTTCTTGATACTTCCATGGTCCAACCAATTTCTTGACACAAAGCGGTTCTGAACCTCTTCAACTGTGAATGGAACTAACTTATGCCGAACTATAACTCGCCCTTCACTATCTCAAAAAAAGAGGCCAAGATAGAAATCAGAAACTAACTCAACACTTAAACTCAAATGCCTCATCATAAATGTTGTCCATCCCAATCTCTCATCCATCTCTAGAAATCTCTTGTACGCACTTTCTCCAACTTTCTTCTTGAATCTTCTCTCGTGAGAAATTGTTAATCCGGGCAAGTTTGTTTTGGTAATAGATAATAAGGCCTCAGAAGCTTTTGCTCATATTGGGTATAGGAATCCAGACTTGGAGAGGTTGTAGTGTTTTCTCTTTCATAGTCACAATTTTTCTTGTTCTTGAGGACTTAAATTCACCAAAACTGGTTCTTCTCTACTCGGTTGACTTGAATTACCCTTTCTCTTCTTTGCCAAACTTACACGATTCTCACTTTATTTCTTCTTGCTTTCTTTTTTATTTTTCCCAAGTATTTGTGTTGATTCTTTGCCATCTCCCTAACACTTAATAGTGTTTTTTTATTATTGTCATCTATTTTAACCTCCAACTAAAGATTGAACATCTCTCGGAATTACCCCTTACTTTTAGGTGAATGAGGTGTGAATTAGGTTGATAGAGGTATAATGATGATGATTATTTGTGTGTGTATGATGGAATATTTCTTGGATGAGAAGGGTTTAAGAAACTTTTGAAAAAAAAGGTTTTGGAAATTTTCAATCTTGGTTCTTGGATTTTAGGTGTTTTGGAATGATTTAGGCGGGTAAAATTTATTTGTAGGAGTGTAGGGATACAATTGGATGTGAAATTTTGGTGATTTGGTGTTGTTTTGATATGTGGTAAAGGTTTGGTGAAGTTTCAATGGAGTTTGAATGCTTGGAGAAGAAATGGGCTTAAGGTTTATGGAGTTGGTATGAACTTTGACTCCTCTTATTAGATGATAATTTTGCTTCACGATACACCTCCCGTAGGGAGCGATATAATGTCAAGTACTGTGCTATTTGGACTGTGTCATGGCAGTTGTGAGTGATTGATATGAGTTGGGCGCGGTATATCGCTCGACTGACTTGAGCTTCTGACTTTGACCGTTATCGATACTGTCATAACATTTTGCTGCGGAATGATATACCGTACGTAGGGCGCGGTATACCGATCGAATGATCTGATCGTATTAAATTTCCACCGTCATGATGCTTTTGCGACATCTCGACACGGATGGGGTGAGTTATACCGCCCGCCGGACGCGGTATACTTCTCGGAGGCGAATATCTCACTGACTTATATCATATTGCATATGATCATGATGCTTATACTAAGTTGCAGTATACCGCTCGACCTACTGTGAGCACGATCTCTCCAATTCTTTCACCCAACCTCATATTCTACATAATATACCCATAAAAAACAACTATACATTTCTCACTATTGCAATATACACTCTAAACACATAAAATAACTAATCTACACTAAAAATAAAACATACAAGACATAAAAGACTGTGGGTTGTCTCCAAGATAACACTTTTGTTTACCGTCGTTTAAAGTTCGACGGATTACCTCCTCTACTTCTTGAGTATGTAGCATCCCCAGTGAAGCTAAGAACATTAAACATTCAGATATGTCAACCTCTCTAAGGTTGGATTTCTATTAATTTTTCCGACACAACTCGTGTGACGACAAATGAACCCATCCACGCATTCTTGAAACTCCGTGACCTATTCTCTTATTTGGGGGTTTTCCAACTGACCTCGTCACCAATCCCAAACTCACTTTCAAATTTATCTTCCAGGGGTTTATGGTGGGCCTTCTCTTTGACCTCCTCTGTCACAACACGAATGATAGGGACTTCCAGTCACATCTTCTTTAACTTCACGTACAAGACAAAGAATTTCATAAACTCTTTGTTTGCAGGGAGGTTCATTGTACCCTCATGAACATCTATAATGCTTCAACTCGTGGACAAGAACGATCGTCTGATTATGATAGGAACCATGTAATATGGATCGTATTCAAGAATAACAAGGTCTGTAGGGTTATCCAACTTATCAACATGCGCAAGAATGTCCTCTATGATTCCCCATGGCTTTGCCATAGAACTATATGTGAACTATAAATTGATAGATATCTTCTTTTCATCCTTGATGCTTAGCTTCTCGAACAACGACTTGGGCATACGGTTCACACTTAAATCCAAGTCACACATTGCTTTCACATCAAGCTTACCACTGATTTGGATTGTGAACTTAAAACCTCCAGGATCTTGAAGATTTGATGGTAGTTTCTCTTCAACATTCTTTGAGACTCTCTCGAAAAGAGCCACATTCTCGACCTCGGTCTTTACACTCTCACTCTCACTCTTCTCAAAGATGGCCTTCGTGAAAACTTGTTACTGTGTAAGCCCTTTGTTGTTGATTCTTGTTTCGTTGAACGCCTCTACAAATACTTTGAACTTGATGTTAACTTTTGATATGTCATCTTCATAAGGACGGATGGTGACATCAATGGAATACTAGGTGGCGAATCCATCATATCTTCTTCTTGCACCTTAGGTGCAACTACCTCTTTCTCAACCCTCTCAACCTCTTTCTCAACAACCTCTCAATCTTCTTGACCAGAAGCTCAACACTCATATTTTCCAAACATGGCTCGGTTGGTTCTTCAACTATCTTTAGAATCAATGCAAAAATATTTGTAGCAAGTGGAGATTCCATTACTTTCTTAGCTTGAAGGCTGATAGCCTTACACGACTCAAGCCCAACACATCAAGCACCGTTCTCTATGGATTTCACGTCATCTCTAGTACCCTGGCCCAACTGTTGAATAGCTTGTTGAAGCTTCTCAAGAACCTTGCCTATTTAGGTGACTTGTGTCCCGAATATCTTCAACGCAGCAGATTGCTCGTTGAATCTCTTGGTATTGCCGCTCATACTGTCTTGTGTCAAAATCCAGAAAGATTGTATCGTATTATGGATCTCGAATAGGATTAAAAGTTTAATTAAAATGTATAAGACAAAAATTAAAAGAGATCGATTAAATTTTTTTGAATTTTAATTCAGATAGTATTTTAATATCACTAACCATATTATATAATTCATGAAAAAAATTATGAAAACAAAAATTAACTATAAAAATTTTAAGAAAATTAATTTTCAATGATGCTTTGTTTTATACTTCAATTTCATACTTTATTTTAAATTTTAGTATTTAGTAAAATTAATTAATAAACTTTAAGATAAAAGAGAGCTAATTTTTCAATTTAAGGGCGATAATTATTTTTTTAATCATGTTTTTTACCTATTTTTAAAAATATATATGCTAAATAGTAATATTATTTTATATGCTGGGGTGGGCTGCCTCTGGGCTCAAAAGACTGCTGATACAAAAGCACCAAAAAACGCGACTCGATAGAAGAACCTAAACCTAGAGTAAAAAGATTAAAATCAGAATTACACAAACAAGGATTTACAATCCTTTTACCAAAAGAGTACTATGTCATGAGAAAGAAGTTGAGGAGTGTGAACTTCTGCCCTTAATGGAAAGGTAAAGGATCCTCATTATCAGCTATTATTACCCTTGTCAGTTAAGGGGATCCGTGAAACCCCACACAGGGTATATATGGATCCTCATTATCAGTTGAACTAAATCTGAACTTTCTTTAAAACTTTAATTTTGATTTTCTTTATAAATATTGCTTCAGAAAGTATAAAAGCTCCTTTAGCTACCCAATTTTTACAATTTAGAAATACTCTATCCTTGCAAAATATTGATATATTTAAACCAAAAAAACAAATTTGTTAAACATCACTCTATCTATCAGCAAAAATTCATTACAGTTTAAACTAAATTAAAAGAAATAATCATGCTTAGTCATCTTCTCTTCTCAATCCATAATAATAACTTTTGCATTTGGTGATGCACATTGCAAATTCATCAACTCCAGATTTAGTCCCTTGTCAGGAATTGCATTGGTATTGAGCTCAATTATCATTTTCTTCAACGTTGGCGATTTTTCTAACAAGAGCTTAATAAGTTCCATTTCGGACATGGTACCAGTAATACACTGAAGATTCACCTTCACAAGATGATTTAATGTCGTGTCTGAGTAATCTTGCCTTTTTAGGTATTCAACAACACTATTGGCATTTTCCTCTTCAGGTTTTCGCACCTAGGAAAAAAAATACGAATACTAATTATAACCCATCTTTTGAAGGGAAAAAACATAATATCATAATTTACCCACCGCAATATTAAGTGTATGCAAATTGGGTGAGCTTCTAATCAAGCAAAGAGTATACGAGAACAAGTCCACTTCATTTAAGCAAATTGACTCTAACTTAACATCTTTTAAATGGAGTAGAGAAGTTTGAAGCCTAGTTGGGGACCCACCTACAGCAAAGTACTTAAAAACCAAATGACAGACATTAATTAGTAATAACATTAAAGAAAAGTATAATTTCATTAAATTAAATTCATTTACTTTCATAGAATGATAATGCATGTGCAAATACTCAAGAGACGGAAGTCTATCAATAAGCTTATTATTTGATGATCTTCCTCGATTTGGAAAAAATCTTAATATAACAAGAGACCTTAGTTTAGGAGCATTGATTTCGAGGTTCCCTTGACAATGTACGAATCTTAATTCCAGTATCAATATCTCAAGTAATGGGCAGAGAGAGATTAAACATCCTAGTATTTTAAATGAAATGTGCATATCCAATTGCAACTTTATCAACTTGTTGAATCCTGTAAATGTAGATGGAAGAGTATTGAAAAAGCAATTCCGTAGAACCAATATTCTTAACTGGTTTGAGGAAAACAATGATGATGGTAATTTGTAGCATGTATTTTTTGACACGTTAAGAGACAATTCCTTAACCCCATTCCTTGATGCATAAAATATCAAGCTGTCAATAGAACAGCAGCTCTTTAGCTGAGGAATGTGGATGATAATCTTAGTGACTGGCCCTGGATGTCCAACGATAATATTACAGACCATCCTATTAAATTTAGCTCTTATAAGTTCTTGGCTAATCATTGATTGTTGGAACATAGAAGTATCAAATATAAGATGTGGAAGTTTCCACCACCTATCCCTCCATTTACTTGAGAGTATAGTTGTGCGAGCAGCATCTAGTGTTGACATGCACATTAAAATAGTATCTATTAAACTATCAGGAAGATTGCTTATCATATCCGCATCTTCATAGCGCTTTCTTTGAACATCGTTAACCATGGAAACTTTTGAGTCTATGATGTCACTGATAAATTTTACCTGCATTTCAAATTAAGGGCTTCTCAATGGAAACAACATTGCGTAAGTATTTTTCGATTTAAAGAAAAAAAAACCATTGCATATATAAGTCTTCACTTATTGTCCCGCTAATCTAGCTTCTACTACTCTAAAGTGGCTCTCCGATGTATTAAAAAAAACAGTAATGACTCATAATAATCAGTAATTACCGAACCCAAATCAATTTGTTAAACTCCCATTACTCATTATTAACAAATGCAGTTTAGAAGATGAATAATATTATATACATACACGCTAACAAATGAAAGAATTCCTGGGTGTAAATCAAAAGCTGTCTTAATTTAATTATGGGGTTATTGTTAAAAACATCCTCATAAAACTCTCTAATTGTTTTTTTGCGCCTTCAATAATCTTATTTATAAAAAAATGCCTAATGAAGTAATTATTTATAGAAAACATCCCCTTTATATTTTCTATACCTTTACTACCCTTATTATTAAATATATTATTTTATTTTAATACAATATTAATTTTTAAATATTAAACAAATAATAGGGTACTTCTTTTTCCTCCTCCACCACCACCACCACCACCACCACAACCACCACAACCACCACCACAACCACCATGTATGTAATCACTACTACATCCACCACAACCATCACCACCTCCACCACAACCACCACCACCACCACCTACTACTACTAATTCCATCGCACGCGCGCGTCCGTGAAATGTTTTTAAAATCGTCATAACTAATTCAAAAAAAATCAAAAAAATCAAAAAAAATTATTTTTGAATAAAGCAAATTAATACTTACGTCTATGATTTTTTTGATTTTTTTTTGAATTTTTTGATTTTTTTTTTCGCAGACACGGATTTTCATGTTTTAAACATGGAATTCCATGTTTTAAACATGAAATTCCATGTTTTAAAACATGAAATTCCATGTTTAAAACATGAAATTCCATGTTTATAACATAAAATTCCATGTTTAAAACATGTAATTTCGTGTCTGCGAAAAAAAAAATTAAAAAAAATCAAAAAAATCAAAAAATTCAGAAAATTCCGAAAAAAATCATAGACGTAAATATTAATTTGATTTATCCAAATATAATTTTTTTTTGATTTTTTTGATTTTTTTTGAATTAGTTATGACGATTTAAAAAAAAATTCACGGACGCGCGCGTGTGATTATTAGTTTTTTTCTTATTTTTTAATTGTTAATTATAAGGGTAATTTTGGAATGAGGCTGTTTTCAATAAATATTTTTTCCTAGGCACCTTTTTCTAAATAAGTTTTTTAATAGGCATCAATCAACAATTGGCTCATTAATTATAACATATATGAATAATTAAAATCGGTGCCCAGCAAAAAATTATATAAAATATGAATAAACTCACCTACTCTTTTTCCTTTTGTAAATACTCCAAAAACCCTCAGTGTCTTTTTTTTCTTTTAATCTTCGCTGGTTTTAGCTTCTTCTGTATATTTTTTCCATATTCTTCTTTTGATTTTCTCCTTTTTATTTTCCTCTTTCTCTAGGTTTTTGAATATTGTTTTTTCTAATATAATAATGGAGCACTATGCTTGATATTTTCTATGTAGAGTCGAAATTATATTTTTTATGTTCAAAGTGAATTCCATAAATAAAGAAAGAACAAGTAATTTATTTATGGCCTAAAATCTTTTGTGGTTAAATGTATTAAAAATGTAATTTTTAGTTTAATTTACTAATTTTATGAGATGTTTTACTGAATTTAAGAATAAGTTAATTAGATATTTTAAATAAAAAATTTAATATATGATGTGATTAAATAAAAATAGAGTTCATTAGAGAAAGCATTCTCATAGAGGTAGTCTGATATTTTTTTTAAGTCTTCAATAATTTATTTTATATAAAAATACCTAATGAAATAATTATTTATAGAAAACATCTCATTTATATTTTTCATACCTTTACTACCTTTATTATTAAATATATTCTTTTCTTTTAATACAATATTAATTTTAAATATAAAACAAATAATAGGGTACTTCCACCACTACCACCACCACTACCACCACCATACCACCACCACCATGTATTTAACCACCACTACAGCCACCACAACCACCACCACAACAACCACCACCACCACCTATTACTACTAATTTCGTCACACACGCGCGCGTCCGTAATTTTTTTTTAAAATCGTCATAACTAATTTAAGAAAACCAAAAAAATCAAAAAAAAAATAATAAATTTGAATTTTTTGATAAAACAAATTAATATTTACGTCTATGATTTTTTATTTATTTATTTATTATTTTTCACAAACACGGATTTTTATGTTTAAAACATGATGTTCAAAACATGAAATTCACTGTTTGAAATAGTGATTTTCTTTTCGTAGACACGGAATTCCATGTTTAAAACATGAAATTCAGTGTCTGCGAAAAAAAAAATTATAAAAAATTAAAAAAACTTCAAAAAAATCTAAAAAATTCCAAAAAAAGACATAGACGTAAATATTAATTTGATTTATCCAAATATATAAATTTTTTATTTTTTTGATATTTCTTAGAATTAGTTATGACGATTTTAAAAAAAATTCAAAGCAAGTTTGGTTAAATAAGGGGATTTCATCCATTCAAAGCAAAACAAGTTTCCTTTTAGGCCTTGTTATGCTACCCAAGCAACCATCATATTTTCTCCTTGAAATATATGAGAATTTTGTCTTACTACCACTAGAGTGTTTAATGTCTTTAACTGAGTTGTTAATACAAAAAATAGGTTTTACTCTATTACACAAAAGAGATTTTACAAGTGGCTCGTAGTCACTCTCAATTGTAATCTATTTATCCCCAAATGAGTTAGCCAATCTACAAGCTTGCATCACTCCCCTTGCTTATGCCTCAATTGGTGATAGTGCTCCTATGCATTTCAAGTTTCCAGCCGAAATCCTTCCTCTATAGTCCCTAGCAATAGCCAATAGAAATAATACAAGACAGATAAGAACTTGAATTAAAAGCGGCATCGGTGTCAATTTTAATATTTCCTCTTTTGGGTGGTGACCAACCAGTGTTAGATATATAAATCTCTAAGTGTGTATGCATACCACTCATAACTTTGTCATTCTCTAGGTGATGCACTTGATTAGTAGTATGTTCTCTTTCTTGTCCATCAGAAATAAAATCTCTCTTTGTGGCCAAGTTATTTAATTAAACTGAATCAGTTGGGACTTGTAAGACCTCAGAATGTTTGCCATTGGCAATAAAATCTTCGGCATATGTCTTTGAGGCATTTTGAGCTGTATTTATAGAGTCAGGCTTAATCCGTTGAAAAATATAGTTATTTCTTGACTTCTAAATATGCTAAGCCAGTGTTACTGCAAGCTCTCCACTTAAACTATCTCTAGTTTTAGTTTCAGTAAGATAAATCATAAGATATTCCATCGACTTCAAAAAAGATGAAGTTCGAATCGAAGAGAGAAAGTTCAAGGGGGAGGCTAGCCCAAGTAGCTCTGGCCCAGTTACAATGGAAAATTGTATGTCCAATAGATTCAGTTGATATGAACAAACATCACACCCCATTGTAAATGTCATTTTCCTTTTGAATCCGTTTTCATTTGTTGGAAGGCCATTATAGAAAGACCTCTAAGTGAAGTTTTTATTCTTTGGTGCCACGTAAAACCACAAATAAATTGCCAGAGTTTTCCAGAAGGTGGTGTTAAAGATTCACCACTAGCAAATAATGTTATTTTATCCCAAAAAAATCGTGCCTTCCTAAGTTGAGTATACATTTCTAATGTTATTTTATCCCTAAAACATTGTGCTTTCTTAAGTTGAGTATACACTTCTTTTATCGTTACATTCCCTATTTTAGGTTTTAACCAAACAAGGGAGTCATCGGTATTTGGAGAGATGTGTATACTCAAGATGGTTGCAATCATGTTTGAGTTAAATAAGTTGCTTAAAATTTGTACACTCCAACTTGTACAAGTGTCCTTCATCAATTCTCCAACCCAGGTTACCTGAGTTTCAAAATATTTTGGAACAAAATTTTGTCATGGAATCCAATTTGATTCCTAGATATTAACTTATTACCTTTTCCAATTTCAAAACAAACTGTTTCCGAAAACATCTCCCCCATCCAAAATACTTTTCCAACCCCATGAAAACAATTTCCAACATTTTCATTCAAAAAATCACCATTTGGAAAATATTTTCCTCTCAGGAGTTTAAAAATAATAATTTTTTTGTTTAAGAAACAATTTCCAAGCATTTGAGGCAAAAAGGGCCAAATTGTTTTCACAAAATTCTTTGAATCTCAAACCTCTATTTGATTTATGTTGTAAAAAAGTTGTCCGTTTGACCCAATGAGTTCTATTTTCTCCTTTATTTCCCCAAAATAAATCCAAAATTAAAGAAGAGATGTGATTAGTAATCTTATTTGGGATAAAAAATACAGACATAATATGATTTGGTATTGCACTGATTATAGCCTTGATCCAAACTTCTTTACCACTAGGGGATAAAAGCTTAGAGTCCCAAGCCTTTATTCTTCCTATAATAGTATCTATTATCCATTCCAAGCCTTCAACTTTAGATCTCCCCCATGAAGTACAAAATACCAAGGCCAATAAGTTCATTCATCCTCTGTATTTGTTTAGCATTTCTTCTCGAATGTAATGGAAAGTGCTTACTGAATAAGATTCCACTTTTATTTAAATTTACCTGCTATCCTGCTGCATAACTATACTTGTGGATCAAATTCTGAAAATAACTTACATTATCTTCTGAACCTTCAATGAAGAAGATATTATCACCTGCAAACAGCAATGGGTTATACTAGGGGGTCCTCTACCAATTTTAATTCCTTTTAACAAATTGTTTCCCTCAGCTTCCTTTAGTAATGCTGAAAGAGCATGTGTTACCAAACAAAACAAAAAAGGGGAGAGAGGATCTCCCTGCCTCAAACCCCTTATGGGATTAGTAACATCAAGTAAACAAACATTAATTTGCACCTTATATGAGACAAAGGTAACACAATTTTTTATCAAATCAATCCACTTTTTGTTAAAACCAAGTGGTCCAAGTAAATAAAAAATTAGATCACACTCAACCTAATCATAAGCTTTTGAAATATCGACTTTAATATCTAAAGATAAAGTTGAATATCTTTGATTTTTGAGGTAAGGACTCACTTCATGAGCTATGAGGATATTATCAAATAGGATCTTCCTCGAACGAAGGCATTTTGGGATTCATAAACCCATTTATCCATATATGGTTGCATCCTCTAAACCATTAGTTTTCAAATTACCTTGTAAAGAATATTTGTACAACTTATAGGTCTAAAAGACCCAATATTATTAGGACTAGCACACTTTGGAATAAGTGCAATGATACTACCATTTATTCTTTCCGAAGTACTATTATTGTTAAATAAATCTGAAACAACTCTCAGTACACGAAGCTTGATTAACTCCCAATGTTTAATATCGGAAAAACTTGATATACCATTTGGGCCTGGAGCCTTGTCAAGATTTAGGCTCCAAACTGTATATTTCAGCTCTTCCATAGTAACTGATTTAATTAAATAATCATTCATCTCAGAGGTAACATTGGGTGTAATACTATTCAAGATAGATGTGTAATATCTTGGTCCCACTAATTGAAAAACTGAAGTAAACAACGATTTCCTCAACAATTTGATCATTATTTTCTGCCCAAATATGCCTTATATTATTTGTCATGTTGATTTTGTTTCTAGATCTCTTAAATTTAGTAACAATTTAAAAATATTTAGAATTTTTATCTCCAAGTTTCAGCCATATGTTTCTTGATCTTAAAGACCCATATCTTTCTTCCTTCACCCAATATTCTTCAAGAATTTTGGTAAGTGAATTATGTAAATCAACATTTTCTTCAGAGTTAGGGACATTTGCCAAAGTTTCAAGCTTCAGCCATATGTTTCTTGATCTTAAAGACCCATATCTTTCTTCCTTCACCCAATATTCTTCAAGAATTTTGGTAAGTGAATTATGTAAATCAACATTTTGTTCAGAGTTAGGGACATTTGCCAAAGTTTCAAGCTCCTTTGTAGTATTTTTCATAAGAATCCGTTGATCTAAAATTCTGGTTCTAGACCATCTTGTCAGGTTAAAGGACTTTGTCTTCTTATGAAACCTTTTGATACATGTTCCCTCAAACTTCTTATAGCCTTCCCATTTCTTAAGAATAATATCATTACAAGAATCCAATGTAAGCCAGTTTTTATCCAATATAAATCTATTATTGGATTTTGCCACAAAGTATTTCAAGTGAAGTACAATAGGAGAATGATTTGACCCTACATCTGGGTAAGAGGCAACACAACTATCTGATAAAATAGACATCCAATTTTTATTTACAAGAGCTCTATTCAAAATTTCCTTAACTAAAGCACCTCTTTTTCTTTTGTTGCTCCTGGTAAATCTAACACCCTTCTGGCGTAATTCAAACAAATCTAATTAATTAATAAAATAATTAAAAAAATTCATATTACTCTTACAAAGTTTTTATCCCGCAATTTTCTCAAAAAAGTATCTAAAGAGATTAAAATCCCCAATGATACACCAAGGAAAATTTTAGGGACAAAAGCTCTTAAGTTCATTAATAAACTTAGGTTTATTTGTAGTATCAGGAAGCCCATGTACCTTTACACTACCATGTATAAAAAATTTGGTACACTTTAGTTGTTCAATTTTACAATTACTTTTAGCAAGAATCACCAAACCCCCATACTTGCCTATTGGGTGATGGTAGGCAGTAATATTCATGTCCAACTAAGAACAAATCTTCAAGAGAAAATAATGAGATTCTTTAGTTTCAAAAAGAAATAGTATCTCGGTACGGTTTTGTTTGATAGAATTAAATAGAGCAAGTTTCGTAAAGGGCGTAAGGCCTCTTGACAGTTCCAAGAGTAATTATTGAGCATGGTGGGGTTGGGGTTGTTGTGGGACAACCCCGCAAACCTCTTCAGCACTCAATAAACCATCTTCCCAATTACCCAGTTCATCCTCCATATCAATGAACCCACCATCTTCCTCCGCTGTCTCTTCAACCTTCTCACTCTCTCCTTTAATCATAAATGCATCTTCATATTTGGAGACTGGAGTTGCTGAAGATCTAGAGGGCAGTGTTTAAGTGGTGGATCGTGAACTTTCCAGGCACCTCGGGGAGCGTGTCTAAGAGAGTTTTCATTTTATATCCCCTTACCAAATCTTTTAGGTCACATATCATACAACAGATGTAATTTAATTACTTTCGTTTTTTTAATGCCAATATAGATGAAGAAAGTAACTATTGTCTAAAATTCTTCTTCTGAAATTTGGTGCTTACAACTATTCACTACTCAAGAATATATATGCAAAGATTGCACATAATTTAAGTCTACACACATTCGACAATGAAGAGGAAAGAGATGTTGAGCAAGCAGGGAAGGTAAATATGAAGGATATGAAGGACATTTATTCAATTCCAATGCAGAAAAGAAATAAAATACAAATACGAGATTAGTAATCAATTTCTTGGCAAACCATTAAACAACAAGATTCCCAGACCACCAACCACGATGGTTAACAATAGAGACCCTCTGATTTGATATATGTCATCAGCTATAGCATTTTCCTCGTTTGTCCTTGCTTGATGAGCTATGCTCACACGCACAAGATTGCTAAGATTGTCTAGTTGGTGCATGATCTGTCTTTGACCATGTGCCATTGCGGCCAACTGTTTAACAAATAGCAAAGATAATAATATGAGTTCGGGATAAATATTTGCAAATCCGGCCCAACCCTTGGCCCGACTCTTTTAATCCGACTTGTAAGGGTTTTAGACAAAAAGAGTAGGGCCGTTTTTTTAAACCGACCAAGGGTTGAGTTAGTTTGAGCATTGAAGGGTAGGGTACCCAACCTTTGCTCACCCCTAACATATACACTGAAAATAAGTTGATGATACCTCTTCCATTATAGGAGAATGCTTAGCAAATTGGGGAGCTACTCCGTTTATTAAGTAAGACGTGGGGATTGACCCATTGTAACCTTCAAACTTATATGGCGATCCTCTTCCACTACTCAATTTGGAATTAACATCTTCAATACGTGAATTTAACTCATCCATTCGAGTATTTAATCTACAAATTTTTTGAGTAAGAAGCGCCACATCTCCCTGTAAATATTCATAAAAAAAATCCAAAAATCTAAGAATTCAATTACATATTCTACTCATAGTTATGTAAAATCGTAACCTCTTTTTTTGACGCCTCTTGTCTCTCCAGCATTCCGTCTTCGAATCTTTGATTAGTGGAGCGAAAATCAGTGATCCCGGAATAATTTGAATCTTTACTAGGCGGAAATGAACGTGACATGCCCGTGTTAAATCCCATTTTGTTACGTAGAGCTTCTTTAGGACTTGACACAAGATCTTCTTCATCTATGCTAAGCTGCGTCTTTAAATCTTCCGGTAGTGCCTACAAAAGTACAAAATAAGCACGCGAGAGAGTATCACCAAAACTATTTTACTAGTCATACCATAACCTCATTCACAAGCCTCTCGAGCTGTATTTGTTCAATATAAGTACGAGGGATATATGAACCTTCCAAACCCAACTGCTCAGCAATACATTTCACAACTATGCGATCCTTTCCTTGCACCTGTACAGATATAAAACATTAATACATTTCACTATTTTTCAATAACGAGGAGAATTAAATTTGTTGTCTATTACCTGAACATATTGGCGATTTAGTTGTTCGAGCAAATCAATTTTTACAGAGACCCTTTCATCAGTAAATACATGGCTGTTTCGTTTAAGAATCGAAGCGATTGTGTACCCTAAAGACATTAACCCACCAAGAAGACGCACACTCACTCCAAAAGTTATTCGTGGGGATATCACAAAAGGATCATCTACAACCCATTCCTGACATATAAATCACATAAACATATAATAGATCAACTCTAAAAAAAACCATTTGTTAAACTAAACGGAAAAAACAAACCTCAAACATGAGATTGTATTTCCCTTCTTTGTTACGCATCCTTAAATATGATTGGCATGTCTCTGGATCTTCTCCAGGTGGAAGAAGATATATATCATATGTTTCCTCCATTGTTTCAGTGTGGTCTTCAGAGAACACGCTTTTAATATCTTCCACTGTAATCTTTTTCGGAGACTAAACAAAAAAATTAATTAAACCTCTAATCCGCAAAAATAAGCAAAGATATTTAGTTAAACCTCTAATCCGCAAAAATAAGCAAAGATAAGAGGAATTGATGAGGACCGGGACCCACCTTGAGAATATAGGTAGGACGTTGAAGGCCAGTGAAGGGATTAAACTTGTTGATAATCTTAATATGTGCCGTCTTTAGATCAGGCTCAATATAAGCTTTATACATTGGATATACCTACAAAGAAGGCGTGTGAAAAAGTTGTATAATATATGATATTTCTATGGGAATGAAATAACAAACCGTTTCGGATATTTGTTGGATAATCTCACTTGGTTCTTGACCAGCACGTTGTATATCGCGTAAAACCCGTTTCACAAGGTCAACGTGGATCCCACCTGTTACGGATACTTGTAGATCAAGCAAAGGACGCAATTTTTCGCTCAAAGCATAGATCCCTTCAATAATTACAATCCGAGATAATGGAACTTCAAGTGTCCTGTTACAACTTTAAATGTTACTTTTGAATCGAAAGGGGATGAGGAAGAGAGAGAGAGAAGAAAACCTGTATCCTATCCGAGAACTGGTTTTAAAATCATATATTGGAATCTCAACGGACTTTCCTTCCTTTAGATCATTGATGTTCTTTAGCAATGTAGTGTAATCCGTCAAACGTGGATCTGCAACATAGAAGTCTCAGTGATAATATTATGTAATTATTCTCCAAATGGTCCCTGAATTATAGGTCATGCGCCCGTTTGGTCCTCGAAGTTTATGGTTCTCGGACTTCATTTATGTCCCGCGTTAGATTTGGAAAAAACGTGGAGGACCAAACTGGTAAAAGGGGATAGCTGAGGGACCATTTGGGGAATAATCTCTATCATTATTCATGACCTATATCAAAGCCAAAATACTAAAACAAATGACAAAAACATCATGATTGTGATTTCCAAGCTAGAAATATGAAAAATTATAAATGAAGAAAAGATATTACCATCAAAGTTTCCATCAACAAGTCGAGTGGCATCATTGTAATTATCCATTGAAATAACGGCAACGTTAGGCTTAAAATTGAGGACCTTCTCAGTAAATACCGTCTTTCCAGAACCCGAAGGACCAGCTAAACCAACGATTATTATACCATTGTTATTCTGTGTTAACAACTGACATGCTTGGATCACAGCAAAGAATCCTTTCTCGAACGAAAGATTTTCTTGGATAGGCATAATTGAATATCTGTCACACCCCTTTTTCTTAACTAGCTGGACTTGTTTTTTCAAAAGACCAGGTTTTCTATTACTTGAGTCTTGCTTTGTGGTTTCTAAAGCCATCACTGCTTCGTTCTTAAATATGTACAAGGTTTCGCTAGAAACAAATGAGATTAGGATTAGACGTCAATAATCTGACATTACTTGAGGCTCTCTTTGTCGCTTCTTCAATGGCTAGTGCTAAAGATAAGAAACTACATAAAAATCAGAATATATATATTTACTACAAGTCAAAAAAAAAATTCAATTATAATAACTAGATAACAAATAGACAGATTAACTCAGGAATTTGTTTCTGGGGATAAAATTTAGAACAATCAGTGGAATTTGGCACATCTTTACAATTTTTTTTTTTTTTTTGGGGTTTAAAAAGTGTAAATATTAAGTCCGGGGAGACTAATGTACTTTTACCTCAAAAAAAATCAAGGCAAATTTGTACTGCACCACCAGGGACAGGGACCGGAGTGGGCCCCACCCCTGGATAAACTAACATGCAGCAGGTTACGTTACACTAGACAAGGTCACAAGGATGAAACAATTCATATTTACAAATGAAGACCTCAAAACACATGTACACAACTATTAAGCAACGATTCTGTACACAACTATTAAGCAACTATTAAGCAACTATTAAGACCTCAAAACACATAGTTAAAATAGAATTTCAGCATTAAAAAACCACTACACACAAGCCTAAAGAACGATTCTGAAAATATTAAGCAAGTAAATTCACACTAGAGTAATACTTTTCCTCAATAAACAATAAAAATATATAGTTTTTACAGTTTTACGCATATTTATCTTCTATCATAAGGCACCGCGTGATCGTGGGACCCACCCACGTACTGCAAATATACTTTATTATTATCTAGTACAATAGATAGCTAAGACAGAACGTACCGATCGATAGATAGTTCTAAAAGCGACCCATTGAAGTTGAGAACAAAATTGCACCGATTATTCCTACATGACAAAATACACCAAAACCTAATTAATAAAAACACGTAACATAACATTTGTTTCGATCAAAACAAAGTTAATGCTAAAAGATAAAACCTACCGACTTTACATCATCAGCAGATAATAACACAAAAGAAATAATACCCAGAATAAATAACAACGTACAATGTGAACATAAATTCAATTTTTTTTTAAAAATTGAATGGTGGGAATTATAGATACTTACAATTGCTTGTATATACACACGGGATACTTCCAGCAGAAGACAAGGAAGGTGCAATGTATCTAAAGTAGTGTTGTGTTTCTATTAAATATTTTTTATTTTTCGAAATTTTAATCAGATTTCTTGGTATTTGTGACATATATTTATTAAGATTTTGCTTTTTTTTTTTTGTTCAAATATTAAGATTTTGCTGAAACCGGAAGGAATGAGATTTTTCTGGATATTTTGGGAAGTGGAAAATGATGACATGTGTGGGTTAGTAACAACTAGAACACTTTCAGACTTGTATGATCATGGCATTTATTATACTTGTATTAAAATTAACGACCTCTAAAAGAGAAAATACTAGGGTTATTTAATTTAAGAAGCTATTTTACTATGGGCTCAAGGAGTATGTAGCGTATCTTTTTTCTATGGGCTCAAGGAGTATTCTAGCGTTCTTTGGATTATTGTCCAAGAAACATCTCAAATTAGAATTAATTCCCTCTCACCCCAACCATCATTTTTTTACCCATAAAAAGCATACATATTTTTGTTTTTTCATTTTCTTTTCCAATAAAAGAGTCGTTTGAGTTATGGGAAGCTTCCCACTACTCAAACGTTGAGTAATGGGAAGCTTCCCACTACTCAAACTTTGAGTAATAGGAAGTTTCCCATTACTCGTTGTTCTTTAAAAAGGACGGTGCCTTTTATGGGCAAGGGTGTAAGGTGGCAGGTGGCAGGTGCCTATTAGGCATTAACCCTTCTTTTTACTTTGTTAACGTGTAACTTATAATTATGTAAAACAGTTTAAGTTATCCCAAGGTCTAAAAAAGGTTAGGAGACACATGGGGTGGTCGGATATTTTCAAACGTATAATTAGGGGTATTCAGTATATAAAGCCAACTCTTACCTCAATTCTTATTTTAAATCCCACCTCCAACTAACCCCCTAACTAGTTCAACTATTAGTGGTATTGTACCAATATGCTCCCCAAAACCCGTTTCTCACAGTGAAAACCAAAAAAGCTAAACAAAAGCTCCATTAAGGAGGTCCGAAAACCCCCAGCCCCCTCCCATTCTCTGATCTCTCTCTCTCTCTCTCTCTCTCTCTCTCTCTCTCTCTCTCTCTCTCTCTCTCTCTCTCTCTCTCTCTCTCTCTCTCTCTCTCTCTCTCTCTCTCTCTCTCCAGTTCCGAAAACCCCCACCCTGACCCCCCACCACCTCCACCTTCATCACCCCCATCACCATTAACACCACCATCCCCTCCACCCCCCCTCCACCCCCCTCCACCTTCATCACCACACCACCACCAAGCAACACCAAACCCACATCACCGAGCAACACCACGCACAGCCCCGAGCAACACCAAACCCACCTCCACTGCACCAGAGCAACACCAACCCCACCTTCACTGCGCGGATCTCACCACCATCCCACCTCCACAACACCGAGCAACACCAAACCCACCTCCACAACATCGAGCAACACCAAACTCACCTCCACTGCACCGGAGCAACTCCAAACACCTCCACTACACGAATCTCGCCACCACCCTCTCCACCCCCCCCCTCCACCTTCGTCACTGCACCACCACCAAGCCCCCACCCCCTTCATCCCGATCCACCGCCACAGCACCGAGCAACACCAACTTCACTGCATCGGAGCAACACCAACACCTCCTCGAATCTCACCACCATCTCCCCTTCATTGTTGTGCTGGATGTCGAAGGTTGCCACCATTACCTCTCGAGTTTCCAGATCCGCCACCACTGCTGCAGAAGAATCCCGCACCCTCCGCCGCCGCCTCAGTGTAGAAGAAATCCCACCCTCCGCCGTGCAGAAGAAACCCCACCCTCCACCGAGCCTGCTGCACATCCGCAATTGCTGCTTTTTTTTCTGTTAGGCGTAAATTGGCCAGCCCCATCATCTATTATGTGTATCACGGGCCAGCCCATATAGTGGGTTACTTGGTTTAAAGTGTTGTTTTAGCTTGTAAATTTTTTTTGTTCAATATGGGTACAGCCCATGTGTGTAATAGTTGGTAATGGGGCCAGCCCGGTATTGATATAAAATATTTGTACAGCTTCTTTATGTTGTGTTTGTTCTACATGGGTACAGCCCGCATCCATGTAAAAGGTTTTTTTTGTTCTTCATAGGCCCAGCCCCATATAAAGTCATTAAGAAAAGCATAAACAGATTAATTAGAACGCAAAAAAAACGTGTTGGGTCCAGCCCCAACTCCATATCTTTGGACTAAATAGAAAAGATAAAAAAGTATATGAAAAAAATTTATTTGGGTCCGTACCCATCACGTTATTAGCCCCTTGATAGTTCGTCTTTATGGGTCCGTACCCATAACGAACAGGGGTAAAATAGGAAACATCCAAACCAGAAAGTTAGATTTGGGACTTAAAAAATAATTTTTTTGAACTAGGATTTAAAATAGGAAGTTTTCAAAAAATGGGGTGTAATTTGTATTTTCCTCGTATAATTACTTATAATATATTTTTAGAGTATTCTTATTTAAAAAATAAATTCTAAAAAATTATTTTTCTCTACCCCGTTAACCACTTCTTCCCACCCACCCACCGACACCAATGACATAAAATTGTTCGCTAATTTTTCGTCATCAACGAGCTTCCGACGAAAATTCTTATAAACTTTTATCGGAAGCTTTGTTACCAAATTGTATCGAAATTTCTTTTTTTTACAAAATTTTGATAGAAGAAACATACTCGTGCAATTACATACATAATGAGTATAAATGTAATCATAAAACACCTGTCCCCACCCCGTCAACACCAATGACGGAGAATCGTTGATAGTGATTCGTCGTCGACGAATTTCCAGCAAAACCTCTTATGAAGTTTTGTCAGAATCGTCGCTATCGATTTTCATCAGAAGCTCTCTTCTATACAAAAGCTTATGATGGAAGATCTACACTCTTGTGATTTTATATGTGCCATGTACAAATGCAATTATAGAAATATGAACATATAATGCAAACGGAAATAAAACGAAAATAAACTATTAATTAAGGATAATATATGATCACCTGAATTTGAAGTATTAAGAATATCACCAACACTCTGAACTTCCAGATCTGGAAGATTTTCTACCTAAACACTCGTTTATATGTTTTCACGCATTTATGGAATAACCGGTAAATTACCCATGGGTGCCCAATTTCACAAATGCGGCTTTTGAGTACACAATTTGTCAAAATCAAAAATAGCATAGGTGGCCCATGCTACAAACAAAAGGGTTTTTACTGGCACCCATCTAAAATATTTGTTAAGTATTACGTGTCTATTGTAGGATTGTAATTCCATGTAAAAAATTAGCATTTGTCACATATATATTAGAAACAATCCCCTTCAATAATAAAAAAACTTACCATATACCCAACAAATTTTTTTAAAATTACAAAAATACCCTCAACACCATCCCTTTTCCCGATTTTCTTCTTTATCAACGCATCAACCTCTTCAACCCACTAGTCTAGTAACACCATAAAAGTCTCTACATTTTGAATATCAACATGCACCATCATGGCCTACACCATCTCCAACCTACCTCTGATTTTGCAGTCAATATGTGCCATACTTTTTAATGCATCTTCATTCACCATCTTCACCATCTAAAAACATTATCTTTACGTCTCCCATATCTTCAAAATCTAAAGAAACTGTAAGTCCTAATGTGAGAGAATAGGAATCTAATCTAATATATACTTGATTAAAAATTATGTACTCTTAAAGTCAAGGTAAATTATATTAATCAAATCTATAAGTCAAACTCTAATAAAAAGTGCTCTAAGATGTTCTTAAGAGTTTGTTAACAAGGAAACAATGTTTTAAGAGCGCTAGAAGGCTAGCTATAGATGTTAGGAATCCAAGGCTCAAAGTAAGATAGGAAATAAATGATGGAGCTAAATCTAGAGGATGAGGGATACTAATGGAGCATCTACCTAAGTGAGACAAAGAGATAGCCAAACAACAAACCTAGCTAGTCAAGACTTAAATTTATCTCTAAGCCTAAGATTAAGTAAACAAGCACCTAAATGATAAGAAGAAAACGAAGGTTCCAAACTATAGGTAAAGTTCAAGGGTAGAGAACCTTTTATGATTTTTATCTTAAAGGATCATATAGTGGGAATGATAGTGATTATATAATAAGCCTAATCAAGTAAGGCATCTTAGTACTTAATATGATCAGACAGAGTTTAAGTTCTAGATTGACAAAGAAGCTAGGTGAGTATACTCTTAAGCTTTATATTAAATACTAAGGTGATAAGCTAAATAATGTTATGTTTGATGGCAAGTAAAGATAAATAAGGCAAGTGATAAGTAAAGATAAAAAGGAAAGAGATTATGCGAGCATTTATAGTGAGACTTTTAGTGGTTACGTCACAACCCAAACTCAGAATCCTCGAGCTACAAAATCTTTATGTCATTACCTACAGAAGTTACCCCTTCTGATTGGAAGCCTTCTTCTCGAACTCCACCCGAGCTCGAATCACTCTTCTCTGCACTTGGATCATCAATCATATTCTAGAGAAAGAGTTAATACCCTCTTTATAATAACTACTTGGTTTACAAGAATAGTAAATAACTCCGCATTAGTAGATATAACAATGAATACAGTAATTCTATAATGATATTAAAATAAAGATCATTACTTGTGGACTTATTTTGAAGTGTATATAGATATAGTGATAATTTATAGATTCAAGAGGTGAATTGTATGATGCACGATAGATCCATTTATATAGACAAACGAGGTCCAACGATTCTATTAAATTGTGCATAAATTTGTTGCAAAATAGGATCCCAGTTGTAACAAAGCCCGTTCCGGTTTTCAGTTTCTAATGACTCTTTCCCGTGTGGCAGGTGTTGATTAAGGTTAGGATTCTAAGGTGGCATTTGAACAACATCGTTTATACTGCTATTCTTCTCCCTTTTTTTTCAAAAATGGGTTGATGTCCCTAGTCGGGTGTACAATAATGATACAAATGGGTTCTTCGTATACGGGGTTGGCAAAAACAGGTGCTTGTTTAGCTTCTTACTTTCCGGTGCATTTTGCGCTAGAAAGCTCGGATGACGATCAATTCCTCATAGGAGTTGCTGGTGGGGCCAAAGGTATGATAAAATAACAATAATAAAAGATAATAAAATCACAAACACCTATGGAAATCCATGAGAAAATCTCTGCAAGTGCACGGATCGTTCGCAAGTAATAGTTAAATAAGTAAGAGTTCGTTCTCAGGGATTTAGGTAGTTAGCTCAAACTTGTGTTCGATATAAGTGTAAATGATTTTAGATGTTGATATCTAAAACAGAAATAAGATAATTATATGTGTAGCGCGAATAATTAATTAAGAATGCAAATAAGATAACTTAGGGTTACTAGTATGAGCCTATCTTACTAAGTCAATATTCTAATTATAAGGGTAAATTGAGCAATATACAAGTGGTCAGGATTCTATAATCCTTCTGACCCCCTTTACAGTAATTTAGAAGGAAACTTCAACACTACCAAGGGACTTGGGTATGGGGACCTTTCACAGAGATCGGTGGAAAAAATCTAACTCTATTCACTATCTAGTTAGGCGAACCCGTCAGTATCAGTATCGCACACTAGAAGATTATGATATGCTTTTGTTCCTAACCCCCCATCAGGGTAAAAGTATAGGATACTAAGGTAAAACTATGGGTGTACAAGCTCTAGCAAGTTTAATTAACCATTTATAAAACAATTATAAAGCCAAGCTCAAATCAATTAAAATAACAAAATAGTATTTTAGGATTTAGACAAAATAATAACCCTTCAATTAACTAATAAAACAAAGAATAAAAGATTAAGAAGTATGGGTAAGTTATAGATCTATAGCTAATTACCCTATTGATAGAGAAGGAGAGATGTAGAATGTATGTTGTTATGCTTTAGCTCTTGTTGTTTCTACTCTAGGTTGACTTGCTCTTCTAAGATGATAATATGAAGGCTATGAAACAAGGAAATATTTCTAAGGTCACATACTAATATTATATAGGTGATGGACGATATATCTAAGTCATGGAGTAGGTTTTGAAGTCCTAATCCAACTCAAAGTCGCTCTCCTTAAAAGGTGGAGTGGTTGGCCCATAGAGTTTGTAAAAATCATAACTCCTTAATTACATCTCCAAATTCAGTGATCTTGGAATCAAAACGGCCGCAATTCGAAGAAATTTATAGATATAAAAGGGATCCTTCAAATTATTTGTAGATTTTATAAAGCATTGAAAATACTACACGTCTTCACAACTAGACAACAACTTTTGGCAGCCTTTGCACTTTCCTAAAACCAGTTTCTTTCCTTTTGGCACATGGACAATAATATTAAGGAATATAGCCACAAATATGCTCAAATAAATTCATGTTTTGATGCTTTAATGGAGATTTTATTAACATAGAAAGTTTTCATAACGTATGCATGAGAAAATATGTATTCAACTCAAGTTTTAATTAGCAACATATAAAAAGATATGACCCCTAGAAGTGTATGATAGAGTTAGAGTTTTAGAAGGTCAAACGTGAAGGATAAAAAGGATCATTTATAAGGTGTTTTGCTAGCAAAGGATGCAAGATATGCTAAAGCATTACAATCTTCTTTCTGAACAGGATTTTCTTTGTCACCAGGGAGTTTCCCTTGTGGACGCTGATTCTATCGTTTTGTCATTTGTGAAATTTGATCCTCTAACATTTTAATGTGTGCTTCAGAAACTTGTTGTCTTTGGGCTGATTGTGCGTGAAGTGCAATCAAGTTCTACGATTTTCTGAAGGTTGTTGCACCTTCTTGTGGTTGAGCAGGTAAGGCTTTTTGGTTCATGGTTTCGTTATAATTGTCTTGAGGAGGTTGTCTCTGAACATAGTTTCCTTGATTCTGTCCCCCTTGATAATTAATCTGAGGTCTTGGATTATAGTTGTTACCTTGGGGACGCGGCTGATATGTATGTCGGATTTGCTGCCCCATTAGGATTTGAATATTGAAACCCAGGATGGTTTCTGTTAGGCTGATATCCATTACCATTTGAATTAAAATTTCCTCTGTTGGAAACAAACATCACAGATTCTTGATTATTTTGACAATTTTCCCATACGTGATCATTCACACCACAATATTCACATCCATACACCTCTTGTGCAGCGTTTACCTCAACCCTTTTACTCGAAAAACCTTCTTTTACGGCTAGCGTAAGTTGTCTCAACTATTGTTCTAATGTGGTTTGTATCTTGTTCTCTAAGGAGGTGAACTTCTCTTCAATGTTGACATTATTAACTCCCCCTTTAACTGGTGTTCTTACAGTATTCCACCCAACTTCATTATTGACCGTTCTATCCAAAATAACTCTCGCGTAAACGGGTAAAACCTGTAAAAATGCACCACCACATAATAAATTTAAATCTTTTCGTGATCCCCCATCAAGACCGTTATAAAAAAACTTCAATTGTTGTTGATCTGAAAGGTCGTGATTGGGGACTCTTCGTAAGGAATTCTGAAATATCGTCCAACTTCTACCCAACGCTTCATCATATTCTTGTCGGAAATGTGTTAACTCGAGTTGAGCATCTAACCTCATGTTGGATGGATAATATCTATCGAAAAACGCAGCCTGTAACTGTTCCCAATTCGTAATATTTCCTGGTTCTTGCGAATCATGCCAATCACTCGCTCCATCTATTAAGAAAAATATGAATGTAACAAAATACATTTGCTCCCTTGTTACTCCTTGCGTAATGTATGAATCGCAGATTTGCATAAATTTTTGTACTGCGCGAAGTGGATCTTCTCCGGGCTTGCCACGAAAATTTCCGAAATTCTGAAACTGAGCTAACATACCTGAATCTGGACGGAATCTCGGAACGTCGATATTAGCTGGGCCAATCCCGAGTGGAGGATCAAGGAATGGTTCTTGTGCTGGACTGGTAAGAAACCATGGATCAGCTACTTGGACTTGAACTGGAGGATTAGGAATGACTGGTGGAACCGGAGGATTAGGAATAACTGGTGGCACTAATGGCTGACCATTCGCGTGTAGCTGAACTCCTGGTTCGTTTTGGTTATGAATATTAAGATTTTCCATTTTGTTAGCTAGTCTTTCTAATTCTTGTGCTTCTTGTTCTTTCCTTCTCTTGGTAGCAAGTCTGACTAATGATTCAGGATTATCAAGGATCGGAGGTAATGTCTCAAGATCCTTAAAGAGTCTCCTTCGCATACTCCAAACCTAAAAACCTGAAAAAGATGAACAAACAAAGCGTAAAACTGAAAAATGAAAATGCAACTAACACTAAAGGATAAACACCGGTGTCACACGCTACCGTCCCCGGCAGCGACGCCAAAAACTTGGTGGTCCTTTGTGTGTTCTAGAAAATATGCAATAAGGATAAGAGAACCACAACCGCAAGTGTACGGTTGTCCCAAGTAATATAAGTGATAATACAGATTCGTTCTCAGGGACGGATTGGCTGACTCTAATGCTTATCAAATAGTAGTTAATTGCACGTGAAAACAAGTAAATGATTTTTAGAATGGTTGTTTGGTGATGTCTCCTCATTTGTGATAGATTTATGTTAAGATGAGACATCATTTTTAGTGATTTAGAAGTCATAATAGTAGTTTTTCTTGAGAAATAGTGCACTTTCTTATTTTGAGTCTTGATTTAGTAAAATAATATTTTTAGAGCATATTGGGTTTAATTATTTATTTAGTTTGAAGCTTTAAATATAATTATGGAGATTAATTAGATTACAAGTCAAAGACTACAAGATATGGAAAGAGATAAGCATGGAAATTGGAGATAAGGAAACAAAAGCTAAAAACATGGAAAATGAAAAGCTGCCTTAACCTTGAATTTCTGCACCTACGACCATAAATCAGCTTATATCTCAAAAACATTGTGGAATTTGGAGAAACTGTCAAGAGAAAAGTTGAAGATCTTTCCGAGACGATGAATTTGGTATACTCATAAGCGTCAAACGGATGAAAAACGAAGCTGCTAGGACCAAAAGAAAAACGGGTCTGATTTCATGTTTTTAAGGGTTACGAATTTGAGTTGGGCTTGGAGTCCATTACTTAACCTCTCCTTCAAGAAAACGAATTAGGTCTTCTAAACACCTATAAATACACCCTTATATCACTTGTAAATCATCCTTGCCTCATAGTAATTAGTTCTTAAGGTTTTATTCTTCCAGTTTATTGTAGAGAGCAAGATGATGTCTTTATTTATTTCCTTTAGTTTATTTCCTTCAGGTATGAACTAAACTCCCCATAGCTTGGGTTTTGCATCATGTATAAACTATGAATTCTAATTTCTTCTATCTAAGTTTCTTTAGGAATTACGTGTTTTAATCTGATATTAGCTGCTTACCTTTATATTTGTTTATGTGTTTTGATTTAATGACTGTTTTCCTTGCTAGTGCACGAGTATATGATTACCTTAATGGTAGTTAGATGATCACCTTAGCTGGGTGTCTAATTATTGAAACACCACATAACGTCTAGTGTCGATATTAGTCCTGACAACACTGATTCTAACTAGATAGTCATTAGGGTATGAATCAATCACTATCACCATGTATGGAAATTGATTGCTTAGGGCCTTAGTAGCGTTTGATAATCCTATTTGAACCAGCCTCGTGGTGTGTTCGTAGCCCCCTTAGTCGCACTCAAGGTCTAAGGTATGGGAATTTAGAATCCTGACTAAATATACAAGAGCTAATATTCTCCCTTATTAACTAGATCTAATAGAAAGAATTAGAAGGATTAGTGCATACTAGCAAAACCTAAGCTATATTTCTCATCTCATAATCTTCGTATTTTATTTACTGTCTTTAAATTCTTAGTTTAATTAGTTATTTTCGAATTTATTCTCTATTTATTTTTTGTCTTTAATTATTTACTTCTTACTCGTTATTGCTACCCATCCGACTAGCACACTTAAGTCCCTGAGAACGAACTCAACTTATCAACTAAAACTTGCATACGTCCTGTAATATTTGCAATACTGTGCCTGTCTAGGGTTAGAGTGCATAGTTTTCTTGACTTGATTTTATCTTATTTTTATCACACCCTAGGCGACACCATTTGGTTTTCTAATGCTAAGACAATAAAATAAAATAAAATACTAAATTAATGCAAATAAATAAGTAGACGCAAGAAAATAAAAGGTTTACGCAAGATGAGAAGACAGTACTTGAGAGACGCGAGTATTTCACCTAATTATCATTCATTTCATACATTTTTTAAGGGACAAATTGGTAAATTTGTATTGGTCGGGATTCAGAATTCTCCTTACCCCCGTCAGGGTGGACTAAGGAGCTACTATCAAGTGCTACAAACCCCGTCAGGGTGATTATAGTCCACTCTCAAGTGATTAAGTCTAATTTACCTAATAGGTCATAGGATAATTAAGCTCGTCAGAGTCAAATAATTTCTATCCTACATTCGTTAATTAGTTCGGTACCCAGACCCCCCGTCAAGGTGATCCAATCGCCACTAATTGGAATAGCCTAGATACTAAGTCCTATTATCAATTGATCAGGTCAATAAAAGTAAATAAAATACAAATTAAAGAAAAAAACACAATTTACACAATTTGATTTAAATAATAATTATCCCAAATCCAAACATATGAAACGAAATCAAATTGGGATTAACCCATTATGCGTTCTCAAGCACTTAATGAAATTAGCTCATGCTAATGCGAAAAACTAAATTAAAAGAAATAAAAGTGTTCATATTATTTTACAGAAATAAAAGAAAAACCTAATTTCGGAATTAGATTAGCTGTGATTTCGAAATATAGACCGTCTCCAACTCTGTAGCTTTTCTGCTTCCTTGCCTTGACTTCTCTCTGATGTTCTGCTTTGTGAATTATGAAAAAGGTGTGTAAAATAGAAGTCAAAACCCTTATTTATACTCAGAAATTAGGACTTGGACCTTAAACTAATGTTTAAATGAAATAATAAAGGCCCAAGTCCATTACTTAGTCCAAAATTCTGTAACTGCTGCACCACCTCCACTAAAACAGCTCTAACCGGCTAGTTTCAACTCGGATTGACCTCATTCCAGTTGCTAAAGTTTCGTAACTCAATGGGGCACGTTTTCTCTTCACAAGTCAACGGCTAAATCTACTCTTAGGTGGTTCGAAATCAGCAATCTTTGGCAACTTTCCAGATTTGCAGCTTTTAAATATCAATTCTTTTGGGATTTGTCTTCATGCTTTGACTCCATATCACGATCTTTGACTTTATTCTCGGATTCCTCTCCTAGCTAATATTCAAAACCTACAAACTTTTCACTAAAATACACAATATTACGCGCAAATGCTTAATAAATCAAAAATGCTAGAATTAAAAGAGGAAATTCGGATTATTGCATATTTAGTCCAAAAGTCTATCAAAATAGTCGAATAAAACAAAAAATGATGTCTCCCAAGGGCATAAAATTAGAACATTTAGGGAGACATCACTACCCAATCACCTTAAATTCACATCCAAATCCTTTCCACATCATTATAAAGAAGATTCAACCACACATATCCTATCAAAACACCTAGAATTCAAGAATCAAAAGCCAAAATTTTCCAAATCTTAACCAACAATTTCTTAAATCAATACCAATCAAGCAAGAGTTCATCCAACCCACATAGAGATACATCATCTTTACACCTTTCCTAACCCAAACAACACTTGCTCAACTTATAATCAAGGGTAACAAATTTCAAGAGAGGTCAATTGAGATGACGAAAAGAACATAAACATTATTTATTGTTAGGGAGATGAAGAAAAATAAAAATAAGGTATTGGGTACTATTGAAAAAAATCAATTGAGAAAATTTTAAGTTCTAGTATGCAGAAAAAGTGTAAAACAGGTCAAGAGAATAGAGGAAAGCAAGATATGGTAAATTCAAATAGCAAAAAGGTTTCAACTTTCATAAGGAAGACACCACAACCTTTACAAATCGAAATCCCTATACCCGAGATGAATGAAGCTTCAAAGTCCTTGTTAGCTTCCGCAAAGAAACACTTACCGGACTTGCCCTTTGCTTATGAGAGAGTATTTGAAAGAGAAGTTGGAGAAGGTGAGTACAATAGATTCTTAGAAATGAGAGATAGATTGGGTTGGTCTACATTCATGTTCGAAGATCGAAGTTATATTTAGAGTTAGTTTTCGATTTCTATTTAGGCCTCTTTAGCCGAAATAGTGAAGGCCGTGTTCCAGATAGAGTCAAATTAGTTCCTTTTACAGTTGAAGAGATTAGAAACCACTTCCAGTTCAAGAAATTAGTCGGACCATGTAAGTATAGAGAAGCGGTGGAAAATATCAAGACTTTCTATTAGAATCAACTTTTTGAGCATGTTTTAGATAAGGAGAAAGTGCAATCACATAAGGGCGAATCGAAGGCACCTTGGCCTTACAAATATCTTCAAGCGGATACAAGAGTTTGGCACAATTTTCTTACATCAAACGCCTTTGGAAACACGCGAACTTCGGATTTGACTAAGAAAAATGCAATCTTTTCAAATTATATTTTGAGAGGGGAAAAGTAGATGTGACACTGTTGATCTTTGAGGAGGTGATGCGATTTTCGTTCTCTCCTACTTCGTTATTTAATTTGAAATATTCTACTATGATCACATGTCTTGTACGAAAAACGAATGTGATACCGGGTGAAGAAGAGAAACTATTGTATAAGATGAGTAAGAATATTGATAATACTTGGATCAAGACAATTTTGATAGGAGCGGGAGTTACAGAACTCACAAAATGGGAAACGGTAGAGAAGCGATTGAATAAAGTTGAAGCAGCTCAAACTTTCTTAGCCGGTGATATGGCACAAATCAAAGCTAATCAGGTGCACATCATGACACTTCTTGCGCAACTAAAACGCGATCCGATAAATCCTATCTTGGATGTCAATAATGCAAGGCAATAGCCTCGAGAGTATGTTCTCTTTCTTCCTTACCATTTCTCTATATGCTCTATTTGCTTATTTTAATTTCTTTTTAGAGTCTTTTTCGAGTCGTGGGGCCACACCTCATTTTTTAGTTGGGGGTGTGGGGATTCGTTGTCTCTCATCTCCACTTTTATGTGATTTTTTCTGTTTTAGGTAGACATTAAAAATTTTGATACATGGGATTTAGATGTAGAGTGTGTTTAATAGCTTGAAAGCATAAGCTTAGTAAGTTAATGATAGAAGTGATATGTTTATTAGCTGTTTTATTTTGTATGCTTTGATTATTTGCAGGAAACACACATCGATTGTAAAGAAAAGATTAGTTAGCAATGCAACAAAATTATGTTTGATCTTAGGACACCTTGAGGGGTGTATAGGTCGTGAGATCCGAGCTAGTCGATAAAACCATTTGATGAACGTGCTAAATGTAAGTGAATAACGAAATTGCATAGTTTAGAAAGTGATTAAGGCGGTTCTTTGGTAAGCCCCTTGTTGCCTTTTAGCTTGTTGTCCATTTATTATATTATTATCCTACTCAGCCCCTTCTAGCCTTTCTAAAGCCTTTTTATTATCCATATTATAAGTCATTTCCTTTAGATTATAGGACTTTTCCATATGACCCGCACTCGAATCGCGATGCATAAACATTTATTTTAGAGCTTGAGTTTGGGATGGTGGGCCCACCATTATGGGAAATATTATTGGGTTGGAATTTTTGAGCTTATTAATTGTGCTCTAGTCTTATTTTGATTATGATTCTCAGGTTTATTATATTGTAACCCTTTGCCGGGGTAAAAGTAAATGAGAAAAAAAAGTATGAAAAGAAAGAAAAGTATGAGAAAAAAAATAGCATGACATATCACATTAAAAAGAGAGTCATAGCTACATTACAAATAAAAAAAATTTGATATGAAAAGATTGAATATATTTGGACGAGTAAAGTGGGATTTTTATGTGAACAACTTTATGCTTTAGTATTGGGTTATTGGTGATACTAATTAGTGCATCAAATCATTGGGTTGAGTGAAAATATTTTATAAGAGTAACTCAAACTCTAGGGAAATTCGTTGATGGCTAGTGAGGAGAGATCCAAAAGCTCACTCTAATTGTCCAAATATACTTATCATACCATCCCTAAGCCAACATTATAACCTTAAAGACCTTTTAATAATTTGCTATGTAATCTAGAAGTGATTGAGCTGTTAGAGAGTAGTTAGATGGATCTTAGGATACTAGTGAAGTTCTATGAATAATCTATAGCCTCCTTGGTAAACTGAGTAAAGAACCTCTCCTTCTTACATTACGAAACTAATCTGGTCTTGAATTAGAGTCATGTTGATCGTGAGTATGACAAGTGTACTAGTAATCTAGTTTGTAAATATTATTACATGAAATTTTCTGAGTAGTTGCTTTGAGTTTATTTTATATATTCTGCTATCTTCTTTTCCATTGTGCTTAATTGACTTAGGTATGTATTTAGAGACTTCCCTTTGTTTTTATCTTTATTGTATCGGGACGATACAACTTTGAGTTAGGGGTCTTGATGTCTCCCTGTTTGTGAATAATAATATAGGTTGGAGACATCATTTTAGGTGTTTATGGTTATTTAATTAGATATTTTTATTAATATTTTGATAAATTCCTATTTCTTGTCTTGATTTGATGAAATATTATTTTTAGAACATATTGGGTTTAATTTATTTATTTAGTTTGAAGCTTTAAAGATATATGAAAATTAATTTGATGTCAAATCAATTCTAAAGAGTGAAAGTCCTAGAGGGGGGGGTGAATAGGATTACTAATAAGATAATGCCTAATTAAAATCTTTTGGACAATAATAAGTTTAAGAGAAAACTTCTAAGTCAACTAATATAAATCAAACACTTAAAGGATCATGCAATGTAAAGAGTAAGGTTTGATATAAAAGTATAACTAGTGAAAAGCTAATCCAATATCTTAAACTACTCTAGAAGACTATATGTTAGAAATACTAGATAAACAATTCATGCAAGCATATAATCAAACATATAGAATGCGGAAAGTAAATAGAGTAGGGATAGAAAGATACACACGATTTATAGTGGTTCGGTTTCCCTACATCCACTACCTAAGGAAGCCTCCTTAGGATTTCAAGCTTTTCACTAAGCTTCCGTGTCTCTCTTAACCGGGTCGAGAACACAATAACCTTTACAAACTCTTCGATAACACGAAGGACACACCACTTGCGTAATCACAACACAAGGACACCAAGTATACTCCCTATACTTGAATTCTCTCTTAATCTATCTATTACAAGACCTAGACTTAAGAGGATAGCAACAAAGTGTTTAAAGGTTTGCTAATTAAAGCTTGTATCTAAAACTCCTAAAGAGTGGATATGACTATAAGCTTGTATACTCCTTCTTGAGTGGATAGAACCTTGTGGCTTAATTGATTAACTCCTTGAAAGGATTAATAAGCACACTAAGATTGAATTTGACTATGTATAGCTCTTGACACCTTCTTGAATGATAGCAATTAAGCCCCTTAATGTTTGTAATTAGTTGGTGTAGTTGTAGCCTTCAAAGAGCTTCAATTTATAGCAGAAAATAGCTCCCAACGGTCATAAGGTTTGAGTCTAACGGATCTATTAATCTCCCAACGGATATATTTCTTATGACTTGGCTTTTGTGCAGAAAACCCTTCTTTGCGGTATACCGCAGCGGTGTACCGCGCTTCAGTGTTTAATTTTCTTGCTTACTGGTCGGGCTAGTCCTCTATACCGCGCCCTGGTCCGCGCTTGGTCCGGTATACCGTAGCGGTGTACCGCGCCTAGTAAACTTTGAAGGAAAAGACTTGGATCAATAATTCCTCTTCATGAAAGTTGTTGAAAACATTATTCTAAGAATCCTTGAAGTTGAACACAAGGGCTAATTCTCAATAAACATAAAGATACGGTTAATAGCATTTGTAAGAGAATAAGATTCTTAAGATAATTAAGTTTAAACAACATGATAATGAAGGAGCTTTTTGATGAAAAGAGTGCAAGAAAGAAAGTTAATAACAAGAGAAAATAGCACACTAATCACAAGAGGATTTGTCACATTAAAACACCTAATTAGGGAGGCTATATGCCAACAATCTCCCCCTTTTTGATGATGACAAATCCTTCACTAAAACACCTTAGGAAGGATATAAAAGATTAAGCATTTATGAAATAAAGCTCCCCCTCACAATAAGCATGCATTTGTGAGTTTTTAAAACGTGCAAGTTTTGAAAGTTTTAGTGCACATAATATTTCTCCCCCTTTGTCTTCATCAAAAAGACGGGGTAAAAACAACTAAGAGTAGAAGAGCAAAGACAACTCGAGTGAATAGATTTTTAAACAATGATAGAGAGAGTGTGCAAGAGTTTTAGATAAGAAAACGATTTTAAGAAGGTGATGCACAAAGATAGATAAGAGTAAAGGATAGAGATATTTACCAACTCCTTGATTGATACATGTTCATTTCAAATGCTTTCTAATGACACAAACAATTAGTAGCAATATAAGAAATAAAAGATTAGTAAGCATTTGAGTTTTTAAAATTTTAAACAAAGTCTCCCCCTTACAAAGTGCATAGATTTTGTTTTAATTTTGAAAAAGTTTGATTGACAATTTTACCCTAAAAAGAACACTTGAAAACATTTTGAAGAAAGTTTAGGGGTAAAATGTATTTTTTGAAAAACAAGGGGTCAAGATGTATTTTTCAAAACTTTGGGGTCTAAACGCAATTTTGAAAAAATCTATTTGGGACCACAATGCAAATTTCAAACTTGTTAGGAACAATGCTATAGAGAGCAAACTATAGGGACTAAGAAGCAATATCAAGAAGTACCTATAACATCAAAGATCATGTTAGCAACATAAAGATCAAATCAACAAAGATAGGCAACTAACAATCAAGATAAAAGCAAGTACCAATTATCCAAATAAAACATTTAGCATCCTAACAAATAAAGCAACGTAGCAATATCCTAGATGTCCAAAACACGGACCCATAAAAACTTAAAAGCATAAACATCCATAAAACAAGTTCTAATAAAAACCACATAAGCAATTAACGACTCATAAACCACCAAGAAAGATTAAAAACATGAATTCAACCACCAAGCACCAAACACCAAACCATGATGAATTAACGGTTATCACGAGGAGATCGGCTCCTAGATCTTCTACCATTCCCAATATCATCACGAATGCACGAAACATCACCTTTTATACATGAGAGCTCATTCGCAAGATTCCCAATCTTTTCTTCCAAAACCCCAAATTTTCTTTCTATTTTATCTTCCAAAGCCACAAATTTACTACCTATATAATCCATAAAACGAGACATAGCACTTTCGAAACCGGATGGATTAGGAGGGTTAACATTGATGGGTTGGCTAGGAGTGGGCTCATTTGGATTTGGGTTTTCTTGATCCGGGTTATCTACTAAGATTAGAGTCTCAAGCATTGGACCATCGTTGCGCTTTCTAGCTTCAAGAATACGATTACGAATAGTGATATCCGAGATACGATTAATAGTGGAGATCGGAACATAAGTGTTGTTATAAATAACAAACTTCATTCTAAGAATCGTGAGATAATCGAAATTCCAAGACTTATTCATAGGTTTTACATTAGTCCCTCCAAAAGAAATATCATTAGCTTCAAAGACTTTGGATAGAAAAATACCGTAAGGGACTTTATCCCGAGAGGCACGAGCGTGATTCATCCATTTGAACATAATTGCAATGATGTTTATCGGTTGTTTGGAGAAGATCAAGAATAAAAGATAAGCTTCATACGGGATAAGTTTAGCATCATGCTTATCTTTCGGAATAACGGCCGAGATAAGAAACTTGTGGGCCACGATAAATTCCGGGTCAAAGTTACGAATATTCCAATTTCCATCCGCAATAACCATTCTACTATTAACGAACTCATTCACTTCATTTTGAGCAACAATATCTATATTTGAATTATCCCAACCACTTGACCAAAACCCGCTAAAACCATCCGAGGGTACATCAAATTTAGAACACAAAGCATTCGATTTTAAACGAATAACGGTACCCGATACAATTGATTTAACCGAAGTATTAGCATGATTAAATTCAAAATTCGTATAAAAATCTTCGATTAACCCGGTTGCCAAATGACTACCCGAAAAAGCAAATATCTTATGAAATTTTTGAATTGAAAAGAGATTAAAGAGAGAGTTTTCACCGGAGGGAAAAGCCGAGGGGCAAATAGTTCTTCCCGGTAGAGCATCGAATGGCCGGAGTGGTGGTGGTGGTGGTGATGGTGACTTCGCCGGAGATGGCTCACGGTGGCGGCTTGAGGAGGCTCCGGTGGAAGCCTTTTTCTTGTTAGCAATTGATTTTGTTCTAACCATGGTGGAAATTGAAGTGGGTAATGGAGTAGGAAGAGAGAGGAGTTATTTAGGTGGTGAAAGAGGGTGTTTTTGGTGGTGGAATCGGAGTGATGGTGGCCGGATTTCGCCAAGGAGGAGGAGTGAAGAAGATGAAATGAAGAAGTGAAGAAAAAATGCAGAAAAACGGGTTCTTAAAACCTGTCAAACCCTTACGTGCGGTGTACCGCGGGATTCGTCCGGTGCACCGCACGAGTCCTCGATTTGCACAATAAAAAATCGCCCGAAACACACTCGAAACTTCCCCAAAAGACTCGGAATGATATAAAATAATTTTGAGCATCTTTGTTTTGAAAAGAGGAGCCAAGGGGAACCTAAAAACTCATATAACAGTTAATTTCACAAAAGACCCTAAGTTTTCTAAAAGTGCAAAAAGACCCTATGCAAGAAAAAAGCAAAACTAAAGCATGAAAAAGGACAAGAACTACAAGATAGCATCACAAGTTGATAAAACACATAAAACACAATAAACACATAAATAAAAAACACAAGAGAGGAAAGAATATCACCGTATTTTCCTTTTATGAGGTTTGAACGTCCTTTTGCATAAAATTCCATTTTCTTGACGCTCAACACCTTCTTTGCATATTACTATGGTAACCGAGGTGGAATGGATCCGGAAATGTTGTTAGCATTTGTCACGATCCATATTGGTTTTTCCCATGAAGGTATCAAAGATCCACTAATAAGTTGTTCATGATAATGGCATGTAGAAGCATGATGACCGGGTTTACCACAATAGTTGCAATAACTTCCTTTTTGAATAGAATAACCATGTAGAGGTTTTGAACAAGAAGTTTCCCCATTTTTTCCAATATCCAAATTTTCACTAACATACAACTTTTCTTTGAAAAAATCATTTGGATCAAAAGGGGTGATATTTGAGAAAGGATGATTTTTTAAAGCATCAAGAGCAAGGGAAAAAGCTTCATCCAATTTTTTAAAACCTTCTATGTTTTTCTTCAAAGGATGTTTCCATTTATTAAAGATAAAAATGTTTTCAAAACATGGGTTTTTAGTATTGCCAAGAATATCATCCAAGGTAATAAAACATTTAAAACAATTCTTTGGCTCAATATTACCCTTTTTTAACATAAGATTATTCAAATGGATTTGAGAATCAAGAATTTTGAGAAGGGATGAAATTTGCCTAATATCACAATAATTATAAGGAAGAGATAAAGAGTTAGGATAAAGTGCTACCTCATGATTAGGTTTAAAATCGTTGTGAGATTCATTATGGATTGAGACTTCTTCTTCTTCATTATTTTCGACAATTCCATATATAAACTCCAAACGATTCCAAAGCTCTTTTGCGGTTTTACAATCTAACATTTGTGAGAAAATTTCTTCGGAAATTCCACGAATGAGAGTGTACATTGGTTTTGCATTTTGAGTGAGCTTAGCCTTTTCCTCAATGGTGAGTTCATCAAAATCTTTTTCTTCTTGATTTAGCTTGAGAACTCCTTGTTCATTTAACTCTTCTTTATAAGGGATAAATGGACCTTCTTTTACAATTCTCCATTGATCGGGATCTTCGTTTTTGATAAATTCCTCCATTTTTGTTCTCCAAGCAAAATAGTGAGTTCCTACAAAAAGTGGAGGACGAGTAGAAAACGAACTCTCCAAAAGATTAAATTCCATGTCGTTTACTCTACTAACGATTAAGCTATTCACGTAGAGTTAGGCTCTGATACCAATTGAAAGTCCTAGAGGGGGGGTGAATAGGATTACTAATAAGATAATGCCTAATTAAAATCTTTTGGACAATAATAAGTTTAAGAGAAAACTTCTAAGTCAACTAATATAAATCAAACACTTAAAGGATCATGCAATGTAAAGAGTAAGGTTTGATATAAAAGTATAACTAGTGAAAAGCTAATCCAATATCTTAAACTACTCTAGAAGACTATATGTTAGAAATACTAGATAAACAATTCATGCAAGCATATAATCAAACATATAGAATGCGGAAAGTAAATAGAGTAGGGATAGAAAGATACACACGATTTATAGTGGTTCGGTTTCCCTACATCCACTACCTAAGGAAGCCTCCTTAGGATTTCAAGCTTTTCACTAAGCTTCCGTGTCTCTCTTAACCGGGTCGAGAACACAATAACCTTTACAAACTCTTCGATAACACGAAGGACACACCACTTGCGTAATCACAACACAAGGACACCAAGTATACTCCCTATACTTGAATTCTCTCTTAATCTATCTATTACAAGACCTAGACTTAAGAGGATAGCAACAAAGTGTTTAAAGGTTTGCTAATTAAAGCTTGTATCTAAAACTCCTAAAGAGTGGATATGACTATAAGCTTGTATACTCCTTCTTGAGTGGATAGAACCTTGTGGCTTAATTGATTAACTCCTTGAAAGGATTAATAAGCACACTAAGATTGAATTTGACTATGTATAGCTCTTGACACCTTCTTGAATGATAGCAATTAAGCCCCTTAATGTTTGTAATTAGTTGGTGTAGTTGTAGCCTTCAAAGAGCTTCAATTTATAGCAGAAAATAGCTCCCAACGGTCATAAGGTTTGAGTCTAACGGATCTATTAATCTCCCAACGGATATATTTCTTATGACTTGGCTTTTGTGCAGAAAACCCTTCTTTGCGGTATACCGCAGCGGTGTACCGCGCTTCAGTGTTTAATTTTCTTGCTTACTGGTCGGGCTAGTCCTCTATACCGCGCCCTGGTCCGCGCTTGGTCCGGTATACCGTAGCGGTGTACCGCGCCTAGTAAACTTTGAAGGAAAAGACTTGGATCAATAATTCCTCTTCATGAAAGTTGTTGAAAACATTATTCTAAGAATCCTTGAAGTTGAACACAAGGGCTAATTCTCAATAAACATAAAGATACGGTTAATAGCATTTGTAAGAGAATAAGATTCTTAAGATAATTAAGTTTAAACAACATGATAATGAAGGAGCTTTTTGATGAAAAGAGTGCAAGAAAGAAAGTTAATAACAAGAGAAAATAGCACACTAATCACAAGAGGATTTGTCACATTAAAACACCTAATTAGGGAGGCTATATGCCAACAAAGAGATAAGGAAAGAATATATGGATAGAAATTGGAGGTAAAAGGAAGTAGAGATGAAATAGAAAAGGAAAAGATGTCAAATAAATCTGTAATTCTACAGTTACGTCTACTAAAGTGAAGATATTGTAAAATAGGCTGGGAATTCGATTTTCAAGGATGGGATCTAACACTATCTTGCATCTATAGAAGAGATGAGTTTTGTAATTGATCTTACATTTTATCTTTTTTACAATAATTTTACATTTAAATTTTGAATCATGTAGATGGTTCTGGATATAGAATAGGGAAAGAATATTCGCTTTAGTGTTAGACATTGGTTGTAGAGATTCAAGCTTTTGCGGGTTCATTTGACTGGAATTACGTTAGACGAACACTAGAATTAATACTACATAATTTTTTTCTAAATTGCTCAATGCGTATCTTTATTTTTTCAGTGGCCACGTGTATTTAGTGTGGATTATGTGCAGTGGCCAGATTCATATACTTACATTATATTACTTGATTCATATTGTAAAAAAAGAATATTAGATAATGCTCTAAATGTATTTATAGATTTGAAGGATTAATTGATAATTCTTTAAAATTATTCAACTGTTTTCGCCTAATATTCCATAAAAATCCCGAAAATTCAGTACGAGCATGTTCAGTAAAGTTACTGAGCAAACGAGCATGCTCTGTAAAACGGCTCAACAAAAAAATTTGAATACTCAACAATTTTTTCCGATACTCAGCACTTTTTCCAATACTCAGTAACCTTTTCCATGCTCAGTACCCATGCTCAGGAACTTTTTCCATACTCAGTACCCATGCTCAGGAATTTTTTCCATGCTCAAAACTTTTTCCGACGGTGGTCGGCAGTGTTCGGTGATTATGGTCGGAGCTGTAAATTGTTGATAGTTAATGAAGGAGGAGATAAAAATGATAAAGGAAGAAAATGATTAATGGTAATGGAGAAAAACATAAGAGTCAATTGTTGATTAATGCCTATTAAAAAACTTATTTAGAAAAAGGCACCTACAATAAGATACTTTATAGAACACATCCTCATCCCAAACTACCCCTATAATTAATAATTAAAAAACAGAAATTAGAAAAAAAACTGAAAAACACACGCGCGCGTCTGTGATTTTTTTTTAAAATCGTCATAACTAATTCTAGAAAAATCAAAAAAATCAAAAACTTATATTTGGATAAATCAAATTAATATTTACGTCTATGATTTTTTTTTTAATTTTTTGAATTTTTTAAGTTTTTTTAATTTTTTTTAATAGACACAGAATTCCATGTTTTAAACATGGAATTCCGTGTCTGCGAAAAAACCCACTATTTCAAAACAGTTAATTTCATGTTTAAAACATGGAATTCCGTGTCTGCCAAAAAAAATTTAAAAAATTCCAAAAAAAATCATAGACGTAAATATTAATTTGCTTTATCTAAAAATGCAAATTTTTTATTTTTCTAATTTTTTTGAATTAGTTATGACGATTTTAAAAAAAATTCACGGACGCGCGCGTGTGTGATGGAATTAGTAGTAGTAGGTGGTGGTGGTTGTGGTTGTTGTGGTGGTTGTTGTTGTTGTGGTGGTGGTTGTTGTTGTTGTGGTGGTGGTGGTGGTTGTGGTGGTGGTTGTGGTGGTGGTGGTGGTAGTGGGGTGGAAGTACCCTATTATTTGTTAAATATTTTAAAATTTATATTGTATTAAAATAAAATAATATATTTAATAATAAAGACAGTAAAGGTATGAAAAATATAGAGATATTTTTTTTATAAATAATTACTTTATTAGGTATTTTTATATAAAATAAATTATTAAAAATTTAAAATAATAATTAAAAAGTTTAATGAGGATTTTATTAAAAATAATTAAAAATAATAATAATAAAGGAGAAAGAATTTTTTTTTTCTTATATAAACTACCAAGGTATAAGGATAGTAATGTTTTAGAGACACTAAAATAGACCCTAAAACCTCATAGATCCTTTTCTTTTATATCAAATTATTTATATATTTATTTGACGGCTCAATTTATTATATCAAGATCGCGCGCGTATTAAGCTAACTTAGCAAAGAAGAAAAGGATATAAAATTTGCGGCAAAAGCCAGTTTGTATCATAATACTATAACTTCTTCCACTAATATCAAACGGTTAGTCAATTTGAGTTTTTCCGTATACTCATGGGCGTAATATGATGATATCACAAAATTGATTTTCATATTTTTCAATTCGGCTAAGTTAAATAGGCAGAATCAATGATGGATGAATGGTAATTATAATAAAGGAGTAATCTAATACTACAATATATAATGACACTTGATCGATATATGATGAGACACAGATCAAGCCAATCTTCTTAGGTTCTTAGGCACCAGTGTTGACGTTATATGAAACATATCCAGCAACTTGTCTCTATTGTGTTGTTGATGTTGCGAAGCTTTGCCTAGCTAGATGAAACAACCTTTGACTGTCACCTGTAGTTTGATATATAGGTTTTATGGGAAATTAAAGGTCGCCTGTATTTTACTGATACTAGCAAATCCACCCATGTGTTTACAAGAAAGAAAATACACACAAGTCTAAACCAAAATTAGCATATTAATTTACTGTGCCACGCTAAGAGTAGTAGAGTGCAAATACACCTTAGTTTGGGACCTAAGTCAGTTTATCCATGCATATATGCTTGCTTTAAAACAATTAGTCTGAAAAGTTACTTGAGGTAGCATTTTTTTGTTTCCATTAAGATCCCTTAATTTGAAATGCTATATTGTTGTTAGGTAATCCGATCATGAGAATCATACACTCAAGGTTTGCCTATCAAGATGGGGATATGATTAGCAATCTTCCTGATAATATAATTGAAACTATATTAATGTGTATGCCAACACGAGATGCTGCTCGCACATGTATACTCTCAAGTGAATGGAGGTATAGATGGGTGAAACTTCCACAACTTATACTTGATACTTCTATTTTGCAACAATCAATGATTAGCCAACAATTTTTGAGAGCTGAATTTGCGACGATGGTTTGTCAAATTCTCGCTCTTTATCAAGGGCCAATCGCTAAGTTTATTCTCAATATTCCTCAACTCAAGAGTTGTCCTGAGATTGACACAATGATATGTTTCATATCAAGGAACGGGGTTCAGGAACTTTCTGTTTATGTGTCAGAGGGTGCGCTCTACAAATTGCCTACAAAATTAAGGAAATTGTTTCTTCACAAGTGCTTCATCAATCCTCTCCCATCTACCTTTACAGGATTCAACAGGATTATAAGTCTGCGATTGGGTGATGTTCACATTTCTGATCATGTAATTGAATGTTTAATCTCCCTCTGCCCATTATTAGAGAGAGTGTTCCTACGATTGGAATTATTAAGCGGTCATGTGAACCTCGAAAAGAGGTTTATAGTGAATTTTGGAGCTTTTCTAAGTCAAGGAAGAAAATCATCAAATGATAGACTCCCAGCTCTTGAGTATTTGCACATGCATTATCATTTTATGAAAGTAAGTGAATTTAATGCATTAGTAAAAAATTATACTTTCCTATGATGTTATTATTATTACTAATGTAATTCATTTGTTTTTCAAGTATTTTGATGTAGGTGGGTCCCAAACCAAGCTCCCAACACCTCTACTCCATCTAAAAGATATTAAGTTAGAGTCAATCTGTTTAGATGAAGTGAACGTGCTCTCGTATATTCTTTGTTTGATTAGAAGTTCACCCAACTTGCAGACCTTAGATATTTCGGTGAGTAACCATGATATTATGTTTGTTTTATTCAAAAGAATGCTTATAATTGGTATATATTATTGTCTTTACTCCTAGGTGCGAAAACCTGTGGCTGGTAATGATAAAGGTGTTGTTGAATACCTTAAAATGCAAGACTTCTCAGACATGACATTTAATCATCTTGTGGAGGTGAAGCTGCAATGCATTACTGGCACCAAGTCTGAAATGGAACTTATTAAGCTCTTGTTACGAAAATCGCCAGCTTTGGAGAATATGATAATTCAGTTCATTACCAGTGCACTACTTGGCATGAAACTGCTTATAGAGATTGCCAAATTTAAACGTAAATCAAGAAAAGCAGGAGTCACTATTATAGAATGAGACGAGAATAACACCATCCTTTATTATTTCTTTTCTCTTTTGCTTTAACTTTTAGCTCAACATAAATAATCAAAAATTACTGCTTTTCAATTGTTTTTATCCTGCAAATCTTCCACCTCATTTTTGTTTGATGAAAGTTTGGGTTCCTTTCTTATACCAAATTGTAGTTGTGTGTCGTGTGAAGAAGGCTCAGGTATGCAGTTCGTGATAGCATTGATGTTCTTAATGTTATGGTCGCGTATAATGTTACTAAAATCATCAACTATATGCTTTTCTTGAGCAACCTGTTATTTATTTATACTTTACTGACGTGTTTAGAATGATCAAATATAAGATTTGGAATTCTTTGCTCTACAAATCGGGTGGTTTATGACGATAATACAGGAACTCAGATTGGCTATCAAAGTTTGGACATCCTCATTTAGACTTATATAATGTGTATTGAATTAAGTTTAGTCCCTCCATTCTTTTGGAATTCTCCTATCTCGGTTGTTTTTTCTACTTTACCTTAATTAAGGTTTTGCCTTTTATGCTCCTGAGACAAAATGGGACTGTTTTTTAGTAGAAAAGCTGATTAAGTTAAAATAAAACAGTTTACACCATATAAGCCAATGCCTTCAGCATTGCTATTGTTTGAAATTAAGGAGTTTAACTAATTGGAGAAGTGGATTAAAACCATTCAAAGACGATACGTGTAACTTATGTTTTTGCCATTCAATCAACATATATCTTCTTTTTCCTGAGAGAAATATTACAAGCCCTACTACAAATTTTGATATCCTTAACAAAATTACTAATCTTGCAGCTTGGTGTGTAACTACTAGATAGCACGGAGCAATCATTATCTATTGTAACAAAGCCATGAGAAAATGGGAATTTTATTTGGGGTCAATTTTAATAATATTAAACTCTACGAAATTACATGGAAACGAAACAAACAGACAAATCTAAAGTTTAAAAAGCAATAAACAAATATTTACAAAGTCTAATTAGTTTTTCTCTCTCATGCCAAAAAGTTCTCCCAAAGTTAGTTACAACTAAGGTGCACGTTAGCGAACCCAAATTACACAAACACTTTATTTTCAGTCAATTTTAGCAAATTACACAGTTTTTTTTTCTAGTTTTAGCTTAGATCATCTACAATTACTCTGTTTTTTTCTTGGTCTCTATCTTTTCGCTTCTTCTCTTCTCTTTTCTTACCCCAATCTCTAGCTATATCCTACTGAGTAGCTAGATCATGGCTCGAGGAAGAGCAACAAAAGCACAACAGGTAGATCTGAAAGAACAAAAGCAAAATTTTAGTACTAGATCTGGGTTATATCAAAGCCCAACTGGTAGTAATAGCAAAGTCAGTGTTATGAAGATTGTACCTACTGCTAGTGGAGTAAGATCTGCAACTCCAATCCCCAGATCTGCAACTCCACACAGTCAAATGTGCCAAACAGAGGTGAATTCCCACCTCTTCCTTCTTAAATGGGTAAAACTATAGATCATGTGTCTAGTGAGGAGTCAGAACAGAGTCATCATTCTCCTCCTTGGGTTTTAGAAACAATGAAAGCTCCAGAACCTAGGGCAATGGCCTAAAAGGCTTCACCAACTAAGTCATGGAGCTCCATGTTTGATGGGTCAATTAAGGAACAATTTAAACTGGATTTTGTTACACCAACCAAAGTAAATGGAAGAATTAGGGTTGCTCCTTCACCAAAAATTATTGAGGAAGGATGCAAAGCCTGGAACAAATGCCTGGTTGGACAGTTTCTCAAGAAGCCTCAGCCCTTCCATATGGTGAAGAACATGGTCAACACACAATGGAAGGAATATGGTAAGGTAATAATAAGTACATCTGAGCAAGGCCTGTATACTTTCAAATTTGAAACAGAGGAAGCATGTTCAAAAGTATTAGGTGAGCTATGACATGTTAATAATAGACCATTACTTCTTAAAAAATTGAAACCTAACACCCATTTTGAGAAATTCAAACTGGATAAAGGACCTGTATGGGTTAAGCTGAGGAAAGTACCAGGTGAACTGTGGTCAAAAGAAGGATTGAGTGTGGTAGCCAGTGCTCTGGGTAAGCCCATCCAAATGGATGAAATCACAGCCTCACATACAAGATTGAGCTATGCGAGAGTATGTGTTGAAATGGATCTGAATCAAGAACTAATTGAAGATTTTGATTTAGATATGGGTCAAGGCAACATAGATATTGTTCTTGTGGAATACACATGGAAACCAGTACTGTGTAAAAAATGTAAGATGTTGGGACACTCTGAAAACACCTGCAGAAACACAAAAGAAATTTGGGTCCCTAAGAAAATAACTGAACCTTTTAGTAATACAACTGAGTCAGTAAAAAATGATCCAAAGTGGACTACAATAGTTTCCATAAAATCAAGTTCACCTAATCAGAACAACATTGCATCAACAAGTACTAATAATAGTTTCAATGTACTTCATCAAGACAATATAAGTGAAGCAGTGGGTATGTTAATCAATGAAAAAGAAGAGGGGGTTGCTAAAAGCCTCCTGACCGTCCATCTCATCAATGATAGTAACATGGAATGTGAGAGGTATGAATAATAGGCTCAAACAAGTTAATTGTTTGAAGCAAGTAGTTAATAAAGATGTTTGGATGTTCAGCTTTCTGGAAACCAAAATCAAACAACATAAATCAAGTAGTGTTATTAATTCAGTTTTCAATAATTGGCAAGTGGCAACTAATTATTCTCAAGATGTTAAAGGTAGAATATGGATATGTTGGAACCCCACAAAGATAAATGTCACTATACTAGATAGACTGACCAAGCTATACTTTGCAAAGTCAGACATATACAAACTAATATAGAGTTTTATTTTACCCCTGTGTATGCCTTCAATGATGATAAACTAAGACATCATTTATGGGCAACACTTAGGGGATGGAATATTATAACTCAAAATGAACCATGGGCAGTCCAAGGTGATTTTAATGAGATTACTTGTATTGAGGAGAGATTAAACTGTTCTTCATTACTCAAGAGCTCTAAAGAAATGATAGAATGTATTGTTGATTTAGAGCTCACAGATATGAAATATAATGGCCCACACTACACATGGACCAATAGAGCAGCTAATGATGAAATGAGAGCAAGTAGGACTGATAGGACTTTAATCAATTCCACATGGATCACAAAATTTACCCAAAATTCTCTTGTTTTACAACCTCCAGGAGTTTCAGATCATTGTAGCCATCACTTACAAGTTATAAATGAAAAGAGTAAAGGGCATGTACCATTTAAATTCTACAATATCTGAATTGATCATAAAGAATTTATGCCTCTAGTGGAGAAAATCTGGAAGGTGGAGTTTACTGGTACTCCAATTTTTATCCTCACAAGAAAATTAAAACTCCTGAAAAAGGAATTAAAGGAGTTTAATAACATGTACTTTTGAAATATATCAAATAAAATCCTTCATATGCAAGATTATTTGGGTAATATTCAAAAACAAAGATTACAAGGCAACAATTCTAGTAATCTTCTAGAAGAAGAAAATAAATTACTAGAGGATATACATAATGAAAAGCTAAAAGATGAGTCAATTGCGAGACAAAAATCTAGAGCAATCTGGATCTCAGATGGGGAATTTAATACATCTTACTTTATGAAATGGATAAGTGGTAGAAAAGCCCAAAACACAATAGTTAACATCACAAAGGAGGATGGGACTATTACCACTGATGAAGAAGAGATTTTTAAGGAATTTCTCAACTATTATAAAAACCTCCTGGGAACAAAAAGAATTAATCAGGAAGTATATGATAAAGAATTATTAAAGAAAATATGTAAAAAACAAACTAGAGAGGACTTACATACAGAGTTGAGTCAGCCCATCACTGAGAAGGAGATTAAAAATGCTCTTTTTTCAATAGATAGCTCTAAAATCCCAGGGCCTGATGGATATACATCAGCTTTCTTTAAAAGTACATGGCACATAACTGGTAGAGAAGTGTGTAAGGCTATACAGAGTACATTAAATGACTGTCAGCTTCTCAAAGAGATTAATTTAGTTGTTGTTACACTTATACCAAAAGTTCAAAATCCTAGCTCAGTAAAAAATTATAGACCCATTGTGTGTTGCAATGTGATCTATAAGTGTATATCCAATATAATTTCCAATAGATTGAAAGTATCACTCCCTAACTCATTTCAAATAATCAGTCTGCCTTTGTACAAGGGAGAAATATTGGTGAAAATATACTTATAGCTCAAGAATTAGTTAGAGGGTGTACTAGAGCTCAGATCTCAGAAAGGTGTGCTTTAAAGCTTGATCTAATGAAAGCATGTGACTCTTTGGATTGGAACTTTGTTATAAAATCATTAGAAGCTTTTGGATATCCAGATATTATAATTGAATGGATTAAAATGTGCCTCACTTCAACATCATACAGTCTTATGATTAATGGAAGACCAAGAGGATTCTTTAATTGGGAAAGAGGGTTGAGACAGGGGGACCCCATCTCCCCATATTTATTTGTAATATGTATGGAAGTTATTATTCAACTAATGAAAAGTGTAGGTGCTAAGAAAAGCTTTGAATGGAACCCAAAATGTAAGAAGTTAAAGCTCAACAACCTTATGTTTGCTGATGATTTAATGGTGTTCTTCAAAGTCAGCCACTCTTATAAAAGAATGCCTTGATATCTTCCATAGACTTTCATGTCTGCAAATCAGTACAAATAAAAGCAATATCTTTTATGGAGGATGTACTGATGATGTTAAAAATGAAATGTGGGATATATTACAAATACCTGAGGGTAAACTTCCTATGAAGTATCTTGGTGTACCTCTAATATCTGGTAGATTAAATATAGAATATTGTAAGCCTCTCATATCAAGAATGGTGAAACAAATAGAGCACTGGAGTTCAAAATGCTTATCTTTTGCTGGGAGGTTACAGTTAATTAAAATGGTGCTCAGTAACTTGGCATCATACTGGTGCAGTATATTTGCTATACCCAAGAAAATTATTAAAGGTATACAAAGTAAAATTACTTCATATCTCTGGAAAGGGACAAGTAAGGCTAAAGGTGGATATAAAGTGGCCTAGAATACCATCTGTTTACCAATGAAAGATGGTGGCTTGGGGATTAAAAACCCCTATTATCAAAATCAAGTCGCCATTCTTAAGCTATTATCGAACTGCTGCTACCCCAGGAACACTTTATGGTCTAACTGGGTGCAACAAGTTCTACTTAAAGGTAAATCCTTCTGGCAAATTGAAATCCCTTAGGATACATCATGGGGATGGAGGAAAATTTTAAAGATGAGATGTATTGCTAAAGATTTTATTGCTTATAACATTGGTAATGGTAGTAAAATATCATGGTGGGACTATTGGCTTCCAGATGGTAAGAGACTACATGATATTCAGAGGAGTACTCTAGCTTCATGCTATTTTGTTAATAGTAAGCTTTCTCAGTTTATTAACAAAGATCAATGGAAATGGCATGCAAAGTTTAAATTCATGGAAGAAATTACTAAAAATATACAATATAATATTGAAGTGGATGATAAAATAGTATGGAAACATACAAAGAAAGGGAAATTTACCTCCCGAGAAACTTATGAATATATCTGTTTCAAGGAACCTGAAAAAGAATGGTGTAAGATTATATGGCAATCTAAGGGGTTCCCAAGATATAAATTTATATTGTGGTTGGTTCATATGGATAGAATAGCTACAAAACAAAGATTAATTACATGGGGTGTTATTTCAAACCCTATTTGTGAGTTCTGTAACCTAAAGAGTGAAGATAGAAATCATCTCTTTTGGGAATGCTTGGTTACAAATAGAATATGGAATAGATGTCTAAAAACACATGGGATCAACGCAATACTTACAGATTGGAAAGCGCTGATAGAGTGGTTTACTTCTCATCACAATATATTACTTGGAACAACCCGTACACTTGTGGTTAGTTGCTTCTCTTCTTGTGTGTTGATTTTTATCACACTCAAGGAGCGACCAAGTTGTTGGCGCCGCTGCCGGGGATTACAACGTTAAGTTTTTGTGTTTATTTCATTTAGTATAATTAATTGTTTTTATTTTACGCTTGGTTTTGGTTTTTGTCTCTTTCACAGGCTTTATACTCAGGGTAATGATTAATGAGATTTCAATAAAGTTGTGTGGAGGATATTATCCAAATTCCGGTCCATTCGAGTATTGGGAAGACTCTTCGGGATATCAACAATAGGGTAGTAACTTCTACCAACTACCTTATCAACCTCGGCAAGAGAAAGAATGGAACAATCAATGGATTAGGAATGTTCAACAACCTCCATAGATACTTCTTTCCGAACTAAATAGAACTCTTGCAACATTCATAGGCAAGAACAATGAAGAAAATGCAACACATCAAGAATGGAAGGAAAGAGAAGAGTTGCAAGAGGTACATTGGAAAAGTTTGATGACGGTGTCTAGTATGGCAATTGAAAAGTTAATAGAAATTCAAGGACTAGACTCAAGCGGATACGAGATGAACATGAGTGGACCATTCTTGAAATGGGGCTAGATGGGGGTGTCCTATAAGTCTGTTAAGTCGTAATATAATCAAGGATACTTTGTATGCTCACCTTGCACCATCATAAGTTCACCGAAAAATAGAGTGGAAGGAGTTTGTGGATCCTAGTGATAATAAGTATATGAGTGGAGATGTTGGATTACTTGAGATAGAAGCATGTATAGCGGAATGTTTTCTTGCAAAGAAATGTTACTGAGCAAAACTTGTTAAAGATAAACATGTAACTAACCCAGCGAGAACAGTCCTCATATATCATATGGAGGAGAACGAGTGTCGTCGTGAGAGCAAGAAGGCGAAACAGAGATACTACCATCCCCTTTCAAAGATCTATTGAATCAAAGTGTAGGTGGGAAAGTTCCAAAGCTTCCATATCAAGGGAGAGACGAGTTTAAGCAAAAGAGTACGACAAGGGCCTCAAGACAATCTTCGTGGAAGGTATCCCATCGAACTTACCAACGTAATAAACAAAAGTGCTTCTTGGGAGACAACCTATGTTTTAAAGCGTTTTCTTAGTTTAATTTTATGTTCTTAGTGTAAATTAGTAAATTTAAATTTGTGTTTTAGTGTATATTATAGTTAATGAGAAGGGTATATAGTTTGATGTACAAGTAAGTCAAGGATTGAGTTTGGGGTGAAAGAAGTGCAAAAATTCGTGCTCACAGATCGAAAAAACAGCAAGCATCTGCGGTGTACTGCATACCTCAGCTGGCAGCATTAGCAAGCAACAACCAGGTTCTGTGAGAACGGGTACCTAGTCACCGGTCAACTATAGCGCTGAAGTTCCTAGAAAACACAAAATTACACGAAACTAAAAATTGCGTCAACGAGAAACTGCATTCGCGATCGGGTACCCGGTCCTATGAAAGGGTTAGCAGTTCGTGTCGGCAGAAGTTACCTAATCCTTACAGGAATCTTCTTTTATTTTCCCCTATCCTCTCACACAAGAAACATCATTGTTGACGAAGCCAAGCTCCAAAAACACCTAGAATCCACCATCAAATCTTCCACAACACCACAAGATAGTCATTGCCCAATTTCTAAACCACCATAAAGACACCAATTTCATCATCAAAAATATAAAAAGACATGAAATCATCCAAAAATTTCAAACCTTAAAAAAGTATGAAATCAAGAGTTTTTGAGTTTGAAGATTGGAGCTTGCAAAGTAATCATCAAATGTAGCATAGTAATTCAAATTCAAGAAATTAACATCGGCACAATAGCTAATACTCCTCTTTTTATATTTCTGGTCAATTTCGGAATTGAGAATGTTAGTCATATTATTGAGAATTGTGAATTGTATATGATCCTTGTGCTCTAGTATGTGCAAGTATTCTTAAGCAGGTGTTTGATGATTGAGTTGGGGGTGATTCATATCACCAATATTCAAATGAACAAAACATAAGGAGTTGAGGAAGATCAAAGTGCAAGGGGAACCAAGAAAAGTTTAACAGATTGAAGCCTCGATATGATGGTGATAGAGACGGACTAGTGCCGATTGAGATATGTTTCCTTAACACTCTTCTAATTATTAGTGTATCTTATTAAATTGATTGATCTTAGAGTCTTTTAGAGTCGTGGGGACACAACTCAGTTTTGAGTTGGGGGTGGGGTACTCGTTGTTCTCATCCTTGTTTTTCTGTTTTTATCGTTTTCTACAAAAAATTAAAAAAACAAATAACAATTAGTTTAAGGAATGATTTGGGTGCAGAGTTTGTTGAATGCTCCCAAAAGAGAAGTTTTTGTGAATTTTTTATCAAAAATAGTAGGCCTTAGGTTTAGTGCATAACACCCTCGAATGCATGCAAACACTAGATTGTAGATAGGAAAGATTAATATACAATGCAAAAGAAGTAATCTTGTACTTAGTAAGAATAAGTGGTGTGTAGAACGCGAGATGTAAGCTAGTTGAGAACCCACTTAATTATGAACTAGAGGTGAAAATGGAGGGAAACTATGTAACTAGGAGGATGATAGAGGTATTTCTTTGGTAGCCCCTTGATCCTTTTTAGCTTTCTAACAAAATAATAATGTTATATCCTTCTTAACCCCATTTTAATCCTTTAAGTCTTTATTTTGAAGCCACATTATAAGCTTACTCTTTAGATGTTAGGACTTTACCATATGACCCATACTCTAATCGCGATGCTTAAGACTAGTTGTCCTTGAGCTTGAGTTTGGGGTGGGTGAAGCTTTTGAGATTACATTTGGTTGTGTAGACTTGTGATGCGCTTGAATGATTATGCGATTTATTTTAAATTCCTTTGTCAATTTCTAAAAAGAAAAAAAGAAAGAAGAAAAAAGAAGAAAAAGTATGAGAAAATAAGTTAGCATGACTATTCACATAAAAAAAAGTCATGTTTAACTTACAAAACAAAGAGTGAATAAATGTCGAAATAAAAGAGGCGGTAAAGGAATATTTACTGAATCGTCTTGATAGGTCTGGGTTTATGTGGGGACACTAAATTAGTGCGTCAAGTGGGTTCAGTGAGATCATATGTTAGTGTAAACTCATGCTCTAGGGCAGTTTGTTGAAGGTTAGTGAAAAGGGAGCCAAAATCTCACTTTTCATCATCCAAATGTACCATACCGTCCCTAAGCCTATGCTAAAACCGTAAAAACCTCGTGATTCTTATGTACGTAGTGGAAAACACTTTTGCTAATAGGGATTTATTTAAGTGGAGTATTCAAAAGCAAGTAAGGATCGATGGACACCCTATAGCCACCATCTCAAGCTAATTATCGAGGGTAACCTTCTAACATTGTGAAATTAATTCAGAATTGAATTTATCCATGTATTTGATTTTGTAGGATAGGTGTATGTGTGAATTAGGTCTTATGTTGTACTATATGAGATTTATTTTAAGTTCGCTTTGGTATCATTCTTATATTATGCATTTGTTGCGTAACTTAGACCTCTAATTTTGTTCTTACTTTGTCAATTGATGTCTCCCTAATTGTTCTTATTTTAGACCCTTAGGAGACATCATTTTTGGTGTTTATTTAATTAATTTGATAGACTTTTGTACTAAATATTCAATAATCCGGAATTACCTTTTTATTTCTAGCATTTTTAATTTATTAAACTTTTGCGCGTAATATTGGTATTTTTAGTGTAAAGTTTACAGGTTTTAGATGTTAGCTAGGAGAGGAATCCGAGGAGAAGATCAAAGATCGTGAATTAGAGTCAAGACTTGAAGACAAATCCCAAAGATTTTATTTTTAGAGCTGAAAATCCACTTTCCAGGCCATAGATTGCTGATTTCGAGGTGCTTAAGCGATGATTTAGCCGCTGACCTTTGAAGAGAAATCATTCCTTATCGAGTTACGGAACTTTAGCAACTGGAATGAGGTCAATCGGAGTTGTAACGCATCGGGAAAAGCTGTTTTAGTGAAGGCCTATAATCAGTTACGGGATTTTGGGCTTAGAAAGTGGGCTTGGACATTTAATTAGGCTTTTATTTTCTGGTCCAAGCCCTAATCCGAATTTTTACTTATAAAAGGAGGTCTGGACTTCTATTTTTCAGACAATTCACTTTCCACAAGATTAAAAACACCAGAGAAGCTACAGCAGGAAGAAAGGAGAAGCTACAAGAGCTGGAGTGGGTCTATAGCTCCGTTCGTAGTCATTCTGATTCCGAAAATTAGGTTCTTTTTATCTTTTAATTTTGTAAACGATATGAATTCCATTTCTTTTAATTTAGTTTTTAATTTTAATATGAGCTAAGCTTTCATTAGTGCTTGAGAACAAACAATGGGTGAATCCTAGTTTTATTTTATAACGAATGTTGAATTTGGGTTTCTGTTAAATTAAATTAATTCAGGTCTTTTACTCTTTTCGACAATTTGTGATTATTTACTGATTTTAGAGTCGCGAACTAAAATTAGGTATTAGTATCTAAGCTATTCCACATATGTGGCGTGTGGATCATCTTGACGGGGGGTTTAGGTACAGAATTAATTGTTCAATCTGGGATAAAAACTATTGATTCTGACGAACTTAGTTAATCCTAGGGCCAAAGTGGTAATAAATCTTAATCATCCAACGGTGGATCATATTTACCCTGACGGGACTAGTGACACTTTAGGATTGCCTTATAGTCCACCCTGACGGGGGTATAAGGAATTTAGAATCCCGACCATTGTAATTGACTGATTTAGCCCTTAAACAACATAAGTTAGAAAGTAAAATAAGGAGGATCCTTGCGTTCTCGAGTACTACATCTCATATTGCGTTTTCACTTATTTTACTTGCGTCTTAGCTTCTACTTGCATTTAATTATTTGTCTTTTATTCATTAGCTTTAATCAACAAAACCAAACAAATATTTTATTATCTTTTATTTTCATAAGTGCATCAATCACTACTTGCTAAACATTGTGATCAACCATCCGTCCTTGGAACGAATCTGTATTATCATACATACTACCTGGGACAACCGTACACTTGCGGTTGTGGTTCGATTAGCATTTACATTTAATTTTTAGAACACACAAAGGACCACCAAGTTTTTGGCGCCGCTGCCGGGGACGGTAACGTGTGACCACGGTGTTTATCCTTTAGTGATAAGTGCATTTATTTTATTTTATCAGTTTTACGCTTTTTGTTTGTTGGCTTTTTCAGGTTTTTAGGTTTGGTGTATGCGAAGAAGGCTATTCAAGGATCTAGAGCCAACACCTCCGATCCTTAGTAATCCAGAATCGTTGATCAGACTTGCGAACAGAAGAAGAAGAGAACGAGAAGCTTTAGAAGTAGAAGAATTAAGTAACAGAATGGAGAATATCATTATTCAAAGTCAACAGAATGGACAAGGCCAGTTAGATGCAAATGGCCAACCTTTAGCTCCAGGCGTTATTCCTCAAGTTCAACCACTAAATCCTAATCCTCCAGTCCAGATAGTGATGAATCATGATCCGTGGTTCACTAATGGCCCTCCAGAAGTTCCATTCCGCGCTCCAGCTATAGGAGTAGGTGCTCCAGATATTGATGTTCCGAGATTCCGTCCAGATTCGGGTATGCTAGCTCAGTTCCAAAACTTTGGAAATTTTCGCGGAAGACCATCGGAAGATCCTCTTAGAGCGGTACAAAAATTTAAGCAGATATGTGATTCTTATATCACACAAGGGGTTTCAAGAGAACAGATGTATTTTGCTGCTTTTAAATTCTTTGTCATTGATGGAGCAAGTGAATGGCACGATACGCAAGATCCTACGAGGATTACTAATTGGGACCAATTAGAAATTGCTTTCTTTGACAGGTATTACCCAAGTAACATGAGGTTAGATGCTGAACTAGAATTGACACAATTCCGTCAAGAGTATGAGGAAACTGTGGGTAGGAGTTGGACAAGATTTCAGATGTGTTTGCGTAAAGTTCCTAATCATGGCTTTTCAGAACAACAACAGTTAAAGATCTTTTATAGAGGCCTTGATGGAATTTCAAGAGAGAAATTGGATACGCTATGTGGAGCAGGTTTTCTTCAAGTTCAACCCGCTCATGCCAAAATTATTTTAGAGAGAACAGTCAAGAATGAAGTTGGGTGGAGCTCAGTAAGAACACCAGTCAAGGGAGTAAATAATGTTGACATGGAAGAGAAATTTGCTACGTTTGAGAATAAAATCCAGAATACCATAGAGCAACAATTGAAGCAGCTTACTCTAGCTGTGAAAGAAGGATTTTCGGGTAAGAAGGTAGCTGTGCATGCTGCACAAGAGGTGTATATGTGTTCAATTTGTAAGGTAGATGATCATGATGAGGAAAGTTGTCCGAATAACCAAGAATTAGTGAATTTTATGTCCAATAGAGGTAATTTCAATTCAAGTGGTAATGGATATCAGCCTAACAGAAACCATCCTGGGTTTCAATATTCAAATCCTAATGGGGCAGCCAATCCTACTTACGCGTATCAGCCGCGTCCTCAAGGCAACAACTATAATCCAAGACCACATAACAATCATCAAGGAGGACAGAATCAAAACAATTATGTGCAAAGACAAGCTCCTCAGAATACCTACGATGAGAATTTAAACCAGAAAGCTCTACCTGCCCATCCACAAGAAGGAGTAATTACCCTTCAGAAAACCGTTGAAAATTTGATTGCTCTTCAAACACAAGCTTTGGAACGTCAGAACGCAGCTGAAGCAAATATGAAGATTTTCCAGAATCAGCTAAGTCAAATTAATAAACAGTTGAATCAGCGTCCACAAGGGCAACTTCCTAGCGATACGGAAAATCCAACACAACATGAAGATTGCAAGGCTGTTACATTAAGAAGTGGTAAGAACCTTCCTCCACCTCCTTTTCCCGTTATGAAAGAGAAAGAAGTTCCAAGAAAAGAAAAGGAAGTGGGTGAGAAAGAGAAAGAGAATGAGAAAGATAGGGAGGTTGAAGAGATAGAAAGACCAAGAGAAATTCCGAAAAAGAGAGATGAAATTGTAAGCAATCGCCCTCCACCACCTTTTCCATCGCGAGTTCAGAAAAAGGGTGATATGGGTGATTTTCAGAAATTCTTCAATAGAGTGAGGGGTTTGAGTATTAATATTCCGTTACTTGAGGCAATTCGAGATATTCCTAAGTATACGAAGTTTTTGAAGAGGGCCCTCACTAATAAAAGGCCCTACTGTGATAATGAGATGATTGGCCTTCCTGAAGAGTGTAGTGCGATTTGCCAGAGCAAATTACCTCCGAAGTTAGTTGATCCAGGGAGTTTCACGATTCCCATATCGATTGGAGAAGAATGGAAAGGAAAGGCGCTATGCGATCTAGGGGCAAGCATCAACTTGATGCCTAAGTCAGTCTTTGATAAGCTTAAAATTGGAAACGCAAGACCCACCTCTATGGTCTTGCAAATGGCGGACAGGTCTCTTGCTCATCCTGAAGGCCGTATTGAGGATGTCCTTGTTAAGGCAGGTACACTTATATTTCCTGTTGATTTCGTAATTCTTGAATACAATGCAGATAGAAATGTCCCCATTATTTTGGGTAGACCCTTCCTAGCTACAGGGAGGACATTGATCGATGTAGAGAATGGCGAATTGACGATGAGGATACAAGATGAGGAAGTGAAATTCAATGTATTTCGAGCTATGAAATTCCCAGATTCTCAGGAAGATTGCTTCAGAATGGATGTAGTAGAGCAAGCATCGCAAGAGGTATTTAATTGCTTAAATTTTGATGATATCTTGCAGGCTGCTTTGACATTAGATTCACCTGAGATGATGGAGGAGCTTACAGAAACAGTGGCAGCTCTCAATTCTGAGAATCCGAAGTATAGGCGTCTTGCCTATGAACCTGTGAGAGAACAGGGGGAGATTATTCCTAAAAAGAAACCTTCAATTGAGTCTCCTCCGGAGTTAGAAGAAAAACCATTGCCAGCACACTTGAGGTATGCTTATTTGGGTACTAATGAAACTCTACCTGTTATTGTTTCAGCTAATTTAACAGGTCCTCAAGAAGATAAACTGTTGCGTGTGTTAAGAGCCAACAAAGAAGCAATAGGTTGGACAATTGCTGATATCAAAGGCATTAGTCCATCCTATTGTCAACACAAAATCATACTAGAAGATGTTAATGCACGCTCAGTTGAAGGTCAGAGAAGATTAATGCCAGCCATGAAGGATGTGGTGAAGAAGGAGGTGATTAAGCTTTTAGATGCGGGGATTATTTATCCCATTTCGAGTAGTGAATGGGTGAGTCCAGTTCAGTGTGTACCGAAGAAAGGAGGAATTACAACAGTTCTTAACGATAAAAATGAGGCGATTCCTTCAAGAACGGTAGTTGGATGGAGAGTTTGCATGGATTACAGAAAGCTGAACAAGGCCACCAGAAAAGATCATTTCCCTTTGCCCTTCATTGATCAGATGTTAGACAAATTAGCCGGAAGAGAATATTATTGTTTCTTGGATGGTTACTCCGGGTACAATCAGATTTACGTGGCTCCAGAAGATCAACATAAGACTACCTTTACATGCCCATTTGGTACTTTTGCATATCACAGAATGCCATTTGGGTTGTGTAACGCTCCCGCTACTTTTCAAAGGTGTATGATGGCCATCTTCTGGGACATGATAGATAATTTCCTTGAAGTGTTCATGGATGATTTCTCCGTGTTTGGTGATGATTTTGATATATGTTTGGATAACTTGGAGAAAGTGTTAGTGAGATGCAAGGAAACAGATTTGGTGCTCAACTGGGAGAAGTGTCATTTCATGGTTCGCGAAGGTATTGTTCTGGGTCACAAAGTTTCGAGTGTTGGTTTAGAGGTTGATAGAGCAAAGATAGAGGTAATTAAAACTCTTCCCCCTCCTGTTTCTGTTAAAGGGGTAAGGAGTTTTCTTGGCCATGCTGGCTTTTATAGGCGTTTTATTAAAGATTTTTCTAAGATTGCTAAACCACTATGCAACTTACTCGAAAAGGATTGCAAATTCCTTTTTGATGAAGCTTGTTTAGCGGCCTTCAAAGCAATCAAAGAAAAGCTTATTTCTGCTCCTATAGTGTTACCTCCAGATTGGAATTTACCGTTTGAGGTTATGTGTGATGCGAGTGATTTGTGTATGGGAGCTGTATTAGGACAGAGGAAAGAGAAGGTTTTTCATTCGATTTACTATGCTAGTAAAACTTTTAGTGGTGCTCAGATTAATTACACAGTTACAGAAAAAGAGTTGCTAGCAGTTGTCTATTCGTTTGATAAATTTCGCTCTTATCTTCTTGGAGCGAAAGTTATTGTTTATATAGATCATTCCGCGATCAGATTCCTCATGGAGAAGAAAGATGCGAAACCAAGGTTAATCAGATGGGTGTTATTGCTTCAAGAGTTCGATTTAGAGATCAAAGATAGAAAGGGTTGTGAGAATCAGGTTGCAGATCATCTATCGCGCTTAGAAGGTTCAGAGATGAATAGTGGTACTGAAGCAGTTAGAGAGGAGTTTCCTGATGAGAGTTTATTCGTTGTTCGAGATTATGAGGCTCCGTGGTATGCAGATATTGCGAATTTAGTGGTGAGTGGTGTTTTTCCTGAAGGTTCTACTTATCAAGAAAGAAAGAGGTTAGCTCATCGTGCTAGACAGTTCTTTTGGGAGGATCCGTTCCTCTATAAAGTTTGTGCTGACCAAATGATACGAAGATGTGTAGCAAGGGAAGAGACTCAAGCCATTATAGCTGGATGTCATGATTCATTATATGGAGGACATTTCAAAGGAGACAGAACTGCTGCAAAGGTATTTCAATCAGGTTTTTACTGGCCTTCTCTTATAAAAGATTGTCATGAATATGTTAAGAAATGTACGAGATGCCAGTTTACCGGAAACATATCTAAGAGGGATGAGATGCCGCGTAATAATGTGTTAGAGGTTGAGATATTCGATGTGTGGGGCATAGACTTTATGGGTCCCTTCGTTCCTTCAAATGGTAACCTCTATATCTTATTAGCTGTTGATTATGTATCTAAGTGGGTAGAAGCGGTGGCTTTACCTACTAATGATTCACGAGTGGTGATTAAGTTCTTGAAGTCACATATTTTCACTAGACATGGCACACCTAGAGTGATTATTAGCGATGGAGGATCTCATTTCGTTAATAGATATCTGAAGACTATTCTAGAGAAATATGGAGTCAGACACCGTGTATCTACTGCATACCATCCACAATCCAATGGTCAAGCTGAGGTTTCGAACCGTGAAGTCAAGTCAATCCTAGAGAAAACCGTTGGTCCTACAAGAAAAGATTGGTCAATGAAGTTAGATGATGCGTTGTGGGCCTATCGTACTGCGTTTAAGACTCCAGTGGGTGCATCTCCTTATCGTATGGTGTATGGTAAGGCTTGTCACTTACCTTTAGAGCTTGAAATGGGTGCCTATTGGGCAATTGCGCAGTTGAACTTAGATCCTATCTTAGCCGGAAAGAATCGTATGATGAAGCTTAATGAACTTGACAAATTCCGGTTGCATGCTTATGAAAATGCCAAACTTTACAAAGAAAACACAAAGAAATGGCATGACAATCGGATTCGTCCAAAGAACTTTGAAGTGGGGCAAAAAGTATTAAAGTATAATTCAAAGTTCAGCAATTTTCCGGGTAAGTTAAGATCTAAGTGGTCAGGTCCATACATTGTGACCAAAGTTACACCTCATGGGGCGATAGAAATAGAACATCCGCTAGAGAACCGTACCTTTATGGTTAATGGTCACAGATTAAAGATATACCATGGAGGTGAAGATACCAATCGCTCGGAAGATCCACATCCCGGGGAGTTCATGTATCTCCTCGAGAGTCCTTAGAAGCGTGAGGTAACCCGTCGAGCTTAACGACGTTAAACAAAAGCCAATTACTTGTATATTAGCTGAGTTTTTACATTTTTTGCAATTTAGATTAGTTTGATTTTCGTAATTTTATTGCTTTTATTAAGAAATGAGGAAGGGTAGTTGTTTTTGATGATTTCAGGGGTAAAAAGGACTTGAGTTTGGGGTCGATTTGGCGATAACAGAAGAAAAATTGGTTGGATGTCCAGGAGAAACCGGGAACCCGGTTTCGCAAAACCGGGAACCCGGTTTTGGAGCTGGTACCAACCATTTTAACGCAACACTTGGCGTTTTGGGGTAATGCCACAGCGTCGGAACCGGGAACCCGCATTTGGCAAAACCGGGTACCCGGTTTTGGTGCTGTGATTTCTGAAAATCCCTGACCCAGCGTCTTGGTGGCTTGCGTTTTCGTGCGTATTAGTTCGCGCCATCGACACAAATCCGGGTACCCGCATTTGACAGAACCGGGTACCCGGTTTCGGAGCTGTAAACATCCAAAAGTTCTGGTCCAGCGTTTTGAGGTGCTGCGTTTTGGCGCGTTTTGACTCGCGCCATCGAGAAATTCCGGGAACCCGCATTCCACAGAACCGGGTACCCGGTTTCGGCGAGTAAAATCCCTGACCCCGCGTCTTGGGATCCAGCGTTTTGGTGCGTCTTGAAAAAAAAAAAAAAAAAAAAAAAAGTCCACAATTATTTTTCCGCGCCGTCACAGCGACGCGGAACCGGGAACCCGGTTTGCCAAAACCGGGAACCCGGTTTGAAAGCTGTGAGAGGCGGTTTTGGGTATTTTAACCTAGTTTTCTTAACCTCTTTTGCAAGTATTTACCTAAAACGCACCAATAGCCTCCCCACCTCCGAAATTCATCTACCAAAACACTATATATCATCAAATCCTACATCAAATCCTACCCTCTTTCACCAAAAAAACATAAGATCAACTCACCTCCTCTCCAATATAACATCAAATCCTTAGTTTTTCCCAAGATTCTTCTTCATCTAATTCCTTAAATTAAACCCAATTCTTTCTTCTCCCATACAAATTAACCAAGACCCATCTCATATTTCACCTAGTTCTTAAATTCTTAAACCTCAAAACATCAAAATTCTAAACTTTTCCCTAAGTTTTTCATTATTTGAAGTTTTGAGTTTGGGGTGAAAAGAGATGACTAACAGAACCGGTGATTTCCGAAGAACTGCTCCTAGAAGAAAGACCACCATTGGTGGTTCTCAAGAACAAGCTATTGAGATTCCTGATTCGCGTCCTAAACGAAAAAATTGACGAAGTTAAGCTTGATTCTAACAGAAAAGAAATCACAGGTCTAAAGAGAAGATTGATTGATGAGATTGAAAGTGAGAAGGAACCAGAAGAGGAAATTGCGAAGAACATTGAGGAAGAAACTGAACAAGAGATTCCGGAAGCACCCGTTACGAAACCTCCGCGTATGAAGATGTGGGCCCACAAGCCTAAGAGGGTTTACACTTGTTGGAATACTCAGGTTCGTGAAAGAATTGAATTTTTGAAATTTGGTGAGGAGACGAATTTTCCTAAGGGTATTATGAGTAGCGATTACAAGGAATATGCTGTGACATGTGCTAAGTTTGGTTGGAAAGAGTTACAAGAAAGGAAGCTTGAGTTTATTCCTACTTTTGTGCGAGAATTTTACGAAGGTTTAGCTACCTCCCATGATGCCATTGATATCCGCAAAAAGGTAGTTCCTTTCTCTATTGAACGTATTCGGAAATCATTGAAACTACCCAACTTTTCTGGAACATGCCCCTTCCAAGAAACTCTTAATGACCCTTCTTTTGATTTTGAATCCCTTTGGGGGACCGTGCTTGTTAATGGGACTAGCCCAATTCCTGAAGGTGAAAGGTATCCTGGACAGTTTTACAGCAGCAGTTTGACACCTCGTGCTAAGGTTTGGTCTCGTTTCATAATACCCACTTTCTTTGGTATTAAACACACTTCCGAGTTGAAGAAAGAGCACATATTTGTTATTAAGTGTATTTTGGAGGAGAAACCATTTGATGTTGCTAAGATCATTTATGATACGATCATGGAGTTCGCGAAATCACCAATGAAACAACAAAATCTGAAGTTTCCTTGTACTATTACTCAGTTGTGTCTAGACGCGAAGATTCCGCGTAAGGACGCAGATATTGATACTGTTTCAGTTGGTGTGAGTATAGCTTTGAGCACAATCAAGAACATCCATGAAGAGGCAACACGAGCTACAAGAAGTCGAAGAACTCCTCAATCAAAGAAAGCGAAAACTGTACCTGAGTTGGAAGCGAAGATTCAGGTGTTGGAAAAGAATCAGGAGAGGATGATTGCTACCTTGGGAAACGTTACAAAAGAATTGGACCTGCTTCGAAATTTAATCCTAGGCGTAAATACACTTCAAAACGCGATTTATGATGCTGTTACGCGAGATAAAGGTCCAGAACGCAACACCGATAACCAGCCTCGCGCTGGTTAAGATACGTTTTCTAAACTTTCCTCTTAGTGTATATTAGTTTAAATGCTTTATTGAGTCTTTTCGAGTCGTGGGGACACGACTCATTTTTGAGTTTGGGGTGGGGTTCGTTGCCTCATCCCAGTTTTTTATGTGTTATTTGCTTTATTTGCTTTCAATAAAAGAATTTTCGGAGTTGCGTTTGACTATAGAAATTTTTAAATATCCCTTTAAGCATACTTTTGATAAATCTATGATAGTAAATAGTGGACTTTAGGGATTGATATAAAACGCACTTACAATTGCATGCGAACATAGGTAATTGATAGGAAAAATTAATTAACAATGCAAATGAAGTAAGCTTGTACTCAAGGAATATGTTTGGTGTGTAGAACGTGAAATCCTAATTAGTAGAGAACCCACCTAGATATGAACTAAAGACAAGCTATGTACTTAGGAAAATGATAGGGGCAGTTCTTTGTTAGCCATTTGTGCCTTTTTAGCCTGCTATCCCTTGTATTAATTATTATCCGTCTTAGCCCACTTTGAGCCTTTAGCCTTTTCTTTGTAGCCACGATATAAGCCATTATCCCTTAGATTATTAGGCATGACCATATGACCCGCACTTGAATCACAATCCTGAGACATGTCTCGAGCTTGAGTTTGGGGTGGTGGGACCACATATGGGGAATTAAATGGGTAGGGATCGATGTGCTTTGTATTGTATCACAATTGCAGATGATATATACTTGTAACCCTTTGCCGGGAATGAAGAAAAATGAAAAAAAAAAAAAAAAAAATGATAAAAAATTTTGAAAAATCTTACAGTAGGAACCGGGAACCCGGATTCGTCAAAACCGGGAACCCGGTTTGCTTCTGTACAAAAAAAAAAGAGAAAAAGAAAAGAAAAATATGAATGAATAAAACATCCGGCAAAGAGGAATTTTCTGAAAATCATCTTATTTATAGTGGGTAGACATGGGACGCTAAATTAGTGCGTATATGGGTGAGTGAGAACATCTTTTTGAGCGTTAACTCAAGTTCGAGGACATTGTTGATGGTAAGTGAGGAGAGAGCCAAAAGCTCACTTCAAATTTACCAAATATACATCCACACCCGTCCTTAAGCCAATATTATAACCGTAAAGACCTCGTGATTCATAAGTGCATAGTGAATTTATAATTCTGTTGATAGGGAATACACTAGGTGGAGCGTTCAAAGCGAGTTAGGATTAATGACCACCCTATAGCCATCATACAGAGATGAGTACAAGTGTAACCTTCAAGCATTGCGACTTTAATTTTATGATTGAGATTATTTACGTTTGATGTTGCATGATTAGTGTATGTGTATATTAGTTTCTAGAGTTTGTTATATGAGATTTATTTTGAGAATTGCTTTAGGGTTTATTTGCTAGCTTCTATTTGTTTATACGCTTACTTCTACCCCTTTGTTTTGTTTTACTTTGTCGGGACGACAAAGGTTTGAGTTGGGGGTCTTGATGTCTCCCTAATTGTTCTTATTTTAGACCCTTAGGAGACATCATTTTTGGTGTTTATTTAATTAATTTGATAGACTTTTGTACTAAATATTCAATAATCCGGAATTACCTTTTTATTTCTAGCATTTTTAATTTATTAAACTTTTGCGCGTAATATTGGTATTTTTAGTGTAAAGTTTACAGGTTTTAGATGTTAGCTAGGAGAGGAATCCGAGGAGAAGATCAAAGATCGTGAATTAGAGTCAAGACTTGAAGACAAATCCCGAAGATTTTATTTTTAGAGCTGAAAATCCACTTTCCAGGCCATAGATTGCTGATTTCGAGGTGCTTAAGCGATGATTTAGCCGCTGACCTTTGAAGAGAAATCATTCCTTATCGAGTTACGGAACTTTAGCAACTGGAATGAGGTCAATCGGAGTTGTAACGCATCGGGAAAAGCTGTTTTAGTGAAGGCCTATAATCAGTTACGGGATTTTGGGCTTAGAAAGTGGGCTTGGACATTTAATTAGGCTTTTATTTTCTGGTCCAAGCCCTAATCCGAATTTTTACTTATAAAAGGAGGTCTGGACTTCTATTTTTCAGACAATTCACTTTCCACAAGATTAAAAACACCAGAGAAGCTACAGCAGGAAGAAAGGAGAAGCTACAAGAGCTGGAGTGGGTCTATAGCTCCGTTCGTAGTCATTCTGATTCCGAAAATTAGGTTCTTTTTATCTTTTAATTTTGTAAACGATATGAATTCCATTTCTTTTAATTTAGTTTTTAATTTTAATATGAGCTAAGCTTTCATTAGTGCTTGAGAACAAACAATGGGTGAATCGTAGTTTTATTTTATAACGAATGTTGAATTTGGGTTTCTGTTAAATTAAATTAATTCAGGTCTTTTACTCTTTTCGACAATTTGTGATTATTTACTGATTTTAGAGTCGCGAACTAAAATTAGGTATTAGTATCTAAGCTATTCCACATATGTGGCGTGTGGATCATCTTGACGGGGGGTTTAGGTACAGAATTAATTGTTCAATCTGGGATAAAAACTATTGATTCTGACGAACTTAGTTAATCCTAGGGCCAAAGTGGTAATAAATCTTAATCATCCAACGGTGGATCATATTTACCCTGACGGGACTAGTGACACTTTAGGATTGCCTTATAGTCCACCCTGACGGGGGTATAAGGAATTTAGAATCCCGACCATTGTAATTGACTGATTTAGCCCTTAAACAACATAAGTTAGAAAGTAAAATAAGGAGGATCCTTGCGTTCTCGAGTACTACATCTCATATTGCGTTTTCACTTATTTTACTTGCGTCTTAGCTTCTACTTGCATTTAATTATTTGTCTTTTATTCATTAGCTTTAATCAACAAAACCAAACAAATATTTTATTATCTTTTATTTTCATAAGTGCATCAATCACTACTTGCTAAACATTGTGATCAACCATCCGTCCTTGGAACGAATCTGTATTATCATACATACTACTTGGGACAACCGTACACTTGCGGTTGTGGTTCGATTAGCATTTACATTTAATTTTTAGAACACACAAAGGACCGCCATCAATACAACAAAACTTTGGGTTGGGGTCTTCGTTTCTCCCTTTTTGTGATAGAAAAATTCCCTTACGAGACATCATTTTAGGATTAAATTGGACTAAGTTATCATTGTATTTTTCTATAATGCACTTTCTTCATTTATTTTGGAATTATTTGTACTTTTAGAGCTTTTGTGCGTTAATTTGCTTGTTTAGTGTGAAGTTATTAGGTATATGGATATTAAGAGGAATCAAGATTAAGAGAATAAGTGAAGATGAAAATCCAAGAACAATAAAAGCATTGAAAGAGCAAAAGAGACCACTTTTGTGAAGATGGAGGAGTTTGAAAATGAGTAAATGCGTCACTTGTTTCCATTTTCGAGACCAATCAGTTAGAATTCGGATTTAGTATTTCAAATGAAAAGTGTGGGCCTTGAAGTTAGTGAAATTTTAGAATTGGAATCAGTGGATTTGGACTTACGATGCAAAAGTTATGGTCGATTTACTGAAGTGGTGTTATATAGTTGTAAATTAATTAAAACGGATTTGGGTCTTTTTAATCACTTACTTAAGCCCATATAGGTTAACTCCATTTTATAGCTCTATATAATGCTTATTTGACCTCGTTAATCAGGACACAACATTAGAAACAATATTTTGAGAGAGAGGAAACGCTGGGAACAGGGAACAGAAGAGATGAAGATTGGTCTTCGACCAATCTTTAACAATTCAGCACCAAATCCTTTCTGATTATTATGTATGTCTCGTTATTTATTTTTGTATTTAGTTTAGTTATGGGCTAATTTTCCCTTACTTGAGAATTATTATTGAATGGATGAACCCTAGTTTTTAATTTTTAGTTTATTAAATTTGGGATTGCTTTAATTTAAATTATGTCATACTGGAATTTCATTGACTATGTTTATGCATTATTACTATCTCTTCTGTTATCAACTAATTTATAGTTATTGGCCTTCTAGATTGGATGGTGGGAGTCCGGCTAGGGCTGCCCATGGTAATATATCTAGCTACCAATGCCGATACTTCTGACGCAATTCTCTTACCGCTACCGCCTTTTTGAGTCTTTCCCTTCCCACCAGAGCGAAAACTATCGTATGTGTTTTGCATTAGCCCACTCAACACCTCAAACTCATGCTTTGCCATTGTATCGTTATCACGGCTTCCGGACCGTTTGTGAGCCTTAGACGAACTCCTAGATTTTTCCTTTGTCGACACCGGGCTTGTCTCCTCCAAATCATCAACATCACCGACCTCTGATTTCTCCCTATTTGTGATATATTAATATAGGTTGGAGAAATAATTTTAGGTGTATTTGATTAATTAATTCTAGATTTTAATTCATAGTTTGATAATTTCTTATTTCTTGTCTTGATTTGATGATTTATTACTTTTAGAGCATATTTGGTTTAATTTGTGAGTTAATGTGAAGCACTTAAGGTTTATGGAATATAATTAGATGTCAAAAAAATTCTAAGAAGATAAGTAAAGAAGATATGGAAGGAATCAAGAGATAAAAGGAAGTAGAGATAAAATAGGAAAGGAAAAGCTGTCATGTAAATTTGAAATTCTACAGTTACGTCCACCAAAGTGAAGATAACTTCAAATTGGTTGGTAATTTGGTTGAGCATTCAAAAGAGTAAAGATAGATCTTTCTGGTTCGGTCATTTTGATATATAGTAGGCGAAAATCGGTCCAATAAAGAAGGAGATATGATCAAAACAATTGGTAGTGTTTATCCTGTCCTATATTTTAGGAAACGGATTTGAGTTGGACTTGGACTCAAATTACTTGCCTTCCACTCAAGATTACTTGGACTCAAATTACTTGCTTTGATGTATTGGCCATAGTTCTTGCTAGTGCACGAGTATAGACTACCCCTTTAATAGCAGTTGGATGGTCACCCGGAAGAGGTGTCTAATTGTTGAAACACCACATTAACGTCTAGTGTGCGGTAGTGATCTGGAAGGGCTTGACTAACTAGATAGTCATTAGGGTTTGAGATTAACCACCGATTATTGCGCATGGTCCCCTTACCCAAGTCCCCTGGTAATTGTTAGGTCGCCACCTAAGTCCACCTAGAAGGGGGTTAGGAGGAATTTAGAATCCTGGCTACTTACTTTAAGAGCTTTAATCACCCTTATTAAATAGTAGAAGAAGGATAAGTTCATATAATCGAACCTAAGATATATTTCTCATCTCATTCTTACATCTTTATTTTATTGAATTGTCTTTAGTTTAACCATTAGTTTCTCAATTATTCCTATTTAATTTTCTTGTCTTTTAATTCATTGAGCTAAATCTTACTAGGCTTTCTTGTAATCTATTCTAAAACACACTAAGTCTCTGAGAATACATCTAAACTTATCATTAAAACTTGCGTACGACCTGCGATACTTGCAGCGAGTACGTGGAAGTGAGAGTGTTTATTCTTACGTATTTTAATCTAATTTTTATCACACTCTTTCCCCCACCAATCTCTCCTTGCCCATGACATTCAATTCAAAAAATATACACTTACTATAATCTTCACCATCCGTGCGGTTCAACTTTTTCAACTTCTGCCCCGTGTTTGAGGTGTACCAGTTCCGGTAATATGGCATTGTTAATGGAACTTCTACATGTTTATTAAACCGATGCACATGTTGTAGGAATAACACCTACCAAATCATATAACACGACCACATTAATATCTATAAAACAAAATGTAAAAGGTAGTTAAAAAAAATCAATAAATTTTACATGTAACACGTATACACATCCAATAAAGTACTTGGAGTGCACATTAGGGGTCGCCTACTTGAATACCTTGATGCCTTCAACGACTTGATCGTATACGAAATATGTCAAATTGAAGGTTGGAATCAAATCAACCTCCTTAACGGTATACAAATAAGACATTTCTATACCATGATGTTTGATGCATACAAAAAATAACCTAGTACATACAACAAAAAATAAATCTTAAACAAATCACCATGGGTTTGACATCTAAACAACTCTCTAATTCATACAAATCAGCAGATGCCTCTTTAATGAAGTGGCCCGCAAAACTCTCCTCTAGCACCCTTACTTTAGGGCACGAAACACCTTTGAGGGGGGTGGAGAGCCTCGTTTGGGTAATTCTAAAAACCTATGGACATATACTTAACTAAATCTTAGCTTATTACCCATTAGTTTAAACAAGTCGTACTCACATCATAAACTCCAACCATAAAATGACATATATCGTGTTTTAGAATAGTTTTTTGGAAATTAATTGAACTCCCCAAACCTATATCTAACTTCTTGAGCTTGCTTATCGTTGAGATGGTCGGTTAGGTTGGCCCTCTTTTTTAATGAAACCTTCACAACAAGCTTTACCTAAAATAAAAACTGAGATATCAATAACTAAAGATTTGATCATATAGCAATTGGTGAATTATATACATTTCCAGCTACAAAAAGCGAATTATATTTATATTACGTAAAATAACTTACCCCACCCTTAACAACAAAATTTTCCACACCATCATTGCTTAGCTCATCATCGCTTATCACTTCACGCTGCTCCTCTTCCAAGCTTACGAGGATGCCATCCTCGTATAAACCCCTCATGCACGGGGGCAACTCGTAAAAACGTGCTCGAAGACCATCCATGTCGACGAGTATATCAGGGAACACATCTCTATATTCTTGGGCCATTAATTGCCTATGATAGCCAAATACCAATGAAAATACAATTATTAAGATTCCTAAGATGCAAAACAAACCTTACTACATTATAATCAACACTTACTCATAATACTCAGCCACGTTGGTTGCCCTTATCTTTTTAGGACTCCTTTACGCGCTCCTGAACCCGAGCCCCTGCAACTTATCATGGTTTATTGTATATAACTCAAACTAGATAAAACAAGTAAGTTACATCACTAATTGATGAACTAAAATCATATATTGAACCTAAATAACCATTTCTCATAACAAAGAATGCATAAACGAGAGCCCAGACACGTTGAATTCCAAATTTCAATCAAACTTCATCCAATTACATATTTAGTTATCTAAGTACAACACATAATTAGGCTAACCCTAGATACAATCTTAAACAACAATCCCTAAAATCTTAAAAATCATAAAACCCCAAAACTGAATCACTAAGTGATGAAATAAATCCAAAAAATGCAAATTAATCTGTACAAAAACATAACATTAACTCAAAAAAACCTAAATATCCAATTTTCATACCAAAAAAGAATTTAAATAGTTTCCAATCTAGTTGAATTACAATTTACAATCACACTAACTTCAGTTACGTAGTCAATTAACTAACTTAAACTCAAACTTAAATTATACCAACATATAGCTAGGAATTCGGATTTTCAACCCTACAAACTCAAATAAATGAAACCCTAATACCTTAATAAACTAAAAACAAATTAATTCACCAAAAACAATACACCACATAAAAAAACACCAAGACATCGACAATAAATTGTTTATACTCAAGCCAAATATACCCACTAACATAAAAACAAAAATCGAAACAAAAGAATAACAGATAAAAAAATATGGTTTTTAGAATTTTAGTGTTAAAGGAACATACCTTCTAACGCTTTTAGCTCCCTTCTTATCCATAATTATGGATTATTCGTCGTCTTAAATCACTAACGAGAAAACAAGATCAAAACTCAAAACGGGGTGTGGATCTTGGTCTTCAAATGATGAACTAAATGTTGGAAAAAAATGTAGTGCAAATGTATATAGATTAAACCTTCAACAATGATCTTTAATGGAGTTTTAGTGTAGTATTATTCATGGTGTTTTAGGTTACTTGAGAGGGAGGAAAAGAGAGGAAGATGGGGAGAAAAGGAAAGAAAAAAATATGGGTTGAAATGACTATTCAATGCCACTATGCAACCTTTTTTTTTAAAATTAAACAAATCAAAAATAAATCAAAATCGTGCATGGGTGACAAGTGTCCTAAGAGAGTTATATGGAAAGAAATCTACGTTTGGGACATTGGACCGCAAAATTTACACATAGTTGACTTTTCTAAACATTTACACATGAGAGTGAACAAACAATTACACTAAACTGAAAAAAAAAGTATTATTGTAAAATCCTAAAAAAGACATTATAATATTAATATATGAATTAATTCAAAGAAAAAAATAGTTTATGTTATTTTATGTCATATCTTTATGAAGACACTTAAAATTTTGTCAGAAGATAGAATAATAGAATAATATTAAATCAAAAAAAAAAGAATAATATTTTGTTAAATTTTTTATTTAATATTTTTTAATTGTGTACCTACACTTAGAATATAGAAAACCCTCCCCTAGATATATTACAATTTGTGAGATTGAGTTCATTCCAATTTAAGAAAGAAATAAACTGATTTTTGGCATGAGATGACAATCAAGTTATTTTCAGTTAATTTAAATGTACTGAAAAGTAACAACAACAAAAGGGATGATCGTATTAGCGTTACTCCCTTCAAGGAAGGTAGAACACTATAAGGTAAATTCTTAATGAGAATTGAAAGAAAAACAAAAGCATGGAATATGAGATTCATGATGTTAGCAAAAGAAATTTTCCTTACATTAGACTGAGGTTCATACCAAAAGATCAATTACGTTCAATTTATTCTAATTATGAATCAACAAGAAATAACTTTGTCCATCGAAGAAGATGGAGAATCAGAAAATCCTAGAAAATTTGCGAAATCACAACAGTTAATTGTGAATATCATCCACTTCAAGTAAAGTAATTTGGCGCAGATCTTATCATGTATTTAGTGAACGCTACTTGCCACCTTGCGAGTACCCTCGGGCACTCCTTTAAAATCTCCAACAATGAGCAAATTTTTCTCATGGGCCTTCTAAAAGTCTTCTGTCCTCTTAGATAGTTCTATTTAAGCAAAGAATCTCATTGTCTTGGATTTTGAGAGCTGCTTGAAGGGATTTCACTTTAAAGGCTCCGACTTTAAAGGTATCAGGAATTGATTATTCCAACTGATAGATTTGTCCATGCGATGTCGTGAAGGTCGGCCACAACCTCGATATGCTGTATTGATAATATTGATGGCTTAGCCCATCCTGAGGACGAAAAATGACGAAAACTGCCAATCCGGCCTAGGTGAGAATCTCGCATCGTAGCCCGCAGAGAACAATGTCCACGAGCTCCCCTTACAATAGAATACGACAAAACCATTATGGTAATACTGAAATTTCACTATTTGATAATACATGTGCCATGCGCCTAAAAAGATAAGACAAAAATATTTTTTATTCACAAATAAGTCACTCCTAATTCCATATATTCCCTTTGTTCCTCGATCTCATAACTAACTTGACCGTCGAACACTCGACCGAAGACAAATCTAGTTTCAATATCACCAGTAGTAGATATGAAAGTTCCAACTTTCGCTATCATTATTAATTCAAGTCATAGATATCAATGTTTTAATGTATCATTATTGATCAGTCATTTTACACTCTTTAATTTGTGTAAGACTATCATCAGGGTTTGGAAGTTTGGAAATAGGTATTAAAAACAAATTATATGAAGGCAATGTCACAATAATGATAAAGTTTATACAAGAAGAAACATGTTAATTTAATGTCCGGAAACAAATTAAAGTACGAGCTACCATCCAGATTGTTTCAAACTTTCATATAATAATGATTCTCGTACATATTTCATCATAGATTCAATAAATAAGATTAAGAATACTCATGTGGTATGTATCGATAACACTAAGCAAAGATATTAAAAGAGGGAACCAGGAAAGAAACGGTAAATAAATGAATAAATAAATAAAACAGAAAGGTCTAGTATAAGAAGAAAATAATCAAAAAGCGGAAAAGGGATTAAATCCAATCCAAATAGGTGGAGTAAGCATGCTGCAGCCTATATTCTTGATTATAGGTTCGATAGTCCCATAAGATAAGTTAAAGATGCCAGTATCATGGCCTCCTCCCTTTGGTAACTTATAGTATCGTGGATAGAAATTATCAGAAAAATAAATGCAATTAGGTTTACACTTATTAACATCACTACACTCTACGGAAAAGGTAGAGTTATCACCCAAGAACACAGCTTTATTCCCCATATTCCAGAACATGTACTGCGACCCATCTTTCACCTTCAACTCACTCACCAGAAATTCTCGAGTTCTGGCACCTTTAATATTTGTAATATATCTAAAAACAATAAGCAATTTGTTGGAAACTTCAACCAAATACGCCTCATCTTCGTAATATGATTTAATAAGAGAAAAGAGTGTATCCAATTTGGTAGGGTTAGGTCCATTCACATCAAATGTTACTAATCGTTTATGAAAATCCAATGCATATAACTTGTTATTATAATTAATCATATCATAGAATCCAACTTGATTATTATCCATTTGTGTCCAACAGGTATCGCCAGGTTTCCAGTAACCCAATTGGTATTTAACACCCCAAATCACGAACACAATAAATGACTCAGTAGAGTTTGGATTTCCTAATAATACAAACTTACTGATAAAATGAGTGTTGTGAGTTCCACTAAATCTAAATGAATAACGTTGAAATTCCGGGAAAGTACTCAGTTTAGGAAGCTCGATTTGAACACGCGATATTGGGTGTAAAATACTAGCCGTAATTTCATCTTCCGCAGATACGATAAATAACCAGTCTTGGCTTGACAAAACACGTTTGTTCATGGTCTCGGGTAAAAAAATCTTACGTGTCTTACCCGATGCAAGGCTGTAAAATCCACGCATCCCCAAGCAAGAGTCTTCTTCTTCTTCAGCAAGCATAAGCCATGGAACTCCGAAAGTTTTTGTCTTTAAATTCTTCTTCTTTTCTTCTTCCTTGCTAGAAGAACCTGCTGCACTCCACGATTTGCAAATTGATTTGAAAGATCCATAATCCTCTATTGAAGTCAGCCGTTCACTGATATCGATTAAAAGATCATCGCTCAGACTTTTTACTTCACTTTCAGCCATCGAATTGAAGAGTTCTAGGTTTTTTTTTTATACTGAGAGATTTGATTTGTCAGAATTTGGAGATACTTAACAGGTTTGCTAATTTGGAGATATATAAAGGTCACGAACTTCTCCGTTCCTACAGGGACTCAACTACGTTATTAGGCATTTGATTCCTAATTGGATTCTGATTCAAAAAAACAATAATTTTTCAAGTAAATACCTCTCGACAAAAATTACGTGTCACTTTCCTAAAAAATATGATTTTATTAAAAAAATATTAACTTTTCATTTAAATATAATAAGAGCGGGTGGCTTTGTTGTTCACATTAATCAGGATTTTAAGTCAATCTAAGCTCCCACAAGGGGTGAACCTAGCTCTACCTTATTCATCTTGTCGGATATCGGGTAGGATTCAATCTCTCTTACCCTATTGACTACCTAGCGTGCTAATATCGTCTGATAAAAGGCACAAGGCACTTGTGTACTAATTCTGTAATATCGCCCCCCCTCTCCCCTCCCCCCCGGGTGTTAGGTCAATTACAACAACTACCTGCTGTTTAGCACAGGAGTATTTAATACAGATACATAAACAATGGAAATATAAATTAAAACCACTTCGATTAAACATCAAAATGATATTCCAAATACAATAACATAATAAAAAAGGTTAACATAATGTCTTACAATAACAAATCTCAAGCAATGAGGTTAGTTTATGAATGAAAGTAAAAATTGCAAAAATCATGTTTATAATGCAAAATAAAATGAAGTTACTCTTTGGATCGAAGGGATTCAGATGATGGATGGAGAAGAATCGTTGGGTTCATAGATAAACCCTTCTCATTTTCTCCTCCCGTTGAAATAAGCTCCCCTTCTTCTTTCTGATGGATAAAATGATTGCTAATTCCAAAGATAACGATATGGGGGCTGATATGAGGCTTAAATAATATGTGAAATTTGGATTCTGGTCTTCAATGAGCTCAAAATTAGGTTAGAATTGCCCAAACACGTTTTTACTTAACAGACTATTTCTCCAATTGTTGCTCTAACTCTCCACAATGGCTTTAAGCTCAATTTCCGCTTTGACTTGGGGTTTCTCTTGACTTTTTGATTTCATTTCCTCATCTTGGACCTCAATAATGTGCCTAAAGTACACACTAAACACACCATTAAAACACAAAAATCTCTATAAATAGTAAATAATCCAAAACTAGAAGGAAAAAGTGCATTATAGCAAATAATAGGGAAATTCCTCATTTAGGCCCAATAAACTCCTAAAACAATGTCTTTATTGTGGATTTGATTGTCACAAAATAGAGATATCATAGGCGTAAGCGGCTGAGGAGGGAGTTGACGCCTAGGCAACGCCTAGGCGCGCCTAGACGACGATTTTTACAGCATAGTCCGCCGCTTAATCTAGCGGTTGTGAGACAGCCTGATACACTATATGCGTCCTAGAAGGGGGGTTGAATAGGACAATAGAAATTAATCGGCTAATTTTATTTCAAGTAAATAAAATTAAAAGCTAATTTGAATCCTATTGTATTAGCAAACTAAATAGTATAAAACTAGATAATCCTAATAGACAATATTATCAAACTATTCAAGTAGGCATTTTAACAAGCATATAGAGTGCGGAAATATAAAGAGTGTAGAGATAGAATACGATACACAACGATGTATAGTGGTTCGGTTTCCCTACATCCACTACCTAAGGAAGCCTCCTTAGGATTTGCAAGATTCTCAACTAATCTTCGTAACTCTTAACCGGGTGAGATACAAACCCTTACAACCACTTCAAAAACCCTTTGAAGGAAAATACTCTTGTGTTATCACCAACACAAGGAACCAAGCATAAACCGATGCTCACACTACTCTCTTAATCTATTACAAGAACTAAGAGGAAAAGGGAAAAGTGTTTAGGGGTGCTTTGTAAAAAAGCTTTGTAGCTAAACTCCTAAATGAGTAGATAAGAACTAATTAGCTTCACAATAAATATGACTTGAATGCTCCTTTGAAACCTTCTTGAATGATAGAATTAATTGCTCTTAAGATTGGTAGATGGAAGGCTTGAGTTGTGTCTTGAATGAACTCCATTTTATAGCTGCAAATGTGGTCCAACGGTCAAAAGGCTCTTCTCTAACGGATCTATTTTAACTCCAACGGATATAAGCTTTGTCCTTTTGTAAAGTGCAGAAAACCCTCTTGTGCGGTGTACCGCGGATATGGTCCGGTGCACCGCAGAACTGTTCGACTAAACTTTGAGCTTACTGGTCGGACCATCCAATGTGCCGCAACCCTGGTCCGTGCCTTGGTCCGGTGTACCGCGCCTAGGTCCGGTGTACCGTGCATTTCATGAGCATACTGGTCGGACTATCCAATGTACCGCAATACTGGTCCGTGACTCTGCGGTGTACCGCGTAATTCATCCGGTGTACCGCGGAGCTGCTTATTTGAATAACAAGCTAAATGCAAGGAAGTAAACACAACTAATCTAAAGAGGGGTTTTGGAAAACATCTTAAGTGATACCAAAATGAATTTTAGTTGAAATGTTGATTTGTCGAATATTAAAACGGGAATAAAAACAAGGTGAGGCTAACAATCTCCCCCTTTTTGATGTTTGACAAATCATAAACTTTTGAAGATGCCTAAGATTAAGTTTTGATCAAAAACTCCCCCTCAACCTAATCACTAGAGTTTTTATAAAAACTCCCCCTCACAAAATGCATTTGAAAAAGTTTAACTAAAATTTCTCCCCCTTTGTCAACAACAAAAAGAACAAATGATACGATTTTGAAAATAGTAAGGGGTCAAAACACATTTTGAGTAAAAAACAAGGACCAAAGGAGTAAATGGATAACAATTAGAAGCTTCAAAGAACCTATAAAATCAAGAAAATATTAGCAACAAGAGAATATACACAAAAAGTACTAAACAACAATGGCAAGATACTATGTTGGCATATAGCCTCCCTTAATAGGTTGTTTTAATGTGACAAATCCTCTTGTGTTTAGTGTGCTAATTACCTTTGTTATATACATTCTATCTTGCACTCTAATTCATCATAAAGAGCATCTTTATCATTTTGATCAAAGCTTTATTGTTTTATCTTAAGAAACTAATTCTCATACAAATGCTATTAACTTTATCTTTGTGTACATTGAGAATTAGCTTTAGTGATCAACTACAAAGTGTATAAGAATGATGTCCTCTACAACTCTCGTGAAGAAAGCTTTCTAATCCGAGCATCATAGAAAAAGATATACTCACTAGAAGGTGTTTTAAACCTTTGGTGCGGTACACCGGAGTACACCTACGGTACACCGCAATACCACGGACCAAAGCACGGTGCATAGACCAGTCCGATCAGAGAGCTAAGTTTCTACGCGGTACACCGGACGGAAACGCGGTACACCGCAGCATCCCGGACCAGTCCCACGGTGCACTAGATGGCCCGACCAGTAAGCTCAGAAAAACTGCACGGTACACCGGACCTTTGTCACGGTACACCGGACCACTACACGGAGCAGGCATGCGGTACAGTACATAGTCCGACCAGTAAGCTCAAAAGTCAGTCGAACAGTCACGCGGTGCACCGGACCCTACCCGCGGTACACCGCACGACAGGGTTTCAGCTCTATTACTAGAGGACAAAGCTTATATCCGTTGGAGAGAAAATAGATCCGTTAGATAGAAGCTTATATGACCGTTGGGAGCATTTTGCAGCTATATATTGAAGGTCTTTCAAGGCTACAACTACACCTTCAACCCATATACACTTAGGGGCTTAATTGTTATCATCCAAGAAGGTGTCAAGAGCTTCATAGTTCATATCCACTCAATTAAGGAGTTAATCCAAGGAGCTATCAAAGTTATTATCTACTCAAAGAGGAGTTTACAAGCTTATAGTCATATCTACTCTTTAGGAGATTATCTAGCAAAGTTGTTTGCACCCCTTTAAGCACTTTGTATCTATCCTCTTAAGTCTAGGTCTTGTAATAGATAGATTAAGAGAGAATTCAAGTATAGGGAGTATACTTGGTATCCTTGTGTTGAGATAGCATAAGTGTTTGAGTATCGGGAGTATACTTGGTGTCCTTGTGTTGCGATAGCACAAGTGTTTGTCCTTCGTGTTATCGAAGAGGTTGTAAGGGTTATTGTGTTCTCGACCCGGTTAAGAGAGACACGGGAGCTTAGTGAAAAGCTTGAAATCCTAAGGAGGCTTCCTTAGGTAGTGGATGTAGGGAAACCGAACCACTATAAATCGTGTGTATCTTTCTATCCCTACTCTATTTACTTTCCGCACTTTATATGTTTGATAATATGCTAGTATGAATATTGTGATATTGATTATCTAGTTTATCTAACATATTGCCATCTAGAGTAGTTAGAGATTAGAAACTCGTTTTACTTGTATCAATTATATATCGAACCTCTTAGCTTATCCATTGCATGATCCCTTAAGAGTTTGTTATATTAGTTGACTTAGAAGTTTCTTTCTTAAACTTATAATTGTCCAAAAGATTTTTAATTAGGCATTAATCTTATTAGTAATCCTATTCACCCCCCCTCTAGGACTGTCAATTGGTATCAGAGCCTAACTCTACGTGAATAGCTTAACCGTTAGTAGAGTAAACGATTTGGAATTTAATCTTTTGGAAGTGTTGTTTTCTACACAACCTCCATTCTCTTTGTAGGCGATCGTTACTTTGCTTGGAGGAAACTAATGGAAAAATTAATATACGAAAGAACGCTCAAATCTCGAGAAAGGAAAATCCGGTGATTTCTTTTCTTTATCTCGTATATATTCTTTGCGTTCCTCCTTATGGCTTGTGCTTATAATTATGAATTTGTTGTGATTTGATTAGTTGTGTTTATCATGTTTTATCTTGGGATATTATCTTGTGATTCTTATCATTGTTTTAAATGTTATTAGTGTTATTGCATCTAATTCTCATGAATGATGTTTTTGCACTTTAGCTCTCAGAATTTTGGTAATTGCATCTTAGTCCCCAAAATTTTCAAAATTGCACTTTGACCCCTCATAGTTTTAAATTCTTCAAAGTGTCATAGTTTGGACTTCATATTCTTTCACATGTAATATTTGCCATCTTAGTTCATATTTTTGAAAAATTGCATTTTTAGTCCTTACTATGTGAAATTGCTTTTTAGTCCCTCAACGATTATAAATTGCACTTTTTATTCTTACAAGTTTTTATATCCTTTTAAAAGTGCCTATTGTTTGATAAAAGGGAAAAAGATCAAAGATATTAGTTTAATCTTTCATATCTTAATTTATCTTTGATCACAAATTTGCATTTTCATATAGGTGAGTTTTCAACGAAATTGCTTTTCAAAATATTTTTCCGATAATCTTTTGCATTTCCCATAGCATTTCAAAAATGTTTTTATGCATAGAATTATGGGAATTTTATCCATTATTGGTCATTAACTCATTTGCATGAATTTGCTTAGCCTTACTATCTATATGTTGTGTTTCATTATGTGCTTATATGGTTTATTCCCTATTGTGCAAATATCTTGTATATCTTGACCTTATCATGCTTAAAATTGCTTAGTTTTTACATTGGGTCTTTTTGTACTTTTTTAAAATATATAGGGGTATTTGTGAAATAAATCGTTTTATTTGTTTTCGGGTTTTTCTTGTTGTATCTTTTCAAAACAAAAGCGTTTTTAGTAGTTTTAAAAAATTTCTAAACGATTGGGGAGTTTTCGCATTAGCTTCGGGTGTTTATGCAATTTGCTTATTTTCTAAATCTCTCTTCGTCGAGCATTAGTGCGGTGCACCGCAACAACGGTCCGGTACACCGCGATTTGGGGTTTATTGTTCTATCTTGCATTATGGTCCCTATTGGTTGAAAATATTAATTTAAGATCCCTTTAGTTTGAACAAATTGCATTTAGCTTTCTTATGCTTGAATATTAGACCTTGGTCCCTATTGTCTTGAGAAAGTTATACTTAGGTCCTTGAAGGTTTTCAAAATTGCATTTTATCCTTAAATATTTGAAAAATGCATTTTGACCCCCATACTTTTCAACGTTTAAAACTTTACCCATAGATTTCTTAAAATCGTTAATTCTTCTTATTGGGTATTTTTAATCTTCATATGATCCTACTTGGCTATATTTGGATAATTGGTTTAGGATGCTATGTGTCTAACTTGGTTTATTGGATATGTATGTTATATGTTAGATGCTTATTCTTTATGTTTCGGATATTTATTTAAATGTGTTAATGGTGCTAACATTTTCCTTGATGATATAGGTACTATTGCATCATTCTTCCTTGATCTTATTCTATATTGTTTTATAGTCCCTTTAGTTTGTTCAATTAGTATAAGTTCTTCAAATGGTTGAAAATTGCTTTTAGGTCCTTTGAAGTTTTTCAAAATTGCGTTTAGTCCCTAAACTTTTGGAAAATACATCTTGACCCCTTTGCTTTTCAAAAAATGACAATTTACCCCATGATTTCTTAAAATTGATTCAAATATTCTTATTGGTAAAAAGGGGAGAAATTATTGGTCAAACTTTTCAAAATTGAAACAAACACTCTATGCATTCCGTGAGGGGGAGTTTTTAGTAAATTATCTTTAAAAACTAAAATGCTTGATTAATTGTTTGCACTAATCGTTTATCTTATAATTGCACTAATCGTTGCGTTGTTAGAAAGCTTATAAGATGAAAACCTATCGATCAAGAAGTTGGTAAAATGTCTCCATCCCTTATCCTTTTCATGCTTTACATTGTTAATCTTTATGCATTTCAAAATTAAAATGTTTTAATTGCTCTTAACCCTTGATCTCTCTATGTTGTTTTTCAAAATCTATTCACTTGAGTTTTTAGCTCTTCTATGATTATTTGCTTGATCTTATTATCCCGTCTTTTTGATGAAGACAAAGGGGGAGAAATATGTGCACTAAAACTTTCAAAATTGCACTTTTAAATACTCACAAATGCATTTCACATCTTATATTCATGTTTACTTAAATGCTTATTGTGAGGGGGAGCTATATTTGATAAGAGCTTATACTTTCATATCATTCCTAAGGTGTTTTAGTGAAGGATTTGTCATCATCAAAAAGGGGGAGATTGTTGGCATATAGCCTCCCTTAATAGGTTGTTTTAATGTGACAAATCCTCTTGTGTTTAGTGTGCTAATTACCTTTGTTATATACATTCTATCTTGCACTCTAATTCATCATAAAGAGCATCTTTATCATTTTGATCAAAGCTTTATTGTTTTATCTTAAGAAACTAATTCTCATACAAATGCTATTAACTTTATCTTTGTGTACATTGAGAATTAGCTTTAGTGATCAACTACAAAGTGTATAAGAATGATGTCCTCTACAACTCTCGTGAAGAAAGCTTTCTAATCCGAGCATCATAGAAAAAGATATACTCACTAGAAGGTGTTTTAAACCTTTGGTGCGGTACACCGGAGTACACCTACGGTACACCGCAATACCACGGACCAAAGCACGGTGCATAGACCAGTCCGATCAGAGAGCTAAGTTTCTACGCGGTACACCGGACGGAAACGCGGTACACCGCAGCATCCCGGACCAGTCCCACGGTGCACTAGATGGCCCGACCAGTAAGCTCAGAAAAACTGCACGGTACACCGGACCTTTGTCACGGTACACCGGACCACTACACGGAGCAGGCATGCGGTACAGTACATAGTCCGACCAGTAAGCTCAAAAGTCAGTCGAACAGTCACGCGGTGCACCGGACCCTACCCGCGGTACACCGCACGACAGGGTTTCAGCTCTATTACTAGAGGACAAAGCTTATATCCGTTGGAGAGAAAATAGATCCGTTAGATAGAAGCTTATATGACCGTTGGGAGCATTTTGCAGCTATATATTGAAGGTCTTTCAAGGCTACAACTACACCTTCAACCCATATACACTTAGGGGCTTAATTGTTATCATCCAAGAAGGTGTCAAGAGCTTCATAGTTCATATCCACTCAATTAAGGAGTTAATCCAAGGAGCTATCAAAGTTATTATCTACTCAAAGAGGAGTTTACAAGCTTATAGTCATATCTACTCTTTAGGAGATTATCTAGCAAAGTTGTTTGCACCCCTTTAAGCACTTTGTATCTATCCTCTTAAGTCTAGGTCTTGTAATAGATAGATTAAGAGAGAATTCAAGTATAGGGAGTATACTTGGTATCCTTGTGTTGAGATAGCATAAGTGTTTGAGTATCGGGAGTATACTTGGTGTCCTTGTGTTGCGATAGCACAAGTGTTTGTCCTTCGTGTTATCGAAGAGGTTGTAAGGGTTATTGTGTTCTCGACCCGGTTAAGAGAGACACGGGAGCTTAGTGAAAAGCTTGAAATCCTAAGGAGGCTTCCTTAGGTAGTGGATGTAGGGAAACCGAACCACTATAAATCGTGTGTATCTTTCTATCCCTACTCTATTTACTTTCCGCACTTTATATGTTTGATAATATGCTAGTATGAATATTGTGATATTGATTATCTAGTTTATCTAACATATTGCCATCTAGAGTAGTTAGAGATTAGAAACTCGTTTTACTTGTATCAATTATATATCGAACCTCTTAGCTTATCCATTGCATGATCCCTTAAGAGTTTGTTATATTAGTTGACTTAGAAGTTTCTTTCTTAAACTTATAATTGTCCAAAAGATTTTTAATTAGGCATTAATCTTATTAGTAATCCTATTCACCCCCCCTCTAGGACTGTCATACTAAGGTTAGAGAATTTGCATGCCAATCTCACAACGAATTTTCTCAAAGAGATCTTGGGGTAGAGGTTTAGTAAAGATATCGGCTAGTTGATTTTCGGAGGTGACAAATTCAAGTACAATATCCCCTTTTTGAGTGTGTTCTCGGATAAAATGATGACGGATTTCTATGTGTTTCGTTCTAGAGTGTTGAATAGGATTTTTGGTAAGATTGATAGCACTAGTGTTATCACAACGAATGGGAACACGATCATACTCTAAGCCAAAATCTAGTAAGGTTTGTTTCATCCAAAGAACTTGAGTCACACAATTTCCGGCCGCAACATATTCGGCTTCGGCCGTGGATAAAGCAACACTATTTTGTTTTCTACTAGACCAAGAAACAAGGGATTGACCTAAGAATTGGCAACTACCACTAGTGCTTTTCCTATCAAGTCTACAACCGGCATAATCGGCATCCGAATAACCTATTAGCTCAAAAGAGGTAAATCTTGGGTACCAAAGTCCTAGACTAAGGGTTCCTTTTAAATACCTAAAAATACGCTTAACGGCACTAAGATGGGTTTCTTTAGGAGAAGATTGAAATCTAGCACAAAGACACACGGGGAACATAATATCGGGTCTAGAAGCGGTTAAATAAAGTAAGCTACCAATCATACCTCGATATAGTTTCTCATCAACATCCTTACCATCTTCATCTTTGTCTAATTTTGTGGATGTGCTCATTGGAGTTCCAATTTCCTTTGCATCTTCAAGTCCAAATTTTTTGATCAATTCTTTTGTGTATTTGGCTTGATTGACAAAGATGCCATCCTTCATTTGTTTGATTTGAAGACCAAGAAAGTAATTCAATTCTCCCATCATGCTCATCTCAAATTCCTTATGCATGCTTTTAGAAAAATTCTCACAAAGATTTTCATTAGTAGCACCAAATATAATATCATCCACATAAATTTGAACAAGAAGGATATCTTTTGAAGACCTTTTTATAAATAAAGTGGAGTCAATTTTTCCTCTTTTAAAACCATCATCTAATAAAAATTTGCTTAATCGTTCATACCAAGCACGAGGTGCTTGTTTTAAACCATATAAAGCCTTTGAAAGTTTAAAAACATGATTAGGAAATTTTGGATCCTCAAAACCCGGAGGTTGTTTAACAAAAACTTCCTCGTCTATAAAACCATTTAAAAAAGCACTTTTGACATCCATTTGGTAAAGTTTAAAATTCATATAGCAAGCAAAAGCAAGTAGCATACGAATAGATTCAAGTCTAGCTACGGGAGCAAAAGTTTCATCGAAATCAATACCTTCCTCTTGATTGTATCCTTGAGCAACTAACCTTGCTTTATTTCTAGTGATTATACCGGTGTCATCTAGCTTGTTGCGAAATATCCACTTAGTGCCAATGATAGTAGGGCCAATTGGTTTCTCCATTAATGTCCAAACTTTACTACGCTCAAATTGATTTAATTCTTCATGCATAGCGTTAATCCAATGATCATCTAACAATGCTTCTTTAATATTCTTGGGCTCAATTTGAGATAAGAATGCTTGATGAGCACATAGAGCAATAATACGAGAGCGAGTGGTAACACCTTCTTTTGGATCACCTAGAATTAATTCACTTGGGTGATCTTTGATATGTTTCCAACACTTTGGTAAATCCGTACTAGCTTCATTTAGCATTTGATCATTTTCCTTAGGAGATTCATCATGAGACTTTATTTCTTGAGTAGGAGATTCTAAGGATTTATCTTGTGGAGCATCTTCATGTAATTCAACATCTACTACTTTCTTGATATTAAAAGGATTAGTCTCATCAAAGTCAACATGCATAGATTCCTCAATAGTACGAGTACGTTTGTTGAAAATGCGATAGGCTTTTCCCTTAGTGGAATAACCAAGAAAAATACCTTCATCCGATTTAGCATCAAATTTTCCCAAATAGTCCCTAGTGTTTAAGATAAAACATTTGCACCCAAAAACACGAAAATAAGCAATGGTTGGTGGTCTACCATTCCAAACCTCATAAGGGGTTTTCTTAATAAGGGGTCTAATTAGAACTCTATTTAACACATAACAAGCCGTATGAACGGCTTCACCCCAAAAGTATGTAGGCAAGCTATGTTCTTTTAGCATTGTTCTAGCCATTTCTTGTAGAGTTCGGTTTTTCCTTTCCACTACCCCATTTTGTTGGGGAGTTCTAGGGGCCGAAAAATTATGCTCAATCCCAAATTCATCACAAAAATGCACAAAAGGAGAATTCACATATTCACTACCATTATCACTACGAATGCATGTAATAGAGTAGCCTTTCTCATTTTGCACCTTTCTACAAAGTTTTGCAAATTCATTGAAGGCATCACTTTTCAAAGCAAGGAACATCACCCATGTGAATCTAGTGTAATCATCAACAACAACAAAGACATATCTAGACCCTCCTAGACTAGTGACATCAACGGGACCAAAAAGGTCCATATGCAATAATTGAAGTGGCCTAACGGTGATGACCTTATTAATGGATTTAAAAGATGAACGATGTTGTTTACCAAGTTGACATGCATCACATAATTTATCTTTATCAAATTTGTAAATAGGCAAACCAACAACAAGATTTTTTCTAGATAATTTTGAAATTAAATCCATGCTAGCATGTCCTAAACGTCTATGCCAAAGCCAACTATCATTTACCACGGATAAGCATTTAATATGTTTACACATAAGACTCTCAAGATCAACAACAAAAACATTATCCGATCTTTTTGCAATAAACATAGTATCTAACTCATCATTTTTGAAAACAACACATCTAGATGCTTCAAATTTAACACTAAAACCAACATCACAAAGTTGACTTATACTAAGCAAGTTAAAAGAGAGACCCTCAACAAGTAACACATTAGAGATAAGTAAAGAGTTCATATTACCAATGTTACCTTTACCCAAAACGCGTTTCTTAGTGTTGTCGGCAAAAGTAACTCTATCACCTTTTGTTTTATATAAATTTGTAAATAATGATGGATTTCCGGTCATGTGTCTTGAGCATCCACTATCAAGTAGCCATATATTTTGCTTCTTGATGCTCAATCCCTACATACAAAAAATAATTTAAGCTTTAGGTACCCAATTTGGATTGGGTCCATGAGGGTTAGTGGATTTCCTTTTTAAGACCCATTTAGGCCTTTTCCAAATTGGCACAAGAGATCCCAAATCCAATAATTTACGATAGTAACAATGAGATGCATCATGACCAAGTTTTTCACAATAGGTGCAAGTGATAGAAGATTTTGAAGAGGATGGAATTGCATTTGAAATTTTTGATTTGACAAAGACATTTTTCAAAGGTTTTTGGTGAGTGAATGGATCATATCCAACACCACTTTTTTCACAAGCCATTCTTTGAGAACCTAAAATCAAATCCAAGTTTTCTTGCCCACTAGTAAATTTTAAAATAATAGCATTTTGATCAATAATCTTTTTCTCTAATAAAGCTTTTTCTTCCAAAAGATTTTTCTCAATAAGATGAAGTTTTTCATTTTCATCTATACATTCATCACAAAGATTTTGACAATCCTCCAAAGCTTTCAAAACCTCTTTAGTTCTATTTTTCTCAAATTCTAAATCTTTTGTTAAAACTTTGTTTGTTTCAATAAAATTTAAAAAATCATTATAAAGAGAATCAAATGCCTCATGAATATCTTGTTCACTAGCATCATCATTAGTTAAAGAGAGTTTAGATTTAGGAGTTACCTCATCATGATTTGCCATAAAGGCAAAGTGAGTAGTACCGGTATCATCATCCGAAGAAGCATCTTCATCATTCTCAAGTTCTCCCATAAAAGCAACAAGATTGACGTTTTCGCTATCACTTTCTTCTTCATCCGAATTTTGAGTATCCCAAGTGATATTAGCATGCATTGCTCTTTTTGGTTTCTCCTTTTGAAGAAGAGGACAATAGGTTTTGATGTGACCAACTTTCTTGCAATGATAGCAAGTGGGTTCATCTTGTTTGATAGCTCTATCATTCTTCTTATAGGGTGTGGAAGAGCTTCCTTTCTTGGCAAATCGTTTATATCTCATGAATTTTTTCATGTCTCTAGCCAACATAGCCACTCCTTCATCTTCACTAGTTTCTTCTTCATGAGAGTTTTCTTCTTCACTTTCTTTCCTTTCTTTTCGTTCTTTCAACTTAGTACTCATGGCATGGAAGGCAATAGATTTCTTAATTTTCTTCTCCTCATCATCTCTTATCTTTTCTTCTTCAAGCACAAGTTCTTCCGTCATGAGGTTGCAAATGAGTTCATGAACCGTCATCTTTGAAAGATCTTTAGTGTCTCTTATAGAGTTGATCTTTGTCTTGTATTTCCTTGGAAGAGCAAATAAGATTTTTCGGCATTGTTCTTTGTTGGTGTACTCTTGACCAAGAGTCTTTAAGGTGTTAACAATGTTAGAAAATCTTTGATGCATAGCATTTAAGGCTTCATCGGGCTCCATACGAAAAAGCTCATACTTAGTGATAAAGAGACCAATTTTGGTTTCTTTTATATCCTCCGTTCCTTGATAAGAGAGCTCCAAGAGTTGCCACATTTCATGAGCGGAATTGCATTCACTAACTCTAGCATATTCCGTGACACTTAATCCATTGATGAGGATGTTCATAGCTTTGTTGTTTTTGGTAAGTTTAGCTATGTCTTGATCATTGTAATCATCTTCATCTTTTACCTCCGTTGTACTTCCGGCAACATAAGGAATATAAGGACCCTTTTTGATAGCCATCCATAAAAAGTAATCGATTCCTTTCACGTGAATCTCCATTTTCTTTTTCCATCCAAAGTAGTCTTTTCCTACAAAAAGCGGAGGTCTAGTAGAACATGAACCTTCCGGTTGATTAGAATCCATATCGTATTAACTCTAGAAACGATTAAGTACAATAGAGCTAGGCTCTGATACCAATTGATACACTATATGCGTCCTAGAAGGGGGGTTGAATAGGACAATAGAAATTAATCGGCTAATTTTATTTCAAGTAAATAAAATTAAAAGCTAATTTGAATCCTATTGTATTAGCAAACTAAATAGTATAAAACTAGATAATCCTAATAGACAATATTATCAAACTATTCAAGTAGGCATTTTAACAAGCATATAGAGTGCGGAAATATAAAGAGTGTAGAGATAGAATACGATACACAACGATGTATAGTGGTTCGGTTTCCCTACATCCACTACCTAAGGAAGCCTCCTTAGGATTTGCAAGATTCTCAACTAATCTTCGTAACTCTTAACCGGGTGAGATACAAACCCTTACAACCACTTCAAAAACCCTTTGAAGGAAAATACTCTTGTGTTATCACCAACACAAGGAACCAAGCATAAACCAATGCTCACACTACTCTCTTAATCTATTACAAGAACTAAGAGGAAAAGGGAAAAGTGTTTAGGGGTGCTTTGTAAAAAAGCTTTGTAGCTAAACTCCTAAATGAGTAGATAAGAACTAATTAGCTTCACAATAAATATGACTTGAATGCTCCTTTGAAACCTTCTTGAATGATAGAATTAATTGCTCTTAAGATTGGTAGATGGAAGGCTTGAGTTGTGTCTTGAATGAACTCCATTTTATAGCTGCAAATGTGGTCCAACGGTCAAAAGGCTCTTCTCTAACGGATCTATTTTAACTCCAACGGATATAAGCTTTGTCCTTTTGTAAAGTGCAGAAAACCCTCTTGTGCGGTGTACCGCGGATATGGTCCGGTGCACCGCAGAACTGTTCGACTAAACTTTGAGCTTACTGGTCGGACCATCCAATGTGCCGCAACCCTGGTCCGTGCCTTGGTCCGGTGTACCGCGCCTAGGTCCGGTGTACCGTGCATTTCATGAGCATACTGGTCGGACTATCCAATGTACCGCAATACTGGTCCGTGACTCTGCGGTGTACCGCGTAATTCATCCGGTGTACCGCGGAGCTGCTTATTTGAATAACAAGCTAAATGCAAGGAAGTAAACACAACTAATCTAAAGAGGGGTTTTGGAAAACATCTTAAGTGATACCAAAATGAATTTTAGTTGAAATGTTGATTTGTCGAATATTAAAACGGGAATAAAAACAAGGTGAGGCTAACACAGCCTAAAAGGGCGAAAGCAACTCCGGAATCGGCGGAAAAAAAAAATTAGCATCCATGTATGGCTATCCTTCCCGGCGGCGCGGCTATGAACATCCCATCAAGAAAAAACTCCGGCTGGTCCAGTGCACAAATAGGTAAGAATCTGATTATTCTAGTTATTGTTGATAATGGAGAAATCAAAACGAATAGAATTAGTGAATATGATAGTGATTTTCTTGCTTCAATAAAATATGATGTGTTATTAGATAATTGTGAATTTCCTCAAGTCTTAAGATCTAGAGATGAAATAATAGAGTGAATACAATTGTGGAGTAACATTTTCGTAATTAGATTATTTGGTTGTATGGTTGGTTTCAACAATCTGGCATCAAAATTACAACATATATGGAATCCGAAACGAATGATTGATAGTGGACATTGGCTATGGCTATTTCATGGTTAAATTTTTTATTAAAGATAATTGTGATTTTGCGTTAGCTGGTGGGCCGTGGATAAATTATGATCATTACATAGTGGTGAGGGAACGGACACCTAGTTTCAAACCACATATGAACTCTATTACTACTACCACTGTGTGAGTTCAGATTTCGAACGTGGGAATGCAAAAATATACATCCCGTATACTTAGAAAAATGAGGAACTTAATTGGTAGAACGGTTCGAATTGATCCCTTAACTAAGGCCCGGAAGAAGGGTAGTTATGTGAGGCTTACGGTGGAATTAGATTTGAACAAGGCTCTCATACCTAAAATTCATATCGGAAGGGAGGTAAGTTTGGTTGAGTATGAGGGTCTTCATTTAGTGTATTTTGAATATGGAAAATTTGAGCATAAAAAAGATAGGGAACGAGTGCAACTCAACATGCTTCTCAAAATTTAGAAACTAATAGGGACACTAGTGGTGGGACAACCGCGAGATTTAAGTAGTGACACAAGAGAGGGGGTCGAGTGAATAAATGGGGTGGCAATGTTTATCATTCAAATGGTTACCCGGTGGATCGAATAAAGATCTAGAATTGAGGTTGAGGTTCGGAGCACTATTTATTGGGGATGGTAGAAGTTATGCTTTGAAATTGAACATAGACACACGACAATGGGAAAGAAATCAGATTGATATTACTCTATTGTCTTTTGGAAGTAAGCCATTTATTGTACACCACAATGATGTTTGTTATGCTTTGAGTTTTTGCTATGAGAAATCAGATTTAATACGATTTACCATGGATGGGAAAAGCTCCATGAACATAAAGCTCCCTCTAGATTTTGGAAAGAAATCTGTTCCAGGAAATGGATCTATATCAGAACTGTTATACCAATTCAAGATGTTAATTTTAAATGATCATAATAAGCTCTCAATTGGCTTCTCCTACGAAAAAAAGCTCCATGTTTGGGTTATGAAGGATTACAATAAACACATCTGGTCTCACAAAATCATTGTTCATCTGGATTTTTTTAGGATTATTCAATTCCATGGTTTTATGTTGTTCATACCTCACCAAATCTAGATCGATTGCGTATTTATTATCGGTAGAGATTTTGTGGAACTTGATGTTCACTCCAAAAAGTGTACATATTTGGTCTAAGCCACTTCCAAATTATGTTATATACTACCTTCTAACTTCTAGTCTTATATCCCTCATAGGAATGTGTTACTAATCCCCAACTGGTTAATGCTTTCTCGAATTTTCACAATTTTTTTTTTTCATTCAGTATTTCAGAAATAAACTATTATTATTCATGATATGATGCCTCTATATCAAACAAACTGATAATAACTTGCCCCAAACAGTTTAATAAAGTTTAATAAAGTTACACTTACATGTAAACGTAACAAATCTTGTAACATTCTGTTTCAAAATCCATACCAAGAAACAAAATCAGAATAATAATAGATCTTACAATTTAAAAACAGCAAACTAATTATAAAAAAACGACCAAGTTTCTCAAAACTATCATATCATGTATACAAATCAGAATCATAAAGACTATCCTTACTACGCGTAAACTCATTATCTCCATCAATATAATCCACTCCAGGTAAAACTTTCAGTAAAAGAGATTTCACTAAAGAAGTTACCGGAACACCAAATTCCGGCCATGTAACACATAACGTGCCTTTAATCTTCTTAACTTGACACCTACTTAATAAAGCAGCTGCAAATCCATCAACAACACTTCCCGAAGGAAAATAATCTATCCCTTTAATCGAGCCTCCATTTTTTCTTTCTGACAATGTCTCGAGTTTGAACGCGTATGTATCATCTAACGAAAGCTTACCACGAAAATTACGGCTTTGAACAGAGTCTAGTATTAGTACCTGTTCTGGGTTGATTTTTTCACCGATTAGGAGTTTTGCGATTGAATGAGATCTTTCAGATGAGATCGGGTATTGAACGGAGATGATTATAGTTTCGTTGAGCGTGTATATGTTGCAAGAGTTGTCTTTAGGTGAGGGATTGATTGAGTTACCTGATAAGGGGGTTTCAGGGAGGATTAGGGTTCCGATTAGGGATTTGGAAGGGATGTGATTGGAAAAGTGAAGAGATGGAGAAGATATAGCGATGATTAAGAGAGAGGGGTTAAAAGTAGCGTTAGGGTTTGAGAATACAAGGAATGGGTATGGTAGAGATGGTGAGGGTGGAGCAAAATTGTTGAGATCTTCTATGAAGAATCTAGAAGGTGGAGGAGCTTCTGTTAGTACATCTTCCATTTTTTCTTTCGATTAACCTGCAAATGTTTACAAATTGAACATGATAATTAAATGAATACTAATTACTTCTCAATTAGGGAGCAAATTGATATCAAATACACAGTTAAATATCTGAAAAATTACAAATCAATACTCCATATTTGAATGCTAACTAAATTAAAAGCCCAAAATTTACATATATTTGCTGAAATTGTAGATTAGAGTCAGACCTAGAAATAGTTACGGAAATGGCCGGTATGTAAGCGGCGATTTAAAAAAGTTATATGGGAATGTTTTTTAGGGTTTTAAGTAGTGTATGTGTGAGTAAAGGATTCATACTAGATCAAAGCAACAAGATATATATACACAGAGAGAGATAAGATGAGAGATTACCGGAGGTAGTTTTACAGGCGAATGACAGAAGAGAGAGGATGAAGTGACGGCGGCGGAAGGCGAGGAGGAGGCGGAAGCTGGAGTTTCCCAAATGCTGCTACTCTTGTTAAGTAGTTTATAAATTGCGTCTTGAGCAACAAACTATCTTATTTTGATTCTCCTTTTTATATTTTTTCTTTCCGTTAATAAATATGGTCTTTTTTCTTTTTAATGTGAATCATAGGTAAGATTTTTTTTTTTCAAACTAAATCATACTTTATTAAGTTGAGGGGTTAAAAAAATGGAACCAGTATGAAATTCTCTCTCAAAACTCTCTCTACCAAAACACCTAAAACCTACTCATTTTCAAGCAAAATTGAGTGATTCCTACACAATACTAGTGTCTTCTTCCTTTCATAAATCCTAAAAGATACTAGTTCTTCCCCTTCTTCCTTCTCTTCCTTTTTCCTGCTTATAGCTTCTTCTTAGTGTGTGAAAACTCCTTCTTCAATGGATTTTTATGCACCAAGCCACCCCTTAGCAAAAAACAAAGCATTAGTAGTCTCTCCTGATAATAACTCAATCTACAGAAAGTTGAGCGAGTTTAAACTCATAGCAAAACTACTACACATTGTAAAAACCAATCACATCTATATCAAAAACCATATCAACAAATATTAGGCATTAAGAAATACTGTGGAGGTTGAAAAGTGTGGTGATAACACTTTTATCATCAAATGCAGTAATGAAGATGATAGACAAAAAATTTGGGAATAGAGGCCATGGACAATACAAGGAAAACACCTAGCAGTTAATAAGTATGAAAATGGAGAAGCAAAAATTGTTACAAACACAACCTTATGGCTTCAGCTATCAGGTATACCAGCAAATTTATTAACTACAAGCTGCTTAGAGAAGATGTTCAACTATTTTGGAACTGTCCATCAAATTGAACTACCAGCCACTATTGATATCGATGATAACTCAGTAACCAGGCTCAGAGTGGACTGGAATATTAAAAACCCACTAATTGCTGGTATAAACTACTGGTAATCTGAAGAGAAAGCAACCTGGATCAAATTCAAATATGAAAACATTGGTCAGGTGTGTTACGGATATGGTATTTTCGGTCATGAAGAACTCAGATGCAAAAACCCTAAAATTTCCCCCAAAATCGGATCATGGATCAAAGTCTCTACTAGAGGCCCAACACCTAAATTTATCTTACAAGAAGTAAAAGAATCAATGATTAAGAAGAATACCCATGTGATTGAGATAAAGAACAAAAGCAAGCTTCTCATCAATGGAGTCGCTGAGCCAACCCAACTCGCTCAAATCCAACTCAGTGAGGCGAACACCAACGAGCCATCGGGTACAAACCCTATTTTTGAATGTGGTACGAAATCTAAGAAAGAAGACAAAAAAGGACGTGGTAAGGGCAAAGAAGGACAGACGGTGGAGGAGAAGGGTAGTGGATCGAGTTTGCCTTTGGAAAAGTTAGAAAATGAGAAAAAACAAAAGGTACGCGTTACTAAGGAAAGAGAAGAACGACTTGCCATGCTGGCAAAGGACATGGTTAATATAATAAATTCTCCTAAGGCCCAAACCACATAAATTATTTTCGGAATTTATAAAAGCCCATCTAACAAAACACCCAACCCAAATGTCATTTTCTCCCACAAACCCATTACTAACAGCCCAAACACCTCATCTGACCCAAATACACCAACTAAACAAAATAACCCAATCTCACATCAGACTGCTTCTAACACCAAAACCTCAAACCCAAATGACACTCAACTTCAATCCCCAATCTCAGAAAACCGTAAATCACCTTCAACACCGATCACGATCAATCAAACCAATCACACTATAAACCAAGCTGAACATGAAACCTTCAACACACCCATTATCAACTCCAAAAACTCATGTACTTACTACTCAAATTTCCAAAACCTCTTTAAGAATTGTAGTACTGAGAAGATTTTTACCAAAAAGAAAGAAGCGAGAAGAATTTATGAAGAATCAAACACAAGGACCTCGGTTAAAGCACGAAGCATCAAGTTAGCAAAATTTATAGACACAGAGGTCAATGAGAAGAGACAAAGGTCTATCTGAGCTTCAAGGAAACGCAAACTTAGCAACTCTAAAAATGAAGATGATTTAGATAGGAATGGTGAGAAGAAAAACATGAAGAAGAATAAGGGTAAAGCTGAGGAAAAACAAGGTAGTAACGGCTTACAAGAGGATGAAGAGATGGTTTCGGTATCAAATACTATAAAGTCTGAAGAGGTTTGCGGGGTTGACCCACATCAACCCCAAGTGAATCAATGATACAAGCCTCCTGGAACTGTCAAGGTATTAGCAACACCTTGACAGTCCAGGCCCTAGCTGGATTTGTAGCTAAATACCAGCCCCAGGTACTATTTCTCTCGGAAACTAAAAATACATTCCCTACTGTTAAGAAATTGGAAAAAATTATTAACATGTCCCTTATTGATACTGTTGAGCCTATAAGAATCAGTGGGGGGCTTGCTATATTTACTAAAGACAACATCTATTTAGAAATTATGAATAAGTTTATTAACCACTTTCACTGTAAAATTAAGGAAAATGGTATTGAATTCTACTCTATCTATGTTTATGGTGCCTTTGTAGAAAAAAATAAGGAGGACTGCCTTAGAACTTATAGTAACTATAAACCTATAAACAATGAACCTTGGATGCTTATAGGTGATTTTAACAATATTAGATACAGTTTTGATAAAAAAAGGAGGTAATAAAGCTAACAACAAACTTATGAACATGTTTAATGGTTTTATAAAACATCACAATCTTGAGGAAATTATTACTAAGGGTTGTAAATATTCTTGGTCCAATAAAAGAGCTAACGATGAAATGGTTAAAAACACTAATAAATAGAGCCTTCTGTAATAAAATTGGGATGATATTTTTCCTACAGCCTGGGTAGCTCTTCTACCTGCCTTAGGCTCAGATCATTCACCTCAAATTCTCTTTATGAATGATGATCATGTTAAAAAAGATAGGAGATTCCACTTTGAAAATAGTTGGACTGAAGAGGCTGAGTGCCTTGAAATTATTAAAAAAGTATGGATTTTAAAAAAAGGTAAATTAAACCAACATAGAAATGCTTTGACCTTTAAACTTGAGGGATGTAAATTCTTACTCACTAAATGGAGTAAACTCAAGTTTAATAACAATAAAAAAATGATAGAGAAGCTTATTTGTGAGCTTGAAACTATATTCAATGACCCTAATACCAAAGATTGGGTTATTTATAATGACATTATTAAAAAAAAGAATATTAATGGAAAAAGGAAGAGGATTTTTGGGCATCTCGCTCTAGGAATTTGTGGCTAAAGCGAGGAGACAAAAACTCTACCTTTTTCCATGCTTCTACAAAAGAAAGAATAAAGGTTAATAAAATCACTAGAATTATCAAAGAAGATGGTGAATGGGTAGAGACCTATAATGAAATCAATATTGAAATAAAAACATATTTTGATAACATCTTCAAAACAATAGGCCCAAGGGATTATGAACCTATCATCTCCACTATTTAACCTTCGGTTACTAAATCAATGAATGAGAATATGAACAAAAAGTTAGAAATCAGTGAAATTGAAAAAGCCGTACAAGAGCTAGGGGTAATAAAGCCCCTGGGCCTGATGGTTATCCTGGTATTTTTTATAAGAAATACTGGAACATTATAAAGCTAGATGTTATAAAAGTTATAAATAATTTTTGGTACAATGGAGATTCTATTGAGGATATTAATAAAACCTTTATCTCCCTTATACCAAAAATTGCAAAACCCACGAGTATAAAACATTATCGCCCTATTAGTTGCTCCAATTTCATTTATAAAATAATTGCAAAAATTCTCGTGAATAGGTTGCAACCGGTGATAAATGTGTTGATTGATGAAAGTTAATCTGCATTTATACCAGGAAGGCACATTCAAGAGAATACAATGGTGGCTCATGAAATTATTAACTTTATTAAGGAGAGAAAGAACACAAAAAAATAATTTATGACAATAAAAACTGATATACAAAAGGCATATGAGAATGTTAAGTGGGATTGCCTACAAGATATTATGATCAAAATGGGTTTTTGTGAAAATTGGGTTAATAAAATAATGCGATGTGTCACCTCAGTCTCATATGATGTGTTAATAAATGGCAGCCCTTTAGAAATTGATAAACCCCAGCGTGGCCTACGCCAAGGGGACCCACTCTCACCCCTACTTTTTTGTATCACAACACAATTACTATCTACTATTATACAAGATAAAAAAGATAAAAATCTTATGGAAGGCATTAAGATTGCGAAAATGGCCCCAGCGGTTTCACATTTGCTCTTTGCCGACGATAGTATCTTTTTTATGCAAGCAAATAACCAATAAATTGAAAGTTTTAAAGATGTTATTAATAAATATAATTATGCCTCTGGTATGAAACTAAATCTTGATAAATGTAGCATCAAATTCAGTCCCAACACAACTCATTATTTACAAAACTTTATGGCTCAAAGATTAAACATGCCCATTGCTAACAATTTAGGCAATTACTTGGGACTCCCCACTGAATGGGGTAGGTCAAAAGTAAAAGACCTAAATAACTTAGTAGATAAAACCCTTCAAAGAATTGAGAATTGGAAAAATCTTTACCTTTCAACAACTGGTAAAGAAATACTTCTCAAATCTGTAATACAAAGCCTACCAAATTACTATATGTCCTCATACATAATACCACAAAGAACTTGTGATATTATTAACTCACAAATTTCTAATTTTTGGTGGGGGAGTAATGGTAAGAAAAAAAATCCACTGGTGTAAATGGAATTCATTAACCAAAAGTAAACTCTCAAGGGTCTTGGCTTTAGAGACCTACACATTATGAATATGGCCTTGTTGGGTAAACAAGCATGGAATCTTCTTAATAAACAAGAATCTTTACTTTTCAAGGTACTAAAGGGCAAATATTTCCCTCACTGTACCTTTTTGGAGGCACAACTAGGACACTCACCCTCTTGGGGTTGGAGAAGTCTAGTCAAAGGTAAAGAAATGATTAAAAAAGAAATTAGGTGGAAAATTGGTAATGGCCAAAACATTGATTTATATAATGATATTTGGATACATGACCAGGTTGATATTATAAAACCGAAAAAAGGTAAAGTTAAGAAGGTTAATGAACTTTTTGTTAGTAATGAAAGAAAATGGAATATTAACCTAGTAAAAGAGGAATTTGAACCACATGTAGCAAATATCATCTTAAACACTTTCATACCTTACTCAGGTGGAATTGATACACCAATCTGGAGTAAGGACCCAAAAGGTATATATACTGTTAAAAAATGCTACCAAATCTTGAAAAATGATAGTGAAATGGAGACCTCGGGTATTAGTAATCCCAAGTCCTCCTCTTCTCATGAAATAGATACAAAAATATGGAAAATAGTTTGGAATTTAAGAGTAGCACCTAAGGTTAAGAACATTATTTGGAGGGCACTAAAAAACCTCCTCCCAACAAATGATAATATATACAAAAATAGGGTTATTAAATCACCAGTATGTGACATTTGTAATAAGGATATTGAAACTCCTGAACACCTACTTTTAAACTGTGAATGGACAAGGGTTATGTGGTTTGCCTCCCCTTTCAACATTCATACTTGCAACCATGAATCTACTAGACTAGATACTTGGATGGCAAGGATTGTTGATAAACTGAGAGCAAAAAAGATGGATAAAAGCTTTATTTTTTAACAGATATGTACTCTTCTATGGTGTACTCGAAATGATTACAAATATAAATTCCTAAAACTCGAGCCATTACAGATCATAGAAAAGGCAAGAGTAGAATGGAATGAGTATCAAAATGCGAATTATCCTAAGGATGTTAATAATTTACTGAAGGATAATATGTCCCAAAATATTATCTCAAGTACTGTATCAAATTTAACTGTTGTGTTAGAAAATGAAATTGATAATAACAACAAAGGGCAACAAAGTAAGAAAAAATGGATACCACCACCTATAAACCATATCAAAATCAATTGTGATGCCTCTTTTATTAATAAAAAAGCTGCTATATCTTTTGTTAACAGGGTCCATAAAGGAAAGGTGCTATATTGCGATGCTTGGGATGTGAATGCTGATTCTCCACTTGAAGCTGAAGCTCTTGGAATCCTCAAAGCTTGTGTTATTGCGAGAGACATTAAGGATGCACAAGTTATTATAGAGAGTGATTGTCAAGAAGTTATGCTTCCATTGGAGAAAAACATTTTTATTTGCATTCCAAAAATTTGTAATATTATTAAAAGCATTTACTTTATTTCTGAAAACTGTAAACCTACTTTTCGATGGGTTAGTCGAGATAGGAATAGCTTAGCCGATGAGGTAGCCAAACATAAGCTAGTTAGCAATATGAATGGCTCGCAATTAGTTGCGTACTCAAGTAGGTTAGCTAGCATTATTCATAACGAATCAATTCCTTCGGGAATTGGTTAACATTTTGTAATCCTTTTTAATAGTTGAAGTAATATTTTGGACCAAAAAAAAAGTTGAGGGGTTACACCTTATATATTTCGAATGAAGAAAATTTAGACATAAGAAGAAATTTTTTTCTCGAAGTGGGGTAAGACATTTAGATGGAAATGAGCATAGATCTCGAGATAAAGTAGCACCTATCGTGAATAGTCTAGAAATCCAGCAAAATAGAGAGAAGTATGGAGAATGGATGACTGCACGTAAAGGAAATAGAGGAAATGAAAAAGGTAATGCGGTTTGTGCTCCGAAAACAAATGTGCATAAAGGTTTGGGCTCACGCTTTGAAGCCTTGCGACTGGATGACGAGGACATCATTAACAAGGGGTGGTGTGCATACGGGGTTCAAAGTAAGGGTCAGAGTTCGGTAACGAAAACTGAAAATAACAAGGGTAAAATTATGGTGAAGGATAGCGTGAAAAGCAATAACATAATTGATACTAGGGGTGATCATATAGTGGCTTCACCAAATTTTGAGCAACGCAAGAAACTATAGAATGTGGTAGAAATTCATGAGTTTATGGCAGACGAAGCAACAAAGAAAAAACATATTGTGAGCAAAAAAGGTAATAATAGTAGGGATGAGGGGAAGCAAACTGGATACCCGTGAACTTAGTGGGGACCAAATAAATATTAGTGTCGTGATCGAGGTGCTAGGTAGTGATATTGATTTAATGGATGTGGAAGTGGACCAGGGTATTACTGCTGCTAGGGCGCATCTATTATTATTATAAAACCCACAGGGACCGAAAAATTAATGGAACCAGTAACTTTTAAAGCTACAGGTCATATTTCGTCCCCTAGTAGCCAATCAGGAAATCGAAGTGAGCTCCCTAAACGCTATGCCACCTGATCCTTTATGGGAAGGGGCTACATTCGACAAAGGGAGTGAATTATTGTACTTGGATAGTCAAATAGTTGACTCGCTCAAAGTGATGCAACAATATGATGGTGATATGGTGCAGTAACGTGAAGGCGAACAGTAGCTGTAGCTAAATGATGGCAATGTGATCATGACCACACGCGGCCAATAGGATTGTTTGCGGATATTTTATTTGTTACTTAATTTTATTTTATTTAATGTATATAATGATTGATGCAGTAAAACTAACTTATGTGCAGATAAGCTAGCTAAGGGAGGAGCCAATGCGCGGTCCGGGCCCGTGGAGTTACAAGACCCTCCAAAATATCTATGGAATATCATTACAAGAGATAGGAGTGAATGTGCGACAGATAGGGTAGTTTTGGATCCTTATTAGGATCGTGTTTTAATCATGCAATATCGTTTTAACCGGCTTGTAAACCTCCGATGTATGCAAAAAAAAATTACTAACTATACCGATTACCTAACCAATTTCAGAAAGAACCAAAGAGTACAAGAACAATAAATACAGAGAGAAACACAAACAAACTCCAAACAATCGAACGCTCTACCACACAGTTACCAGAAGATTTCAAAAACTCTTTCTGATCATCCAGTAAAAACCAAAGAGTTGCAAGACCTTTAAACTTTTGTAATGGTTTCATCTTCTCTAAGAGTCGGGGGAGAGGTTTCAAATGCCTTTTCCTCCCTATCTCAATCTAGTGATTTGTCACGTTGAAGTTTCATTCCACCATCTCATCGACTAAATCGCTTTCTCCGTCGAGATGTAACACGTACTGTATTAAATCGGGGTCTAAATTGCGTCTCTATGACGATTAATCTATTCCACTAAAACCAATTGAATTAGTAATCTTGTTTTTCAGTATTTGACACCATTTGAAGACGATTTGTACCATCTGGCAAAGTAAATTAAACATAACTTGATGAACTTGCAAAACAAAGCTAATTTGCACCCAAATACAAAAGACAACTACTTTATCCAAAATGCTATGCACAAGCTTTCTACATAACCTGTCATGATATCCTAAGAACAAAGGATGTTTTTCCACATATTTAGCCTCTGAAGCTAATAACTTTCAATATTGAAATTAGATTTCAAACACTTAAAATTAATAACACTTAACCATCCAACAGTTGGAGCAATACAACCCTTACTATTGTTATAGTTTGTATAACAACTATAAGAGTAGATGAGCACTTGTAAAAGATTCACCTTTACAAATTTTGAGAGAGATAGGCATCAAGTAAGTTCGATGCTTCGTTTCTGCAAGAACTAATGTTCAAAGTAAACAGATCGTTCCTGAGGCCGTACATGTTGCTAAATGTCCCATCACAAACTGAGGGCTACAAGTATGAGCCATTACCCACCCAATTTGTAGCTGAAATGTATGAATATATATAAATTAATATTAACCTTAATGAAACAATACAAGATCCCACTGTTGGAGACAATGGACAAAAACCGGAAGATAATATTATGAATTTACAACTTACAACAAGTATGAAATAACATAATATAATTACACAACAAACCAAAATTCAAATAATAATGTATAGCGATCATTGCCTTAAGAAATATTTTCGGTACAACCGGGGTGCTATATTGTGTCTTCATTGGTCGCTCTACAAGGATGACTATTGTATCAGACAGATGTGTGCACTCACAAAAACATATTGAAATCTCTAAACTCTCATTTCTAATGTCGTATCTCATAGGAGTTGTTGTTTTTAACAGTAGTTTACAAATGACTTCAACCTCATATATATAGTGCTAGGATGCCTTGAAAATGTCCATCATAAAGCCACAAAATTGTTTTGCCATTTCAATAACCAGACATGAAACTGGACAGTTTTCTTAGCAAAGGGAGAAAATATGTGTACAAGGCTTGCAACTGCTAAAGAATATGTGCCATATAAGACATAAATGCGAGAGTTTTTTACAATTGGGGATGGAAGCATTAAAGATGACCGACAACTCTTAAAACTTGTTGGAGTAGTCTAATTTTGAGCTCGATAAATACCCGCTCCCAAAATAAGTTTACTTTTAATTCCCAAATAATCCTCACGACCATGCCATATCTCATCTCGTCTCGGCGAACCGCCTGTGTCGTTGCTGGGCCAGGCGGGTGGCGGGGGTGGTGGTACACGCTTGGGTGTACACTTATACTCTATACACTTAATATCTATTAAACTATAAGCATGTATACGAGTATATAAGTAATAAAAGTGTCCTTAATTTTCCGATGTTGGTAAGATAACAAAAGGACTCTTTACACCCTCTTAACAAAAAGACTACTATTTCTTTCCCATTGCATGAACTTCTGCAACAATTCTCCACACATGCATTGGGAAAGAAATGCGAGAGGAATAAATAAACCTTTTGGGCGAGCTACCGATGGGTGAATTATACATAAGTGCCAGTATCTTTCGATTTGAATGGTCAAGTAGTGAAGTGAGGTAACAACCAAATCTCATCAAGTGAACATACTCTTGAAATTGACGTTCTTTAGTTGAGACCCCCACAACACATACTCTGCCCAGTAATTTCACTTAGATTCCGCAAGGTAAACACTTTGGTTTTTAAGAGTGCTCTAAAGAGTCAATACTTTTGTATCTTATAGAAGGAGACCACCACCTTCACACTAAGATATGTGATCATCTAGAATGTCTACAATTGTGAAGACAACCCATATGGGGCCTTGAAATTATTAAGGTACATAAGGCCCATTTTTATAGTGCGTAGGAGAATTCATTAAGTCATTTCTCATAGGAATTTCCTCACGAGGCTATTAATTTATTGAGGGTAAAGAGTCAATGTCAATCGATTCATCAAGTAATTCACTAAATGTGCGATTGGTACGCGGTAATGAATTTAATGAGGAATGGAATGTAAAAAGGAATATAATTACCTCGAGATTTTAATTAATTTGATAATTATTATACCATACTTGGTATGTCATAAGAATAGAGGTAGGAATAAACTTATTGATTCTAGTCCCATGATTGGTAAAATAGTATAGCAAATAGGGATAGGGAATAACTTCTACAAGATTACAAAATTATCCTTATTATTATCTTATCAAAAAAATTAATTATATTAATACTAATTATAAATATTCATCATGATTGCTTCAAAAATAGGACTACATTATGTATAAATATCGAAAATTTTACATTCTCTCAATTCTCTACGGACGGGCCAGTATCTAACAATTGTCCATCTTCAACACTAATAAGTGGAACCATAGGTTATGATTTACAAACAAGATCATGAAAATGCAAAACCATGTTCTCTGTCTTGAGATAGATCAAAATATAATTTTAAATGGATCTATTTAAGTTGGCATTGTAATAATTTTTTCACATAAGCAATTGTCCTTCATTAGATGTTGAGCTAGAAGTTCAAGACCTGTTAGTTGATACCTGCAACAATTACATTTCAGTCATCAAATTTTAAATAGTTATACATATATTGTTTATGAAAACATCAATTATTAAGAACTATAAAAATTACAAGCACGAATATTTCTAATGAAAAATTGAACAATTAGAATATTAATTGAAAGTGACAAATAGATGTAGGACTCCGAACAATGATAAGAAGGATGATCGTAAGAACAATATTAAAGCTTCCCCAGTGCAGCAAAGATTATACTACTCCCAACTGAAAACACGTCTAAAAATAATTTTGTTGCCCATTTACGACATAATGCCAACAAAGACTACATTTACAATAAGTAACATATGCACACTAAAGACGTAACATTTGATTTTTTTTTGAATTTCTTTTTCTATTTAATTGCTAATACAGTGACAAAATATAAATTCAAAAGGTAGTAGAAAATACAACTTCTCCCGGTAACAACTTTTTGCGGAATGGCAGATGGTAGGTGGATGTTGCCGATTGATAACTTTCTTCAGAATTGAACTTGTTTAACAATGAAAATTTCTATTTACAAATCTCAAATTATACCATGTCAGATTGATATAACCAACTCATGTTTCTCATCCCATTAATGGTGAAAAAAAATACCAGATAACATTGCTACATGTATATGTTATTATATTGAAATTTTAAAAAACATAATATGTATTAACTCCGTAAACATTTTATAAGTTACAACAAAATAATTCCTTTATGCATATCACGTCCCTTTACACATATATTAGGTATTAAAATATGAAAATAATCCATGTATTATAGCCAAGAATTGTACCTATTTATTAGAAGACGAAGACGTAAGTTAATGTGAAAGGCAATGTAATGAATATCTGAAGAACGGTATGCTGTGAAAAGATGTGTTTTAAGGATATATTGGTATTTTTTAAAATAAAATTGCATTCCTAATCTAATTGGAATGGTTAATACCATGGGGGTTGGATTGAATGGATATTACCGTGTTTATAGGATTAAAAATCCTATGGTAATGATAATCCTGCTTATTTTAATACCTACCAAGTATAGAAATAAAATTTAATAAGAAAAGATATTCCATTAATAATTTCATTACCGCGTATCAATCGGACCCTAGGAGTTGTAAATTCTTTTTCACTATGAATGCATAGGGATGAGAAAATAGTGCAACATATGATAGTGTTCACCATATGTCCTTCATCAATTGGTTTTAACCCTATGCCCCTCAACGTCTCCAGGACCACTATTGAGTAAAATTTTGTTTTGTATCAAACCTAAAATTACCTAGCCTTGAATTTTTCCTATTGAACCATCAAATCTCCATTTTAAATCTTTGTTATTAATTAGTTTACTACCCACAAACAAATACGTCAAACTTTAGGCTTGATAGTAGATTATATTTTACTATTAATGACTTTTTTCCAAAGCTAGCATCTACTAATAGTCTCATCAAACATATTAGGTATTTTCTTCAATACGTGATCATCTCTTAGAATCTCTATGGGAAAGTCCTCAATGATGAGGAAAGTGATAATGTTTGGTCTCAAACTCGCATGTAACTCTTTATGGGTTCATTATCAAGATCTAGATGAGATTAGAAGGTATAATATTATTAACATACCTAGAAGGTGAGTTATTACTAGCTAGTAATAACACAAAAAAGAAGTATTATCAATTAAAGTAAACATATTCACAACTATATTTTTAGCATTTCTAGATTCACATATACAACTTATCACATAAGAGTAGGAATCTATATGCAGTAGATAAAATCTATTGCAGAGTGTTTCAAAGTCGGGTAAATCAACCATGATACCCCCTTATTCTTAAATATTTAAAGTTAGGTAAAATATCTTTCCATAAAATTCAAGGGTTCTAGCTAGAATCATATGGGTTAACCCATTAAGAACATAACAGATTTATAAGACCTCTTCCTCTATATATAGGCAACCTTGAATGTGTTAATACGGAATTCATCATATTTAAAAGACATGCTCATTCTTGTAGTTATTCCATTTAATTGGTAATGTGTAAGGAGTTCTAAGTTCATATACAATCATATTAGTTTTGCAAAATTTTATAAGCTGGTGGTATAATATTCTCTACCGCTAAATCTCTTGACCTCTATCAAGTTGTTCCTGATTTTAGACACTAGGTCTCACAACTAGGTCTCTTAGTGGTCATGAGTTTAAGGTTCATTAACATACTTTTCGATATATGTATTTTTTTACATTTACTCTAACTAACAATTATGCTTGAAGATGTAAAACTTAAAACGTTTAGCATTTAAATAATTTTAACAAAACATGTTAAAAATTGTCACACCATATATTAAAAGATTGATATATATATATATATATATATATATATATATATATATATATATATATATATATATATATATATATATATTAGGATACAATGTTTAAATTAAAAGGAATCTAATCACACTTTTCATACTATGTGATGGTAATTATCCACCCACAAGAAAAACAGGATTTGATCCTACTACCCTTAAAGAAAAACCCCGATACGTAATAATATGAGGAAAACTAGACAACATCACATATAACAAGATATATGTATTTCATTTGTACATAGTTTTTAGCAGAACATTTCTTATTTCGAGGATGTCAGTCGTAGTTGAGTTTCACAAGTGGTCATATTCGCTCATCGACCACCTCCTTGAACTCATGAAAAATCTTGCTATAGGTGCATAAGTGTGTCGATATTCCCATGACCAGAATGCATATTCATAAAAATTGTTTCGATCATTATCACATCGATTTCTCCTTTTCTCCCGTCAAATTCACGTTAAATTCAGATGAAATCATTATTTAAAACAAAAACTAAAATCGTTCTTAAATTGGTGAAAATAATGGATTAGAACCGAAATTTAACAACAATGTGTATAATATTCAAGATAATATAGTGAATTTACAACATGTATGAATTAACATTTAGCGTGACCTAAGACTATCTTAAGAACGGTTTTTAATACAACTGGAGTGCTAATTGTATTTTTATCGACCACTTCAAACTTATAGGAGTAGTGTCTTTTCCAACTTGATATATACCCATTTCCAAAATAAATTATATTTTTAATTTCTCAAGCCATCACTTATACTCCATACACTTAATAATTTCCTAACTATAAAAATTTATAGAGTATATACATAATAAAAAAATTTCTTTGAATTTTTGGATATGGAAAAAGTTAAAAGAAAATTCTTCACATTCCCTTAACAAAAAAACTATTTTAAAACCATTGGGGCTAGCTCAACGGCCAGGATCTTGTCTCTCATCTAAGAGGTACATGGTTCTGATTAAGTGGAAATATGCATGAGGAGGCGTGTATATTTCTTATAAGAATAGTCGTGGTGCGCGTAAGTTGGCCCGGACACCCATACATCAAAAAAAAAAAGAGAAAAAAAAGAAATATTTTAAAGAAAAAAAGGAAATAACTATTCTTTTCTTTTTCATTGCATGAACACATTTATTTAATGTTCCAACATGGTACTTTCTCCGTACATCAATGTTTGTCATTTTTTTTTACACAAATTAAAAATAATAATTAATACTTTATATTTTTACTAAAGTATCTTTAATCAATTTGAACCAATTAAGTAAATGAATTTATTGATAATAAACTTTTAAATATTAAATAAAAATAAAATTGGTAGAAAATGTAACATAGTTTTTTAATATCTTAAATGGACAATTGTGGATCAGCCTGCCTATCGGATGCAGGCTATCGGTCCAACGGACTGGTCCGACACGGTAAGCTCCGGCGAACGAAACGGAACGATGGCAAGGCGGCGAACGAAACGGAACGAACCGCTGTTCCTCTTATCGTTCGTTTTCTTAGATTCTGCAATTTTACGTTGGACCGAACCGGTCCGTTACTTTTTTTTTTATATAACCGCCCAACTCTATAATATATATTAGCCCAAGATTTAGCCCAATTCTTTTTACCCCATCTTTCTTATTAGCCCAATACTCCTATCCATTTTTACTTGAGGAAAATACTTTTAGAGGCCTACTTTTTGGCCACTTTATAAATTAAAGCCAAACCAGAAAAACATCCAATTTAAGGCCTAGTTTGGTTTGTTTAGTTGGGATTTTGGACTTTTATACCCTTAATTTTTTTGTACTCGAAGGGTACAGACCCACGATACGCGTTTTATAATTTGGGTAAATAACCGACGGGCTGTACCCATGAACGGGCTATACCTATGATCTTTTTTACAGTTTTTTTTAGTAGTTTTTTTTTGTTAAGTACAAATACAAGGAGGCTAGCCCCACAATGAACAAAAACGGAGGGAGGGAGGGCCGTACCCTTAATGAACAAAAACAAAAAATGATATAAACAATATATAGTATGTATTCAAATGAACAAATACAGAATGTATCAAAAATGGGTTGTACCTTTGTAGCAAAACAAATTACAAATGTAATACACATAAACATGGGCCAGCCCTATCACAACTAAACTCTACATTGGGCTGGCCCCATCATCAAATTCACAACCTCAAAGGGCTGGACCAATTACACAGTTCAAAATCACAACCTCAAAGGGCCGGACCCAACAATCAGATTCACACCCTTCATGGGCTAAAAAAAAACAGATCGACTTCTGTGGGTGATGAACGGAGGTTGGCGCTGCTGCTGCTGCTGCTTCCTCCATGGTCGTAACTGCTGCGAACTAAGGTCTGGCCCCATCATGACCAACCCTTCTGAGGTCTGGCCCCACCACGACAGAACACGTAACAAAAATCATGGGGCTGTACCTCTGTCACACGAAACAATAACACAGAACGGTGATTGTCGAGATCCAGCGTTGATGTGCAGCAAGATGGTGATGGTGAAGCCGAGGAGATCCACGGTGCAGCAGCAGTGAACGGGACGATGGATCTGCAGCGGGGTGGATCTGTTAACGTGATGGCTATGCAAGGAAGAACTCAGCCCCAGTTTCACGGTCTTGCAGGTCAGTTCTTCGTCATGGCGGTGCAGAGATCAGATCTTCGTCACGGTAGTGCAGAGAGCGGCGGCGGTGTTATGCACCTCGGAGGCGGCGTCGGTCTTCTGCATCTCGGCAGCAGGGTTGGTGGAGGGTGGATCTCGAACATCTCAGCAGCAGGGTTGGTGGATGGTGGATCTTGGAGGGGAGGTTTGGTGGTGGTGTGGTTCACGAACGGGGGTGGTGGTGGATCTGAAGATGATGGTGGTGTTGATTGTGGTGCTGCGACGGGGGGACAGGGGGCTTGTGAGGGTGGGGGCTTGGTGGTGCGAAGGTGGTGGGGCTGATAAACGTGGTTATGGTGAAGAAGGAGGTGGGGATGAAGGGTTGGGGGTCGGTGGAGGTTGGTGGTTGGGGGCGGTGGTTTGGGTAGTATATAGAGGGTAGAGAGAGGATTAAGAGGGAAGAGAGGGAATAATGGGGTGGGTGGAATAATGGGATCCGCGTACATAAGGGGTGGAGGGATTGGTTTTTGTGTTTTTCATTGTAGGAGTAGAGGGTAAGAATGGGTTGGGGGGCATTTGTGTATTTTTAATAGCTTCTAGTTGGATTTCAACTAGCTGGCTTTTCTTTATAAATTGGGTAGGGCTTTGGGCCGTTGGAAATAAATAGCCCTTTTTACTTAGCTCAACAATTACACTTCCCAAAACCATTTCCATTTCTTATTAGCCCATCGTTCAAAGGGGAATGCCGCACATTCAAAATCATATATTTCAATGGAGAAGTTTCTTAGCCTCTGCTATGGGTTATGAGATTCTCGTGGTTCATCTCTGCTGCAATGGTCACAATTGTTTTATCTCCTTCGCTTCAATCTGATCATATCATATCAGCCACTGATCTTTCTATTCTTCATACCACTGATCTTTCTATTCTTTATCAACATAACAGGTTTGTATAATTTTTTTTTCAGATTTATGTGATTTAGATGATTTGGTTGTATTAATTTTGTTGTACTTTGCTGTTGACTGTATCAATTTAAAGTGTATTCTATTTTGCAGTATCTATTTAAAAACTTGTTGGAGATTTAATTGAAGGATAAAAGAAGAGGAGAAAGAAAGAGGATGATTAAATCTATTGCAGAACAAAGAAGAACCCAGTTTTATCGAGAGAAAAAAAACGATAAGGACCGGTAAGGGACCGGTCCGGGACCGAAACCGGAACCGATAAACCGGTCCTTGTTATCGGTCGGTTTTTGGTAAATTAGGACCAAAGAACCGGTCCGGACCGGGACCGATAGTGGGTGTCCGATAGACCGTTCCGGTCCGATAAGGGCGTTACACGATAAAGACCGGTCCGAACACGGACCGGTACGGCCGATAGCTAGGCTGAATTGTGGATATCTATTTTTAGAAATTATGAGAAACATTGATGGAAGGAGAGGAAGTAAACAATACCGGGCCAAAATGAATTCATTGTCGTATAAGGTTCCCTGGAATCGAAGCAGAAACTATGAAAGAAAGAATTCTTTCTTACTCATCAGTTAACAAATTCTATAGAAAATGAGTTTTCGAGTCACATTCCCAAAAACTCACTATTTGGCAGATTCATGGAGTTGGCTACATAATACAAATTATCTATAAAACTAGGTTGGTGCACTGCACAAACTTCTATTCAGCTATTAATCTACATACCATCTTTCTATCAACAATTAATATCTCTATAAAATTGAATCTTGGGGGCAATTCAGGCTGGTATTCTCCATTCAGTTTGTGTTACTTTCATCTGCAAAAGAATTATGAAAAGATCTTCACCAAAAAAATTGAACTATTCTTGATAATTGTATCTGTAATACGTTAAATTCTAACATAGTAAATCATATCAATATCTGAAACTGTTCTAAACCTCTTGAAATCACCTTTACACGAATGAAGCAGTTAATCTGACACAATCAATCTTCATGTTCATTTTCATCGTCAGTGTCTGAACCTGCATACAGTATAAAATATTAAAGACTTTTTTCAGGTCTATATATATCTCAATTAAACAAATTACCGGATCTAACATCGTCACTAATTTGTCCTCGTTGTTGGATTTGTGTAATAAGCATCCTCGAAATTAAGACCCACCAATATATATGAAGTACAAGCAAGCAATAAAGAAGCGAATTAAACACATAGTAAAAAATCGGTCCAATCAATGCGTGTTTCTCCCTATCCAAATTCTGAACAACTTCATAACTCGTACTCCAAAGAATCCAAAACGGAAAATAAATAAGACGAAGAACAAGCCACGATACAGCAAACATAACAAAAGAGCCACTTGCAATGGTTTCAGCACCACTATACTTTGACATTTTCCCAATCTCAAGAAATACATCACTTGCATCATGAATAACTAACACGATCGAACCAACACGTGCAAATCTCCATACATACGATAGCAAAATTAGAAAAGCTGTTGCAACGTGATGAGCCATTGATACCCCAAAATCTGAGCGCCTTGTTTCCCAATATATGAGAGCAAATATTGAGTACATGTAGAACCCACCCGCATACATATAAAGTCCCTTTAGTTTCAATTTATATTTCTGGTCTGGCCAAACTTGATTACCCGGACCTACCCAGAAATATTTAGTATCGAAGAACCAAGGCTCGTTAAAAGTGACAGCAAGGGCAAGGATTTCTGCTGAAACGAAATAAATACACTTCCAAGCTGACTCCTTGAACTTGCGAATCTTTTTCCCAAGCTCGGCATTTGTATAATCTAGCCTATCATATTTTATCCCAAATATTAATCGCTTCCCTAATTTCTGCAACATATAACATATACATCTATCCATCATCATTTCATCAAATCAAACACTATCAACATTAGGACAAAATATTTTATTTCGGAACAATATAAATTGGTTCCTCCCCTATGGCTATAATTAGCATGCATGAAACGTGTAAAAAGGACAAAAGACTTACACAAACTCATAGAATTATACTAAAAAAACACGCATGCATAAAATCATAATTGCACTGATCCGAGAAACAAGGAAATTAACAAGAAAAAGAATTGGAACTAATAATGGAAATAATTTAAAAGTGTACCTCAAATACAAATCTGTCGAGAAAATATCTGACGGTAGGAAAGAAGAAAGCAAAAACAGGCATCATCCAAAAATCTGCATACTGTGGGTATGATTCTTGCTCCAAATTAATGTTATTCAATAAACCAAAAATACCCATCTGGCAAAAGTTTGATACTAATTGTTATTTATGTAAAAAGAAATATGATTTTATTGTATGCATACATCAAAGGTGGTGGACAAAGGCATCAAATTGTTTCTGTGTAGTATAGTTTGTGGGTGCACGCGTGGGGCCTGTATGGGGATAAAATTGTGTTTGATTCTTAGAAGTGTATTTCGCAATATCTTTGATTAAATAATCTTTAATTATTTCGTTATTTACTGAATGTCAATAATGATATTTAAAAAAATATTAGTAACGTGAAGTGGCGTTGCTCTTTTTTTGTTTTTTTTTTAATCGTGAATAAATGTTGATGTTTTTAGTTTGTGATTATTTTGTAGGGTCGACTTTTTTTTTTTCTTTTCTTTTTGACACAAAGACTCAAAATAAATTACATAGAAGCCAAAATATTTAATAAGTAGTTGGTTGATCATTGATTGAAAAGTCCTTCCATCCCACGAGGCTGATATTCCTTCTAACGCATTTTGCAAGCGCGTCAGCAATGTCGTTATGCTCTCTCCTAGTATACGATATTTTCCAAAGTGGAAACTCATTCATCCATCCCTTAATTTCTTCAATAATCGGGTTAAAACTCCAATGAAGTCATAGGGTCGACAACTATTTAAACTGGAGATGTTTGTATATTTAGTACTACTATAATCTAGACATTATTTTGGTTTATTTGTATGGTTCAAATCTAGATTTCAATCACCAATGAGTAACTATTATATTGTCGGCTAAATTAACTTTTACTTTTCGTGATAATTTATCATACTAACTCTCTTATTTTTTACTTTATCCAATCTGAAATCACGAAAAATGAAAAATCGTCGTTGTTGAACTTTGCAGACTCATTACCTGCCGCCTAAACTTCTCACTATGGTATCAACTTGCATCAATATCATATATCTTGGGACGTGGTGATAGTGCACGAGTGACCTTTCAGTCAATTTTGCAATCTTCCGTAACACATGCTGAATCGACCACCTAACTGCTGACGATATTGTAAATTTGTAATACCTCGAATAATATCGAGTTTTTTAGAGAAACTTATTTTCTCAGTATCACTGAATTGCTCGCATTGTTTTGTGGTCGCTAGACTTGCCCGAGCCTCGTCCTCGGTATCCGACAAACATAACATAAAGTGTGAGTAAGAAAGACGAACACCGTTCAATTTATGAATTAAAACGATATCAATCCTCGTAGGTTCCCACGAGTTAGAAAAAGAAGCATCACGCGCAACCGCAACATTCCCAGGCCCTTTCAGCGATGCCTCTTCCTGACATACCGGCAATTCACGTCTAGAGTTCTGCATCGGTGTGCTCCAGTGGGTACCGAAGATTTCAATAATTGATTTCCTAGTTTTAAAGGTCACCATTTGCACGTCAATGTTGATTTTCTCATGTAACTCTTTCATCCTGGCATTCAAATATTCCATACTATAATCATCACATACTATTGTCGCCTAGGGTGTGATAAAAATAAGATAAAATTAAGTCTAGAAAACTACGCACTTTCACCCTAGACAGGCACAGTACTGCAAGTATTACAGGACGTATGCAAGTTTTAGTTGATAAGTTGAGTTCGTTCTCAGGGACTTAGTGTGCTAGTCGAATGGGTAGCAATAATGAGTAAGCAATAATTAATTAAAAGACAGAAAATTAAAGGAATAGATTTTGAAAATAATTAATTAACTAAGAAAATAAAGACAATAAAATAAAATACGAAGAATACGAGATGAAAAATATAGCTTAGGTTTTGCTAGTATGCACTAATCCTTCTAATTCTTTCTAATAGATCTAGTTAATAAGGGAGAATATTAGCTCTTGTATACTTAGTCAGGATTCTAAATTCCCATTCCTTAGACCTTGAGAGCGATTAAGGGGGGCTATGGACACACCACGAGGCTGGTTCAAATAGGGTTATCAAGCGCTACCAAGGCCCTAAGCAATCAATTTCCATACATGGTGATAGTGATTAAATTATACCCTAATGACTATCTAGTTAGAATCAGTTTTGTCAGGACTAATATCGACACTAGACGTTATGTGGTGTTTCAATAATTAGACACCCATCTAAGGTGACCATCTAATTACTATTAAGAAAGCCTAAAGTGATCAGTTCTAGGACAGACAATAAATCAAAACACATAAACAAATATAAAGGTAAGAAGCTAATATCAGATTAAAACATGTAATTCCCAACGAAACTTAGAAAGAAAGAAATTAGAATTCATAGATTATACATGATGCAAAACCCAAGCTATGGGGAGTTTAGTTCATACCTGAAAGAAATAAACTAAAAGAAATAATAAAAGACATCATCTTGCTCTCTACAATAACTTGGAAGAATAAAACCTTAAGAACTAATTACTATGAGGCAAGGATGATCTACAAGTGATATAAGGGTGTATATATAGGTGTTTATAAGACCTAATTCGTTTTCTTGAAGGAGAGGTTAAGTAATGGACTCCAAGCCCAACTCAAATTCGTAACTCTAAAAACATGCAATCAGGACCGTTTTTCTTTTGGTCCTAGCAGCTTCAATATTTATCCGTTTGATGCGTATGAATATACCAAATTCATCGTCTCGGAAGGATCTTCAACTTTGCTCTTGACCGTTTCTCCAAATTCCTCACCGTTTTTGAGATATAAGCTGATTTGTGGTCGTAGGTGCAGAAATTCAGGATTAAGGCAGGTTTTCCTTTTCCATGTTTTTAGCTTTTCTTTCCTTTATCTCCAATTACCATGCTTATCTCTTTCCATATCTTGTAGTCTTTGACTTGGACTCTAATTAATCTCCATAATTATCTTTAAAGCTTCACACTAAATGAATAATTAAACCCAATATGCTCTAAAAATATTATTTTACTAAATCAAGACTCAAAATAGGAAAGTGCACTATTTCTCAAGAAAATCGACTATTATGACTTCTAAATCACTAAAAATGATGTCTCATCCTAATATAAATCTATCACAAATGAGGAGACATCACATACGCTCTCACAACTCTCGCATCTCACCTCCTTGCTCAAAATACTTGGTGATATTGAGAGCGTAGCTCCCTAAACTTCCATGCGTGTTACAATCGATCCAAATATGAAGGACCGAACCTTCCGAAGGAGCATGCTAATAAGATTTAATAAAATCGAATGAGCCATATACCCATTATCCTCCGTGCACCAATAACAATTGTCATCTTTCACATAGTGACGTTGTCTCAAGTTACGCGTTGTTGAGAGCACGTTCTTACAACAGTTTCACACAAAAATACGCACTTTAGTAAGTAAATTGGAATTTCAAACAAGATTACATAACTCTGTCTTGGGGTCCTCATGGACCCTTGACGACTGCGTCTCCCTCTCGCAATAAGGGTTAGAGAGCAGTTGAAATCCCTCCCATGTAGTGGAAAACAAACAAATGAAGTGATCCACTATGTCCATCTACAGGATGGTAATCCGTAGAATCTGAGAAATCATAAGAGCCGGAAAGAGTTCATCTAGAATTTTTGTGTTCCAAGTATCCTTGACCTCCCTCATAAGTTGGGAATTGAATGTTTAAGTACGGAGACGTGGTTAAAAACCACGAAACATCATACCACTATTGACTCTAATCATTATTAGACTCACGTTACCAATTCTGATATATACCACTCTCCCAAAGGAAATCCCGTCCTTCCACGATATTCGTCCATGACCATGATTTTCCCCGCAGTAATTTCACATCCATAAAAGACACGCTGATGTCTCTCTTTTTGTGATGGATTCTTCCGCTCACAAGACATTATTTTGGGAGTTTATTAGGTCTAACTGAGGGATATTTTCCTAATATTTGTTATATTGTACTTTTGCCTCTCGTTTTCGTTATATTGCTATTCATAGAGCTTTTGTGTCTTAATTGTGTATTAAGTATGTAGCTTTTAGGTACATGGTTGATACAAGGCGCCAAGACAAAGAGAAGAAGTCAAAAAGTCAAGATAAACCCCAAGCCAATGCAAAATTTGAGCATAGAGTCACTTGGGAAAGTTAGAGCGTTTGTTGGAGAAATCTTAACATCATATTGTTTCAGTAACCATGAAATATTGGTAAGAGCTTTGGACATGACTCCTTTTGATTAAGAAAGAGCTTGAAGTCAGTGTCTCATCTGAAGTGATAGAAGTCAATTCGGAGTTGAGATGAAGAAGTTATGCCATTTGCTTCCACCATGACTCGATCTAGTCCATCTTTAGCTAAAAAGGGTTGGGCTCTTCTAAACCTAATTAAGTGAGCCAAAAGGGGCCCAAACGGTTTTTTATCTATTATATAAGTCATTTAGGGCCCATTTTGATGTGTTTATTCTAGAGTAAAAAACGTATTTAGAATAAAAAATCATTTGAAAATATTATCAAAAATAAGTTTGAAATCTAGAATTACTTTAGGTGCTTTTTTAAGAAGGCACATATTTGCTGCTTCTCCTAGAAGTTCTTTTCAGGGTCTAAAACACTTTTAAGTGTTTTTCAAAAAAATAACTTCCAAACGGGAACTTAGCAGCCCCTTATCATGATCTATCAGCACACAACTCATTTACATTAATTTTCAAGGGGAGCAAGAGTAGAAAAGCTGGAAAGAAGAAAAGAAGGTATTGTCCATAAACCCAACGATTCTTTCCCAATCATTCATCGAATCATCTCTTCCTTAAGAGTAAATATCATTTATTTCTGCCTTTAATTATGATTTTGTCGTTAGTTTTTATTAGTTGTATTTATTTTAGTATGAACTAAACCCTCATTGCTTGAGGTTGCTTATGTACAAACTTACGCTTAGCTAGTTAATTGTTTTATTGAATTTAGGACAAATGTTTAATTGAGAATGGTGTGATTTTATTCATTGACTATATGTTTGTTTTAATACTACTTGTGTTCTGGCCAAATAGTGAGTAGCCCTAGTAATTGAGCTAACACCCGAAGTAGGGGGTTTGGTTGCCAAAATAGAATATAGACGTCTAGTGTGCGGTAGTGATCCTGACAGGCTTTCCTATCTAGATAGTCAATAGGGTTAAAATTAGTACATCGATACATTTTTTAGGGTGTCCTTACCCAAGTCCCCTAGTTGTGTTAAGTTTGCTCACTAAGATATTGGTGTCGGTTGTGGTGTGATAAAATAATGATATAAAAGATGAGAACTATCACCCTAACCAAACACGTTACACACTGCAAGTATCACATGTCGTATGCAAGTTCTAATGATAAGTTAGATTCGTTATCAAGGACTTAGTGTGTTATACGAATGGATTACCAGAAAGCGTAGTAAGAATTAGCTCAATAAATTAAATGATGATAAAACTAAATATGAGGAATTGTGGAGAGAATAATGATTAACTAAAACTAATGCAAATAAATAAAGATGTAAGTATAAGATGAGAGATATAGCTCAAGTTTGCTAGCATGCACTTATCTTTCTATTTCTTCTACTAGTTATGAAGGTGATTAAATCTCTTAAAGTGAGTAGCCAGATTTCTATATTCCTCCTAACCCCCTTCCGGGTAGACTTAGATGACGACCTAACAATTACCAGGGGACTTGGGTAAGGGGACCCTGCGCAATGATCGGTGGTTAAATCTCAAACCCTAATGACTATCTAGTTAAGCAAGCCCTTCCAGATCACTATCGCAGACTAGACGTTTATGTGGTGTTTCAACAATTAGACACCCCTTCCGAGTGACCATCCAACTAATATTAATAGGGGTAGTCTATACTCGTGCACTAGAAATAACTACAGTCACTAAGTCAAAGCACATAAAACAAATATAAAGGTTAAGAAGCTCAATCGATTTAAAAAGGTTTTTCCCAAACAAACTTAGATAGAAGAAAATAGAATTCAAGGATTATACATATGTAAAAAACCCAAGCTATGGGAAAATTAGTTCATGATAACAAGAAATAAACTAAAATAAAGATACATACTGTCAACTTGCTTCTCCTGATGATGTTTCTTGATACTAAGGACTAATAATTAAGATAGGACATGGTTAAAATGATAAGAGAATGTATTTATAGGTGTTTAGAAGACCCTAGGTTGAAATCTTGGACTAGAAGGCAAGTAATTGGAATCCTTTTTCCAATTCAAATTCGTTTCCTAAAATATAGGACGTGGTAGACACTGATCACTATTTTGATCATACCTCCTTCGTTATTGGGCCGATTTTCGCCCACTTTATATCGAAACGACCGCAGAAGAAAGATCTATATAACTTTATAAAGGATCATCCAAATTGGCAGCCTATTAAAGTTATATTCACTTTAGTAGATGTAGCTGCAGAATTTTAGATTTATTTGGCAGCTTTTCCTTTCCTAATTCAACTTTACTTTCTTTTATCTCTTGATTCCTTCCATATATTTATTTCCTTAACTTTTTAGAATTGATTTGGCATCTAAATATATTCCATAAAACTTAAGAGCTTCACATTAACACACAAATTAAACAAAATATGCTCTAAAAGTAATAAATCATCAAATCAAGACATGAGTTAAGAAAGTATCCAATAACGGGTAAAAATCCCTAACTAATAACCAAATACACCTAAAATGATGTATCTAACCTAGATTAGTATATCACAAATAGGGAGACATCAAGACCCCCAACTCAAAGTCGTATCGTCCTGATACAATGAAGATAAGAACAAAGGTAAGTCTCTAAATACACACCTAAGTCAATTAAGCACAGTGAGAAGAATATAGTAGAATGTAGATAATAAACTCAAAGCAACTACTTAGAAAATTTAATGTAATAGTATTTACAAACTAAATTACATGTACACTTGTGATACAAACGATCAACACAGTTCAAATTCAAGATCATATTAGCTTTGTAAGGCACGAAGGATGGTTCTTCACTTACCTTACCATGGAGGCTATAGATTGTTCATTGAGCTTCACTAATATCCAAAGATTCATCTAACTACTCTCTAATGGTTCAATCACTTTTAGATTACATAGCAAAGAATCATAAGGTCTTTAAGGTTGTAATGTTGCCTAAGGGACGGTATCATATGTATATTAGTATAATTTAGAGTGATCTTTTGGCTCTCTCCTCACTAGCCATCAACGAATCGCCCGAGAGCTTGATTTACTCTCATAAAATGTTCTCACTCAACCCAATGAATTGATGCACTAATTAGCGTCCCCAATAACCCAATATAAACCATAAAAATGATCACATAAAAATTCCACTTTGTCGGTCCAAATATTTTCATATCATTTTTTTTTCTTTTGTATAGCTATGACTCTCTTTTTGATGTGAGATATCACGCTACTTCTTTTCTCAAATTTTGTTTTTCATAACTTTTTTCATTTACTTTTACCCGGGAAAAGGGTTAAATATAATAACCAATGAATCATCAACAAAATGTAGACCACACATACATAAGCTCAAAATTTCGCAACTCAATAATATTTCCCATAATGATGGACGCACCACCCCAAACTCAAGCTCTAAAACGACTGTCTATGCATCGTGATTCGAGTGCGAGTCATATGGAAAAGTCCTAAAATCTAAAGGGATATGGCTTATAACATGGCTGAATAAAATGCTTTAGCTAGGCTAGAAGGGGCTGAGAAGGGGCTGAGAAGGATATAAATAGGACAGTGGTGGTCCTTAGTGTGTTCTAAAATAATGCAATAAGTAAAGAGAACCACAACCGCAAGTGTACGGTTGTCCCAAGTAATTATAGTGATAACAGATTTGTTCTCAGGGAAGGATTGGTTGACTCTAATGCTTATCAAGTAGTGTTTAATTGCACGTGAGAGCAGATAAATGATTTTAAGTTTGTTTGTTGGTTTTCTAAGAACTAAGACAGTAATTAAAAAGACTAAATTAATGCAAATATAAAGCTAGATGCAAGTAAAAATAGTTGGACGCAAGATATGAGAAGGTAGTACTCGAGTAACGCTAGGATTTCACCTAAATCAAATCATTCCATGTATTGTTTAAGGGACAAATTCGGTAATTACTATTGGTCGGGATTCAATTATCTCCTTACCCCGTCAGGGTGGACTAAGGAGCTCTTCTTAGGTGCTACAAACCCCGTCAGGGTGAATATAGTCCACCTTCGAATGGTTTAAGTCTAATTACCCAATTGGCCGTAAGATTAATCAAGCCTGTCAAGGTCAAATAATTTATATTCTACTTTCATTAACTAGTTCCGTACCTAAACTCCCCGTCAAGGTGATCCAATTGCTACTAATTGGAATAGCCTAAGTATTAATCCCTAAAATTGATTCATGACTTCAATAATAGCCAATAGGTGTAAATTAAAGAAAAATAATAAATACCCAATTTGAATTAAATTAAAATAATCCCAAATTCAATAACATAGAATGAAATAATTCATGGTTCAATCCATTACGCGTTCTCAAGTACTGAATGAAATTAGCTCATAATTGGAAAAACTAAGAAAATAAATAAAAAGGAATTCATAATTGTTTTACAAAAAGGAAATTAAGAAACCTAATTAGGATGTTAATTCGGCTGAAAGATGGAGATATAGACAGTCTCCAGCTCCAAGCTTCTTCTCTTCCTTGCTTCTGCTTCTTTTCTTCTTGTCTGACTTTTAAAATAATAAATTGTGTAAAAAATAGAAGTCAAAAACCCTATTTATACTTAAGAAAATCGTACTTGGACCTTAGCTAATAATTAAATGAAATAATAAAGGCCCAAGTCCATTATCTTAGCCCAAAATCCCGTAACTGCTGCACCACCTCCACTAAAACAACTCTAACCAACTCGTTTCAGGCCCGATTGACCTAATTCCAGTTGCTAAAGGTTCGTAACTCAATGGGGCACGTAACTCAATGGGGCAAGTTTTCTCTTCACAAGTAAGCAGCTCAATCGACTCTTAGATAGCTCGAAATCAGCAATCTTTGGCAACTTTCCAGATTTGCAGCTCTAAAATATCAATTCTTTCGGGATTTGTCTTCACGCTTTGACTCCATATCACGATCTTTGACTTTATTCTCGGATTACTCTCCTAGCTAATATTCAAAACCTACAAACTTTTCACTAAAATACACAATATTACGCGCAAAAGCTTAATAAATTAAAAATACTAAAATCGAAGGAGAGAAATTGGAATATTGCATATTATTTTTAAAAGTCTATTAAAATAGTCAAATAATCACCTAATTTGGTGTCTCCTAAGTATATAAGTATAGAACAAAGAGACATCAAGACCCCAAACTCAAACCTTTGTCGTCCCGACAAAGTAAAATTAAAAACAAAGGGAAAAAGTGATTACGAAGAAATAGACGCAAATAAATACACCCAAAGCATTACTAAAAATAAATATCATATAGCAAACATTAGGAACTAATATACACATACACTAATCATGCAACAATCAAATATAAATAAATTCAATCATAAAATTAACTTCACAATGCTAGAAGGTTACATTCGTACTTATCTCAATATGATGGATATAGGTTGTTCCTCGATCCTTACTCGCTTTGAACGCTCCACTTAGTGTATAATCTATTAACTTACCATGCTCCTAGGAATCACGAGGTCTTTACGGTTTTAGCGTAGGCTTAGGGACGGCGTGGTATGTATATTTGGTAAATTTGAATTTGAAGTGAGCTTTTGGCTCTCTCCTCACTTACCATCAACAAATGTCCACGAGCTTGAGTTTACACTCATATAATGTTCTCACTCAACACTTTTGATTCGCTGATTAGCATCCCCAAGTTAACCCAATCTATACTGAGATGATTTCAGAAACTTCCACTTTGTCGGGTATTTTATTCTTTCTTTATTTTTCTTTTTCTTTTCTTTTTATTCTTTTTCTCGAAAATTGAAGTCAGAAGAAACCGGGTTCCCGGTTTTGTGAAATCTGGGTACCCGGATCTTACTGACTCTGAGAATTTTTATTTCACTTTTTTCTTTTACTTTTTTTTTCTTTTTTTTTCAATCCCGACAAAGGGTTACAATAAGCAATATCATCTGAATTTTTCTTTTCGTGCCTCAATACAAACACATATATCTCCTTCCCAATGTAATTTCCCAAAAGATGGTCCCACCACCACAAACTCAAGCTCGAGACATGTCTCAGGATCGTGATTCAAGTGCGGGTCATTTGTAAATGCCTAATAAACTAAGGGGATATGGGCTTATAACATGGCGACAAAAGAAAAGGTTTTAAGGCTCAAAATTGCGCTAAGGAGGATAATATTAATACAAGGGATAGAAAGCTAAAAGGCTTCAAATAGCTATCAAAGAACTGCCCCTATCATTTTCCTAGTTACATGGTTCGTCTCTAGTTCATATCTAAGTGGGTTTTCTACTAATTTAGATCTCATGTTCTACACACCAAAATTTTTCCTTAAGTACGAACTTACTTCTTTTGCATTGTTTGTTAATTCTTCCTATCCAATATCTATGTTTGCATGCAATTAAAGCGCGTTTTATACTAATTCCTAAAGTCCACTATTTACTATCATTGATTTATCAAAAGTATGCTTAATGGGGACATTTAAAAGCTTCTACAGTCAAACGCAACTCCTAATTAATTTTATTGAAAGCGATAAAACACATAAAACTGGGATGAGTCAACGAACCCCACCCCAAACTCAAAAATGAGTTGTGTCCCCACGACTCAAAAAAGACTCAACGCAATAAAATAATATACACTAAATGAGAAAGGAAAGAAAACGTATCTTAACCAGCGCGTGGCTGGTCATTGGTGTTGCGTCCATGAACTCTTTCCTGCTTAAGTAAACCATAGGTGGCGTGTTGCATATTGCTCACCCCCATTATCATGTTTCAGAGGAGTTCTAACTCTTTTGTAACGTTCCCTAAGGTAGCAATCATCTTTTCTTGATTCTCTTTCAACACTCGAATCTCTTCCTCTAACCCATTATCAGTATGTATCTTCTTCTTTGGTGGAGGAGCTCTAGGGTTCTTAATTGGATGGGTTGCTTCATTGTGGGCGTTGTCAATGGAATTCAATGTCATTGCGTCTCCCTCTTCGGACGCGTCAATCTCTTCGTTCCTTCGCGGTATTTTTGCGTCTAGACACAAGGTAGTGATCGTACAAGGAAACTTGAGGTTTTGTTGTGTAGTAGGGATTTTCTTAAACTCCATTATTGTCTCGTAAATTACACGCGCAACATCCATCTCTCGATTTTCAACAATGTTCTTCATAAAAATAACATGCTCCTTCTTCAACTCGGACGTGTGATTAATACCAAAGAATGTAGGTACTACGAATCTAGACCATACCTTAGCACAAGGTACCAAACAACTACTATAAACCTGTCCACCATATCTTTCACCAATCGGAATAAGACGTTTCCCACGAATCAAAACCGTGTCCCAAAGAGATTCCCACTCAAAAGAAGGATCATTTAGCATTTCGAAATAAGTACAAGGACCAGTAAATTCAGGGAGTTTCAAGGCTTTGCGAATAAGTTCAAATGATAGGGGTAATACCTTTTTACGGATGATAATTGCTTGTTTATTCGAAAAGGCCACTCCTTCATAAAAATCACGGATCAAGGTGGGGATAAAGGTAAGCTTTCTCTGTCTCAATTCAGTCCACCCAGACTTATCACAAGTAGTTGCATAACTCTTAAATTCGCTAGTCATAATACCAGAAGGGAATGTTTTCTCAATACCAAACTTCAAGAACATAATTCGATCACGAACCTGTTCAGTCCAAGGTGTGAATGCCCTCTTTGGTTTGTGTGCAATAGCTTTTCTTCTCGGGGCTCGCGGTTCTGGAACAGGTTATTTTGGAATTTCTTCTTCAATCCCTTCTTCCTCAATCTCTTCCTCTTCTTCTTCATCAACCAAAGTAGGCTTAACAGGAGTGGCCTTACTTGGGTTGTCTTTTCACTTCATAGCAGTCTTAACCTCTTCAATCTTTCGTTTAGGACCCAAATCTGGAATCTCAATAGCTTTCTCTTGTGTAGCACCATGATTGTTTCTTGTTCTTGAGTTGTTTCTTCTTGTGTAACTGAAAGAATCTGTCCTGTTAGTCATGGCTTTCCACCCCAAACTCAAAACTTCAAAGAGTTGAAAACTAAGGAAAAGTTACAATCTTTGATGTTTTGAGAGAAGATTAAGGTGAATTAGTGTAAGTTATGAGATGGGTAAGGATCAATTTGAAGGATTGGGAAGGTTTAGTGGTTTAATTTAAGGTTTGGGTGAAGAAAGAATTGAAGGAAAAAGTAGGAATTTGGTGGAGTTTTGGAGAGATTTTGGGTTGATTATGTGTTTTTGGGAAGAAAGAGAGCAAGAATTGGTGAATAAAACTTGTTTTGATGATGATTTTTGGAGTAGGGTAAAGCTGAAATCGGATGTAGAGGCTAACTTGAGAAAGAAGCTAAATAAATAGGTTTAAAGAGCACAAAACCGACATATACAGCGGTGAAACTGGGTTCCCGGTTTCGTGAAAAATTAACTAAAAAATACTCTTACAAGAAATTAAAAACCCACATGCTAACGAGACACAAGTCCCTGGCAGCGACGCCAAAAACTTGGTGTCGCCTAGGGTGTGATAAAAATAAGATAATAAAGGAGAATAACCTATGCACTAACACACTAGACTAAACACGGTACTCACTGCAAGTATCACAAGTCGTACACAAGTCTTAATGATAAGTAGGAATTCGTTCTCAGGGACTTAGTGTGTTATAAGAATGGATTTAACAGAATAGCATAGTAATAAATAGTTAAAGACAAGAAAAGTAAATAATAATGATTGATGAGGAGATAAGATTAAACTAAATTAAACTAAAGACAATAAAATAAATACGAGAGAATAAGATGAGAAAGTATAGCTCAAGTTTTGCTCGTATGCACTAATCCTTCTAATTCTTCTACCAATTAATAATGGTGACTAAAGCTCTTAGATAAGTAGCCAGGATTCTATGTTCCTCCTAACCCCCTTTCCGGGTGGACCGAAGAGGCGACCTAACAATTACCAGGGTACTTGGGTAAGGGGACCCTACAAATAATGATCGGTGATTAAATCTCAAACCCTAATGACTATCTAGTTAGGCAAGCCTTTCCGGATCACTACCGCACACTAGACGCTTATGTGATGTTTCAATAATTAGACACCCCTTCCGGGTGACCATCTAACTAATATTAGCACAACCCTAACTAGATCAAGATTAAGACAGACAATATATCAAATCACATAAAACAAATATATGGTTGAGAAGCTATAATCAATATGAAATAAATTTCCCAAACAAACTAAGATAGAAAAAATAGAACTCAAAGATTATATATATTCAATACCCAAGCATGGGAAAATTAGTTCATACTAGAAAGAAATAAACTAAAATAAAGATATATACTGTCAACTTGCTTCTCTTGAATGACTTCTATGATGAATTAAATCTTAAGGACTAACTGTGGAGAGGCAAGGACAAGTTTACATTGATTAAAGGGTGTATTTATAGGTTTTTAGGAAGCCCCAGGTCAAAATCTTCGAGTAGAAGGCAAGTAATTGGACTCCTTTTCCAAATCAAATTCGTTTCCTAAAATATAGGAGAAGGGATAAACTGTTGTTGTCATGTTTTGGTCTTAACTTCTTCGTTATTGCTCCGATTTTGCCTACTTTATATCGAAACGAACGTGTCGGAAATATCTATACTTTTGCTTTAGATTTCTCTTCCAAATTCCCAGCCGTTTTTAAGTTATCTTCACTTTAGTGGACGTGGCTGCAGAATTTCAGATTTACTTGACAACTTTTTCTTTCCTATTTTATCTCTACTTCCTTTTATCTCCAATTTCCATCCATAACTTCTTTCCTTATCTCTTTAGAATTGATTTGGAATATAATTAATTTTCATATATCTTTAAAGCTTCACACTAAAAAAATAAATTAAACCCAATATACTCTAAAAATAATAATTCATCGAATCAAGACAAGAAATAGGAATTTATCAAAATTTGAATAAAAATCTCTAATTAAATACTCAAATACACCTAAAATAATGTCTCGGACCTATATTATTAAATCACACATAGGGAGACATCAATGAACTTGTCTTGTATATGCTTAGAATGTTTACATGAAACACACATTAAAAGTAAAGAAAAGATTAGTGAGCAATGCGGTAGAATAAGTCTGATCTTAGGGAGCATGAGTGGTGTGTAGAACGTGATATCCAAAATAGATAATAAACCATTTAATGAACGTCTTAGAGGTGAGAAGGTAACTAATTTGTATAGGATATAACATGATTAAGGCGGTTCTTTGTTTAGCCTTTTGTGCCTTTTAGATTGATGTCCATTAATTATTGTTATACTATCCATCTCATCCTCCTCTTGCCTTTCTAAGCCTTTTCACTAGCCACATTACAATCCATACCCCTTTGATTTTAAGACTTTTCCATATGACCCGCACTGAAATCATGATGCTTTGACTCTCGTCTTAGAGCTTGAGTTTGCGGTGGTAATTATAGGAAACATCGTTGGGTGGGATTTTGTTCTATGTATTTGAGCTTTTTGATCACTTGTTTATATATTGTAACCCTTTGCTGGGGTAAAAGGAAAGAGATTGAGAAAAAAATATATATTGCAAAGAAATAAAACATAGTAGCATTACTTGTCACATAAAAAAGAGAGTCATCTCTACTTAGAAAAGAAAATTATGTACATTTGGACCGACAAAGAGGTAATTCTTTAGTTGATCATAAAGGGTTTCATTTGGGTTATTAGGGATGCAAAGAAGTTCAACAAAAAGTTGGGTTGATTGGGAACATCTTTGAGAGTAACTCAAGCTCTACGGCGACTCGTTGATGGCTAGTGAGGATAGAGCCAAAAGCTCACTCTAAATTATCCAAATATACCTTCACACCTTCCCTAAGCCTACATACAACCTTAAAGAACTTAGGATGCTTGACTATGCAATATAGGAGCTTTTGAACTCATAGAGAGTAGTTATATGGACCTTAAAAACTATGTGAGGATCGAGGAACAACCTATAGCCACCATAGCAGACTAAGAGAAAAACCTATCCTTCGTGCATTGCAAATCTAATCTATTTTTTTAACTAGTTGGGTTAGCTCAACTGGTCAGAGCCATGATATTTCTTCAACCCTTAAAATGGGTAATCAAGAGGTACAGGGTTTAAATCCCATCCCTAAACATGGGTAAAAACTACTTTTTATATACCTGTAAATATACATGGGGAGGCGTGTATATTTCCCATGGGATTAGTCGTGGTGCGCGAAAAAGCTGGCCCATACACCCATGTATTATAAAAAATCTATCTAATCTTGAAATTATTATGTGTGGATTGTTTATTTGATAAGTGTATATTTGATTTAGTTTGTAAATTTTACTGTATGAGACTTGTTAGAATTATTTCATTAATGTCATTAATTAATTTTCTACCCTTTCCCTCTTCTTTGATTTTCTGGACTTAGACCCTACTAAACTCTATTTTTCTTTCTATTTTATCGGAAAGACAAAACTTTGAGTTAGGGAGACTTGATGTCTCTCTTTTTGTGATAAATTAATCCACTCACAAGACATTATTTTGGGAGTTCATTGGGCCTAAGTGAGGGATTTTCCTTAATAATTTCTATATTGTACTTTTGCCTCTCTTTTTGGTCATATTGCTATTTATAGAGATTTTGTGCCTTTCTTGTGTGTTAAGTGTGTAGAAATTAGGTACATGGTTGATACAAGGTGACAATATTAAGATAGGAAGTCAAAAAGTCAAGATAAACACCAAGCCAAGGCGGAATTTGAGCGTAGCGTCAGTTTGGGAAGTTGGATCGTTTGCTAGGAAAATCTTAACGTCATATTGTTACAGTTACCATAAAATAGTGGTAAGAGCTTTGTACCTAATTCCTTCTAATTCAGAAAGAGGGTAAAGTTAGTCTCAAGGGAAATGACGTAAGTCAATTCAGAGTTGGGATGAAGAAGTTATGCCATTTGCTTCCACCGTGACTCAAATTAGTCTAGCTTTAGCTAAAAACAGGTTGGGCCCTTCTAAACCTAATTAAGTGAGCCAAATGGGGCCCAAACATTTTTTAGAAATTATATAAGGCATTTAGAAGCCCTCTTATCATGATACATTAGAAAACGACTCATTTTACATTAGCTTTTTAAGGGGGTCGAGAGCAGACTAGTTGGAGAGAAGTAAAGAAGGGTTTGTCCCTAAACCTGACCATTCTTCCCCAATCATTCATCGGAGTATCTCTTCCTTAAGAGTAAATACCATTTATTTTTTTGTTTTAAATATGATTTTGTCTTTAATTTTTATTAGTTTTATATCTTTTAGTATGAACTAAACTCTTATTGCTTGAGGTTGCTTATGTAAGAACTTATGATTGGCTAGTTAATTGCTTTATTGGATTCGAGAATTTTTTTTAATTGAGAATGGTTTGATTTTATTCATTGAATATGTGTTTTTTTAATACTACTTGTGTTCTGGCCAAATAGTGAGTAGCTCTAGTAATTGAGCTAACACCCAAAGTTGGGGGTTTGGTTGCCAAAATAACATATAGACTTCTAGTGTGCGGTAGTAATCCTAATGGGCTTACTAGCTAAATATTCAACAGGGTCAAAATTAGTACATTGAGACATTGCCTAGGGTGTCCTTACCCAAGTCCCCTAGTTATGTTAAGGTTGCTCCCTAAGCTACCCTGGAGTTAGAGAGATATTAGAATCGCGGCTAATGCGAATTCACCAACTCACCCTTATCAATAAAACTACTAAACTAGTGGCACATGGGACTACTAGCAATTCCTCTAGCAAATATCTCATATTTTAGTTCATATTGTATTTACTTAGTTGTTTACTTTAATTATTAGTTCTAATTTTGTCACTTTAATTATTTTAGTCTTTAATCATTGAAAACCAAAATAATATTATATTGTTTAAGTTTTTGCCATTTACTTTTTTTCCATTGCAAACTCTACATATTTACACTATTCAAAGTATAATTATCTACACTGGTACTTCCCACGGAGACGATAAACCCTCAATTATCAAATTGTTACTTGTCAACGATCCATACACTTGCGGGAAGTCATCCTCATCGGTGTTGATTTATTATATCAGACCTGGGGGGCAAACAACCGCCAGTGATGATGTATTCATACGTTTAAAGTCCAAAAACCCAACCCTCCCATCATTTACTCAATATCAATATATCCCACACTACCCATTGTATTGATCATGTTCTGCTGAATTCCACAAACATTTGCCACCATACTGGCCAATTTCTTGCAAAACGTAGCCAGAAATGAAAAGATTGACATCACATAGGCGGGAATAGCTTGCAATACTTTTTTTCCGTCATTTGACAGTAACTGGGCCTTCCAGCCTTGAACTTTAGCAAAATATTTATCCACAATCTACGCAAGTGTCTCAACATTTGACCGCTTGTGACATAAGGGGATGCCAAAATACTATCCCAGATCCTTACCTGCGTGAATGTTCAGTGTATCTATATCAAGAGTCTAAATATCGAGAGGATTGACTATATCACAGGGCTTGGTCATATTTAATTTGGAAGCCGACACATTGATTGAAAACTTCATCTTCTTTTTCATATAGTAAGACAATTATCCAGTAATAATGATATTATCGTGAATCACACATCCTTTAATAAAGGTCGCCTGTGTAGGCGATACCAACGTATCCATATACTCCTACAATCTATTAGCCAAGATCTTCAAAATAATGTTAAACTGAGACAAGAAAATGTCCAAAATCACAACCCCTTCCTGGATTTTTATAGATAAGATTAATAAGAGTGTTCTTAATGTTATCCAAAGAAATATTATTATTAAATAAATATTGCTCCATAAGCAAAACATTCCATTTAATAATATCCCAAAATTTATGATAAAATCTACCACTGAGGACATTCGGCCCTAGTGCCTTTGTTGTCGATATGTCAAAGAGCGCGTGTTTCACTTCTTTCAAATCTGGAATCCTTGTCAAATTTTGTTCACTTGTGTAACCCTTGGTTGAACAATTATCACCGCCTCATCAACCTGAGATCCTCCTTTCTCTTCAAACAGAAGCAAATAGAAATCAGAGAAACGAGCACGAACAACAGACTTGTCCTCCTGCCATGCACCATCGGTATCTTTAATTTTTGTTATCCTATTAATATCTTGTCTTTGAACAATTGTCACATGAAAAAAAAATTAATTTGTCGCCACAATGTAACCATTGCTTTCGAGCTTGATCTTCCCAATATTTTTATTCTTTTGCCCACAAAGTTTGCATCTGTTCTCTTATCCTTATTTCTTGGTCTTGTGCTTGTGGATTCACCGGCCCATGGGTTGTTAATTCGAATTCTAATTCTTTAATACAAACTGTATTATTTGAAAAAGCTTGTTTTGCTCCATCTCTTTAATTCCTAAATCATATCATCCCTCTTTGTAATGAAATCATCCAGAGATTTCTCAACACCTAGTTCCCCTAAACTCGATCAACCACCTCATAACACTCTACATTATTTGTCCAAAATGACTAAAACTTGTAAAAGTGCTGACTTGGTTCATGTTTGTCGTCCAATCAAAGAATTAACGGGTAGTGTTTCAACTCGATAACCAGGGGGAACAATAAGATTTTCCATTGGAAACTTTCAAGACAATCTGTACAAAAAAGGGCCCCGATCAAGTCCTTGACGAGATCATCATCATGTATCCAGCTAGACCAAATATAACAACCTTTTGAACTTAACTCAACTAAATCAATTAGAAAAAATGAAAACCTTAACCAAAACAATTGATTATGATCTATAGCGGCTGCCTACTTTTTGGTGTATCACTAATACAGAGCCAGTCCTGACAATCTGAATGCCCCGAGCGAAACTTTAAATATGGCCCTAAGACAGCTAAATTAGGAAAAAAATAAGGTGTAAAATTTTCAATGAAACTAACAATTCCAAGTGATTTACTACATAAATTTTACAACAAATATAAGATTAATGCGAAATAGCTAAATTTACGTTAATTTTTTATTTATTATTTGTTGAACGTCCAAAAACAAAAATAAAATTGATTCTAATATATGACAAATTTAGAGTTTAAATCTTAAAGGGAACCCCACCTTGCGTTCCGAGAGAGAGAGAGAGAGAGAGAGAGAGAGAGAGAGAGAGAGAGTGAGAGAGAGAGAGAGAGAGAGAGAGAGAGAGAGAGAGAGAGAGGAGAGAGAGAGAGAGAGAGAGAGAGAGGAGAGAGAGAGAGAGAGAGAGAGAGAGAATGATTAGTTTGGGATAGGAGGAGAGGTAGTTGAGAGGTCCTGATCCCCCAAACAAATCTTGCAAGCCACAAGAGTTCTTGGAGTGGACCATTATGTTCACTAGAGATTGTTTCTGAAAAGATGGTTGAAGTAAAAGAGAAGGGGTGAAAATTATGATAGATTGATGTTAATAGCGTCACTCACTATAGGGGAGGCTATGTTAGAAAGAAATTACCTTACGGTAACCCGTCGAACTATAACGACGTTAAACAAAAGTGCTTTTGTGGACCACCCATGTTTTAAAATGCTTTATTAACTTAGATGTTATGTTTGTAGTGTATATTAGTAAGTTATTTATGTGTTTTAGTGTATACTAGAGTTAATGAGAAAGGTAGAAAGGTTTAGAGACGGAAGAGGGTAAGCCAAGCCAAAGAAAACTTTATTATTGTAACGGAACAAATTGTGAGAGACAATTGAGAGGTGATATGAGTTGCGACAGTGACACAGAGACGATGTCGGTACCCGGGACCTACCCGTGAAGGAAAGCATTGGACCTTTTATTCCAAAGGACGGCGGTCAGTCCTCCAAAGTGGCCGGGGATGATAAATAATATACTTGTTTGGAACTATCAAGGAGTTGGGGCACCTTTGACAAAAAAAATGTTTATGTCCCTAAATGCTAAGTTTGATGTTTCTGTGATCTGTTTGCTAGAGTCTAAGGTTAGGCAGAATGATGTGAAATATGGTAACCATTTTAAAGCTTTTAATAATCTGCACGTAGTCGACCCATGAGGAAAAGCCTTTAAGTCTGGGGATATTTTATTAGGTTGGAAGGACAAGTCAAGCTGAGAGTTGTCAACTCAAATGCTTATTTTTGTCATTGCTAAAATAGATGAATCCAATATCAATTCTTGGTATATTGCGTTTGTGTATGCTCCTAATAATGAAACAGAAAAGGTTAAAATATGGGATTGCCTTACTTCATAGAGAACAAATATCAATGAACTAGATTTATTTATCGTAGACTTTAACGCAGTCGCCAAATATTCAGAAAAATAAGGTAAACTTGCTCCTAATCTTGAGAGGATGTTATCATTTAATGAGTTTATCAATCCAAATAATCTAATTGAACTAGAGTCCAAGGGTCGTTTTTCACCTGAATAATAATAGAGCGGGAGAAGGTAATATTAAAGAATAACTGGACATAGGTATTGCTTCTGAAAACTGGATTATTTATTTCTGAATGCTATTTTTAAAGTGCCGCCAGCCGTGAGACCTGACTATTCTCCACTCACCATTCAAAAAAAATTGCACTAAGGTTAAAAATAATCATTATTGTATGTTTGAAACGAGATGGCTGGAAAATGGAGGTTGTGAAGAAATAGTAGAAAACTTCATGGAACTCAAAACAAAGGATTTCTACTATTCAAGATTTCCTAAATAAGAAAGACGCAACTTGTCTTGCTTTAACTGGTTTGAGCCAAAATACATTTCTCAATAATCGAAAAAAGATTAATGATCTTCAAAATCAACTCGTAAAAATTCAAAATGGTCCTAGTACACTTCATTCTCAAGAACACATCAATCATATCAAAAGTGAAACTGAAGAACTTTGAAAAAATGAAGAATTATATTGGGCGGATAGAGCGAGGAATCTTTGGATTAAAAAGGAGATTAGAACACGAGCTATTTTTACAACACAACAATAAAACGGAGAAATATTAACAAGATATGCGCTATCTAAAATAATAATAATTCGTGGACGGATGATCAAAATGAGATCAAAGAAATTATTCAAGATTATCACAAGAACGTGTTTCGAAACAATGATATCGAAGGTATGGATGAGTTTACTTGTCATATTCCCAATAAAATTATGGAAGCAATGAATGATGATTTAATTAAGACTCCTAATTCAGTATGTCGGGTTCCAAAGCCCCGGGTCCAGATAGTTTAACCGAAATTTTTTATCAAAAATTATGGGAAATTATAAAGGAGGATATTTATAAACTTGTTACGGATTTATTTTCTTCGAATATCTTGCTAAGTCAAATCAATTATACTCTTATTACACTCATTCCGAAAATGAAATTTAAGGAAACTAGGGGTGAGCACGGTTCGGTTCGCAACGGCTTTCAGCCAAAACCGAAACCGAATGATTCGGTTTTAAAGGGAGCCGTTACCGGGCCGAACGGTTTTTATCGGTTCGGTTTTTCCAGTTTTCAGTTTAATTTGTGTTCGGTTAGGTATATTTATTGATTTTGGTATGCATTTAATTCGGTAATTGGATAAGTCTCACAGACGTCTATTTGAGACATTTTACTATTTAGCATAATATATATGAAATGTTCGATTTTCATTTTATGATCAATATAGGAAAATTGTATTCTTGAAACGGATATATTATGCATTCAAATTGTAAATAACTATTATAAAGAAATATATATATATATATATATATATATATATATATATATATATATATATATATATATATATATATATATATATATATATATATATATATATATATATATATATATATATATATATATATATATATATATAATTTAATCTGTATGCTTTAAGTTCAAGATTTTTTAATAAACAAACGATTTTTTGCATATTATAATCTTTTTAGTGGTGGTGAATACCATATACAAGTATTTTTGTTTTCAAAATTTATTCTATTTATATCCCTGTATCATAATATTTTTTTTAAAATATAAATGAAAATCAAGAATGTCTTAACTAAGAATAGATGGGAGATCATTGAACTCAAAAGAAATCAGGTATAAAAATTAGTTTTTGTATTTTATCGGTTCGGTTTACCATAGAGAAACCAAACCAAACCGAACTTTTTCGGTTTTCGATTTTTTTGGTTCGGTTTTTTCGGTTTTTGGGGTTGATTCGGTTTTTTGGTTTTGTTTTGCTCAGCCAAACAGGAAACAGTAGCCGATGATAGACCGGTTGCGTGTATTAGCTTCAACTATACAATTATCACAAAAGTTCTTGCTATCCGACTTCAACCTTTTATGAATGACACTATCTCACCTACTCAATCGACATTCTTTAAAGGAAGAAGTATACAAGATAATATAATCATCACTCAAGAAGTATCTTTTTTCTTAAATCTAAAAGAAGATCGAGGAAACATTGTGCAGTAATAAAAATTGATATGACCAAGGTTACGACCAGGTAATTTGGTCTTTTCTTATTGAAGTTCTGAAGAGTCTATGTTTTTACTAAAAATTGAGAGATATGATCTTGAATTGTATCTCTACTATCTCCATGCAAGTTAAAGTTAACGCCGAAAGATTGGATAGTTATAAACCGTCTCAAGGTATTAGGCAAGGCGATCCACTCTCACCCCTTCTTTTCTCAATGATGACTGAAGAGCTTATCGGTCTTATTAACTTTCATTGTCGGGAAGGTAATATCATGGATATATCTATCTTGGGAAATTGTACGAGATTATCTCATCTTTTATTCGCAGATGACGCTTTATCTTATATGGAAGCTAATACGAATGAATTTGATAATTTCAAGCATATCCTTGATTCATTTTGTCGAGCGGATGGGCAAAAATAATTATCTTAATAATTCAGCGATGCTATTCAATAATGGAACTCCAGATACCACAAAAAATCTCTTATTAGAATTTCTTAATATTCGGTGTACAAAAAGTATCTAGGTAATCCTCTCAACCTTAAAAGATCAAAGACGGAAAATCTGGGTTATATTAAAGATAGGCTCCTTAACAAACCCGTAAGCTGGGTCGCTAATCTTCTCTTGGATGGAGGTAAAGAAGTCATAATTAAAGCAGTATTACAAGCAATCTCAAATTACATTATGTCAATTTTTGAGTTCCCTAAGGATCTATGTAAAAGAAATGTTCGCTCTTGTGGCAAATTTTTGGTGGGGTTCAAGGAACCTAAAGAGAATTCATTGGGTAGCCTGGGAAAAAGTCGCTAAATCTAAATCTTTAGGAGGGCTTGTATTCAGGGATTTCTATAAAATGAACATTGTTTTACTAGCCAATCAAGCTTGGAGAATTCTTAAAAACCCCGATTTTTTGGTGGCAGGAGTTTTAAAAGGAATATATATCCGAATTCGGACCTTTAGAATTCACAAATTCGGCAAAAAAGATCATGGAGCTGGGAGAGTATTTTTAAAGGACTTCAATTATTGAAAAAAGAATGTTGCTGGTAAATCGGAAATAGACTAACCACAAATATTTGGGAAGATTCATGGATCACTAAAGGAATGAAATTGGAAAGATTTGAGGGACTAAAAACTAATAAAGTCGCCGGCCTATTTAATGACAGCTGCACATATTGGAATTCTCAATTAATTAATCTTGTGTGTAATAAAAAGAAAAAACGGAGATCTAGAAAATTCTAATATACAACTTGATAAGAAAGACAAAATCGTTTGGCCTCATTCAAAGGATGAGAACTACACGACAAAATATGGATATCATTGTCTGGTAAATAATGAAATAGCTAATGAAGCCCACTCTTCAACCGTAAATGAAAACAAACATAATACGGATATTTGGTCAACCATTTGGCACTCAAACGTCACAACAAATATTAGGAATTTTTTGTGGAAGATTTATAATGAAACTAGTCCAACCAAAGTAAACTTGCGTAACAGAAAATGCGTCAACACGGAAAATTGTGAATGGTGTTAATTAGAAACTGGTCGAGTCTCTCTTTCTCAAATGTCCATTCAGTGAAGCAAGATGGGCCGAATCTCTAATGCAAATGAAAATTGATTGGAACTTTCAAGGATCCATTGAAGAATGGATTGTTGAGATAATTTGCTCCTTCTCGAAGAATGGATGGGATAAAAATCTCACAAGATCAAATATATTTAACATCATCTGGAACATATGAAAAGTTAGAATGGAAGGCTTCTTTGAGGGCAAACAATAGAACGTTTGAGAAATAGTCAAAAAATCTATCAAAATGATCGATGATCTATAAGAACGTATTTTTTTAAAAATAACAATGAACTTGTTATTAATAAAGTAATTGACAGGTTCGTTATTATGACGACAGTAACATTTTACAAGATTCAGCGGAAGTTATCTGGCTTAGTGGTACTTCTTTCACCAAGGAATGGAAACCGGCTGATATCGCATCTATTACGATTGACCTAACAGGGGATTTTGCTAGTAAAAACTCAAGAAGATTCTAAATCAGCAGTGCAGAAGAGGGCGAATGTTGGGCAATCCTTTTTGCCATAAGATCCGTATTTGATCTCAACCTATAAAGTTGTTTATTCTACTCTGACAATCTTGAGATAGTTCAACGTATCAATCGACATTAGAATATTAATTGGAAAATCCGTCCAAAGATATGTGAAATCTGTAAATGGGTTAAAAAAATTTTAACATAAAAGATATTTCATATTAAAAAAAAATTTAATGAAGGCAACCATCAATTTTGATGGATTGGAGGAAGTATGAAAAATGTTAAATTTAGAGTCAATTATTGTAACATGGAGGAAGTATGCAATTTTCGAAAAGAAATACTATGAAATTGTGAATATATAATCATCTTTTTTACAAGGGTATGAGGACAAAAGATTTCAAGGTTGCGGTTTCAACTTTATAAAAAAAAAAAAAAAAACATGTGGATATAAAATGTAACATCAAATTCTTAATAATGGTTTTGATGAAATTGTATTATTGGTATCATGGAATATATCACAGACCCCGCCCGACACTAATATACCATTCATTATTGATTCCATCAACGTTGATGATGTGTGATAAATCCCTCCACATGTAGGAATAGCACGCAATTGCATATATCCCCTAAATCATGCCTTGTTACCAAAATAATCAAATTTATGAAAGAAATTTTTGTATCACGTCCGCACCGCTAAGGCATATTGTTCCATATAATATATATAAACATTACTTTTAAAATCTAGTTGAATTATTATTTAAAGATAAGATTTAATTATTATATTTTAAGTTAAAATGAATAAAATTTTTAGTTTTATTACTCCTTCATTCTAGTGGATATAAATTATAATGGTATAATTCGATAATTGTATATCTATATTGGTTTTTTTAAGTACATGAATGGTTCGGGCCAGTTTGGCGCACCACGACTAATCCTACAAAGATTTATATCCGTTTTTATAATTATTATAAATTTATATATATATATATATATATATATAATTTCATTATATATTCCTACAGACATTTGGAATTATATATACTATTTTGATTTTTTTCTTCAAGTTTATTTTATCCAGTGATAATTATAAATTCATCTGGTTTTTATCCAGTAATGGTAATAAATTTAACTGATTTTTGTCCAGTGATGGGTATAAATCAAACTGGGTTTTATCCCGTCAAGACCTTTTATTCATGTCAAGTTTCATGTTTGTGATGGGTATATACCTAACTATTTCAGTTTTCTGTATAATTTAAAACCACCAAAACCATACTCATACATATTCACAGCCATATTCATAGATATGATTGAGTTCATACCTATAAAGATCTACTTGGTACATACCGATATAGATTCATATCCATGAATATATATTTATACAGATCCAACTTATACCTTGTGGCGGATGCAACGGTAGGCTGGGGTGGGCTGCAACCCACCCCAGCCTATAAGATACCAGTACAATTTAGTCCGATTTTTTTTAGAAAATAGTAAAAATATGAATAGAAAATATTACAACCTCTCAATTGGAAAATTAGCACTCCCCAACTCAAAATTTATATGTTAATTTTACTAAATACTAAATAATAGCCCTCCATGATTCGAAATCCTGGATCCGCCCCTGCTTATACCATACAAACGATTTAAGTACATACTAATACAGACAGATGTATACTCATACAAGTCTATGCACATATAAATCTATATCTATACCTATAAAGATCCATATCCATAAAATATACCAAAAAATTGTACAAGATAGTAGATTTGATGAGTTTTTTAGTAAAAAATGATTTCTTGGATATGTAAAAACTTGAACTTTATTAGATATGAGTTTGTGCATGAAAAAAAGAAATGGAAGAAAAAAGAAATCTTTCATAGTGAAATGAGAAAATTATTTGTTTTCTTTCCTCTTTGATTACTTTTGAGAAACTTAGTTTTTACTAATATATACTATGTAGCTGTAACACCTATACAAGGTAATTATACCATAAGAATAACAAAGTGAAAGTGAAACAAGTCGAAAGGACTATAATTGCTCTCTCTATAGAGGCAACCATCGGAGTTTTTTAGCACCACCATCAAATTTTAAATCGATTCACGGAGGTTTCCATTAATATTCTTAGTCCAAGTTCCGGTTTGTTTCAGATTATCTTGGTCCTTTTGGTTTAGGTTCCCACTCTTTATCAAGTGGACGGAGTCCTCTCCTAGGTTAGGGTTTCCTACTTGCTTAGGTATGAATCCTTCATCGGACGGGAAGATCCCTCGGTTTCTCGTCAATTCATCGACAAAACACAGAGGACCGTAATCATACATAGAAATCAGGAATTTCACAACTTATGTTTGCAATTTCAGTCAACGGATAACACAGATCTACACAATAACAATTCTAGAAATCAGGTAATACTACATCTACATAGGTTTTGGATTCTTATATATAAGCTTCACCTCAATAGATCTAGACAACATATTCATTACAAGGCGATGACGGTAAAACAACAAGTTTGGTGTGGAAGGATAGAATTCGATAATACTCACTTCAGGGAGTTGTACCGACATAAGAAGCTCTCTAATTAGGTTATGGATAATAGGAAAATCATACATCTTAAAGGAATAACGAAAGATCTATACAGTGAGGAATTTTGGGGTTACTGATTTGGTGAGTGGAATCAAACTAATCTGAGGATTACGAAACCTAATAGCAGCAAAAGAATTAGAGGTAGGCTGGATATCAATAAGCGAAGAGGTATGGAGGATTGGGGAGGTTGGGTGATACGAGGGAAGAATATTAAGTGGGGTAAGATAAAGATCAAAGGGTCCTTAACCCTTAACTTTCGAGACTTAGGTGTCCTTAGTAATGGTGGATATTCGAAGAGTCGGCGACTTAATAATATCGACACTTGGATGATATGCAAAAAAAAGGAAATGGGAGAAGGAAATTAAGACAACGTGATAAAAGAATGGTATTATCGAAGTCCACTAACCACATATACGAAGCGGTGAACAATAAAATGGAATTAATCATTTCATTCATGCAACCAAGGCGAGTCTTCCAAGGTCTTGAATATGATATAAAAGGGAGTGATGGAGCTCGTGCTTTCCCAAGTAAGTCTCTTCCTTTTCTTCTTCCTCTCTCTCCTTGTTGGTACCTACTCTGTGCTCTCTCTTTTATCTTTCTGCTTAGCATTTTAGATAAGATATATAGGTTGTGTGTGTGCTTTGCATTTTCTTTCTATAAGGTATACCTTTGTTGCGTTCGTCAGTTCAGTGGGATCGGTTTTTCTCTTAGGTGGGCTGTTTTGTGGTTTAGGAGAAGTATGGCTACTCATGACAGACATGTGCTACATATTGTGACTCTTAATGAAACTAATGGAAAAATGCTCGGAGTCATACAGTTGGGAATTAAAGCTAAAAAGGTGGAACCTATTCGCGCAGACCCGTATATTTTGATTACTGCCGTAGGCGACACCATAGTTTAGATATATGGTTTTAGGAAACATATTAGAGAAAGGTGGGGTGTTAGAGGTGATTTTAGACTTACAAAAGTAGAAGAAAACGTGTTCAAGCTTGAAACTTTTCAAGAAGGAGAAAGGGAGAGGTTATGGTTTTTAAGGCCAGGGGTTTTCATTGGTATGCATTTTGGTTTTACTAGGTGTCAACCAAACACAAATCCTCATACGGTATGTAGGGATTACTCTTCTATATGGGTGCAAGCCAGTGGGTTAGCATTCATTCAAAATACAGAAGAAACTTTGCTCGTTATCTCTCAAGTGTTTCCTAGAGATGGAAGATATTGACTTTCCAGATGTGGTGACCAGTGATGTTAAGGTGTTACGCTTTTAAATCAGGTTTGACATTAATCAACTTGTAGTACCAGGCTGCTATCTCACCCAGGAAGAAGGAGCGGGTTGGATGGTGTTTAAATATGAAAACATGGGAGCGTTGTGCGTTAGGTGTGGGTGTATATGACATAGGGAGACGAATTGTAGCATCATAGTATTACAGGAAATTGAGGATCCAGATGAATGAAGAAGAGCATCTTGGTTAGTGGCTAATATAGCAAGATATCCACCAACTCATCCGATCTACGGGATTAGGAAGAAGATTGGGAAGGGTTTCGCTCCGGGGATTAAACATGTTGGATGGGATAGAGAAGGTGATAGGGATGAAGAGGGACCTCGTAGACAAGGGGCTGGACGAGACAGAGGTGAGCCCTCTAGACCTCACAATCAGGACACTGATATGGGAGGTTATACACCTAATAGAGAGGCTAGAGAAAGAAGAAAATCTGAGAATAGAGATCAAAGATTGCAGAGAGGTCAGTACAAAATCAATGAGCAAGAAAACAGGAATAGAGGACAAGATAGAAATCAGAGTGTGGGAAAGAAATTGGTAACACTAATGTAGTAAGAGTGAAGTAGGAACCAAGAGTTAATAGGTATAGATTGGATCTTAATGTCTCTCAAACAGGGTCAGGTTATACCAATAGTGATACGCCAAATCTTATTGTTGGAAATAAGGGACGTGGGTTAAGGCAGGAGGCTATAGTAGGTAATTTTGATGGTGTGGAGGAAGGGTATAGGCTTTGTAGTGGTATTGGTCCCAGTGGAGGTATTGCGCAACAAGGTCAGTACACAAACAAACAACAAATAGATTCAGTGAAGAAAAGAAGGCGTGAGTACTTTGAACATATGACATGGAAGAAGACACGTGAAACAGAGGCGAGAACCATAGTGATTGCAGATAGGACGAGAAGCAAACGAAAAAATAGAGATAAAAATCCAAAAGGAATGAGGCTGATATAGAAGATAGGGGTAAGAGTGTTGTGTTGCTAAGTAATAGTGGAAGGGAAGGTAATTCAAACAGTGAGGTTGGATTTGTTAATCTATCAGATTATGAAACTAGCAAAGAAAAACAGAGGAGCAGGAATGATGAAGAGGACTCTTAGTTCGAACCAGAAGAGGAGGATGAGCATGATTTGAGCGAAGGCTGGGAGGCTGCTGAGGATAAGGAGGACGATGTGGAGAGTGGCGAGGAGGTTCACAGCAAGAAAGGAAAAAGAAGATGAGTAGCAAAGCCTTAAACATCCAAGATGGAAGCGGTCCTCCTTTTTCCACCGTTGGAAAATGAATGTCATGTTTTGGAACTGCCAAGGGATCCGGGCTCCCTTGACAAAAGCTCAGACGAAAGCTCTTTTGAATAGGTTTAAGCCCAACGTAGTTTGTTTTTGTGAAACTTTTTTAAAATCAGTTGATGCTAGGGACACACTTCGTAAGTGTGGTTTTGGAAACTCTTTTGTTTTTGACCCTGTCGAGAGTGCCTCTCGCTCCGGGGGTTTTTTGATTTTGTGGCATGATAGGATGCATCTAGATATTATTTCTTGCACTAGGTTTCTTGTAATTTTGCTAATCAATGATCCTTTGTTCCCGTATTATATTTTGTGTGTTCATGCCCCTAATAAGTATGAAGATAGGATTCAATTATGGGAATAAATCACAAATTGGAATGACACAAATAGCAAACCATGGATTCTTATGGGAGATTTCAAGAATATCCTTCACTTTGAAGATAAAAGTAGTAACACACCACCTAACACTCAACACATAATCGATTTCAAAAAAATTCTAAACCATAATGGGATGGAAGAAATCAATACTCAAGGATGCAACTATACGTAGACTAACAGAAGAAGAGGGGAAAAATTTGTGAAAACCAAGATTGATCGAGTCTTTGGGTCCTTCGAATGGATAATTAAATACCCTTTGGCTCAATTTTTTGTACTCCCAGCTATTGGTTCCGACCATTCACCTCTTATTTTACAATTTGACTCGAAAACGAAAAGTACATAAAAGTTTTTCAAATTTGAGACACAATGGTTGGACAATCAAGAATGTAGAGGAATTGTACAAAAAAGTTGGGAAATAGAAGGGCACACACAAGCAGTTACAAATTATTTAATGAAAAGAGAGAACACTACACAAACACTTAAGAAATGGAGTAAACTTACGTTCAAGAATCATCAAGAAGAGATAAAAAGATTTCACCAACTTTTGATAGAAATTACAAATAAACCTCCAACAACGGATAATCAACAAGAAGAAGAAAGACTAAGGCACACACTAACTTTGGAATTTAATGGTGAAGAAAAGTACTGGGCAGATAAAGCAAGGCAAAACTGGTTGACTTACGGAGAAAAAAACTCGAAATTCATTCATATGGAAACTCTACAAAGAAAATCCATTAATAGAATCGAAAAAATAATGACTAACGAAAGCATTTGGACTGAAGATATCCTTAAGGTAAAATCTACTTTTCAATCTTATTACAATCGGTTGTTCACAGAAAGACGAGGAATGGAAGCACATATAAAGACAGTTATGAGACATGTACAACCAAAAGTCACAGAAGCTATGAACAAAACTCTAAACAAAGACCCAACAATGGAGGAATTGGAAATGGCTTTGAAGCATGTATTTCCTACAAAAGCACCGGGACTAGAAGGATTTACTGAGAAATTTTACAATGAATTTTGGGAGATCATAAAACATGATGTATTCAAAGTGGTACAAGATTTCTTTACTAACAATATACCGTTGGAAGCACTGAATGATACACTTATCACGCTAATCCCAAAAGGTACCATTCAGGAACTAATGGAGATTATCGTCCACTCTCATGTATTAACTTCGGCTACAAACTTATCGCAAAAATGTTGGCTAATAGACTACAACGGTATATGAATGATATAGTATCACCGACCCAAGCAGCATTTATAAAAGGAAGAGCAATTCAGGACAACATTCTGATTGCACAAGAATTGTCATTCTATATGACACGGAAAAGAAAGAATCTGAAGCACATGGCAGGAATTAAAATAGACATGGCAAAAGCGTATGATCAGGTGCGGTGGAATTTCATTCTTAAACTTTTATCTAAGTTTGGTTTCCAAGAAAAATGGGTTGAATGGATCATAAACTGCATCACCATAGTCTCCTTTCAAATTAATTTCAATGGGGATCGACTACCAACTTTCCAATCCGGGAGAGAGTTGCGACAAGGGGACCCCCTTTCTCCGTTCTTGTTTTCCTTATTAACTGAAGCATTAATTAGCCTGATTATACACGCTAGCCAGAAAGGGAAAATCAAAGGAATCCAGATCACACGCAACTGCCCTGAAATCTCTCATCTACTGTTCGCTGATGATTCACTATTCTTCTTGACGATAGAACAAATGGATATACATGCATTTAAAAATTGCCTAATAGAATACTGCGATGGATCCACAACAAATTAGTTTAAAAAAGTCGGCCATTCTTTTCAGCAAAGACACATTGGAAGAGGCAAGACAGATGGTTACTGACACATTACAAATAACAGAGACGATAGATTTGGGCAAATATTTAGGAATTCCATTATGTCATAAGAGATCAAAAGTTGAAGCACTAGAATGGATCGCAAAAAAATTCTTCTCAAAAACAAAAGGATGGAAAGCAAAATTATTATTAGAAGGAGACAAAGAAGTACTTATCAAAGCTATACTCCAAGCTATTCTTGTGTATACTATGTCTATTTTCTTGTATCCGATATCATTTTGTAGGAAACTAGTAGCCTCTATTGCTAATTTCTGGTGGAGCTCAGGCGAACGGGATCGAATACATTGGGTGGCCTAGGAAAAACTAACAATCGGAAAACTAATAGGAGGACTTGGTTTTAGAGATTTCAAAAGGATGAATACGAACCTATTAGGAGCACAGGCATGGAAGTTAATGACACATCCGGAATCGCTTGCTGCTCGACTACTTAAAGGTATATATTTCCCAAAATACGATTTTATGACAGTCAAATTAAGGCAGAGTCGAACGTGGAGCTGGGCAAGCATTATATAAGGACGCGATTTCATCAAAAGTCATGGAATATTCTAAGTGGGAAATGGGCAAAATATTATCATTTGGAACGACAAATGGATCGATACACCATGGAAACTCGACAAACCTAAAGATAGTCAACTGCATATGGTAAGAGAATTAAGGAAACAAGATACGACAGAGTGGGACACTGAAATATTGGATGATATATTCCCACAACTGCTGATACCGGATATTAAGAAGATCAGGATCTACGAGCCAGACAGGGCGGAGAAACTCATCTGGCCTCACTCACCGGACAGTACATACACTACAAAAAAAGGGTACAAGATTCTAATAGATATGAAAGTATTCCATAAACCACAAGCACCTTCCAGAATAGAGAATGTACAACCAAGTTTATGGAAGACGATCTGGAATACCATCGTACCAAACAAGGTCAAATTGTTCGAATGGAGAGTATGCAACGACGCAATACCAACGACAAGTAACCTGTACAAGAGAAACTGCACTCAATCCTTATACAGCCCTTGGTGTCAAACAGAAGAAGAAACAACCGAACACTTGCTGCTTACATGCACCATTAGCAAAGCTGTTTGGGCTGCCTCATCTCTGAAGGTACGAATAGCGCAAGACACCAATGTGAGGATTGTCAAGTGGATTCAAGATATTAGTAACTCGTACACGGATGGAGGATGGGACAAAGCTAAGGTAGTACATTACATTTTCTTTTTATTATGGAATATCTGGAAAGACAAGATGTAGGCTTTACACGAAGAACGACCGATAGATATCGACCATAATATACACGTAACCCAGAAATCAATGGGAGAACTACACAAACCAGATTGGATAAAGACGAACGAGAATGAAATACGACCACGCCGAAGTCAACCGAAACCGTAATTTGAAGACCAAGAAACACATGACGTCATCTTTACGTGTGACGCATCTTTTAGCACTAAATACGAACCTGTGGGGATCGAAATCACACAGACAGATATAAGGACAAGAGGAAAAGTAAGTTTTCAGACCACAGTAGAGTGTAACACACCGCTGGAAGGGGAGGCACTAGCATTATTGGAAGCTGTGCAGCGAAGCGATCAACTTCCAGGAAAAACGGTTTGTATCTATTCCGATAGCCTTGCTGTTATACAAGGTATTAGGCAGGTGTCAGTTGCTAGCTAGACAATTCAACCGATCATCCGATGTATTTTGCGGAAGACGGCTGAAGCAGGGCTTGTTTCCTTCTGTTTCCTACCTCGGAAAAGAAATGGGCAATCGGCTAGACACGGAGCCACTGATAATCGAGGTTGCTTAGGCAACCTCATTAGTAATTTCGCTAGATTAGGAGTTGGCTAGTCTCTCCGAAATGTTGGGAGAACGTTGTCAAAAAAGAAAAAAGAAAAAAGAAAAAAGAAAAAAAAATAACGAAGTCAACAATTTTACTAAAGAAAACTTTTAACTTCATTTATATATAAATATTATGTTATAAATCCTTGTAATATGATAAAGTTATATTGTACGTCTTGATAATTTTTAAATTATGTTGTAGATAATAATATATATTTTATTATGAAAAACACACTATCATATAAATGAATTTGTCAAAATTTAATAAAATATATTATAAAAGATACCTAATAGAAGATTCTAAAAAAACTAAAAGAAGAATATAAGATAATAAGAAAATGATTGTTATACGAGCAGAAAATTATAAAATCAAGTGATCATAGTTACCAGCGTACATATGAGTAATCATGCCACCGTTAAGAGAAACTGCTGATATATGAGTGACATGGCCGCACATGGGCATGGGCAGCTCGGGCGATCGTTCAAGGCCCCAAGACGATCGGGGGCCTCAAATTTGTTATATGTGTGTATTTGTATATATAAATGTAGTTATGTATCATTTGTATTAGATTCGTAAATTAATAGGGTGTTTAGTAGCAGTTAATGAGATCTTAATTTGATTCATTAAGACACGAAATCAATAAAATCGTTTATTTTTCTAGACTAATTTAGAAATCAATGGCTCTTAACTAGTCTATTTCATTAAGGTGACGTTTGTTTTATTAGTGATAAATATTGAATGCTAAGTTAACAACTTAATATAACTTATTATGTTAAAAGGCAGTGCCTAAACGAATAGGGCTACTTAAGAGACGTTTAGATCTGAATTGGTTAGGAAAAACAAAAAAATTGATCCAGTATCTTAATGACCCAGATTAAAATCTTATAAAGCTCAAAGAAACTCCCCCTGAAATTTCAAGTTATGCCTGATTCATTCAGACATTACCTCTTAACCAAATGAGTTATATTCAACTGTATATTCATCCCTCAAAACTTATCACTTAAAAAATAGAAGACACATAAGTAATAGTTATATTACTTAATAAAAACAAAAGACAGATAACTAATATATTATCTTTTTTGGGTTGGGTAACGATTTCATTAAAAGGATAAAAGAAAATACGTCGTACAATATTAAACTTACCTAGGCTAAAAAACTTAAGGTAGTCCCTATCTATTCGATAGTCTAATCTTGAAGAGATATAATTAATAATCCACAATATCCATGAAGTCATGATAGGGGTACAAAGTGAACAAAATAGAAAAATTTATATTTTTATCTACTTTATAGCTCTTTCCTTGGAGGGAGTTTCACCTCTCATAACTAGGTTGTGCCTCATCCTTCAAGTGATAGTAGAGGCAAAGTCAACTCTTCATGTTTTCCTCTAATTTTCTCGTGTTTTAAACTTCTTGAGCCACTTGAGAATGCTCAAAATAGTGCCCATTTATTTCCTGATATTCAACCATCTCCTCATGTCCTCCCAAATGCTCTTAGCAAACACATATTCAAAAAATAGGAGTTCACTTGACTCAAAATCTTCTCCACACAACTCATAAAGTGGTTCAAACTCCATACAAAGCATCCCATCCTTTGTGAGAATTATCTCTCGTATTGCCATCAATACAATGATTGCATGTTTAGTAGTAACATAAAGGTCTCACACAATATTCTATCATGTTTTAGAAAAAGATCGGCGACAGAATATATCATAAGATTTCTTGTATAAAGAAAGAAACTCATCGTTACGAGGGTCATTTGCAATGGGATTGTCATTTGAGGTGGAAAACCAATGATGCGAAAAAATTCTCCTCCTTCATGTCCAACCGAAATATAAAATTCATCATTTAATTCCCATAGTTGTTGAAAGATTGACGAGTCCACTTTTCTCACTTGCCACAACCAAAAACTCTTGTTTTTCAAATATTCTCAATGTACCCATTTTATCCACAATGAGTCTTTTTTAGACACAATCTTTCACAACATCTTCATAAGTTTTTCTTTGTTCCAAGCTCCAAGGTCTTTAAGGCCAAGTCCACCTTCTTCTTTCGGATTGGCTATTGTTTTCCATTTAATTTTCAAATATATCTCATCCCAATAAAGATTCTACAAATACTCACAATTCTATCACGCACACATACCGGTACCAAAAATATAGATAGCCAAAACAAACAACCAATTGAAGCACTGATCCAATAAGTTCAATTCAACCTACAAAGGAGATAGAAGTATTATTTCAAGATCTAAAATAGCTTTCCAACTTATCTATAAGAGGTTTATAGTCTTTTTAAAATAATATCGAATGGTAGAGGTACACCCAATTAACAAAACGACATAACTCCTTTTTCTAGTTGTGTAGTCTCAAAATATCTTCAACAACTTCACTCTCAATTCCCACATAGTAAATATTCATATTCGATTTTTATTTACATTTATATGAAATACCGAGAACTTACGGAACTCCTCCAAGCTTTCCATGAGAACTTTCACCAAAGTATGATCACCTTTAGCTAAGAGCATGAGGTCATCGGTAAATGCTAGATGAGTGATGACCTTAGTTTTCCCACATTTTGGATGATATTTGAACCCAACATTTGTAGTTTACTTCAATAATATCGATAAGTATTCAAGACAAAAAATGAAAAAGGTATGGTGAGAGAGGTTCACCTTTCCTTAATACTTTCTCCCCCTTGAAAAAACCATGAACTTACCCATTAAGAGAAACTGAATATGAAGGTGTTATAACACACTCCATAACCCAATTAATATACAAAGCCAGAAAGTTTAAGCCTTAAGTACCTTACTAAGGAACTCCTAATAAAACGAGTCATAATCCTATCACAAATCAGTTTAAGCTCTTGCATAAGGTGAATATTCGCGGCCATCGATCTTCCAGAAACAAATGCATTTTGTGCTTTATCTATAATGTCCTCCAAAACTGGTTTCATACAATCTGAAAATAATCATAGTGATAACTTTGTAAATGATATTACAACAAGATATTAACCTATGCACCTCCACAAAAATTGGACTATCTTTCTTCGAAATAAGAGCATTAGTAGTAGTATTCAATTGTTTAAGTAAAAATACAGAAGCAATGAATTCACTTACTATTTGTACTATTTAATCTCCAGTAAGCTCCCAATATTTATTATAGAAAAGTGAAGAATATCCATCGAGTCCGGATGATTTATCATGAGCAATTCAGATTTATGAGAAAAGTGTTCCTTATTTAAGCTCCTCAAATCCGGTTTCAAGTTTCAAAGTTTTTTACACAAAATACATTGTTTCGTACCTTGAACTTGATCTTTATTCCATCCATTGCTAACCACTTCATAATAGTCTTTATGCTCCACCCACATGTTAAAGAAACAAAACGGGGTAACTCTCATGACATTTTGTAAAAATAATAACACTATAAATGGTGAATGTTCCAAAACACTATATTATGGAAGAAAAGCCACATGCACATAATGATTTGAAGGATAAAGCTACCTTACCTATTGTGAGGTCATCCAACTAAGTATATGATTACACTCCCATGTATAGGATTGACCCATATATTGAAGGTTCTCAAGGCCAATGATATTACAACTAATCACAAACTAATTAAAATACACCATAACTGCCAGGTTTCTGATTTTTCCTTTCATTGTGATCAAGAATTTTATTAAAATCAACAAGGAGAAGTCGTGGGGCATCAAAAGTAGTAGCATAATCCACAAGCTCTTTCCACAACTCTCTTCTCTCGATCTTATCATTTAAACCGTAAATAAATGAAGTATAAAGGCTAATCGAGGCCACCTTACATACCATTTGTCAGTGTATAGTTTGGGGTATTGTCAATAGTATACAACATCCACTTTGTCCAAGTTCCACACAGCCAATATCCTTCCATGCTCAACGAAGTGCGTACCTCCATCACTAATGTGACTCTTGGCGTCCCTTGACATGTGAAAATGTGTGACTTCAAAAATTTGATCACCGCTGTTGCGTCATTTGTGGGTAAAGCCACCACTTATACCCATTTTGATACGCTAGCAAGATATATTGATTCACATGGGATGGAACGGATGGTCCCATGAACTCAATTCCCCAAACATAAAAGATCTCAACCTTTACCACATTGTTGACTAAAATCTCATCAAGCCTCGAAATATTTTTGGTGAATTGGCATCTTTTATATTGCTTAACAAACATGTGACAATCTCTATGAATCATAGGCCAATAAAAACCGGATTGAACTACCTTAGCAGTTGTGCGATTACCCTTGAAATGTCCCTCATATGGTGAATAGTGACAACTCGCTACAACATCACAAATTTTATGCTTATATAAACATCTTTGAATCATTTGATCGCTAAATACCTTGAACATGAACAGGTCTTCCCAAAAGAATTGCTTCACGCGATGCATCGATCTCTTCTTCTCTTGTGGTTTTCTTCTAATGGGGAATGCTCCACTTACAATAAGATTAGAAATATCTGCATACCATGGAACACTTGGTGTATTCACCACAAAAAACTTCTCATTGGGTAATACCTCTCTGACCACTTCTGGTCCATTATTGACATCAGAGCCTTTGAGTCGAGATAAATGATCAGCTACTTGATTCTCTCTCCCCTTTCGATCGCGAATCTCTAAATTAAACTCTTGCAATAAAATTATCCACCTAATAAGACACGACTTTGCATCATTTTTCTCCATGAGGTACTTGATTGCCGAGTGGTCTGTATATACAATCACCTTCGCTCGAAGAAGATACGAAAGGAACTTATCAAACGCATATACTACAACCAATAAGTCATTCTCGGTTATAGTGTAGTTCAATTGTTCACCTGTAAAAGTCTTACTCGCATGATAAACAGTATGAAATATCTTATCCTTACGTTACTTGAGTATCACATCATAGACTCCCACCCCAACTCTATCTTCCTTATCAGTGAATAGGAACACCCAACATGACACCCATAGCATGATCGCTCGTATCACACGTAACCTCGAACGGATTACTCCAATCAAGGGGAGTCATAACTGGTGTAGAGATGAATCATTGAAATAAAATTTCACATCCTTCTCAAGTAAGTTACATATCGGCTTGGAAATTTTTTAAAAATCTTTAATAAAACGGCGGTAGAATCCCGCATGACCCAAGAAAATTTTCACACCCTTAACAGAACGGGGAGGTGGAAGGGTTTTGATTACCTCAATCTTTGCACAGTCAACCTCCATACCCTTACTCGAAACCTTATGCTCCAACATGATACTCTATTGAACCATGAAATGACATTTCTCCCAATTCAAAACCAGATCAGTCTTTTTACAACGAATCAACACCTTCTTCAAGTTGGCAAGATAACATCAAAGGAATCACCAAACACAGAGAAGTTATCTATAAATACCTCCAAGAACTGATCAATCATGTTCCAAAATATCGCCATCGTACACAGCTGGAGCGTGAACGGTGCATTGCATAATCCAAATGGCATCCTTCAAAATGCAAATGTGCCAAAAGGACATGCGAAAGTAGTTTTGTGTTAATCAACTGGATCCACAAGAATCTGATTGTAACTTGAATAGCCATCGAGAAAGCAATAGTACTCCCTCCATGCAAGCTTGTCTAACATCTGGACTTATGAACGGTAAAGGGAAGTGATCCTTCTTTGTAGCCTTGTTCAATCCCCAATAATCCATACGCACTATCTAACCCACAATAGTTTTCGATGGCATGAGTTTTTTTTATCATTAAGGACTGTAGTAATTCCTTCCCTATTTGGAACACATTGAACTAGACTCACACATTCACTGTTGAATACAGAAAAGATGATCTTTGCATCCAACAACTTGATAACCTTCTTTCTTACCACTTCCTTCATTGTCGGTGTAAGTCTTATCTGACCCTCAGTTGATCGTGTCTTCTCATCTAACGATCTTGTGTTGGCAAACGGTAGGATTAATGTCTTTGATGTCAACAATAGTCCACCCAATAGCCTCTTTGGTAGCTCGAAACACACGTAACAATGATGAGAGACCACATCAGTGCTAAGAATCATATATATTGGGGGCATTGTTTTATTAAATTTTATATATTATTGGATTAAATGTTTATTTAGTCTTGGGTTAATTAATATGTAGTTTCTATTGTATAAAATTCTTTTAGCTGCTACATGATATTATTTTTAATCAACTCTTGTTTGTTATCTATAAAATTTCAAAAGAATGGATTATTCATGCTTTTAATGGAGCCCAATTCAAGACAAAGTTAGAAGTCAATATGAAATCACCAAAAGGATATGCATCATTTATTCTAGGCAAGAATAATACAAGGTGTCTTTTGTTGTCTTAGTCCAGATGGATAATAAACCGAAAGTTGGAAAATTCATGTGGGGAATGAAAAAAGAAAAGGTGATGCTGCCAAGACTATTGACAACTATAGCACAATTATCCCTTTTGGATTTTAATGTTACCAATAGATACTAACTCCATTATATGCTAAAAGGTTCCACCCAATGTTAGGATTTTCAATATAAATTTAGTTAATGCATGTACGAGTTAATAAGCTTCTTAGCGTATTGATATAAAAAACATATATTCAGTCTCTATCGACATAATCTCTCACTAGTTTAGTTATAAGGAAAGATATAGGAAGGTACTAATATGCATGACAAAAGCTTACGGGTCCAAAGCTAATAACTTTTTCACATTTAAATTTCAAATATCAAACATGTATTAAAACATATTGCTGGATTATAAAATCATTATCATGTGAAGGTGGCACCAAATGAGTGGTAAAATGACATGTGTGACAAATTCGGTTTCCAACAATAATTTCGAACAAAAAAATGAGTTTCTAACTTTGACCTTTTTCTTATCATATCTAGGTTTTGCATTAAAAGCTAAAGCTACAGTGATAATGTAAAATTTTAAGATGTAAATTTAAACGTAATAATACCTAAAAAGATTTATCGCTACTATCTCAGACACCGTTATATGCGATAAAGGTCCCGCCATTATGTCCAACCTATGGTGCCACCAAGAGCTTAACGTTACCAACCAAAACATTGCTATTATATGCAAGTGCCACAGTGATAAGACAACGACGTATCCAATAAAAGAAATTTTGGTTTGGAACTATTACCATCCCCTTTATTGCTCTTGATGATCTTTTATTGTTCAAACTATTGCTCTTGACGATCTTGTTTTACATTGAAAATTAGGAAGTGTCGCTATCTTACAAAAATATTTAACTTCAGTTAGTAAATTTGATTTCGACCTAAAGAAAAGGTAAAATATGAAGGTAAATCATGTTGGACTCATTTATTGTCCACAATGTAATGTAGCATGTGGTGGTAAGTTTTATTGGTCAAACGTGTTGGGTTGTGTAGTGGGGAAGTGGAAAAGACTTTATACTAGTTTCCCACATCGGTAGTTCATTAGTGGTGAGAAACATTTATTACCTTTGTGGTATCATTAGCTCCCAAAGAACTAACACCCATGCACACTAAGAGATAATGGGGAAGGCCACACGCGCACACCACCACCCACCCGGCCCGAGCCCTGATCCTGGGTCTTGGGTCCTAGTAGTGAACATTGGACTGCACTTCAAAGATTATTGAAATATCTAAGAGGTACCATGGATATAGGCATACACTATAGTAGGTTCCCTGCCTTCCTAGAAGGCTATTGTGATGCAAACTGGATATCAGATAATGATGAAGTGAGCTCCACTAGTGGTTATGTGTTTTCCTTAGGTCAACCATGGAATCCGAATTTATAGCGTTAGAGTTGGCAGGACAAGAGGCTGAATGGTTGAGGAGTCTCCTAGCAGATGTACCATTATGGGAAGATAAAACTGTACCGGTTTCTCTTCATTGTGATTCGCAAGCGGCTACCAGCGTTGCTCACAACAACACCTATAATCGAAAACAGAGACACATTCGAATTAGACATAGCTCAGTGAAACAGTTACTGAAGAATGGTGTGATAGCATTGGACTATGTCAAATCCGAGAAAAATTTGGCTGATCCATTCACTAAAGGTCTAACCAGGAGAGTAGTTATGGAAATGTCGAGGGGGACGGGGCTTAAGCCCATTCATGGGGGTCATATGGATGACATGTGATGCACTACTTACCCATCCCTATGGCATGCAATAGTGCAAATGAGGTTGAGTTTCGACTCTTAATGATTCATAGCCCATGTGGTGGTCCTATTGAGACGGACTTGATGAATTCACCGATGATTATTTCGAGGTTGAGTTTAACTCTTAATGATGTTCATAGCCCTTTGTGGTGGTCCTATTGAGAAGGACTTGATGAACTCACCGGAATATGATGAGGTTGAGCTTTGAGGTTCTTAATGACTTCAAGACCCTTGAGGGGTAGTCTATGTTGTATAGACATTCTTGAAATCACCTATGTGAGTGTGAAAGTGGGGCCGCTTTCTATAAAAGACTAGAGAAATCTTTTTAGATCACTCATGAGAACCAAGGTATGCGCATGGCCTAAAAGGCGCTTTTGATAACATCGCGGAATCTGTATATATCTAACGGGTTTGAGTGTGTGTTGTGGGGGACTCAACTAAAGAACGTCAAGTTCAAGAGTACGTTCACTTGACTGGACTTGGTTGTTGCCTCACTCCACTACGTGTCAATTCAAATCGCAAGATATTGACACTTAAGTAAAATTCACCCAACTTTCGCTCAAAAACCTTTCTCCTTTTTCAAAACCTTCTTTATACCTTGTAGACAATCAATGTGTGGGGGATTGTTGGACTCATTTATTGTACACAATCTAATGTAGCATGTGGTGGTAAGTATTATTGGTCAAACGTGTTGGGTTGTGTAGTGGGGAAGTGGGAAAGACTTTATACTAGTTTCCCACATCGGTAGTTCATTAGTGGTGAGAAACATTTATTACCTTTGTGGTATCATCAGCTCCCAAAGAACTAACACCCATGCACACTAAGAGATAATGGGGAAGCCCACACGCGCACACCACCACCACCCACCCAGCCCGAGCCCGGGCCCGGGTCCTGGGTCATGGGTCTTGGGTCTTGGGTCTTGGGGAATTAAAAAATAAAAATAAACTAGTTTTATAACCAGCTTTTATTTTTTATTCTGATGAAGACTTTGTCTACGTTTGACTCATTCCTCCACGTTTTTATTTACCCACGTTCTATCAACACAACGGCTCCTTGGTTGTAACAGCTCCTAAATTCTTGGCATGATGAACAGCCACGACCAAGCCTTAACAGCTAGTGTACTGGCTATATTTTCTTCTATAAATAGAGTTGTTTCTCTCGTCATTTACACACCAACTTTACAACAGCAATAAACACTTACGAAAATCACAGCAGCTATTATTCTCTCTTCTTCACTTCTGTTCTTGAGCGAAATCATAATATACAGATTCCAACGTACGATTGTGAGTGCACACGAGAGTAGGGTAGTAGTGTTTAATCCTTGGGAACGTTCGGAAAACAGTGTAGCATCTCGGCTGTCCCGGAATTTCGTTCTTAAGGCAGTGGCTCTTCCACGGCACTACGGGTTTTTATCTTTGTCTTCTCAGCTCCGTTATTACCTTCGTTAATCGGGTTCGTTTTTTACTTTCGTCTTTTACTTTCCGTTTTTCATTTCAGTCTTTTACTTTCCGTATTTCATTTCGTAATTAGTAGTTAAAGTTTCTTTACCGAAAATTTTAAATACCATTACAGTACCCTTTTATATTTTACCAACAAATCATATCACAAATTATTAACTCTCTTTTTATTTATGATTTATACTGAACGAGTAGCAGACTCCAATATTGTATGTATTTTGTTTACTGTTTTTTTATTCAATATTGTATGTAAAATATAACGAGTAATTTTTTTTTCCTTGAAGAAAGAAAACATACAAAGTTATTCATACACCGATTTAAGAAAAATATAAAAATCAACTAACGAGCAACCCTTCCAAGCTGATAGATTGATGTTTCGCCTTGTGCACTTTGCAAGTAGATCTGCAACGTTATTTAAATTCCTATTGACGAAGTTAACTTTCCAAAAAGGGAATTTTTTTAGCCAAGAGCAAATTTGCCATCAAAGAGTTGTGTCTCTAGAAATACCTTGAACTAGTTCAAGATTATCGAAGTAAAAAAAACAACTCCACAAATTACATAAAACGGCCTTTCTCATCGCAGAAAGAACCGTTCAACATTTACTTTCTAAAAAGCTTTTCACGATACATCTTGAGACAACCTTTTGGATAACATTATCTTCTTTTGTTGATAGTAATGGATGCAATTTCTGAGGGTTTTTATTCTTTTTTGAAGGAGGCATCATTCATTATATCACGTAACATATGGTGTCACCATTGTGTTCAGTATTAGTCCAACCATTAAGTGTAACCTAAGGTGTTACCAAGTGCTTGAGCTGGTTAATGTGGCGGATTAGCTTCAGAAACACCCTAAGCTGCCTTGTCATTCACAAAATATCACGGGTGGGGATGATTTTCGATAACTACTCCCATTTGGTCTGCCCCTTCCCCATCATGTTCGAATCACCACCCACCTATGTTGGATTTTCGAACAAAAAGAAAACCAATGTTGGATAATATATCTTTTCAAATTATGATGTAGAGTAATTTTTAATGAATAAAAAGTAAACATTTCGTGTCTCCTATATTTCTACATGATTGACTTCTTGATCTCAAGTAAAAAATATATCTATGTATCCATTTATAATATAAATGTTTGCTTCGAAATGTTTTTCTAAAAGTACTTAAAAGTATTTTTAAAATTTTAAAATATTTTAAACTCTAAAAACTATTTTAAAAAAAATATTAAAATTGATATTTTTTAAAAAAAATCTAAAATGATTTTAGATTTTAAAATATTTTTAACAACTTCTTTAATTTTTTTTTTTTTTGGACAATGGAGGGTGCATCGCACCCAAATCACGAATAAACTATTTATCCTATTCCAAGCTTATTGGACTTAAAAGCTAGTTCAGAAAAACTACAGGAATCGTGTCGATCCCTAAAAGTCTTGTGCGTAACTTCTTTTGCAGCTTTGCCCGCTCGTATATTGAGGTTCCTCCTAATGTGAGTAAAAGATAGATCTCCTGCCTCAATAGATTCCTGGATGATTCTGCAAAGGATGGGTTAGATATTCCAACTACCTGTTGTCACTTGCTTAATACCTTGAATAACTTTTATTCTGAAAGTGTTTTTTTGCTCTAAAATAAGAATTTCCAAACGGGCCCTAAATATGTGTCTCGTTAGTCGATACCTTCTTTCGTTTACTTTGATCACTAGTCAACGCTTTAAACAATTTAAATTAATTTTTAATAATTTATAAGAAGTAGAATTTTTTAGATTTTTTAATTATTATTTAATCCCATCAATTTCAAAACATTTAGAAAATTCTAAATTTTAATTTTTTTTCCAACCAACTCTTTATCTACTTCCAATTCATTTTCTCCATACACACATACTCACCATCATTTTAGATATTCGACCGTTATCAATCAACAATTGCTACAACATCAACAAGAACAGACCAATAACAAAAAAACCACAACCGCTATCTTGCACATTCATAATCATCACCCACAAGGAGATCATTCTCCGCCATCATCAACACTCATACACCATCAGTAAGAATAAACCATCGGAGAATAATTGATTTAAGTCAACCTAATCTTATTACTTATACAATTTTTAAGATTTTAGTTTATGTTTAATTGCACTTCTATGTTTTATGTTAATACACATACACGACACGACATTTCCTCCCCATCACTCTATTGCGGATTGATAATCGTCACTAATAATGAGACCATTATCCACTATCATCAACACTGATATGCCGAAAAAAATCTTGATTTTATTCAACCTTATTTCACTAATATTATAATTTTCAGATTTAAATTTTTGTTTTAGTGTACTTGTGTGTATTATATTTATGATGGTCATAAATATGACCATTGGAAGCTTTTATTATATGAACACTAATGTGAAAATAGTGTATATGGGAAGGGATGTTGTTTGAGTTTTGTAGGGCCCATTATTTATAGAGATTGTTGCTAATGATGGTGCGTTGAGAATATGATATATGGGGAGGGGTGTTATTTGAGTTTTGGGAAAGGCATGTCGTGTGAGTTTTGGGAAAGGGATATCGAGTGAGTTTTGGGAAAGGGTTGAAATAAATCAATTTTTTGGTGTACTTAGACCGATCCATCAAAAAATGATCTAATCGAGGTTTTCATTACCAGAGTCGAAGCAATCTCTAAAATTCTCTTTGATTAATATGGGAATACTAGATGAAATTTAAGATATAGTCCTTAAGGAATGAATATGATCTATACCCACTAAAAACTAGCCAAGGATTAATAATCGAATTAAAAGACAATCTTTTTATGGTTTTTGATAAAGGACTAAGAAACAAGCTAGGATAAACTATAACTATTAGAGACAATATATCAAACACTTGGCATGTAATAGAATTAATTTAAGCTAAGCAATTCTTATGAAGCAATATATCAAACACAAAGTATGCAAGAAAGTAAAGAGTTAAAGAAAGAAAATAAACATGCAATTTAGAGTGGTTTGGCTTACGTAGGGTTATTCCACCACCTAACTTACAATTACCCTTAGGATTTCAATCTTCTTCACTAGAACTCATGTGTCTCATAAAGATGAGCATACAAACCTTTACAACCTTTTCTAAATAGCCCTTTGAAGGAACACTTAGGATATCTCCTACACAAGTAAACTAAGTGTGTAATCTCCACTCAAGATCTCTCTTTCAATTTACCACTTGGAAAACTATTTATTTCTAGAGACAAAAGAACGACCCACCACTAGGTTTTGTAGATTAAAATTCAATCTACTATATCGAAGCTCGTAAATGAGTATATGTGAAAGTGTAAGACCTATAAAAATCAACTTGTAGATAGTTGATATGAAGGTTGGTTGCTAGTGCTCTCTCTCTCTCTCTCTCTCTCTCTCTCTCTCTCTCTCTCTCTCTCTCTCTCTCTCTCTCTCTCTCTCTCTCTCTCTCTCTCTCTCTCTCTCTCTCTGAGAATTTTCACTTTATAATGCTCTTGATAAGTTTTGAGACACAAAATTTATGAGAGTTAAGTTTTTCCAAGAAAGGGGTCGTGTATTTATTGGACAAGGTGGTTCAAGACACACTCTCCTTGGGTTTTGAATCGCAACTCTGAATCTAGATGTCAAATGTTTGCTGAAGAGGATCGGAGAACAAATATGTGTACAAATGGCTTTAACAATGGATAACGGCTATAAAATGGCTCTATTTTAACATCACGGACCTATGTTGTTTCACAATGTGTTTGGTGACTTCTAATATCATAAACTTTCATATTTTTAACATTGTATTAACTGTTCTAATACTTACGAGGTCTAACTTTAATATTTTGTTTTTCTTTATTGTTCTTTAGATTGATTTAGGCTTTCCATCTTTTTCTCAACTCAGAGGTTCATCCATCTTCTCTTCCGACTTCATATTCAGATTAACTTCTTACGTAGTTCACTCTCTGTAGTTTCGCAAATCCGTCATTCTTCTCTTATATATTTGTCTGGCCTTCTTAGATAGCCCGCTCTATGGAGCTTTGGAAGTTTGTCCCTTTTTTCTGGTGGTCATTGTGATAATCGTTTCTCCACTTTCCTTCTTGAATATCAAACAATAAAAAAACTCCAAGACTAATATTCTCCCCTATTTTAATTGTTGACAAATCGTCTTGATATAATCACAAACAAAGGTATATGTGCTACCCCATAAATGATTGTCTATATTCACCTTTATGCCCCCACCCCTAGATAATGCGTATGTTATACGATTATATTGCTTCTTCTTCCCTTTTAGAAATATAAAAATAAAGAAATGATGGGATAAGGAAGGGGAGTACTTCATTACACTTGCATACCCAAACATCGAATCTTCTCAAACTGATCTTGAGGAAGAAGCCTTGTAAAGATGTAGGCCAATTGATTTTCCGAGTCCATTAATTCTAGCTTGATGTCTCCCTTTTGAGATTGGACTCATGTAAAGTGTTGTTGAATCTCAATGTGCTTCATTCTTTAGTGTGAACCAAATTATTTGTGATGTTGGTGGTTCTTGTCTCATATATAAACCCAAATTTTGCAAAGTTTGCTTCATCCATATAATTTTCCCAACACAATTACCAGCTACTACATACTCTCCCTCGGTCGTGGATAAAGAAATACTATTTAGCTTTTGAATTGACCATGAAATAGGTAATTGTACTAGAAATTGAAAACATCCAGTAATACTTTTTATATATAGTCAACACCCTGCATAGTAGGCATCCAAAACCAATAAGCTCGAAGGATGTAAAATTTAGGTACTAAAGATCAATATTAAATGGGCCTTTTGAGTATCAATATCTACGCTTGATGGTGGTGAGATGTGATTCCTTGGACACGATTAGAATCTTGCACAAATATAAACGAAGAAAATAATATTTAAACTTGATGTCGTTAAGTATAGAAAGCTAAGGATTATGAAACGATAACTTTTTTTCCATGTTATTTTCATCTTCATCTTTTTTTAGTTTAGTAGAGGTGCTCATTGGTGTCCCAATCTTCCTGGAATCTTTGAGTCCAAACTTTGTGATAAGTTATTGAGTATATTTAGATTATTTTATGAAACTCCTGTCCTGTATCTGCTTGATTTGAAACCCTAAGTTTTCCATCATACTCATCTAAAATTCTCAGTGGATACTTTCAAAAATTTCTTGCATATTGACTCATTTGTAGCTCCATATATAATTTAATCGTTATAGATTTTTACAAGTAGACATCTTCCACTTTCTTGATAAAGAGTGTAGATCTAACTTTCCTCTTTTAAATCTATTATTTATCAAGAATTTTCTCAACCAAACCTACCAAGCTCAAAGGGTCTTGTTTTAAGTCGTACACGACTTTTTTGAGTTTGAAGACATGATCGCTAAATTAGGAGTCTTCGAACCTCGATAGTTGTTTGACGTAGACATCGTATTAAATAAATCCATATAATAACACGCTTTTGATGTCCATTTGATCTAATTTAAAGTACAAAAAAAACACAAAGCAAGTATCATTCTAATAGACTCCAATCTAGCTCAGGTGTAAAGGTTTCGTCGTAATTGATCCATTCCTCTTGAATGTACCCTGGAGCCACTAGACACATCTTGCTTATTATGACAATTCCGGAATCATTTCGTTCATTCCAAAACACCTATGTGGTTCCAATAATGGTATACTATCTTGGCTTCTCGTCGTGCTTGACATTTATCCAATGATTTTTTAGTAGAGTTTCTTTGATGTCCTTTGGCTCAATTCATAATAAGAACGTGAAATAAGCACAAAGAGCATTGATGCGAGAATAATTATATGCATAATCGTTTTAATTTCCAATAATTTGCTCACTTAGGTGATATCTTACATCCTTCCAACTCCTATAAGGTTCTTCATGCACTCTACTTGTTGGTAGCTCACGTGGTCCATGTTGACTTACTCCATATCTGAGTTGTCTTCTTTAATGGGTAGTTGTAAAGGAAGATTTTGATAGTTGTCTTGAGGATATATTTTATTTTCATACTTGTAAGTTTTCTAAAAGGTTACTTTGTCTCCTTCCTTCTTTATTAGTAAATAAAAGAATGATGAATTTCTGGTCATGATCCTTGAGCATCTGCTATCTATTATCCATCTTTTTTTATAGTTTTATGTTATTTCCCAGTATCCAAAGAAAATTAAGCTTTAGATACCCAACTTGTTTTGGTTCCATGTAGATTAATGGATGTTTCTACAATCCTAGTTGACATTTTCCAAGAAGGCTCAACAATTTCTTCATCTACGAGTTTTTTACAAGTTAAATATAGGAGTGGGTAGAATTTAGTATTATCTTATTATCATTGTTAACCATTAAGGATACTAGATTTTCCATATGTTCCTCGTCACTTTCTTCATCGTTAGAGTCGTAGTCGTCCATGTTGCATTTGTAGGTATTGCATGTTTGGGATTTTTGTTGAAATGATTTGGACAATAAGCCTAATAGGCCTTGATGTGCCCAATTTCTTGTAATGATAGAAAGTTGCTTATTACGATTTGAATTCTCCATTTCCTCCTTGATAAGTCATGCTCGAGCGTCCTCTTTTGGTGAATCTATTGTATTTTAATATCTTTTCATATCTTTAGCTAGCATGGCAATTCCTTTGTTGTAACTTGTTTTTTCATTCTCCATCCTTCATTAAAACTTTCCTCAATCTTCTCCCATTCTTCTCTGGCATAAAATGCTAGAGGTTTCTTTGCTTTTCTATCCACTTCATCTCAAAGTTTACCTTGATACAAAACAAGTTCTTTCATCATAAGATTACGAATGAGCTCATAAAATTTATGTTTCATAGATATTTTGACTTTTGAATGGTTGTAGATATTGCATAGTGTTCTTTTGGTAGTTGAAACAAGATCTTTTGGCATAGTACAGTGTTTTCATAGACTTGAGCGGGAGTCCTCAAATTATTGACGATGCTTGAAAACCGTTGGTGCATTTGAGTCAAGTTCTCTCCGAGCTCCATCTTGAATAGTTCATACTGAGTGACAATAAAGTATGATATTTGTTTCTTTGACATATCGAGTGATTTAATATGATAGCTCAAAGAGTCTCTAAATCTCATAAGAGGTTTCACACTCCCTTGAAAAACTATAAGTGTATGGGATCAAGCCACATATAAGCGTGTTGTGAGCTTTGATGTTTTTGGTTATCTTGGCTATGTCATCACTCATTAGCTCATTTTCAATTTTGATTGTCAATATATCTCTATCGCTATAAGGTATGTACGAAATGTTGATAGTGATTTAAAAAAGAGTGTAATCGAGTCCCTTGATATATATATCTATATACATTTATTCCAATATGCATAGTCCACCCTTACAAACGAAGGTGATCGAGTAGTATTAATACCCTCTGTTTTGTTAGCTTCCATATCATATTAACTCTAAATATGCTTAAGCACATCAAATATTAAAGCTAGGCTTTGATATCAATTGAAGCCCACGATATAGTCCTAGAAAGAGGTGAATATACTATAGACACACTAAAAACTAGCCAATAATAAATACTAAAACAAAAAAGACAATCTTTGTATGGGTTTTGATAAAGGACTACGGGGGTGTTTGTTTGCACTTAATGAGATCTTAATCTGGTTCATTAAGATACTGAATCAATAAGACCGTTTTAACCAATTCAGGTCTAAATGGCTCTTAACTGGTCTGTTTCATTAAGATTTCAGACCAATTCTAAATCATTTAGACAATGCCTCTTAACAGATTCAGTTGTCTATTCAGCATTCAGTACTTATCATTTAAAAAATAAACGACACCTACATCAAAAACTTTTCATGCAAAATAATAGTTTAAACTAAGCAATTCTAATGAAGCAATATATCAAACACAAATCATTCAAAAAAATAAAGAGTTAAGGGAAGAAGACAAATATGCGATTAGAGAGGTTCGGCTCCTATAAGCTTAGTCCAACACCTAAGGTATAGATACCCTTAAAATTTCAAGCTCCCCTAATAGAACTCCTTTGTCTATAAAGGTAAGAACACAAACCTTTACAACCCCTTCAATATATCCTTTCGAAGAAACATTTGTGCTACATTCAATAAAAGTAAACCAAGCAGACAATCTCCACTCAAGATCTATCTTTCTCTCTACCACTAGGAAAACCTATTTATTTTCTATAAACAAAAAAGCTACACACAACTAGGATTTGTAGATTAAAATCTAATCTACTTGATCCAAACTCATAATTGGTAGATGTCAAAGTGTTTGAGTTATAATAAGAAACCTGTAGATTATTACTATGAAGGTTGGTTGCTAGTAAACTCTCTCTGGATTTTCTCCTTGAAATGCTCCTTATAGTTTTCGACAAATGAAATTATGTCTTCACCACATTAAGGGTGTGAATGATAAGTAAAAGGTTTAAATCCCTCCCTAAACATGATAACGTAGTTCTAATTTACTTCGAGGGTACGCATGGGGAGACATGTATATTCTAAATGGGACTAGTCGGTGCACACAAGATGCCTGGATTACCCACGTTATAAAAAAGACAAATGAAAATTATAAGATTTAAAAGTTTCAATGATAAATGTCTTGTATTTATAGGATAAGGTGACTCAAAACTCTCTCTACTTGGTATTGGCTATGAATTGGATGTTGGATCTATGCTCACAAGGATAAATTAATCGGGTAAGTGTAATAATGGCTACAGCTGATGGACAACTATAAACATCTATATTTTTATCTTCGTATGAAACCATTTTGATACTTAGGAGGTGCAAGCTTAATATTCTGATTTCCCTTTCTTTATTATTCTTCATATGGCTTTATGCATTCTATCTTAATCTCAACTCAGAGATTCATCCTTATTCTCTTCTATTTTCCTCTTCAGTTTTCCTTCTTAGGTAGTCCACTATCTATAGCTTCATAGGCTTTCCATTCTTTTCTTCATTCTTCGTCTTCAGATAGCCTTCAAAGGCAGTCCGCTCTCAACAGTTTTGGAAGTCTATCCATGTTACTCTGATGGTAGTTGTGATAATCCCTTTTTTATTTTTCCTCCTTATACATCAGGCGATAAAAATACTCTTGGGCTAACATTTGGTGGTAAAGAAACAAGTCATGGGAGGATTTTCTTCATTATCAAGATTTAAGTAGGTTTCGAACAGTACTAAATCAATTCTGAATGCAAATTTAAGAGGATATTGAAATGGAATACTAGGACGATTAGGAGCACGATGATTAATTAAATAGGAAATTGAATATATTTATATCTATGATTTATTTTGATTACATAATTTTTTTAAACTCGGTTTTAATTCTTCATTGATTGGTGATTTTGAGGTTTATGGTGGTGATAATGGTGATGATGTTGGCTATGTGTGCTGTGAAGATGAGTTGGAACACTAATTTTAATAGGTGGAGAGGTGTGTGTAAAAAATGGAGTTATTTTAATTTTTAAAGTTTTTTAGATTAAAATAATGGTTTAAAAATTATTTGATAATAACTTAACGGGTATTTTGGACAAATTTCGCCCAAAAGGGATAAAGTGGCACGATTTTGCACTACAGGGGTAACTGATGTCTCCCTTTTTGGTCTAAATATAAGCCCTTAGGAGACATCATTTTAGGATGAAAATGGTCTTTTTATATTGACTTTAGTGCTTAAATGGCAATATTACACTTTCTCCCCATGGAATTAGACTATTTGCACTTATAGAGCTTTTGTGCGTTAATTTACTTATTTTTAGTGCAAAGTTAGTAGGTTTATAAATTTCATGAGAAACCAATCCAAGGAGGAGAAGTAAGAATTAAAGTCTTAGAATATTTCTAGTGTGCTTAGTCGAGTTTCTTGAATTTAAATTGCACTTTCTTATTTCTAGTCTTGATTTATTGATTTATTATTTTATAAAGCATATGCGGTTTAATTATTTATTTAATGTGAAGCTTTAGAGATAATATGGAAATAAATTAGATGCTAAATCAATGCTAAGGAGATAAGGAAAGAAGATCTTGAAGAAATCTGGAGATAGAAGGAAGTAGAGTTCAATTAGGAAAAGATAAAGCTGCCTTGTGAATCTGAAATTCCAGCCACGTTTTAAAGATAATTCCATAACTAAAGATTGGCATGGATTCTGGACGAATGGTCTGCACCAATGGAAAGCTCTTTCCGAGACAAGCAGTTTCATATATTGGAACTCCTCAAACGAATAAGTATTGAAAAAGATATGACCAAATCAATTCAGCTTACCTTTCCTAGATTTTAGGGTTACGAATTAAAGAGTCCTTGACTTGTCTTCCACTCCAAGTAATTCGACCTAGCACCTATAAATACCAGCTCTAAACCTTAGAAAATCATCCCTTGGCTGCATAAGCTTAATATACACACATAAATCATCATAGAAGCAATCAAGAGGATCTAGAGGAGGAAGAAGCAAGAGCTAGAGCTTAACTACATCAATTCAACACTTCTCCATCTCTATTCTTTGGGTAATTCTGTATTAGATCTATTTTGTCTATGAGGTATTTCTAAGCTATTTATTCAAGAAGTTTCTTTATGCATAATTTCTCTTTAGGATTGTAATTATATGAACCATTGAATATTGTTTTTCTGTTTTAATTTGAATCTGGGATTTTAGTATTTAATTGAATTGGTTCTTAATTTCCATTGACTATATTCTTGTGCTTATTCACTATCATTGAAGTCGCGAATCAAGGGTAGGTTTTAATAATTAGGCTATCCCATATAGTGGCGTATGGATCACCTTGACGGGGGGTTTAATTACAGAAATAGAATATAGACGCGTGGTATCCGTTATTTGACCCTGACGGGCTTGACTAACCATGTAGCCAATTGGGTAAAATAGTATTCATCTGAAAGTAGCTTATAATCGCCCTGACGGGGTTTGTAATACCGTAGGATAGCTTCTAGGTCCACCCTGACGGGGGCTAGGAGATAGTAGATTCCCGACTATTGTGAGATTTCCCATTCACCCTTATTCTTAGTAATCATAGATTCAATAGGATAGATTTATACTTGCATATCCTTATTTTTCTTGCATAATTATTAATTGTTTATTTTATTGTCTATTTTATTATTTAGTTAATTAGAAACAAACTCCTTTATAATTTATCTTTTTAAAGCAATCAAAACTACCTATTCTGATATTGAACGCAATTTAGAAGAACTTCTTAAATCCCTGTGGAGACGATAATCCGATTTTACTTATCTATTACTTGGTACGACCCGTACACTTGTGGTCTGTGGATCCTTTATTCCTTTGCTTTTATTTCTTTATTTTATAACACACAAGGACCCACCAAGTTTTTGGCGCCGCTGCCGGGGATTTATAGCGGTTATTTTATTTTGTGTTTAAGTTAGGTTGGTAGTTTTAGTTGTTTTCAGTTTTACGTTTGTTTTTGTTTTAGTCTCTTTTCAGGTTTTTCTTTAGGTATGGAGGTTTTCCCCTATCAAGAGCAAGTTCCAACACAAACCTGTTATATACCAGTACAACAATTCATGGATCTAACACGCGGAAGCTTGACGGATCATTATAATAGGCTCAGAAAGTTGGAGGACTCCCTCAATTGTTTCATGAAGGCCACAACGAATAATATACTAAAGAGTAATGCGAAAATCGATGCTATCATATCATTAGTGCAAGTCATGCAACAAAGCCATCAATTAATGGAGCAATGATTGACGCAACTCACAGAAACAATTGAGCAATTACAACAAGTACCGTCTATGCAAACTAGCCAAAGTACAAATTTTGATGATGAAGCCATTCAAAATTATAGCGATGTTTGGTTCGATGTAGCTACAGATTTTAGCCTTCAAGAAGAGAAGGAAGTGGAATCACCACAAGTTGCACCTAGTGAACTAGAGATTCCAACAATAGAAGAATCAACCACGCTAAGCATAGATGAGTCAATTGTTGGTAATGGAGTCGAAATTGAATTTACACCTTGTGAAGGGACGATTACATCCATGGAAAACCCAGCCAATGCGTGTTTAGAGGAAGTAAATATTGAGGTCTTGGTTAGAAAAGAGATAGAAGAAGAAGATACTAGGATGGATTCACCACCTAGTACTCCATTGATGTCACCTCCCAATCCAATAACGACGAATCATTCAAACGGTGACATTGATAAAGCATTTGTAGAGGTGTGTAAAGACAAATCCTACACCCAAATGCTTGAAAGTAATACAAAAGAACTCACACCGCAACAAGTATTCATAGAAGCTATTCCAGAAACAAATGAGAATGCGAGTGTAGAGATCGAGGTTGAAGACATGGCCCTCATAATAAAAGCAAGTTCTGAAACATCCCTTGTTTTAAACAAAATTCTAGAAGAGGAGCCACTTGAGTTCCCCATTGTTCCAAAAGTATCTAAAGAGGTTAAAGAGAAGGACCACCACCATGAACCTGTGAAGAAGAGAGCTAAAAATGAGTTTGGGGTCGGAACCATGGTTGCTTGGAAGGCCTCCAAACAAGAGAATAGGCCACGAGGTTTCAAAAATGAGTGGATGGGACCATTTTTTGTTACTCGAGTAGTAACACCAATATTAATAGAGATACAACCTCCAAGAGGTCAAAAGCTGTGAATTGTAGACATACATAACCTCACTCACTGCTGGGGAGGCTACATACTCAAGGGATAATGGAGGTAACCCGTCAAACTTTAAATGACGTTAAATAAAAGTGCTCTTGGGAGACACCCCAAACTTTGATTGCTTTCTTAGTTTAGTTTTTAGTGTATATTATTTAGTTTACGTATTTTTTTAGTTGATAGTGCATTATTGAGGAAGGTATTAGTGTTTTTGATGCTCAGGTATTGGAGAAATCGAGTTAAGGAAGCGAGCAAAATTTCTCGGAACGGAGAAACTTCGGCAAGTCATATCTTTGCGCTCGGATGTCGAAATCAGGTGATCTTTGAGCCTAAACTGCATAACTTTTCGAGATCTAGCTGTTGGGGAGGTTTTTGCCGAGTGCGGTACACCGGACCTCTGCCGCGGTGCACCGCAGAGGAGAAACGCGTGCCACGGGGTAGAGCCACGTGTTTTATCCAAAGACGAAAAAAATTGGAGCTGTTGGCTGCGGTACACCGGACCCTAGTCCGTGCCCTGCACCGCAAGCCAAAAACACGTGCCACGGGGTTGCTGCCATGGGTATTTTGACGAAGGATGCTACAGAGCCGCGGGGTACCCCTGCGGACTACCCCCTAGTCCGCACCATGGTCCGCACGAAGCCGCTGGAGAGAGAAAAAGTTGCGTTTTGAGCTTATAAAGGGAGGAAATTAGGTATTATTCCGAAATTACAAATCCTTAAGCCTCTTTTTCTTCTCCAAACCTCTCCCAACTCCATTAAAGCTCATTCAAACCTTCACCAACCATCAAAACACAACCAAATCACCATGAATTCAAATCTAAATCCTTCCCTACATCACTACAAAGAAATTTTAATCACCCAAATCATATCAAACACCTAGAACCCAAGAATCCTCTCTAAATTGTTATTGATTGGGATGGAGCACAAGAGGATGTAAGGGAAAGCGAAATTGGTGATACATGAAGTTTACATACAAGGAAATCACTGCACCCTATCTTGGGTATTAATCACGCGAGGCAATTGCCTCGAAGAGTATGTTTTCTTTCTTCCTTACCATTTCTCTATATGCACTATTTGCTATTTTTTTATTGAGTCTTTTCGAGTCGTGGGGACACGACTCATTTTTGAGTTGGGGGTGGGGATTCGTTGTCCCTCATCTCCATTTTTATGTGATTTACTGTTTTTTTTTTTAGAGAAATTTGAAAAAATTTGAAATTTTTAAGAGATGGATTAGATGTAGAATGTGTTTAATAGCTTGAAAGCATAAGCTTAATAAGTTGATGATAGAAAGTAGTATGTTTATGAGCTGCTTTATTTTGTATGCTTTGAGTATTTGCAGGAAAACATATTGATAGTAAAGAAAGGATTAGTTAGCAATGCGATAGAAAGTATGTTCGATCTCAGGGAGCCATGAGTGGTGTGTAGGCCGTGAGATCCAAGCCAGTTGACAAACCCATTTAATGAACGTGCTAAAGGTAAGAGAATGACGAAATTACATAGTTTAGAAAGTGATTAAGGCGGTTCTTTCATAAGCCCCTTGTTACCTTTTAGCCTGTTGTCCATTTTATTATTATATATCCTTCTCAGCCCCTTCTAGCCTGTCTAAAGCCTTTTTATTAGCCACATTATAAGCCATATTCCTTTAGATTATAGGACTTTTCCATATGACCCGCACTCGAATCGCGATGCATAGACAATTGTTTTGGAGCTTGAGTTTGGGGTGGTGGGTCCACCATTATGGGAAATATTATTGGGTTGGGATTTTTGAGCTTATTAAGTGTGCTCTGTTCTATATATTGATGATGATTCACAGGATTATATTGTAACCCTTTGTCGGGGTAATAGTGAATGAAAAAGAAGCTACGAGCTAATGTTATGAAAAGGCATAATTTATGAAAAATAGCGTGATATCTCAACATCAAAAAGAGAATCATAGCTATACAAAAGAAAAAAATTGAAATGAAAAGAAATATATTTGGACCGGCAAAGAGGAATTTTTATGTGAACATCTTATTGCTTTAATTGGGTTACTGGGGATGCTAATTTGTGCATCAAGGAATTCATTGGGTTGAGTGAGAACATATTACGAGAGTAACTCAAGCTCTAGGGCGATTCGTTGATGGCTAGTGAAGAGAGAGCCAAAAGCTCACTCTAAATTATCCAAATATACTTGTCATACCGTCCCTAAGCCAACATTACAACCCTAAAGACCTTTTGATTCTTTGCTATGTAATCTAGAAGTGATTGAGCCATTAGAGATTAGTTAAGCGGATCTTTGGATACTAGTAAAGTTCGATGAACAATCTATAGCCTCCTTGGTGAACTGAGTAAAGATCCTCTCCTTCTTACATTGCGAAACTAATCCAATCTTAAATTCAAGCAGTGTTGATTGTAGATATGACAAGTGTGCAGGTATGTAGTTTGTAAATATTATTGCATGAAATTTTCTAAGTAGTTGTTTTGAGTTTATTCTATATATTCTGCTATCTTCTTCTCCCCCGTGCTTCATTGATATAGCTGATATTTTCGAGACTTCCCTATGTTTTTATTTTTTATTGTATCGGGACGATACAAGTTTGAGTTGGGGGTCTTGATGTCTCCCTTTTTGGTCTAAATATAAGCCCTTAGGAGACATCATTTTAGGATGAAAATGGTCTTTTTATATTGACTTTAGTGCTTAAATGGCAATATTACACTTTCTCCCCTTGGAATTAGACTATTTGCACTTATAGAGCTTTTGTGCGTTAATTTACTTATTTTTAGTGCAAAGTTAGTAGGTTTATGAATTTCATGAGAAACCAATCCAAGGAGGAGAAGTAAGAATTAAAGTCTTAGAATATTTCTAGTGTGCTTAGTCGAGTTTCTTGAATTTAAATTGCACTTTCTTATTTCTAGTCTTGATTTATTGATTTATTATTTTATAAAGCATATGCGGTTTAATTATTTATTTAATGTGAAGCTTTAGAGATAATATGGAAATAAATTAGATGCTAAATCAATGCTAAGGAGATAAGGAAAGAAGATCTTGAAGAAATCTGGAGATAGAAGGAAGTAGAGTTCAATTAGGAAAAGATAAAGCTGCCTTGTGAATCTGAAATTCCAGCCACGTTTTAAAGATAATTCCATAACTAAAGATTGGCATGGATTCTGGACGAATGGTCTGCACCAATGGAAATCTCTTTCCGAGACAAGCAGTTTCATATATTGGAACTCCTCAAACGAATAAGTATTGAAAAAGATATGACCAAATCAATTCAGCTTACCTTTCCTAGATTTTAGGGTTACGAATTAAAGAGTCCTTGACTTGTCTTCCACTCCAAGTAATTCGACCTAGCACCTATAAATACCAGCTCTAAACCTTAGAAAATCATCCCTTGGCTGCATAAGCTTAATATACACACATAAATCATCATAGAAGCAATCAAGAGGATCTAGAGGAGGAAGAAGCAAGAGCTAGAGCTTAACTACATCAATTCAACACTTCTCCATCTCTATTCTTTGGGTAATTCTGTATTAGATCTATTTTGTCTATGAGGTATTTCTAAGCTATTTATTCAAGAAGTTTCTTTATGCATAATTTCTCTTTAGGATTGTAATTATATGAACCATTGAATATTGTTTTTCTGTTTTAATTTGAATCTGGGATTTTAGTATTTAATTGAATTGGTTCTTAATTTCCATTGACTATATTCTTGTGCTTATTCACTATCATTGAAGTCGCGAATCAAGGGTAGGTTTTAGTAATTAGGCTATTCCATATAGTGGTGTATGGATCACCTTGACGGGGGGTTTAATTACAGAAATAGAATATAGACGCGTGGTATCCGTTATTTGACCCTGACGGGCTTGACTAACCACGTAGCCAATTGGGTAAAATAGTATTCATCTGAAAGTAGCTTATAATCGCCCTAACGGGGTTTGTAATACCGTAGGATAGCTTCTAGGTCCACCCTGACGGGGGCTAGGAGATAGTAGATTCCCGACTATTGTGAGATTTCCCATTCACCCTTATTCTTAGTAATCATAGATTCAATAGGATAGATTCATACTTGCATATCCTTATTTTTCTTGCATAATTATTAATTGTTTATTTTATTGTCTATTTTATTATTTAGTTAATTAGAAACAAACTCCTTTATTATTTATCTTTTTAAAGCAATCAAAACTACCTATTCTGATATTGAACGCAATTTAGAAGAACTTCTTAAATCCCCGTGGAGACGATAATCCGATTTTACTTATCTATTACTTGGTACGACCCGTACACTTGTGGTCTGTGGATCCTTTATTCCTTTGCTTTTATTTCTTTATTTTATAACACACAAGGACCCACCAGTAACATTGATTTTACTTAGTGGGTAAGTTGTCAATCGATCATAAGTACATGGGGGAATGAGTCATTTACTCTAAATAAAACTAAATAAAAGATTGTAACAATCAAGAATTTAGTGTAACATAATTTTTTTCATTCATAATGATATCATTTGTAGTGTTCATTTTCTATTACCTTTTTTTCTTCTTTTATATATTTCCTATTTTGAAATCCAAAGCCTCGACTAGTCTTGACTGAAAAGCTGAAACCACAAGCCACCCCAACCTAATTCATGATGAGCAAAGGAATATCTTAAAACATGTAACCTTTTAGACTCTTTCTTTCGAGTGAGAGAGGTTCCCAAGAATCTCTCGAACGCGTTATTTATAATTAAAAACAATTCTTCCTTTAATCGCTGAAATAGTATGTGCTTTAATGGCCATTAATATTGTGTCTCCTCCACCCTATATAAACCAAGTAATACTTATATGAAAAAATACTACCATCTTTCGCTGAACACATTTCGACACACTCGATTCCCTTCGTCGTGAGTGCATACGATTTAGGGACGTAGTTGTTATAACAAGAGAGAGGACAGACAAGAAAACAAATTTAGCATCCTGAATGTGTTACAATTATTATTAATTTAATAGAACCTCCATGCCAATAAAACATATACTTTACCATCATTTTATTATGTTCTCATTTTACAATAATTATATTCTACAATTTGAAAACGTGTATATAAGTTGGTTGGTGCGATAAGTCATAAACAAACAAAAGAACACTAAATAAGAGAACACCTCTTACAACTGAGATCTTATTTAACCTTTTGATCGATATTATTGAGAACTTCTTTAATAGGATAACACTGATGGATACTATATTACTCACAATTAGATGATTATGACATAAATTATGCAACATGTTATGACCATTTTCTAGCAGTTTGATGTAATATCAAAACACATTTTCAACCAACTCATGTTATTGCAATCATATCCAAAACAACTTGTTATACCTCTGAATTTACTTATTTGATTCATATTCATCAATAAGACACTTTACATTTGTATGTGGGTGTTGTATGTCTTTCCGTAAACTTTGAACAATTTATATATCTGGAATATTTTGGACTTTTTTTCTTCATGAATACGCATAAAATGTCTCATCAAAGAATACCACAAGACTCAAATGATCAACGAATAAATGTCACATCTAACTTGTTCATGTCAAGAGTAACTTCATATATGACATGATTCTGTAAATTTTCACCACTATTTGAAATGCTTTTTACATTTTATGTAAGTGCATACACAATTGTTTCGATAAATATGATATTGGTACAATACATGAGGATCTTAATCTCAGCCTTAAACTTTTTAAATATTGAATTCGTATAAACTTCCCCTAACTAAATTTCAATAAGAAATAAAAAATTCATGGAGAAATAACATCTAGAATAAAAGTATGCATCTATGTTCTAGTGTATCTTGTCTTGCATCAGCAAGTCATATTGTTTTACAAAATGGTTTAGTACACTTGTATTTCGCACATAACCATAAAAAATCATGCATACTCTCTCTACATTGAGTAGTTGACATTCAGGCCCAAAAAATATCATTTACACATATAGGAACCCAACGATATCGACATGATACAAACTATTAAGCTAGTTATTATCCCCAACTCATATTTCTTCACCATGTCTATCCATCTTATTTTAAAATAAATAATTATAAAAAAGTTATGCACAAGCTCACGTAAATTTCTACTAATATTATATTATTTCTCATATCTTCCAAATTCTTTAGAATTTTTCTTCATTATATGCCACAAACACAATTGATAATGAGACCCTGGAAATATGAAACAAATTGCATTCTGAATTGCTTTACACTGAACTATAATGATTATTTTTTATTCAGTTCTTGATAAACATTCTAACCATACATTAAATATCCAAGCATAATTTTTAGAAGACTCATTCGCAAGAAATATGCAACCCAACAATATTGACTGAATGTTTATTTGGATGATTAATCGTACTTTATTTGACAAAAGAATAGTTGGACTGTGATAATTTATCACAGTAATAGGCACAAATTGCATATCATATTTGTTGGTCAACTAAGTTGTATCAAAAGTAACAACATCATACAATGATTCATATGATACTCTCATGGACAGATCCAGAACATAAAACGAGGGGGGCTTGGTATATATTGGGGTTCGGAGGCTATTGCTCCCAAAAAAATTAAGGTAAATATAAGTAACAAATATTTAAATTATCAGTGTCAAATTGCAGACATGAACATTCAACATTATTGTGTTTCTCGTACTTTCAATAAACTAAACTTATAAGCTAGCATTTACCTAAAAATGTAACAAATTAACACCACTAAAACTACATTTTGGAAAGAAAAAAATCACCATCACACCTATTTTACATAGTAATAATAAAATTATATTAATATCTTATAATGTTATATTTATATTCTAATATATAAGTATTAGTAACAGAGAAATGACTCACATAAACGAATGCCAAAAAATATCATATGCATAGATTATGCATTAAATTTACACATAAAATATTTCTAACTCACGATAATATTTTATTCAAGAATGAAATCATTGATTACATATTTATTTACTATCTATGGAAAAATTAGCTGACAAGATATATAGTTCATATCATTTAGTCATACTATAATCTTTGCCTATGACAATGAAGTTGTTTGATTTTTCTTTCTTCTAATAATTTTTTGCTAGTTGTGGTTGCCCTTATAAGATGGTAGATTTCACCGTGTAATGCATAAAAATAAAGAAAAAAAGAGAATACATAATTTCACATTCACAGAGGAAAAATATAAAATGAGTCCACACCATCTGATACCTATAGAAATAGAACTCGTGATATCACAAATAAGTTCTCTTCGGGTTCAGATTTATATTTCATAATAACAAAATATAAAGAGGATTGCAAAAAGAATTTAATATGCACAACTAAATACTCACACGATCACCAAAAGACAAACTTTAATAGAGATAAGGACTATCGATATATGTTATATAATAATAGATTCACTAATTATAAATTCCATAACTAAATGAGTATATAACCCACTGAAATGTCATTCATCAGATTTTCCAATTTTTACATAAGCATATGATGTCTCCTTCTGTGTGATAGATTAATCTAGTCACAAGATATTTTTTTAGGGGTTATGTTTACTTATTTGAGAGATTATTCCCTAATATTTGGATAATTTCTCATTTCTTGTCTTGTTTTGGATAATTGTTAATTTTGGAACTATTGTGTGTTAAAAATGCAGTTTTTAGATACTTGGATGATATTATATCTCAATACAAGGATAAGAATTTATGAAAGGAAGTTCAAACCCATGTCAATGCGTTAAAGGACCAAAAACCCACTTTTGGAAAATGAGAGCATTTACTTACTAACTTTGTACATCATCAAGATGAAGTCACCACATGCAATTGATGAAGATTCTGGAGGTAGGCAAGCAACCGTAATAAAATAGGGCTTCTAAGTACGTACTCTGTTTCCAAGCTCCCCTTTGGGTTCTGGATATTACTTGGAGTCAGGTTCGCGTGAGAGTTGATTGTTTGTGATTTAGAGTAAAAAAGGAAAGTTATTAAAGTTGCAGTTGTCGTGACCCGAACCACCAGCCCACTTCTTTAGTAAAACGTGGATATTTAAAGGGGGCCTACAACACTTAAAACATTATTGTACCTTTATAGATCAATTTTTTAAAAAGAGTCCAAGTTCAAAATTATATCACTAGAAGAGCCAGAGAAGAGAAAATTGCTTGGGGGAGGAAAAAATAGAAGCTGGAGCTCTCTGGCACCACTTTTACACCACCCCGCCTTCAGTATTAGGTTAAATTGTATTAGTTTCTTGTCTTAAACACAATTCTTGTACTTTTACCATCTAGTTTTATTGCTTTCATTATGAACTAAATCCATTTACTTTAAGTTACTTTTATGTATGAACCTTGATATGAAGATTGATTATCTTTAGTGTTATTTGGGATATTTATATTTAATTGAATTGGATATTTACATTATGTTTCACATAAATTGAGTTTATTAGTTATTTATAACATGATTAATTATAGGCATTTATTAGTGTCCTAGACTGTCACCCTGGTGGGGGGTTAGAGACCTAAAAGAATTCATATTCGTCTGATATGCGCTAGTGATCCTGACGGGCTTGACTAGTCGGATAATCACATAGGTTAATTCTTAGTTGCGGTGAGCTTTCGCGTAAAACCGCCTCACTCGAGTTCTCTAGTAAGAATTAGGTATCCTTCTGAGCTACCATGGGGGGGGGGGGGCTAGAAGGAAGTTAGAACTTGAGCTATATTTCTCATCTCCTACTCTCGTAGTTATTTTCTTTAGTAGTTTAATTAATTAGTTTAGTACTTGTAGAAAGTTTTAATTAGAAAACCAAAAAAATATTTATTATTTACTTTCAGTCTTTTTAGTAGTAAGCAACTAAATCCATCTACGCTTTTTAAAAACACGTGTTTAAAGTTAACCTCTTAGTGCTTGTAGAGAATGATACTATAAATTACTTATTACTTGCAAATGATACGTGCACTTGTGTGGAGTGATCTCTCAAGGTGTTCATTTGTTTGGTTATTTTATCACACCTTAGGAGATGACAACATTTTCCGTCCCCCAAGGTATGATAAATAAATCCACACTCGAGGGAACACTCCCCGCAAGTGTACAGATTGCTTGCAATTAATAAATAAGTATTTTTTATATCGTTCTTCGTAGTGATTGTGAGGTTAATTATGACCGTATTTTATAAAGTGAGAGGAGTTTAGAATAACATAAAGTAAAAGATATATTTGTTTTGTTTTGAAGATTAAGGAATAGAGTGTAATAAACTAAAGTACTAATTATAATTAATCTAAAGGATTACACTGAAATTAAATGAAGATGATATGAGACGAGAAGCTAGCTTGATCCTTGCTAGTAATCCCCTATAGTGACAATCTGATGATTCTAGTTATAAGGGCAAGTTGGTCTTTCCTCGTTAGTCAGAATTCAACACTCTTCCTAACTCTCTTCAGGGTAGCTTAAGAAACTACCTAACACCACTAGAGACCTCTTTCGAGTGACCCTAAAACACATTCAAACACAATACACCAAGCCCAATAGACTGTCTAGTTAGTAAAGACCTTCCGGTACTAACAAACATCGAACGTATATGAACTATTTATATATCCAGACCCCCCTTCCAGATATAATCGATGACACTTACACAACCTAATATTTGATCAGGATATAGGTAGATGAAATAAACACAAGTTCATGAACAACAGAAAGAAACCCAATTCAATTAAACATAAATAACCTCAAATAACATGAATTCAACCAATTATCCACTACGTTTCATACATTTATGCAATCCTCAAGTTATGAGGGTTTTACTTCATAATTAAAAGTTGAAATAAAAAGTATAAAAGTATAAGAATCTTGTTTAGGACAAGAAACTAATATAAATTATCCTAAGAATGGTGAAGATCCAGTGAAAGATTTGCGTGGAATGGTGTAGAAATGGTGGAACCCTCTTCTGTTCTTTTCCACAGGCGTGTCTGACTCTTCTGAAAGCATTAATTAGATATAAAAGCAAGAGGATTCATAAGCGTTTACCTCTTGAAGAGCAGCGGAAATTAAAACACAGATTCTTTTGCTTGGATCACAGATCTTCTTACAAGGGAAGAAGAACTTTTGTTCACAACCTAAGAGCCCTCAGATTCTTTTGATTTTTTGTGTGTGAATATTTTGCAGACAAAAAGAGAGAGAAGTTTTATGCGTAGAATTATAGAATAGAAGTTTTCAGACTTGAAACTCCTATATGAGGATATATATAACTTATTAAATGTATTTTGAATTTTAAATTCAAACAAATAATAGTAACTGAATTCTGGCGGACAAAGAAAATCAAATTAAATAAATATAATAAATATTTATTTTATTTATTTCTTTCATTCTCCCACTCGCCATAATGAAGTTATATCTTATCCATAGCATCCACATCTCATTACATCATATCTTCCCATATACACACCTGAATCAAAATATCATCATACTTGGCAAATAAGTCGTGCGACCGGCAAGCATACGAGCATACGTTACTAATAACCTGTTAGGGTACATAGTTGCTCAAAATAGTTTCATCTGTTACGTATCCTGCAGTACCCCAGACTAACAATATGTTGTATCATATTACAGTAACTCTGACCCCTTTTATATCACAACTTCTATGTGAAAAAGAGCTCACTGTCATTTCGTTTATGTGTCTCACTATCATGTTATAGTCCCTATTGACTTACATGATCGGTTAACCTGCAAGCACACATTTGATACACAATTCTAGTCTTCCCTTTACACTTATATCCTTCTATATTGATTAGGTTGCTTTCCCAAACATACCCCATTAGACCGAATCACTCATGATCATTGGTAATGTGTTCAAAGTAGCATACACCTAATCAAAATATCAAGATATAGTCAAAAGTAATAAGGGCACAAATCAAAGGTATCACACAGTGAAGAAACAGGGATCAATTCTTCACTTCCTTTTGGTCGAAAGCACACGTGGTATGACACACGTGTTATGGTATTATTTATATATCTCAAATTTGTATGTCACAATTTTAGAAATACCATACAGATATATAATTAGACAAGCCTCGTTTGCCTAAGATGAATTCTTCGATCGATCAACCCTTCTATGAAATCAATCAAGCAATTCATATCTGGCTATTATAGACTAAGTAGATAGTGGGATTCTACTTCGATCATAATATAAGTTTAACAAGGTTTATCCATATTTATGATCTCATCTTAACACTTAGTTAAGGCGACTATCTTAACTCAATTTACCTTAAGGGTTCTTCACTGCTATGAGTTAGTCTCATCTTTGCGCACTTCTTATGCCAAAGGCGATTGCCCGTGTGACAGGGCCAATCTCAGTCTATAGGACATACATACTTATAAAATCACACGCAATATATATAATACATATCAAACATGATATTATTAAAATAAACAGTTAAATAAACATACTAATGGAAATATATACATAAATGCACATAAACTAGCAATAATTCATACATTATATCTTGCTTAATCCTATAGATCTAACATGATCCATGAATACATCCCTTGGGATAGCTTTTGTGAATGGATCGGCAAGCATATTGCGTGTGGGTATATATTGCAAAGTAACATCCTTTTGTGCAATTATATCTCTAACGAAGTTATACTTTATATCAATGTGTTTGGTCTTGCTGTGATATTTTGGATCTTTCACATAAGCCATTGCAACTTGACTATCACAGTATATTGTTATTGGACTCCCACTATCACTAGAGAATCCTAAATGTTCAAAGAACCTTTTTAACCAAACAGCCTCCTGAACCGCAGCTGAGCATGCTACAAATTCAGCTTCCATCGTTGACAAAGCTACACAGGTTTGTTTCTTGCTACTCCACGAGATTGCGCAATTATTTAGCAAGAAAACATAACCTGAAGTGGATTTACGCCCATCTATATCACCAGCCCAATCGGCATCTGTATATCCTTCTAGGCGTAATTTATCTCCTCGAAAGCATAAGGCATGATCTTTAGTGCCTTTTAGATATCTCAATATCCTTTTCACAGCTTTCCAATGCTCTTGTCCAGGGTTCGATTGAAAACGACTAACTAAACCTACTGCATAACATATATCTGGTCTCGTACACATCATAACATACATAAGACTACCAATGGCACTAGAATATGGTACTGTTGACATTTTCTGTTTTTCTTCTGTAGTACTAGGACACATGTCGAGAGTTAAGTTTATTCCCTTTGCTACAGGAGTGTCAATGGCATTGCACGTAGTCATACCAAAGCGCTCAAGTACATTCATGATGTAAGGTTCTTGAGATAGAGATAATAGTCTTCTAGACCTATCTCTATGAATCTTAACACCAAGAATATAATTTGCTTCTCCCATATCTTTCATATCGAATTGAGAAGCTAGCCACTCCTTGTTAGCTTGAATAAACTCTTTATCATTCCCAGCTAATAGGATGTCATCCACATATAGAGATAAAATTAAATAATTTTTCTTGAAACGTTTAATATAAACACAGTGGTCTTCACTTATCATCTCAAATCCATTTGACGAGATGACCTCATGAAATCTCAAATTCCACTGTCTCGAGGCTTGCTTAAGACCATAGATTGATTTCAACAATCTACATACTTTATTCTCTTGATCTTTTGCAACAAAACCCGAGGGTTGTTCCATGAAAATTACCTCTTCTAAATCTCCATTTAGAAATGCAGTTTTAACATCCATTTGGTGCAACTCCAGATCGAGATGCGCCACAATAGCTAAAATAAGACGTATTGAGGTAAATCTAACAACAGGAGAGAAAGTTTCCTCAAAATCTATTCCTTCCCGTTGAGTATAGCCTTTCGCTACCAAGCGAGCTTTATACCTGTCAATGGAATTGTCAGGTTTCCTCTTTATTTTGAGAACCCATTTGTTCCCAATCGCTTTACGTCCTTTTGGGAGATCAACTAGTTCCCATACCTGGTTTTTCTTCATCGACTCCATTTCTTCTTCCATTGCTTTCCTCCATTCATTCTTAGCGGGACATGAGAGTGCTTCATTAACTGTTCGAGGTTCTTCTTCGTCTTGTGGAGTTATCATAAAGACTTCTCCTTCGATTTCAAATCGGCGACGAGGAACTAAACCTCTAGCACTTCTCTTAAGTTGAGAATCTTGAGAAATAGGATTACTAGATGATGCAATGGTTTCTTCCGTCTCAAGATTTAGAGGAGTGTCCGTCTCTATTTCTTGAGTATGTGTTACCTCATCAGGTGTCACATTTGTTTGCATATCATCTTCCTGAATCTCATTTAATTCACATAAAATGGAATTTCTGTCAACCTCACCTCTGCTAGGAAAATCATTCTCTAAGAATGTAACATCTCGTGACTCAATTTCTGTAAGACCCCCATCATTATGTTCACCAATAAACACATATCCTTTAGAGTGATCTGGGTATCTAATGAAGATACACTTCTTACCTCTTGGACCTAACTTCCCATACTTATGAGATAGGTCATGAACATAGCCTGCCGACCCCCAAGGTCGCAAGTATGACAGATTAGGTTTCCTACCTGTCCATAGTTCATAAGGAGTTGATGGAATAGTCTTTGTGGGTACTCGGTTAAGTATATAACAGGCGGTAAGCAATGCATCTCCCCAATAAGATATTGGAAGATTTGCTTGTGCCATCATAGACCTAACCATTTCTAGGAGTGTTCTATTCCTCCTTTCAGCCACACCATTCTGTTGTGGTGTTCTAGGAATTGTAAGTTGCCTTACTATCCCTTTTTCATCACACAGTTCTTTAAACTGATCAGATAGATATTCACGTCCTCGATCGGTTCTTAGGGTTTTCACCTTCCTCTCTAACTGATTTTCCACTTCATTGATAAATGTCATAAAACATTTCAATGCTTCAGATTTGTGAGAAATCAGGTAGACATAACCAAAGCTAGTGAAATCATCTATAAAGGTGATGAAATAACGTTCCCCATGTCTAGTTTGAACACTCATTGGGCCACAGATGTCTGAATGAATTACTTGTAATGGGTACTCGACTCGTTTAGCCTTTCCAAATGGATTTCGTTTTGCTTTACCTGCTAGACAATTTTCACAAGTTGGCAAGTTTACTTTAGTCAACGAACCCAAAAGGTTCGCCTTAGCCAACATATTCATACGGTCTTGTCCAATATGACCTAATCTAGCATGCCATACATTTTCTTCTACATTAGAATTACTAGAAGAAGAAGTATTAGTAGAAAAGCAACTACTTACATAATAACTATTAAACGAGTTATCATCATCTAGTACAATTAAACCATGCGAAATAAAACCAGAACCATAATACTTAGCGTCATAATAGATATCTACTTGTTTGTTATGAAAATGCAAATTAAAACCTAATCCTAGAAGAACAGTGACCGAGACTAAGTTCCGTCGAATGTCAGGTGCGTAAAGTACATCATGCAGGTACAAGGTTTGACCACCTCGCAAGTTCAACTTGCAAGTGCCAACTCCTTTGACTTCAACCTTATTGTTGTCTCCTACATATATCCACCTTGATCCCTCTGGAATCCGACGGTACTCTACATATGCCTCTCGGTCTTTGGCTACATGGTCTGTCGCTCCTGAGTCCACAGTCCACAAAGGATTAGAATCAGCAAGCAATACAGTACTGGTAACATAAGTAAAATTACAAGAAGTAAATGACATTGCTACCTTTCTGGGCTCGCTGCACTCGCGAGCGAAGTGACCCAGTTTGTCACAGTTAAAGCATTTCATCTTACTCTTGTCTTTCTTCTTACGGAAACGTTTTCCCTTATTGTTACCACCTTTCTTGTTCTTCTTGGAAACATGCTCATTTCCGTTCTTCTTCCCATTGTTCTTGCGCTTATTGCCAGAAACTTTGTGGGAACTTGACTCAGCAACATAAGCCTGACCCTGAGGCTTAATTGCATCTAGACGTTCATCTTCCAATGTCACATGACGAGCAGCATCATCAAAGGTTTTGATGTTGTCATTGTGAGTCAAGTTTATCTTCAAATGCTCCCAGTTATTTGGAAGAGATCGGATCACAGCTTGAACTTGTTGTTCATCAGTAAGGTTATGACCTGCATTCTTAAGTTCCCTAATCATGTTAGACATCTCTCGGAGATGTTGTTGCATGGTTTGATTAGGCTTCTTCTTGCAAGTGTCAAACTTAATGGTCAATTGACGCAACTTTGTCACAGTCGTACCCCCATACTTCTCATTAAGAGCATTCCACATCTCGTGAGCAGTGAGGTATCGTTGACATTCATAGACAAGATCGTCATTCATGGAGCCTATCAAGATGCCTCTTGCAGTGGAATCTTTCTTTTTCCACTTCTCATAAGCCTCCATGTCCCTTCTTTTTGAGCTGTGTTGCCTTCCTCAGGCTGAGCCATGATGTTATTAACAGCCTCAAGAACATCTTGCTCTTCTAGAACATAATGTATCTTGAGCTTCCAAAGGTTATAGTTCTCACCATTCATCTTTTCTCCTTTGTTGAGATCAGCAATGATGGTTTTTGATGCCATTTTCTCTATAAAGTAAGAGATTTCCATTAATAACATACATTTATTTAACAACTCTAAGCTATTAATGCAAATGGAATGAATAACAAAGATAACAAAATAAGTGATAAAGAAAGTTCACTATGTTCCCAATCATGAATCACTATATTTTGTTTGTCTTAATCATTCAATCAAAATCATTAACCGCAAAATAAGTTCTTCAAGAACTCCCACTTACTCTAACATAAATAGAGCGATATTGTATGAAAATAAACAACTAAAGCATAAAAGCAAAGAAAAATAGTTGAATTCATACATAACTAGAAAAAAAAATGTCCAATACAGAAAATACTGAATCAAATGGATAAAAGCAACTAATGTAATTTCTAACATACATGGAATGAAAAAACATTGAAGAAAACAACCTACTTAAGCAAACTACCTACTGCAAGTTCAACTAACAAACACCTTTCATATCCAATATCTTAACTTAGGGATTGACTCCTCAAATCTCACTTCCTCATATTTTCCAATCGGAAAATATCTATCAAGATTAGTGGTTGGATAATGCATACCACAACTGCATTGTTCCGACCTTATGGAACTATTGAAGTGCTTCCATAAGTGAGATTCAGTCAACGCATACACAAGCCACTTATATGTATCACCTCTTCCATGAACATGGTTAGCTGGAAACTTATCCTCCCATAGGATATCTAAATCCCTACGCAACTCTCTCGGCAATGTTTTACGAAAGACTACCACCATGCAATCATCACAACATAGGCCATCCTCACCCCAATCTATGACATTCTGAATCAACCTATTGACAATTGCCACGTGTTGAATTAGAGTGTGGTGAGGTTTCTTCCTATAATGGAGAGCTTGGATACTGTTCCTCAAAGTTTGTTTTTGTTCTGGTGTCCTTGCTCGACGTGGTGTATGAACCCTTAGTGGTCCATTTGGATTTCTTACGTTCCTATGAAGAATTCGGTAATCTCTTAATAGGCGGAGCCTTGATGCCCTTGATCCCCTGGATCGTGTTACCATCATTTTCTACATATAGAAAAATAAGAACGATAAAAATTACACCAAATTCGATTAGGAAACAAAAAAAAACAATACAACATGTTTCCAGGAACTCTGTTCATTAATAATAAGTTAAGGCAGTGAAATTGGTAAGGCTACATGTCATTGGAAAAATTCCCAAATCCCAAATCAGGTCCGAAAAAGAATTCCAGAAAACAAAAAATATGGCCTAACAAACCCAAAATAAAAACTTAATGGGCTATGTAATTATGGGCTACTAAAACATGTCATGCTGTATGCTTTCGGCAAAGTAAATCAAGCAGCAAAAAGATGATGGGCTATCCATCAAAAAATGTCAAGTGATGAAAAAAATATAGACTACGTCACTAGTCTCTCTCTCTCTCTTATTCAAGTGACAAAAAGATTGTTAAAAAAATTTAACAAATAAATCATCAATATATCATGCGTAAAATATAATACAGAAGACAAAAACTTGATGCGCATGAAAGAACAGAATCCCTTTTTTTTTCGATAAAAAAAAATTGCTATTTTTTTTTTTAAATTAATAACATTAATTAATTCATCTAATTAATTTATTCTTGCTCTGATACCATTGAAAGCATTAATTAGATATAAAAGCAAGAGGATTCATAAGCGTTTACCTCTTGAAGAGCAGCGGAAATTAAAACACAGATTCTTTTGCTTGGATCACAGATCTTCTTACAAGGGAAGAAGAACTTTTGTTCACAACCTAAGAGCCCTCAGATTCTTTTGATTTTTGTGTGTGAATATTTTGCAGACAAAAAGAGAGAGAAGTTTTATGCGTAGAATTATAGAATAGAAGTTTTCAGACTTGAAACTCCTATATGAGGATATATATAACTTATTAAATGTATTTTGAATTTTAAATTCAAACAAATAATAGTAACTGAATTCTGGCGGACAAAGAAAATCAAATTAAATAAATATAATAAATATTTATTTTATTTATTTCTTTCATCTTCCATATTGGCTAACTCGTTTTTTGATTCTCAATTAGCTGATATAATAAATTCAATCCCTTTTTTATAGTTGTTGGTCCCATTTAAATGACCTAAGTCAACCAAAAAATGTTTCTAGGAAATACAGATTGGTTCAAACCGTGGTGGAAGCAATATCATTAACTTTGTCATCTTAACTTCAAATTTTAAATTGTCACCTTTAACGCGCTCTTGACTTCAAAACTATGATGACATCCAAGGATTTGCTCAGAATCCAAGTCGAATGCGCGTGGTGACTCTTTTAAGTTGGTTTCAAAGTTTTGGCCGTACACGTTCGCAATCTTTTAAATTGGATTTTGATCATTTTAAGCCATGAATTGGGGTTAGCCTTGACTTCTTAGCATCATCTTGGAATATTGTATCATTCATATATCTAATTTTTTTATTTTTAACACAATTAATGCACAAAACCTTTAAATATCATTATTTATTAGTAAAAAATATATGGATAAGTTTGGAGCAATTTCTGACCACTTTTATACCTTCATTTTCTTTTTCTATTTTACCATACATTCAGGCAATAAGAATTTGAATAACTAAGCAAAACAAAAAAGTGTCACTATCTTATACTAGTTTACTTAACCTTATCGTGAAATTTATATAGAATCATTCTGAATTGGAGAAATTAATGCGAACTACAAGGGGACTAAGCATTTATGTACAAGCACTTAATGAGTATATAACTACTTTATACCATTTCTCCAAATGTTGATCCACTTGCCTAATGATAAAGAGTAATTTATGTACAACCTCTACCTTTTTTTACTACTCATAATTATAAAGAGTAATTTATGTAATAATGTTGTAAAGTGATGACAAAATTTATATATGAAGTTTGGAGTTTAAATTCACCGAAAGTAACTTAAAGAATAAATAACGGGGTAATATAAAAGAGAGAGGGTCCGTGGTTTATACGAAGAAAGAAAGACAAGATGAAAGAAAGGACATAATAGAAACGTAATGCAAGACGCCAAAACACAGTTGGATACACTGCATGTTTCACATGAAAGGCTGCTCTTGGTTGATGAAAATGACAGAGAATTAAAGAGTCTCCTTAATTATATAGCAGTTAGTACTGACTACTCTACTGAAAGAAGTCATCTTCTAGCTATATGAAAACAGCTATTTGAAAACATTGCTTCTACACATTCTTTACCATTTCTAGAGTGGGGCTCTCTTCTCTGTACTGCTATTCCAAAAGCTGTTTATTTCATTTATTAGGTGGTTATAGGAAGTAAATAGGGTGGGTTATCCAGGTATCAGAGGAGAGTTAAATATATAACGTGCACATACACACCACATACAAACAACAATAAGATCTTTTCTGTTCTACACAAGATATATAAAACATGGATTATCATAATTATAATCATGGTGGTAGAGAAGAATGTAGCAGCAGTGAATCTGGGTGGACTATGTATATCGGTTCTTCTTCCGATCGTGAGTATAGTTATATCGAGAATGAGCATGATTATGAAATCAATAACAAGACTAGAGGTGTTAAAGTTCATCATGAAAACACTGAAAATAATGAAAGCGATGATTCTATGATCTCTGATGCATCTTCTGGGCCGAGTCATCATCTAGGATTCGTTGATACAAAGCAGAAAACAAGCAAAAAGTGCACAGGGAAGAGACAAGTTCAGAAAAAACCAAGTAAAGGAGGTAAAGAAGAGCTAGGAACCAAGGTAATAAATAGCAATAATAGTCGAGCCAAGTTTAGGAAAAATAAGTAGTTAGCTTATAATTAAGGTCACAATATTGTGATTGTTTTCACAAATATTATCCGAGTTAATCGTCCGTTTTTCATTGTCTGTCGAGAGCTCGGTAATCATATGCTAGTTAAGCATCTTTCTTGCAATCTGTATTTTCTTGCAATAGATGTGAAAAAGCTCAAGCATGTATAAATATTTACTTAATTTCTGTGTGGTTCTTGATCGAACTTGTCTATAAAATGCAATTTATGTACTTGTTTGTTATGCTCTAAGCTGTTATATGATCTTAAGACCTCACTTGTATTAAAAATTATTATTATTAAGTTCTATTAAAGTGTTTATGTAATTTTTAGATTACATATGAATTAAGAAATTTAGGTGCATAATAATGTTCAAAATTTGAACATTCAAAAAGGCTAGGCTAATGTGATGGTAAAAAACTTATTGTAACTTGTACTTACAAGGATTTTACGCAGACTCGTTTAAGAGTATGCCATTAAATATTACAACAAAAAGGAAAAGATTTTGCTGGAAAATATTGAGATAGTGACATATTGGATTTACCCCTTTCATTTATTTGTTTTGCCCTTGGCGGGATAAAAGACACGGTTTACACTTTACATTTATTTAGTGAAAAATACCAAAAAGAGAAAATCTCAATTACTTTAGTTCTTCATATAATCCATTTTCTACATACAATCATGACATATGTTATCGAAAATGATAAAATAAGTTTAGAAAATAAAATGGTGTGAGCTATGATACACGAAGAAAATTAGATTGAAAAATATTTCAAGTCTGGTGCATCAAATTTTGAATCTCCGAGAAAAAAATACCACATACTAGTACTATAAGGTCCTTATACTATGCAAAAATTACAATATGGGTCCCTATATTATGCACAGATTGCACTATAGCCTTGTTATTAATTTTTCTTCTTCCTTCATAAATTGATTAGTCTATAAGTCCCCATATTATACAAAATAGCTTATACAATATAATATACAATGCAATAACCAGAGATGAATATAGTGTGTGTCCCCTATAACTTATTATGATACATGATTCACGAACAATATGTAATGTGATAAGTAATGGAAAAAACAGCGCAATTGATAAACTAAAAGATCGGGTAGACAAAAAATATTCTTAGAAATGATTTATAAGTTCGCAATTTCTATAGCATAAAAATAGAAACTTACAAGAATTCGAATTAAACGTTACAACAATAACAAGTATTTAAGCTTTAGATATTATCAAGGATCAATGTGTATAAACTCGAAATAAATCAATTCTTTGATTGTTTAGCAACCTTAAACCACTTAGTATGAAACCATCCAGGTACATCAACCCTCTCATAAGTATGAGTGCCAAAATAATCCCTTCGCGAATGTGGGGTCCAAAAGAAGATTTTGCAAGCTCCGGATTTTTATTTCCTATCATATGCTTGTTTAATCCGATCCAAATAGGAAAAAGTGGGGTCCACAAGTGGTTCTGTTATAAACAGAAATAGGGAGAATTCTTTCTCTGCAATGTTTATGGCCAGATTTTGGCCCATTATAACAAGCCCATTAGACCAATTCTTCATCTGAGTAGCCCATATTTTTTTCCTATGTAAAGTAACAATGATATTGATTAATCTTATATACATCAAATATAAGACCAAGACCAAGAACACTAAATATAGTTGAACTAATCTACATCGACATAAAGAGCAACAAAAATTTACCAAACTAATAACTACCTAATTGTTCAGACATACACACTTTAAAATACATCCTTTATTTTAATTGGCTCGAAAATAATTAGAGATCTCATCCACGAAGCGACCACTTTCAAAAGAACAAGATTTAGGTAGAGCTTAGACTGAATTTTGTCAACAAAATAAAAATCATATATAACTTATGACTAATCTAACACTAACACAACAAATCTTGTCAGTAAACAGATGTACAGAATGTCAATTTATTCATAAGAATGCTTAGTTACGTAAAAGCAAACCTTTTTAGCTTTATTACTTTAAGCAATGATCCTTCTCGTTTGATCGTTATTTAAGCAACGATCCAATGTTGAAGATTTCAATGAAGCCTAGTCCTTAAATAGATAAGCTTCTAATTGACAAAAACAGAACAAACAGGTGTACTAATGAAATCTCAAGAGATTCTACCTTAAACTTTATGATCCAAAAATGAAGATTCGGATTTTTAGATAGAAAGGACCTAACGATCAAGACCATTTTTGAAATCTACTGACCATAATCACAAATCTCCCGAAACTTCATAAACAGGATGATAAATTATAGCTATGAAATTAAATGAAAGTAAATTAATTGTCTTTAAGATGCTTGAAAAATATAAAATTAAAACGTGTGAATAATTCAGACCCAGAAAATATTAAGATGTTTATATTGAAGATCTCACAAGTAATGAAGTTGATTAGAGAGAAAAAAAATTATATATAGATTGATCGAAGTGGAAGTAGTAACAAACCTATGGAGAGATGGAAAATTGACTGCTGAAATGAAAATCTCTCGTGCGATTAGTTTTTCCACTACAACTCACTTTTTTGAAACGTACTTAAATTTGGAGGAGAATACAATCCAAAGGCCCAAAAATCCTTAACTTTCTCTTTTAAATCTTAGGAAAAATTCTTTTTAAAGTTCCAATTTTAACTTCCTGGTTTGATTTTTTACTCTTTTACCCTCTTTCATACTGGGTACGAGATCCATACTCGTTTTTGGTTTTCAATTCCCTGATTCAAGTTGGTTTGGAGGTTGTGATTTTTTCTTTTTTGTCCATGTGGATACGGACTCATATCGACTATTAGCTACATTAGTCTGTACCCAAGTCAAGTTTAATACTTATACGGGCTGGCCCCATCAAGAACAAAAATCAAATGGGTCTGTACCCATACATAACAAAACTGGGTTTTGAACACAAAATAAATTTTAAATCATGTGTGGTTGTACCCATGTAAAACAAAAAAAATACACCAAAATAGAACCTATAATGGGCCAGCCCCATTACCAACAACATATAGACTGGACTGGCCCATCAGCAACATGGAACCCATAATGGGGCTGGCCCCATTTACGCATTACATAAAAAAAATGGATCGACGATCAGCAGATCGAGATGGAGATGAGGCGACACAGCAAATCGAAATGGAGGAGCGCGGGTTGGTGATGCACAACAGTGAGGAGAGCACGGTTTGGTGACGAACAGTGGTGAGGAGAGCGCGGCATCGGTCTTCTGTAGGAGATCTAACACGTCATAGTCGGTGCAGGAGAGCAACGACGGTGGATAGCGAGTGGGTGCAGGAGAGCAGCTACGGTGGACAGCAGGAGGCGACTTGGTGGAATGTTGAGATTTGAGCAGAGAGTGGGTGGGGTGGCTATGGGGGATCAACGATGTTGAGGAAGGTGATGAAGATGGTGGGACGAACAAAAGAGAGGGGAAGGTGGTAGAGCAGCAGCAAAGGTGATGTTGGTGGTGGTGTTGCTGTGACGGGGAGGGGGGATGGGTTTCGCTCCTGTAGAGAGACACGAGGATTTGGGTTTGGGATCTGCTTAATGGGGTTGGGGTGGGTTTTGGGTGTTTCACTGTGGACTAAGGGTTTGGGGGTATTTTGGTATTTGACCTCACCTAGTTGGACTAGTTAGGGGTTGGTTGGGTTTGGGATTTAAAAGAGGAAGTGGGGTGGGGGGTTGGGCTTTATAAAGTAAATTCCCCTTAAATTTGAAAGTTTTTTTTTGTTCAAGAAAAATTTCATCGAAATTAATTAATACCCTTACTACAACAAAAAGAGAAAATACAGTTGAAAAGTTCTACGATCGTGTCACCCGTACTCGCTAGTAGATCAAAATTAAGTCTAACGCATGTAGCAAGTTGTCAACGACTTCATTAACCTCTCTTTTTATATGTATCACTTTCTACCATGGGAAGCGTTTCGTCCACCTTTTCGCTTCAGACAGCATCAGGCAAATTCTCTAATTAACACCCTTTGGATTAGACATAAAGAATGGCCCACATCTCACCCTCCACAACACTATTGACTTTCCCTCTTCTTGTTATCTTATGTTTAACAACCCCCTCCTTATTGACCCCAATGGACAGTACAATACTAGTCGGCTCCCAACTATTAACGAATGAGGTGTCATTTAGCCAGATGAATTTTGACAGGCTTAGATACGAAGCGTTTCCTTTCCTTGGACGGGCGGTCGTATTTCTTAAAAGATGAAAAATATGACGAGTGTTCGTATTTTCTAGCTAAGAAATAGTTAATCTTTTTTTTGTTTGGGTGATTGATTTATCAATCACAAAAGATATTTTATTTGGGTCGGTAACTATTGTATCACTCACAAAAACTATGACGGTAAAAGAAATTACATTTACTTAATTCTTAGAAGATAAGTAGTATAAGATCGATAGTTGGTTTAGTGGTTAGACTACTCTACAGAGATCAAGAGGTCCTGGGATCAAATCTCATTGGAGTCGTAATAACCCATACATGCATACTTTAAGTTTTTTAAATAAAATCGCTCGAGATTGGATAACTTTTTGCATCACTAATTTTCTCATTACATTCCAAGTGATATACATTGTGGCCGCGAAAGCTATGTGCTAGCTTTCCTCTTTCAAGTTTTCTCGTCTTTTAACTTTTGAACCATTTAAGAAAGTTTGATATACTTTTCATCTCCTTAGTTATACCCAACCTATTAAATTCTGATTTGGAGTTTTTGGAATAAAGTAATAAAATTGTGTGATATGTTGACTTGAGAAATGGTTTTATTAATTTAGAAATGGCGTTATTTTAAGGATATAAAAGAATAATGTGTTGAATATAATTCCCTATTAAACTCGGTTTTGGGGTTTGGGTACTTAAAAATATAATTTAGTGATATATTTACTCTACTTACATAAACTAACCCCGATTTATAATTACATTTGGAGATTATAAACAACAATGAATACACATATTGTCATTGATGTTGTTAATCTTGATGCTAAGACTGAATTTACTCAACTTCCATCAATTTCACAGACACATACCAATACCCATGTTTCCCCTACTAAAATGAGAAAAGAGAAAAAAAAAACCTCAAATTGTATTGTTGGGGATCACTTTTCAAAAAAAGTTCAAAATGGAAAGAGGATTGGTAAATGTAAATATTGTGATAAAGGGTATGCTACTACTTCTGAAAACCATGGTATTACTAATTTAAACAAGCACATGAATCCTTTGAATGCTTCAAAATATCCAAAATACCCATGGAATATCATTCAGGCCGGTCAGTCTAATCCTATTTATCTAGCCTCAAAGGATGGGACTTTGAAAACTTATGTTTTTATTCACAAAATAGTGCTAGAGAGGCCCTAGCCGAGATGTGCATACTTGATGAAATGTATTTTTGAGTTATCGCGGGGTTGATGTTCAGGAATTTGTGTTTTCATATGCAACCAATTTTTAAAATTCCGTTTAGATGGACTGTTGCATAAAACATTGAAAAATATTATTAACATAATTAAACTCTTTTGAAACCTATTTTTAAAGGTACACTTGAAACCTTACGATTGATACACAGGCCTCCATTCAAAACCCTGACTATATGATTGTCTCTTTTTTTTGGCATATGACTATATGTTTTCACTACTCATTATATTTGACGATTGGGTCCTTATAAAACGTAATTTAAGTTTTGCCATGAGCATAAATGAAAAACCCGTGGGTAAAAAAATTCAGTCGGTTTCACTTGAATGGGGAGTTGAAAAAGTTATAACTATTATGACATATAACACTAGTTCTAATAACGTAGTCGTAATAACATAGTCGTATATTATCAAGGAACGCTTGTTTGCACCCCAACCCTCCATATGTATTGATAATACACTTGCATATAAGATGTTGCTGCCATATCTTAAATCTACCTATCAAATCCGGTTTGAAATCAAATCATCCTGCTATTGTTAGAGTGTGTGATGTTGTTCCCTATGTTCGATCCTCTCCTAGCTAGTGTTTGTCTTTAAACGTTATGTCTTTATTGCTAACATTTCTTCCTCGAGCATTGTTTGTCTTGAAGTACAAACTAGGTGGAGTTATACTTATATCATTCTTGATGGGGCAGGAAAGTATGAAAATACTTTTAATGTAATGATAAAAGAGAACAAGACGTTCACAAAATATATCGATGCTTTGGATTGAGGGATACCAAATGAAGTTGATTGGACTAATCCTTCAAACTTGGTAGAGTTTCTAAAACTATTCTATGATGCGACTTTACACTTCTCCGGTACTCAATTTGTCACTAGTAATTTATACCTCGATGTGATCGTTGTGTTGTATCGAGGCATTTGTATGCTTGGCTCGAAGAATGGTTAGATTACATGATTATGAAAGTGAAGGCAAAATGTGTCAAGTACTGGGGATTAACATCTAATATGAACCTGTTACTATTCATGTCGGTTATACTTGACCCGAGAAATAAAGTTCCTTATATAAATTTTTGGTTAGAGTACATGCACTGGATTATGAATTCGTGGCCTTACTTGATGAGATCTTTTGCGGGTTGATATCTATTTTTAAGAGTCATGGTGCTACATCAAACCCAATTGTTGTAAGGACTGAACACGGCATATCAACACGATATTCATCTTCTTTTGCAACTTTTGACCCCGAATATTCATTAAAGAACAATTCAAGCTATTACATGATGTTACATGATGTTACCGAAACAAACAATGTTAAGACTGAACTTAAAAATTTTCTTTCTGAGGGTATTGAAGGCGAGGCGGAGGAAAACATTGGTGTGATGGTGTGGTGAAGGGGAAATTTTCAACGCCTTTCGGTTTTGTCTTTGATGACTCGAAATATATTGTATGATGTTATCTACTACCGCATTTGAATCTTTGTTTAGTACCGGGGACAGAATACTTGATAGTTTCTGGAGTTCTTTGCACCTGAACAACGTTAAGCCCCTTGTGTGTACTTAGAATGATTACGTGAATCACTGCCTATCTTGTTACAAGTTTCCAAGGACAACATTGAAATAATCGAGATCGGTTTTGGTAAGTTTATTACATATAATAGTTAATTAATCTACTTAATATGTATAATTTGTGATTCTTACTTCTTTTAATGTTTGTGAACTATTTCTTAAAGGATTTTGACTTGACCAAAGCTAAAATTGTTGGATAAAGAATAATCAAAATGTCCGTTAATTCTATGAAAGCGCTTTCTCATTATCATTGTATTTATTAACATGCACTTGGTAGTCATTAGGAGTTGCCTACTTGTTTGAAACAATCTAGTTATGAGATATAGTTGGTCTATGGGAGTCCTAGGATATCATCTAACAATATTTGAGACCAATGAAAGTGTAACACGAGGCCAGTTTTGATATACCAAGACAATGGTTTTTTTTTTTCCAGTCTATGATATGATAAAATATTTTCAAGACCTTAAAATATAAAAGTGCTAAACCAAAATTGTGCGGAAATGTTTAAGTTACAAAGTATCCGGAAATTCACATCGCGAAACGTTTTAAATTTTAACATCTCAACATTAATTAGAACAAGGTATGAAAATTATTGTCAATGATTTTACAATATTTTTGTTAATGAACTTATAATATTTTATAAATCAACTTGTAATATTTTGAAAAATAATTTATAATATATTATGATACGTAGATTTCTGAAAGGATTAATCAATTTTTTAAATGATAATCATAATTTTTTGATTTGATATGGTATTTTTTACATTTTGTTCTTATTATAAAAAATCCAGATTAATAAATTATGCTTGGATAAATGCCAACGTAAACCCATATATGGATAAGGGGGAATATTTATTTAAAGCCTACACAACCTTGGATTCCCATTTTAAAGCCCAACCCCAAACCATTAGTTACAACCCAACTAATACCCAACTATTATATAGCAAAAGACCCAAAAACCCCTACTAATTCTAATCCATACAGTGAGATACACAACCCAAAAACAAAAGACCCATATAGGGTTTCGATCCCCTCGATGCCCTCCTTCCCCTTCACTGTGCTGCAGAACGAACGAAGACACCACCGATGCCCTCCTTCCCCTTCGCGACACCGCCACTCTAGCTGGCCACCACTGTTGCTGCTTCACGCCACCTTCTCCTCCGTATTCCCAGCCACACCATCCAACTGCCTCCAGATCTGCAGAAGACGCTCTGCAGAAGAAGACGAAGAGCCACCACGCTCGCCGCACCATAGAACCAGGCGAAGACCACCTCCGTTCAGATCCAGGCGAAGCCACCACTATCTTCACTGCTCCGCTGCTCGTGGTGTTGCTGCCGCCAGACAATTCTTCCACTTCCTTCTTCACCACACCAGCCACGCCGCCTGTAACTGCACTACCACGGCGAAGCCGCCATAACAGCACCCTCCTCCCTCCTCGACGAAGCCTCACCTTCCTCACTCCTTCCTCTCTCGTTCATTCCACTGCTGCAGCCACCCCTCTGTTCGAGATCTGCAAGACCACCACCACTCCACTCCCGCTCTGCCGCCTCACCAAGCGCAGGAAAACCGCCACCGCGAGATCTCCGACGAGGATCGTGCTCCAGGTTTTTTCGTGGAGATGGCCCAGCTCCAGATCTCCTTGTCCAGCCCTTCTTCTCCGTTTTAATTTTTTTTTTGTCGAGGTGTTGCAGGGTTCGGATTGGGGGCAGCAGCATGGGTCTAGCCCACTATGTCCAGGCATGGGTCTAGCCCAGTATGTCCAGCCATGGGTCTAGCCCATTTGATGGTGTGATGGGTTGGTTTTTAGTTGGGTAAATAATCTGTTGTGGCCAGCCCATAATGGGCTGGCTTCTTTTGGTTTTTTTAAAACATAGCTATGTAAAAAAGATTAGGTGTGTGAGAGTAGAATACATTGGGCTTTGGGTACAGCCCTAGTGGTACAGACATGGATAATCTTTGCCTTTATTGTATATGGATTTTAGAGAAAACGGGCCTAGGTACAGCCCTATGGACACATACCTTGACATCCTTTGACAAAAATGGGTTGCTGTACAGCCCTAATGTACAACATTTGACATAAAGGACATGGATATATACAAAAAACGAAAATTATGTACAGCCCTAAGTGTGTATAAACTATATAAAAAAGATTTAAAACCCTTTAAAAAAACAAAAAACGAAAAAAAGTCCATACATATGTGTACGGATTAATCCGTATATGGAAATAATAAAAACAAAGTGCTAGAAAAAAAAGGAAAAAGGTAGAATTGACAAAAATCCAACCAAATTTTGAAACTAGGCTTTAAATAGAACAAATCCTAACTTAGGCTTTAAAATAGGGTTGGAGATGGATTTGGACTCTATTTTGAAGTTTCCTCTATGGATAATTTGAAGGTGCTACCTTTTACACTCGAAAAAACTTAAACCCAACTATATATTCTACCTTCCGTGATATATACAATTCGCACTCACCCCTATTTAATACCAATTTAACCGTAACCTTAAATAATATTTAAAGAAATTCCTTACATAAATAAAATGATGTCACTCTCACTCAGTAATACAATTTTCTGTAAAATTCAGGATCACACATCATCTGATATATGAGGCTCATAAACGCACCCCACACCAATATGGTCCTCAAAGGTGCATGAGAACCACAAATATGTAGAATTTATCCACATTTTCTCTATAACTAGAAAATACTCACACATGTGCAAATCCTTCGCAATGCTTCTCTATAACAACATTTCAAGAGTTTTACGTACACCCCTAATCTTCAACCACCGAAACATCATCGTTTCTTCTCAACAACAACCTATAACGACAACCTCAAACTTAACGAGCTATTCCATTACCGACGAATCTCTTACATCACGTGGCTTCAGTTTCCACCGTACAATCGACCAGTTAAACCTCGACCATCTCAACTCAGTCTTCGTAGCCGTTGGATTCCCTAGACGAGATACGGATTTAATACGCGTGGCATTAGAACACACGGATGCTTTGTTATGGGTGCATTACGAGAAGACTAACAAACCAGTAGCGTTTGCTAGAGCAACAGGTGACGGTGTTTTTAATTCAATAATTTGGGATGTAGTTGTGGACCCCAATTATCAAGGGATTGGTTTAGGTAAAGCTGTTATGGAGAGATTAGTGACCATGTTGTTAGAGAAAGGTATTACTAATATTGCTCTTTATTCTGAGCCTAGAGTTTTGGGGTTTTATAGGCCTTTGGGTTTTGTTGCTGACCCTGCTGGGATTCGTGGTATGGTGTACTCTAGAAAGCAAAAGAAGAATAAATGATATTGAAATATATTTTGTTGTATCCTATTTTACTTCACGTTTTATATTATTACCAACATAATTTGTAATTTGGGAGCAGAATTTTGTAACTTTGGTTAATAAGACTTATCATACATAGTAATGTAGTCTCAAATGACTATCAATCATCATCACTTGAGTTAAGAACTACTAAAACTTTGAGTAAAACAACTTGTTTTGATTTATATAGGTTATTTCCTTTTAAGCTTGTGAAGTTGAGATTTGATACAGATGTGTAATTTCAGTTATTGTAATCATTTAGTAAACAAAGTGGATAAAACAAAAGGCATGCCTTATGTTTCAACGACTGAATTGCTTCAGTCTCACTCACATTCACCTCCATGTAAGCTTTGGTTTCTTTAGTACAAGTGGTTTTAAATTATTGAGTATGGAAAAGATGAAAAATTAAAAGTGGAATCTGGGCTAGAAAAGTGAAAGGAAAATTCAATTACTAGTAAGGTATAAGAATAAACACATCTGAATTTGCTTACATATCTTATAAACAGAACAAAAACAAGACTACATACATTACATGATACACTGGCTCGTGACATATGATTCTATTGATCTAAATACATGGTTAACAAGTAGACTTATTTAACTCTTTTAATTCAGAATCTAACATCTCCCTGCTCATGCCTTGCCTTCACCTGAAAAGAAAATATAACATAAGATCAATAATGGATATTAAACCAGAGAAATCTATGAGGAGCAAGAAACTGAGACTTACAAAAGAAAATCCAATGAAATGGATAATATACAGAGAAATTTAAATTACTATGTACAGTTACTGAACAAATGGAAAAGAAACTAATAATTTACATCGAGAAGAACTTACTAGAAAGAAAGATTAATACACCCAACAAAAAAAAAAAAAAAAGATTAATATAATTCATCTTACGCCACATATTTACAATACACAACTCTTTCAGTAGATCAAATTCCAATAAAACTATCCTATCCCTAATAGCTCCATAAGGCTAAAAACATAAGAGCTCTAAAGTACATATACTGAAACAAATTTCAATTTTTTTTAGTTTAGCTCAAAGATTTTCTTTTCCTTAATTTATCGATTGTCTTCTTAATTAAACCAAACCTGGATTGATTAATTTACCTATAACGTGTATCGAAGAAAATTAGTAATAATAATAATAAAAAACAGATTTTGATCATTTCACAATACCACATAAAATTTTTATAAAAATAATTCCCTTTACACTAATTCCACAAAATCAACACCGAATACAAAATTTAACCAAACTGAACAGTACCTAGAAAAAAAACATGATAAAAGAGCACAAAAATTAATCCAAAAATAATCTCACATTGGTAAAGGAAAATGGATGATTAAGAAAGCTCCTTGGCATTTTGCAAGAAAGCAGCAGAACAAAGAATTGAAGCAATGAGTGTAAATACACCCAAACCAAGCATCAATGATACACCGGCCACCATAAAGTCCATCAAGCACTGAATCCCTAAACCCATCAACATCCTTATGTATATATCTATATATGTGCGTTCTATATGTTTTTTCTAGGTTGTCATTTCAATTTTCATATAAAGAGGGTAGGGGGTGAAGGTGGAGACACGATGAGCTGACAAGAATCATGTGTGATGATAGAACTGACGATGAAAGTCGGCTGTTTCTTAGCGGTCCAACGAAACAGTCGTGACGCTATTATGGGCCTGTGTTCACAACTATTGTTGGGCTTTGTATTAGTTCTTATGACTTTTTTTTTTTGTTTTTTTCTTTACCATTTTTGAAAAATATTTGCAGAAATGTCTATTTCGGAAAAAAATTGCAAAAGTAATACCCTATCGAAATCTCAAATTTCGAAATGGATTTTGTTTTGGAAATTGAGTTTCCGAAATAGACTTTTTTGACCGAAACGCGTTCAATACGCATAAACTTATTCCTTATCCGTAACAAGTCTCTTACCACCTACCCCTTTTCTTCATACATATCTTTCTTCACTCTTATAAATACTATCATCGACTTTTAATATTCCCACACCAATCTTTCTCTTCTTCTTTAATACTCAATTTTTATCAATAATTTCTTTTTCTCCTTATTTCTTTATTAATTTTTATTAAATAATTTTTATTTTTTTAATTATGGTTTGTTTATAATTATAATGATAATTGAATATTTTTTTTGGTTGTTCGTTTCCACCGCTAATAGATATTACAGTATCAGTCGATTCTAAGTCTAGTAAAAGAGTATTGCAAGCCCATGCTATTGTTTACATTGTTTGCCGATTGCCTAGCAAAACGCGCAGCACGGTCTGCCAACCCATTCCTTTTCCGTGGAATATGCCTGAAGATCAGACTCGTGTGATCCTCAGCAATCTTTAGGATTCGCCTGACGAATAGTTTGACCTTCCACCACGCTTCTGACAACGACTTAATTCCTTGAATTAAATCAAGGTTGTCCGAACAGATAACGGTCTTGCAGCCACGATGATTAAGGCTCATTTTAGCAGCCTCCAAGACTGCTGAAGCTTCCCCTTCAGCTGCCGAATCTGTCCAGATGGGTTTAGATAGAGTCACTCTTCTTCCTGAACAAGTATCCTGCTTAACAATACCTATCCCGCTTATCTCCGATAGAGATTTAGAAGATGCGTCACAGGTATAAATGTATTGAGTATCTCGAAATTCCACAGTATTCCATGGATCAATCTTCGTTTCTCGTGGTACCGGAAGATACGGCTGTGATGGTAGTGCCCAACTAGGGCCAAATAAGTCCTTCATCCCTGTAAGAATAGCCTGAATAACCATGTTAGGAGATATATGAGTATTCTCGTGTACCATTTTCATTTTAGATTTTCAGATATTCAACATTGTTAGCTGAATATATGCCATAAAAATGTGTTGATCCCAAAACCTGTTATCCATGTTATCACATAAATTCGTAATCCAGTCCCCAGGTTCCTCTTCAGGGACCCTTATTTGAAGTGTTGTCCCAGCCAATGCCTGCTTGGAAAAGTTACAATAAAGTAGCAAGTGTACCACTGCATTAGTAGTATTTTAACACCAAATACAGTTCTTAGTTTCACTACATTGACGTGAGAATAGATTCTGTTTAGTTGGTAGGATGTTCCTACACGCTTTCCATGTAAAAGATCGTACTTTATTTGCCACATTTGATTTCCAAACCCAATTCCATAGTTTAGGGTTACAGTAGGCAGCTGGATTAGACGTTTGTGCATTTCCATTTGCTGTAAACTGCATAAGCGTTTTGTAACCAGATTTAGTTCTATAAGTACTTGATTCTGAATGTGACCATATAAACGTATCCTGATCCTCCGTATTAAGTAAAGGAAGTTTCTTAATTTCTCCATGCAATGGTAGTGGTATTTCATTATCAATTTTCTCCCAGTCCCATCAGGAGTCATCAAAGATAAACCAATTAATACCAATCTGGAAACGGTGGACCAATTAATGACTCAACAAAAATATGGATGGAGATCAATGCAGTGAATTATGTCTCTCCTAGAAGTTTGTTATCTACCTCTCATTTTGTTCTAGGATTCTTCTTCTTCGTAGGTCATTTGTGGCATGCGGGAAGAGCTCGTGCAGCTGCAGTAGGGTTTGAAAAAGGAACTTTGATCGTGATTTTGAACATGTTCTTTCCATGACCTCTCTTAATTGAAATAAAACAGGAGATCCAATGCATTAAGTAAGTTTTATACATTTAATTATATTTTGTTTATAATTATAGTGTAATTTAAATATTTAATAATGTATTGTTATAATGTTTAAAATAAGTGCTAATATTTTATTATTATTTTGTAGGTCATATGTCATTTTGGTGGAGTTGTAATTACGGTGGCACTAGTTATAGTCTTGCAAATGGTGTTGTTGGTTATAGCGGAGGAAATCAATTTTTTTCCACAATTGAAAAACTCAACAATAACTAATCTTAAACAATCGATATGTCAAAGTGTAGCATAAATTTTTAAAATTTTGATGTCAAGATCCGGTGGAGGATGTTAGTAAATATTGACCCTCAAATGTATGATTTGTTATCGGTTAATGACTAGAATAATTCAGTTCATGCTAGTCGGCAAATGGATATGCAAAGTGGATGTATTGAGGTGTACACAAACTTTCTACGACGACCAGAATTTGTTCCCGCACGGGAGCGTCCTAGAAAGTCTAACGTATCAACCATTTCAACATCCGAAGAAGTATTGTTTCATGTGGAAAACACCATTATAGATGAAATCGATAATTCCGACAAAGGACATGTATCTTCCAATGACGATGAAGGTTCGTCAAGGATGAAGATGGGTCGTCAAGCGATGGGTAAGCTTCCACATCTACCATGGAGGCACCTATAATTGGATTTATAAAGGTTTCTCCGGTTGATCAAAATGTTTGTACTGATTAGTCAAACTTCTACAATATTCAACGGGAGCGGTAGGTGGTATTAGTAATGTGATGATGTATCACTCAAAGGATGAGATTTTGGGGGCAATCCAAACATGAAACATATCCAACCACCATTAATTCAGGGTGTCCAATTCTTCCCGCGGGTGTGTCGTACTCAGATGTGAAAAGGAAGCTAGTAGTTGTCCCTGGGGTCCCGAGGTTCATTAAGAAAAAAATATGGGATGTGGAAATATCAAAATTAAACCACAAATATCTTGTTTTTACATGGTGATGGTAAAAAAATTATTGGAACACCACATGTAGATATATCGCTGAAAAGGTGTCCCAGTTAGTGCATGTTGATATAGACTTTTCCGTCGATGTTATAATTGCAAATATCTTCGAGCAACACCAGTTAGGGGTGTGCACGGGTCATTTAGGAAGAAATATACCCAAAATAATATACACATAAAAGAATGATCAGGGTCGACCTGACATTTTGAGGGCCCGACTCACAAAATGGGGCCTTCTACATAAATAAATAAATTATTACTAGCATAGTTCAAACTATAGACCTCATGAAAGAAAACATGTAACATTACCACCAAACTAACAATACTACTTTTATATAATTATTTAAATCAGATATATACACACATCATACATTTAAATGATCGGGGGTCCCTAAAAACACCAAAAAATCGGGGCCCCTGCGCGGCCGCGTCTCCTGCATTAACACCGTGCCGGCCTTAAGAATAATACATAAAAAGTAAAATCTAAAAAATTTATCATAGTTTTATATTTGAAAAACTAGTAGTAACTAGTAGTAAATCATTTGACTATTGTAAATATGTTATATTTGAGAAAATATAAGCTCTACAACTTCCTTAAGAATACGAAGAAAGGATTTGTCTTGTTTTGGCTTCCGCCTTGGATTAGGGACATAGTTCGATAGAGGGTCTCATAGTTATACCCGAAGGGAACAGCGGATTGACGGAGCTCTTGGCATTGCTTTGAAGCGGTGAGCGTAGAATCAACAATGAAGTAACTAAACAACCATGAAAGAATTCTCTCATACAAACATATACAAACATCATTAAAAAAAAGTTATTCAGCATCATTAAATTACCTGAGTCAATATTGATTATTCATTTAACATTAAATATATATCGCAATTTTCTGAAAAAGATTATACAAAATTAATCAACATCAAAAAAATTAAATAATTAGAAAATAACCAAAAATTTATAGTAAAGTACAAATATCTTTTTCAATCTCTTCAATATCATCCATCAATTTTTGGAGTGAAATGAGAACCGAAGCACGAATCCAATTATGGCAGCTGATAAGAGCTTTTATTGTATTTGGAGATAAAGAACTTCGAAAAGGATCAAGCACCCACTCGCCAGTATTAAATGTTGATTCAAAAGTTACAATAGAATATGGTATTGCCAAAATACCTATGGCCAAGCGTGACAAAATTTTAAACCTTTCACTATCACTCTTCCACCAACGCAGAATATCAAAACCTTCATCGACATCTGTATTAGGATTTTCATCCACGTATTTCTCCAACTCATTTCTAATCCCTAATGATTGTGGCCCTTTCCTATACAAAATTTTTTGATATCGAGAAGCAATTACTTTACGTTGATCATCAATGTTTTCTTAAATCTTAGGAATACTGATTATACCATACTATTACCATCAATTACATTCTCAACGCATGTACTATGAGAAGAAGAGTAACTATAATACAATAGTTCCAACATATTTCCTACCTTCATAATCAAAGCATCAGAAGTCGCTTTGTCATACATTTATGAAAAAAAAAACTTAATATATGACATCCTTTTCCTTGGACCTAAAACACTGCAACATACGGTAACATATTTATACATATCCACTTCCCCAATATTCATCAAACTTAGATTTCATGCTCGATGCTATAGTAGATAGCAACTTATTACCATTTTTGGACAACTCTTTAATTTTTGCATCAGTAATAAATATTTCATCAAAAAACAAATTAGATGTCAATAAAAGTAACAAAAAAATGTTTTGATGCATGATAAAATAAAGTTTAGAAATTCACGTAACATCGTGCATTAACCCAATCTTCCTCTATTGGTGGACTCAAATCAATATCTAAAAAATGAGCAGAAAATTTATCGTTTGACACATACAATCTACTAAAAACTTTCTCAAACATTTAAGCACTATCAAGCATCTTATAGATTGAATTCCAACGAGTTGGAACATCAAGACATAAAATACTATTTGATGCAATATCCTCCATCTCCTTGACCCTTCTACAATTTAAAAACCGACTTGAAGAGGACCTCACATATCTAAGAGATTTTCGTATGCTACGTATTGAACCAATACGGTCTTTTAATGTATCTTCCATAATCAAATTAAGAATATGCGCACAACACCTAATGTGCAAGAATTTGTGACTCATAATTGTACCTTTCCAATATTTTGTCCATTTGCAAAAATTTAATAGCAAATTAGAACTTGCATTGTCCATAGTTAAAGTAAATAACTATCAATATTCTAACCCTTCAGATAAGTTTCTATTTTCTTTCCTACGGTGCCCCCTTTATGATCTTCAATAAGACAAAAATTCAAAAACTATTTTTGCAAAATCCAATCACTATCAATAAAGTGACAAATCAAACACATGTAATTTAAGGTTTGAATTGATATCCACGTATTAGTGGTTAAACGAACTCTTCTACCTACCAAAAGTTTTTTTTTTAAACTCTCTCTTTCATCATTGTAAATTCTAAGCATATCACTAGCCACAGTAGCACGACATGGAATTCTGGTAAACTTGGGTTTTAGAGCATTACAATACTTTTTAAACCCATAGCCTTCAACAAAGATAAAGGGAAACTCATCTACAATAATCATCTTGGCAAGACATTTTCTTGTATTATCCATAGAAAAACTAAGAACACTAGTCCCATCCTCACCGTCTTTCTTTTTAAGGAATAATTGGGGTTGTCCACGCTCAAGTTCTCTATAAGGATATTTATGACAAGTAAGCATGTGATTATTTAGATTAGTAGTCTTATGGATTCTAGTACTAGCATCAAACTTTTCCTCATAATATTTACATTTTCCATGCATTACTTCATTAATCAGTACTTTATCAAAAAAACTCTAACATTCACCAGGCTTTCGGACATTAACACGTACACGTTTCTAAATTTTTTTGCACATAGTAGTTACACTAGGCGAATGATTCGGATTTTGAGTGCTACCTTGAGTCATAGTTTACACTAGGTGAAGGATTTGGATTTTGAGTGTTACCTTGAGTCAAATCCACGATTGATTGTTGACTTTGTTCTCCAGCCATAACTAGAATGTGTAACTAAACCCTAAAAGTAAAGAAAAACCAATGATTTTTAAATAACTAAAGTATTTAAAGTCTTTTTTTACAAAAGTATTATTTATTACATTATTACAAGTATGGCTCACAATAACTCCATTTTTATGTAAACAAGGCGAATTAAAAAATCATCTCGAACATATATATTCTTAAAAATTCAGCGTAGTAACTACAACCAAAAAACATATAATATCAAAAAAAGATGTAAAAAATTCAAGTATATGAATAATAGCTTAAATAAAATATAATTTTGTTGATTAATAGTTTAAATAAAATCAAGAAAAGGTATTAGTGATTTTTTTTGCTCCAAAGGTATGTATAACTAAACACACTGATATGGGAGTACACTGGTCTAATGCCTTTCTCTGACACTGTAAAATTAGTTGTTTAAATACTTTTGTGATGGATTGATTATATTCTTCACTAGTTTTACAAAATTTAGAAAAAACTTTTAACTTCTTTTTTTTTGTCAAATGCTTTATATTAATAAAGACGGGAAACGGAAATACAACATAGAACAAAAGCACATCACCCAACACCACTAACCGTGATGTCTTGGTGAAGAAGGAGTGCTAACTGGGAAGGGGGCGCTAAGCACCAATTACCAAACAACGTGCCTAAAAGCGTGTGTTTGGCTACCCAGTCTGCAACACAATTCCCTTGTCTAGAAATAAGGGAAAACCTCGGATAACTAATCTCCGAGGAGCCATACAAAGATTTGAAAATATTACAACAACTCAAAAAATTACAAGGGGTTCCATTTAGTAAAGGTTTAATAAGAACTTCAAACCATGATAAGAATGTAGAAACAACTAATAACATAATATGCACTACCGCACAAATGTGATTGAAGGAAAAAAAAAATCAATTAAATGCAACCTGCGGTGTTAATACATGATTAATATCTTTTGCATGGATAAGATCAGAGACTAAAAAACTATTCAATTGAAGAAAAGTGATTGAGAAAAATACAAAATTAATTCTGAAAAAATTTCAATTAAAAAAAACAAAAAGCAATAAAAAAATTGACCCCATAAAAACAAAACTAATCATTATATCTCCCACCAATTCATCCAAAACTAAAAATTGTTAATAAATGATTTCTAAAGTTTTCTAAAACAAAACTAAATAAAACTGATAATAAATCATACATATGTAAACTGAAAAACTTGTAAAAGAAACAATATTATTAGGTCTTTATATATAGAATCATCGTAATTTCAGGAAAATAAAATCAAAAAATTGGAAATAAATTAAAAGAAATCCACAGATAAGCAGATAATATGCAAAAATAAAAGATAATTTGGTTGATTAGATTGATTCGCTTCTATACTAGAGAGATTATAGTCCATTAGCCCTTAAATCAAAAGGTGAATAAAGAAAGATAATGTTATAAAAAGTAAAGAAAGAGGCCGAAAAGAATTTTAGGGTTTTGTTTTACGTAAATGAATTTTTTTATGATATGCGTTATCTATATACGGGCGGGTGGGTGATACGGGCTTTAAATGATGAATTCGCACCCGCACGTATTTCGAAACCGTTATCCGCCCAATATTACTATATCCGCTCAAATTCGACTTTTAGTGGATGGTTTGGAGATTTTGGGCCGGTTTTTTCTTCTGCACACCCTTAACACCAGTACATATTTTCATATACAAAGGCCTGGCGTGCGAAGCAAAAAGTCTTGGAAAAATTGTTCAAAACTTGTGAGAAAGCATTTTCCAAATTGCCTATACTTTGCATTGAGTTAATGCGGTCAAAACTTGGAACAGTGGTACAATTTAGAGAAATTCATCACAAAAAATAATTTGAGTACTAACTTTATACTTGATGATGTTCCTGGACATCAAATTCATCATGATATAGTTTCAGTTAGGAATTTTTTAAATTACCATTGAATTTTTTGGCCCCATTCCAACCACAATATTAAACACAACAAACTATATAACTAATAAGAACGTTGTAAATTAATCAAATATTAATAATATTTACTTATAATAAATCAAATAACCTTTCTCCCGCCAACAACTGTCCTTGCACTAACGGATGACCAACATGTATATGCTCCCCCGAAAAAAGTTGCATTATATGAATATATTAAATATTTAACCCATAACAATTAATATTTTAATTGACAATAATATAATTCAAATAAAACGTATTACCTAAAGAAAGAGAGCTCATCCTTTAAACGTCTAAATAGACCAGTCTATAGTGCACTTTCACAATGCGGAGTACAAATAAGCGAGAACGACCATGCCCCAACTATACCCCCTACTATTATGAAAATTCTCCAAAAATGGCAGATACTTCAATCTGACATTATTACTTGCAGCATTAGGGAAAAGTAACATACTCAATGTATTATATATACGCTTGTGCTTGACCCTGTAATTGTTCGTATCATCTAGTGTCGATGAATATTGTTCAACTATCTACCCTACATTCACAGATGCTATTTTTGTCCCTCTGGATACCTCTGAAGATCTACCTAATAATTGGTCACACATATTATGAATGTCATTATCAATAATATTGACGTTGATGACGACCTCACCATCAATAGAAAACCCTAATATCATCGCAACATCTTGAAATGTTAACGTCACCTCTCCACTACGCATTAAAAATGTGTGTCTCTCGTGCCGCCACCGTTCACCTAATGACTTCAATAGTTCATGATCTAGAATTATTGTGTCATATAACTCAACACGTCCAAAACCCGCGACCGAGACAAGATGGCGCATTCGGTGGTCATTCAACTTCCACGACGCTTAAGTCTGGTACTTAAGGGTGTACTCATAATTTTTTCCTAATATATAGGTATCACAATTAATCGAGAATAAATCATAATTAAATAAATACAATTTATTTTATACCAACTTAAATTACCTTCACATTCGCACACGCCTATGGCTATCTCGAAGTCATAAAATGTCATCATCGTAATGTTAATCTGAACTACAACCTTCACTTCTCAACATCTTATATATATATATATATATATATATATATATATATATATATATATATATATATATATATATATATATCGCTAAGGGGGTATAAAGAGGGGTCCAGATCGATTTTTAGCTAAAAATGTGTCACGGGCAACGGTTGAGATCAATCCATAACTTAAAAATTTACAGAATGCCAAATATACCCCTACTATATATATTATAAGATTTCATAAAATAATTCTAAAAATAACAATCCCATTAATTTTCTCTGTGATCACTAACACGTAAACCTTACGTCTCTCTCATTTTGTTCCTTTCTAAACGGTTCACTCACAGCACCTCACTAGAACACCTCACCGACGACACTCACAACCCACAGACGTCGTCGTAGCAGGTGGGACCCGTAGGATGATGCTGAAAACAACACCAATGGCGGGGAGGCGACGACACTAGGGCAAAGAAGAGGAAATCCCGTTGGGCCGACGATGATGCATCCCATCCCAAATTATAGCTTCCGGATTTCATGAAAGATTGCATAGGAGGTATGGAATTCGATCCTGAAATTCAAGTACTGAATGTTAGACTTCTTGAAATTAGTCGTATGTTACAAACGTACTTAAGTTTAGATATCCGCCCCGAAGGTGCTCGATCCCCGTCCCCTGAGCCCGTTTACGATAACATGGGAATAAGAATTAACACAAGAGAGTTTAGGGAAAAGATTTATAATTACACAGATAATTAAGGAAAATCCTGCGTATAAGCCTCCTACTGATTACATACCACCTAAGCTTTATAAAAAGATATTTACAGACAATATTCATCTTATAAATGTAATTGGAGTGACAAATTAGATCAAATTGCAAGAGGCATCTTAAAAACTATTGATTGAGTGATATTGTTGTATCGTTGATAAAGAATTCCACAACAAACTCAAGTACCCACCAGGTGCTTGATTTATTTCCTGAAATAGGGTATTCTGATCCTATGCTAGGATGATATTGATGAGGGAGATGAGAAGCTCTTTAATTCTTTTTTGTCCACTGATAATTTTGCCACAATCTATACATTCATCAGCAAGAGGAAATTATCTGTCATTCATAATGCAAGTGTTTTTTGAATAAACGTAGCTATTGGAGCAGCTAGATGTTTTTCTGTTCTACATGAAGCTGAAGAGAAAGTGATTTATCGCGATTTTAAGGCTTCTAATATTCTCTTAGATTCATTAAGTTATATACCCTCTTCTATATTGCATCTGCGTTTTAAAAGCAAAATTATCAGATTTTGTGTAATTTAGCATATAATTGCAGGAGTTCAAAGCAAAATTATCGGATTTTGGGTTGGCTAAGGCAGGCCCAACAGGTGATAAAATACATGTATATACACAAGTTATGGGTACACAAGGCTATGTTGCACCTGAATATGTTGCTACAGGTTTGTTTAATCATATTTCATTGTAAATTACACCATGAGTCCCTATGATAAAAAATACTAATCAATTTTAGTGTCCCTTAAACAGGTCGATTGAGTGTAAAAAATGAGGTATACAATTTGGTGTTGTTCTTCTAGATCTATCAATAGGACGTAGAGCTATTGAAAAAAACAGAATCGAAGTTTCATTTTCGGAGTTGAATCAAGTTTGTGGTAACTTGACTGAAGAAACCGTAGTTACACTTTCAGATATGTATTTTCATTCTTCATTCTCTTACTCATCAATGTTATTGCTTTCTCTTATATTACAATTGATAATGCAATTAAGTAAAAAATATAGGTAATTTTGCATCATATATTGACCTATAGTTCAATTAAATTATAAAACATAGGTTGTTACCCCTTATAGGGATTGAATAGTGAAATTAATTAATAAAATGACCTATAATACACATATATAACAAGGAAGCTAGAGTGCATTCTTTGCAAAATATAGGAGACGTATAATGCAATTAACTTTTTTGTTTGTGTGGATGCTAAGTGGGGTTCTAAAATTGTAGGTTGATAATTGGATTGGATGATATGATATGATATAAAGTTCCTATATATTGTTTGCCAATAATGGATTGTGAAAAAGTTGCAGAAAAGTTACATGTTCATCTCTTTTCGTTTTCAAGCATGACTAAGTAGTGATGTCACCTTTCTCATTGTGTGAGTGTTGGTTTTCAAGTGATGTCACTGTTCCTTAGGCATCTACTTATCTAAGAAGCATGACAGGTTTTTATCGGTTTTTTTCCCGTGATTTCAATTTCTGTGTGGGTACAACTATATTACATACTATCAGCACGTGAACTCTCTCGATCAGTTGGAGTTTGCAAGGCGCCTAATATACAACAGTTTGCAGAAAATGTTTCAGGGTCAAAATACTCTTGCATCTTTAAGGTATTTGATGGCCTTGATTGTTCCTTCCGAAGACTATTATCATGTATTTTTTCATGTTTCATTTTTGTGTATATTCTTCTGAATGTCAGGTATTTTCAATAATTGGATAACATTACTTTGTAGTAACGTTAATGACTTCACACGACTATATTTGCTAATTTTTATCTTCCAGTTTCAACAATTGTGTAGGTTTGGCACTTATTACAATAAACGAAGCCTTACTTTGTATCCGTGGAAGGTATTTCTTGCAAGCAACTCAACAACTTAGTGATCAATGGAAGCTCATCCAGATGTCGATATTTGGATGACTAATGTCACTCTTTTTAGAGCTCAAATCTTCATTTATTTTTATCTATCTCGCAATGATACTAGTGAGAGCTAAACGAGTTGTAACAAGGATATAAAATTATTTTGTATAAAGAAGAAATATAGATCGTTGGGCTTCGTGAGCTTTTGGTGGTCATAGGTCCACCAAGTGAATCAATGAATATCGTGTTAAATTTTTATGTGATGACTGTGGGAAAAGATCGGCCATCAGCCAATGTATTTTTTCATTTTGGAAAGTAACCTTCCCCCATAGTAAAACTATAAACCCTTAAAATATATATAAGCTGTAAAAAAAACACTAAAATGAAAACCCACTAAACTCTCTCCACTTAAATTAGAAAAACAAAGAAAAATACTCATCACACGTTCACACACAACACAATTCATAAAAAAACATTACTGACAGTCAGTTCGACACTTCATCCGTGACTTTCATAGGAAAATTATTCTTTACGCACATCCACATAGCACTCATTGGTACATAGCTCACTTATTTGAATGAGAGCACCAGTGAATTACATCAAACTCCATAGCTCCATAGCTCCAGTGAAACACAACTCTCATCCTTACATGTAGCTATTTTTACACAATTTTTTTCCTCAAATAGCTTTGAATACTCTTTTTCAAACCTCTAAATTGAATACTCTTCTTCAAGCCTATAGCTCTGAACTATGAATTACATCTCCTTCAAGGATGCGACTCCGATTTAAAACTCTGATTTGCAATTATAATTTATAGAAAACATGTAGCTATCTTATTATCTTCTCAGCTCAAACTTAGATTTCACCTAACATTTTGGATTCTAACTTTGTTGTAACCTTAGTTGGATTATAGGTGGAGAAATGTTATTTTTGTTTTGATATTTTTCTAGATTGTATGATTATTAGGTTTGTTACAACCCCTACTTTTATAACTAACTTTAAACACGATATCTTTGAATTAATTTTTGATTTTTCACTTTAGTTCCTGTAATTTGATTATAAAGTTTATTTATCTATATAATTTATCTCAATTTATTCCGCACCAACCTGCTTTAGATAAAGATGGAATATGTCGACATAACCCTTTGTTGAATATTGTCAGGTAGTTTAGATGTTTGCGAAATGATCCTTGAACTATAGTTTTATACATTTTTGATATACAAAATTATAACATACCCGAATAATTTTTTTTACCAGTTAAATTTCGTTTGATACACAAAATCTTTGGTAAGCTTGCACTACAAGTTACATTCCGTTTAACTTATTTGTTTGGTAAGTTCTAACATACCCGAGACATATTAAAAAAATAAAACCAAACCTTTAAATGTTGAATTAATTTTTTTTCTTATTGATATGTTGAACACCACCGCCAGCAGTGAAGTGTCCTCTGGAACCAGCAACATCTAAAGGTATACGTACAATGTAGACATTTTCTTCTCTCTTTGCACACATAAATATATATGTATTTTGTCGTATCTTCAGTACAAGGTATTTCGTAATAATGGTTATCTAATTTATCGTCGTCTTGATGATGGTCGTGTTTTGTTGTGAGGAACAAAAATGTTGATAATAAGGATGTGGTACAATACAATCCCTATTTGTAAAAAATGTTCAATTTTCACGTAAATTTTGAAGTTTGTGGTGGGGTAAGGTGTGTGAAGTACATTCACAAGTATATATACAAAGGTTACAGTCGATCAACAATGGTGTTGGGTGGTGACGAGCGTCAACAATATATCGATGCTAGATATGTTGGACAGCTTGACGTATAATAGGATATCCTTTAGACCAAGAGGTTCCTGTGGTAGTATGCTTTCATTTACTTGGAGAACAAATAGTTGTGTTTTATCCTGAGAAATCAATGGATTCGATTATTCTGGGTGTAAGACGCCATGAAACAAATTTAACAGGGTTTTTTGATTGGTGTGCCACAAATTCAATACACATACTAGGAATTCCCGCAACATTTTGTTTGGAACAGTACAAATGGTTGTCGTTCAGGCTCCTCACATTGGACGATATGTGTATGTCGATACAGCGACATTTTGCAGAGTTATGAGTGAAATGTATAATACACTTTAAAGATTGTACTTATATGTATTGATATATTTCTATCATTTTCATTTAGCTTATTTTTACAAGTAACAGAATGATTTGAACACAATTTATTATAAATTTTTAAATTCATTTTAGCCCAAGTACCTTCAGGTACGGGGCATTCCCTAGTATATATATATATATATAATTTAGTTGGATTTTTCTTCCTTTTATTAGTTTCGTTGTATGTCAATTTTCGGGATTGGTTGGTCAATCCGTGTATTTCATAAAATATTTTAATATATGCTATTGTTGGGAAAACAATGCACTGGATCTTTCTTCACACTTAACAACACACATAATATAATATTCTTTTAACAACTTTTATAAACAAATTAACCAAATTTGTATAAACAAAACATTAACTATATTATCTTTACTATTTCTTTTGTATCCTAAACACATGCCTCCTCATCTTGCTCCTTTTTAAACAATTTTACATTTTTCTTTCTTGTCAATAGCACGTTAGCCACCCATACCCAGTCATTAAAGAAGAAAAGGAAACAATTTCACCTTCTTTTATCATCAACATCACCCAGATTTGTCTTTGCTAGAGAAGAGACACCTTTAAATAAGACCACCAGTTACACTATCACTGCTCCTATCATCGTCAGTGCTCCTCACCACACCACCATAAAACAGAACCTTCCCCAATCTTCATCTTGTGATTTCTCCAGAGATTGAAACTACAGGATTGCATACATCCATGTTTATAAAATCTTCTTCTTTTAATTTCTCCATGGGTAGAAACAAGAGATTTCTCGTGGTTGGGCCTCTACCACTATTAAACAAACCCCAATCATTCATACAAAAAACAAATATAGATGGGTCCAAGATGACTGGTCCCACGTGGTCAAATGAGCAATGACTATCACCCTATATTTGAGAAGATCAAGAGGTCTTTTAGCACATGATATAAAGTCATACCCCAAATGGGTATCGATTTATGGTCTTTCATGTCCCTTAAAAGAGGATTAAAAGGTATATTCGACAAAAAAATTTGAAGGGTTGGGGAGGGCATATCCTCGATCACCCCTCCAAGCACGTCATATTACTTAGACAAACTAGATTTCGTCAACTATGGTAAGATTTATACATACCAAACACATAAAGTGAATGAGGTACACATTCTTTTCCCATTCTATTCTCTCCCACTTAATCGATACATACACGTATACCGACTTAGTCGCTGAAGTGTCAGTGAGAGGTAAAATCGTTCTTGGGCCTAACAAAGTTTGTATGCAAGAGACTAGGTTAGCACAAAGTGAAACTGGGGACACTAGATTCCAAAGACATCTACCTTCTCTTAAAAATTATTTATCATCCATCCAAGATACTGAAGCCTAGAAGTAATACTTAGGAAGCTACTCAACACACTTTGGAGATATATCTAGTGGATCTAATGTTAATAAATCCCTGTTTTAGCTTAATTAGTTGTAAAAATAAACATGGTACATTTATAATCTATAAGTTGGCATCTTTGCGGAAACAACTTTAATATACTTGTGATACCCACTGAGATACTTGTAGAAAAATCTACGCAACACCAAGGAACAAAAGAGCTGTCTGTCCAGAAACCTGAAAAAACATAAATGAAAGGAAGTAGTTGTTAGCAAATATCTATCAACAGACAGAGTGGATAGGCTTCCCAAGAAAAAGAAGTTAGGGAATATTGTCCCCCATGAAGATACGCTAGTCATCTAGATACTTGTGTTGGCTTTATTAGCCATTTCCATGCACGTGAGTTTAGTATTAGAAATACCCCACACATTCACACCACCACCTCCCACTCCACCCATCATTGGCGGTAGCGACGACTAAAAATAAAACACCTTTTTGGGAGTAGGTATTTAAAGGATCTATTGCCCATGTTTGGAAAAGCTACAAAAGATAGACGACCAATTTAAATGCTCCAAATTTCCAACGGTCACTCCCACATGAACAAATTTTCCAGACAAGGTCCCTTGATACTCTTCCCAGATTACTTGCATAAGGTAAATGTTACTCTCACATTTTGAATCTAGGAAAAAAGTTCAATAATCAAGTCTCATGTATCCACCTGTAAAACTATAAAAGAAGGACCATGACAACTTCATTCTACACTAGAGTACAACAAACCATGAAAAAAGAAAGCTTTGTCACCCCCTCTCTAAAATTGTTCTTGTATCTAAGCAATAATAGACTCGAGTAGTAATAGTAATCCCTTTGTATTACCGGCTATACCCGAAAAATACTTTTCAAGAAAATGATTTGTAGATTTCACGCTATCACTCAATTGATGGTATTGTTATAATTTTTTTTTTTAATTCAGTTACTCTAATAAATTTTTTTAGGTTTTAGGTAATTCTTTAAATTATATTTTGTGATTACCATTACAGGTTAGTGGTTCGATTTTTACCAACAAGTTGTTTGTAAGAATATAACCTTAAGGGAACTCGTGATATATGGATATTATATAGATCTAATTTCTTACATGCGTTTGCATGGCTAAGCATAGATCCCTGCAAAATGAAACCCTTCATTTTCATTGTGATGGTTTCCACTGACCACGAATGCCATATGATTGGGTAGGTAGAGCAACCACTACACGTAGGCTTTGATACCATCTCCAGGGAACTGATCACCCGATTTGTCATCCTTGAAGGCTTTATTGTGTGGTCAGTTATTATTCGTCGACTCAACACGAAATACAGGCTTCTCAATTTGTGCCTTATTTCTAGGCCATTGTTCATTATTTGTTACTTTAACTCTTATGTTAATATAGTTTCACTAGCCAGAATCGAAAGATGGGTTTCTCTTTAACTCTATTGCATAACCATTTCAACAAATGGAATGATGCAATTGAGTACTTGGTAACTTTGGTGATTGCAAATGATTTTCAGTTAAATATTATTCACATTTTTCTTGGAAGCTCTGTTTAATGATTTAAAGGGAGCATAACTCTTGTATTTTCTATGGGAGGACATTTGGAATATATGTTGGATTCATTCACCAAATGATTTTTTCACTTTCAAGCACACCTAGTATCATATCTGGTTTCCCACTCCTAAGGTATATCGAGATAAACTTGTTTAGTTTAAAAATTGTCTCTAAGCATAGATATATTGTGTGGTTAGCGACTCTTAATAAGCTTGCCACCAAATATAATCCTTTCTCTTGAAACACTATTTCTAATACAGTATGCATTTTGTTTGTCACTTTGTATGTGAGAAAAGAGGTTAACACACACACACACACACACACACATATATATATATATAGTGTTGAACTACTCCTACTATGATGTAGTAGTTGAAGAGGTTGTAACATATAATTAATTTTAAGAAAAAGACTTGAAAGGTTGTAACACCATAAAATCAAGGATTAGTGGCCAATAAACCCTCACGCTAGATTTAATTTCGTTCACCACAACCGTCATTTATTTGTCCATAAATAACACCATACATTTTGTTCTTTTTTTCCCTCCTTTTTTACCACTGCCACTGTCGATCTTCTCTATATCTTTCAAACAATTTATATGTTTTTAGACCATTTGATACCACGTAACCGTAAACATCAATACAAAAGTGAAAAATAAAATTATAATATATCTTCTTAAAAATTAATAATGATGTTTCTTTAATATATATGTATCTAATTAATTATAATAAATTGCACTACAGATTCCCGTTAAATTTTGAAATAACCTGTTTTTTTTTTTTGCTTTATCTTGCATTCTTCATATATTTTAGTTGTTCTTTTAGTGTTTGTGAATAACAAACAATAAGTATATATCATAAATTATGATATATACCATATGTTTGTGGAATACATAACAAAAATGCAGCATAGACTACAGAGCAGTTTGAGTTCTAGAAAACTTCCCAGACCTCAGATTCTGAGTTTTGAGAATTCTCCCATAACTTAGGGGGGGTATCATCAATTAAAAGTCTATGGGATTTTTTTTTGATTTTAAAAGTAATGGGATTTTCAACTAGGATTCTAAAAAATCATTTGAAATCCAGATGTTTTTTTAGTTAGGAGTCTAAAGATTCATTAGAAAATCCAGCAGTTTTCAATCAAGAGTTTTTAAAATACATTAAAATATAATGGTTTTATAAAGTCTTTGACTCTTAAAAGTTATTGAAATTTATACTATTCTTGGGCTTAGTTATACATAAAAAGCTATTCTACAATCCTAAGGTATAAGAAGAGATTTCATAAAATTTCCAACAAAAAAAACCTCCAAGTGACTGGCGCACAGGTAAAAAAACAAACTCTTCTTCGTTTGATTTTTTTTCTTTCTTCTCATTCGACTTTGTAGATTCGATTTATTTTTTTTAGTTGTGATAAATTGAATTTAATAAATCGAATCAATTAAAAACACAAATTATATGGTATTTACTAGTAATTTGTCTATTATAGTTATACACTCAGATTAAATTGAATTAGATGATTTGCCTGTATTTTGAAGGCCTATTAAAAAGAGTTCCATCTCTACTGTTTGAAGAACAAGCTGGAAATATGTCACATCAAACAAAAAAATAAACGTTTTATGAATTAAAAGAAACTTTTTTGGGTCAACTCATTAAAATGAATAGAGTATTACTTATTACCATTATTATCTGTCATGACAAAAAAATAATAGCATTGTTCATTGCCATGTTATGTCACACTTTCTCTATCATGCATTTAATCAACTATAACCATTAATTAACTTGTGTCCATGTTGTTATTTTTTGATAAAATGCTTTTTTTTAACTTAGCTTTCTTCTTTATAATTTGTATTAAGTTTTAGATGATTAATGATTATTGGTTGGCTGAACTGAGATTGGATGAATGATGATTGAATTTCAGTTAATATGGTAAGTAACTAGTTCCTACATGATACATGATGTTTTCATAAGATTTTAGTGCAAGATAATAGACAAATGAAAAGAATGAGCAAGAGACCAAATATTTATGTATTTGCTAAGGTCCCTGTATCTGAATCTGATTAATGATTATTGATTGGTTGAATAGAGCTGATTACACTATAAGTCCCTAATTTTTTCTCTTGAACTTAATTTAATTATAAGTCCTGTATTATATTTTTGAGTTAATTACTCTATTGGTCCCTGTTTTTATTTTTGCCTTAGTTGCACTATAGGTCCCTGTATTATGAAACAATTGCAATAGAGGTCCCTATATAAAATTTTGTATATAATCAGCTTTCTTCTGTATGTAACATGTTATATTTTAATAATTTCTTGAAAAGTTATAAGAAAATAGATAGTGTCTTATAGCTGTATATGGTGTTACATAGCTGGGGTTTAGGAGTCTACTAAATGGGTGGCCGTAATATGAGACTGTGCAATGCAATTTTCTTCATCTACGTTGGTTCAGATGAGTACACCTCTTTGCCATGGACGTGGATAATTGATGTATTTAAGCAACGCGTGCTAGTAAGCCAACATAATTGAAAGTGAGGAATTACTGAGAGCACTTATGTTGTATCAAAAGCAATGCTCGAATCTGGAGAGAAGCAAGATTCCATGGTCCAAGTCAAAAGATTTTAGCTTTGCTTCCGTATCTATTTCCTAGTGTCGGGAATATTGCATCTTTATTTTACAAGTGGATAGAGGATATGAATCAACCAAATACCATCTAAAATTAACTAATGATTATATGGATATGGATAAGCCAGTGAATTATAAATAGAGGTTAATCACCATATCTTAAAATATTAGAATCCACTGAAATCCATTAAAATACTAACATAAAAATCCGTCAAAATCTACTTAAAATGAAAAAGAATCTATTAAATTCTACGTAGAATTAAAACAATCCCTAGAGTCTACAAAATCTATAGATTTTAAAAATTCTAATAATATCTTTTAAAATCTTAATTGATGACACCCACCTTAATCTGTTCTTCCTTTTGCCTTTATTTTTGCATTCGTGATATATTTTGTTTCCTTTTTAGTGTTTGTGAGTAACAAAAAATAAGTATATATCATAAAATATGACATATACCATATGTTTGTGGATTACAGAACAAAAATACAACAAAAAAAGAGCAGTTTGAGTTATGTGAATTTTTTCATAACTCAAACTACTCTTCTTTTTTGCTTTGTTTCTATCTTGTTTGAGTTTTTTAATTTTAATGTTTGTGAAGTAATTAGCAATGGATATGTATTTAACATATGTGATATATACGATATTTTTTTTATTTTTTACCTTTGATTTGAAGAACCGTTTGAGTTTTGAGAAAAATTCCTAAAACTCAGATTATGAGTTCTGGAATTCTTTTCAGAACTCAAATTGTTCTTCGTTTTTGCCGTGTTTTTTGTTTTGTAATTCTAACTAATTCTATTACTAATCAAAGGTCATTATACTACTCCAATTGTAAATCTCTTATTTCTAACATTATGAGAAACAGAGTTTTACACTTATACAACTACTAAATGCTACTTAAAAGTTGTTGACATGCTGTTTAAGTATTATACTGATGTTAGGATGTAGTTAGTATAGTTTGTTGATTAGGTACATTTGTTTAAGATTGTTAGTAGATATAGAGAAGCTTTATTACCGGCGTTATCAAATAATTTAAAAGTAAGGAATCTGTTAAAAGATATAGAGAAAATCAACAACGACTGCTGTTAAGAAAAAAAAGTAAAGAAAATCGGGCCTTTTACGAGTTAGTACCTGCAGAGATTTATTGAATATTAACATTAAAATTAATCCAATGAATTGATTTGGATTAATTCATCATAGTTAAACCTGTCTTTAATCTTTTATAATTAAATTTTATATGTCTCTTGATAATTCTAACTTATATGACTTTTAATTATCCTTTATTTAATGAAATAGTTTAATATAACTCAAACATAGGACAATTTTCTTACACGAGCAATCTCTTTATTTATTGACTAATTATATATACCATCCAATGACGTTGCGTGAATTGGTTGGTTACAAATCTTTAATTAGATCAAGATAATAAATAGATTATAAATTTGTAACCAACCAATTCATGCCACGTCATTGGGTGATATTTGGGTGGTATGATTTTAGGTGTTATATATCATTACTCTTCTTTATTTAACATTGTTTCACTAGTTAGATTAAGACAAATAATTTGTTTTTTTTACTCTATTGCATAGTTGCATATTTTAAGGAGATTTAGAAAATAGATGGTTTGTTTACTCTCTTGCATATCTGCATAGATTTTCCGATCCGCATGGTGATCTCCGCTTGAGCTGGACAGTTCAGGACCAAATCTATCCTAGCTCATGTTATTGGACTAATAGTTTTGGCTAAATTTGTATAGATTCTTTTTTGACCGGCGGACTTTATTAATTTTTTCCGGAGTTTCCTATTTTTTTTCTAATTATACAAGCTTAACTTTCTTCTGAAAATTACAAGATATATGAAAAACACGGCGGAATTAGTGGGAAATAAATCATTTGAGCATTGAAATCTTTTCAGACAGGTTTGCAATGTTTACTTCCTGACAAGCACAATTCATCATTGATCTTCAAAATTTTCAGTATCACGAACCATATACAATCTAATTCTTTTCTCCATCTATTCAAGTTATGATTTCTCGGCGTGCACAGCTACTTTCTTGGTTAAAATTACGGCCAAGACCGTCCTCCTGAGTTAAAAGTTGTCGAATTTGATTTTTCAATTAAATACCAATCTGAATTTCTCCTAGGAAATAAGTTTAAGAAGCCCCAATATTCCATTGATTTCCGTCTAAATCTTCCACAACATGGTAATGCTACAATCTACAATCCCATTGGTCCGACACCTTCAATAAATTAATAACATTTGAATTTATTAGACCTTATCGTAACGAAGATAAAGAAGAAATGTTATTTGTTTAGATGATTTATCACCTGAGGTAGGCATTGGTTTTCTCCTTCTCCTAATATGTTTAGGAAGTGGTTCCGTTACATCGATAATAACTGCATCAGCAGTCAAAAAGGCATGTGCCACTGATACAGCATGCTCTAGACAACATCTAACAACCTTTGCAGGATCCAAAATCCCAGCCGCCACCAAGTTCTCGTATCGATCTTTTGCAGCATTGTATCCATAACTAGTGTTATCATTCGATAAAATCTGCACATAACAATAATCATTAATTTTTGGTTCTCAACTATGATTTACATATTATATATGATTCAACAGACCTTCTCTATAACTATATTTCCGTTTACTCCTGCATTTTTAGCAATTTGTCTTGTGGGATAAAGAAGAGCTCTCTTCAGAATATCAGCTCCTATCTGGACATATTTACAGATTAATTGTATTATAACATGTAGTTGTTCTTTAAAATGGATATGATCCAATCATACAATATGGAATGGACTAAAAGAAGCTAAAAATGACGGAATATTAAAATGAGTTATCAAAATAAATAGTACTATTATTTGTAGATTTAGTTTTATTAATTATTTCAAGTTTAGTACTCCCTCGTTCACATTTTTAAAAGAGGAGGTCCCGTATTATTTCTCAGTTTACAATATCAAAACATTTTTTCTTATTGTTTTTAATATTACCTCGAATCAAGTAGTAAAAAGGAGTAGTACACTATATATAAGGGTAAATTTATAAAGAGAAAAGTTATTGAATGTTTTTTTAGTTTAAGAAAATATAATGTTAAGGATTTTTATTTGCAATATTTTTTTGTAACTTCCCAAGAGATTTTGAGGACTTCATTAATTTTTTTTTCCCAGTTTATTTACGTCTTATATGTTATGCTCCAGATTTATCAACTTGAAGAGTAGAGTAACCTTTTGTTCTTCATTATCAAGAAGCTCTTTGATACCATCAACCTTAGTAGATAGCCTGAGTAAACAACATCCACCACCAACTACTACTCCTTCGTCTATAGCTGCCTGTTTAGTAAACCGAAGGTTAAATTCGTAATTTTAAGTTTAGAAATGAACATATTCATACCTTTGTTGCATTTAAAGCATCTTCAATTCTTAGTTGCTTATCTTTTAACTCTACTTGTGTTTGTGCTCCGACCTACTTTTTCAATCGATACAACCACATAAGTACCCAAAAAAGTCCTTTTATTTTAAAGAAAAGTCGTAGATTGCAAATTACCTGAAGAATTGCTATTCCACCTGATAACCTTGCTATCCTTTCGTTCAAAATTTTCTTCTGAAATTTTTCTTCAGTGTTCTACAAATGAAAACAAATTAATATTGGATTATTATTCCTGGTCCCTAATCTATATAATTGGGACAATAATAAAGTTTGAGGACTATTCATCTGACTTTGGAAATTTAAGGACAAAACCGGCTAATGGCCTATAGTTCGGGGACCATTTTGGTAATAATCTCAAAACTTAACATGATATAGAATGATAATTTAACACACCTCAACAAGACTTTTGATCTGAGAAACTCTTTTTTCCACGGCTTGGCGAGTATTTCCATCAGTCAAAAGTAAAGTAGAATCATTAGTTATCACCACTTTTGTAGCATTCCCCAAGACCTCCACGCCAGCATTTTCCAACGTCAATCCAATATCATCTCTAATCACAGTTCCTTCAAAAAATAACTCAAGATCTATAAATTGAACATTACAATTAAGAATATGTGTTTCAATCAATATTTTATCATGGTTGAGTTTAGGGACATTACAATTTTGCCCGTTTTTTCTTTTTCGAAAAACAACCGTGAGTAAAAGGAAAACATATCATTTATGATATATTTTTTCAAAAAGACGTGAGTGAAAAACTAAATTAGCCACATAAGACATAAATTTAGTCCTAGGAATTTGTATTTTTTTGATTTTTATCCAGATAAAATAACGTAAATATAGAAATTGACCATAATTTTTTTTATTGTTAGAACTTTTTAGGCCTCAGCAAACAAAAATTCCTGATCCGCCCCTAAGTTAATGAATACCTCCAGTCAAGATAGCAATGTCATCTAGATAATGGCTTTTGCGCTCGCCAAAAGCTGGAGCTTTAATGGCAGCTGCCTTTAGCACACCCTTCAGCTTATTCCTTATAACCGGAGCTAATGCTTCTTGCTCAATACCCTCCGCGATTATCAAAATGGGATACTTTTCTTTAACTGCATGCTCCAATATTTTAAACAACTCTTTTGGATGGGTGATTTTTTTATCGACCAATAAAATCTGAAACAAAAAAAATCCTAATTTTTTTTAACTTTTAAAATACAAGATCATGGATGATACTTGTTAGGTAGATTTGTATGAGTAAAATACCAAATACTCCCGTTGTTTGACAAAAAGCCAAAAAAACCTTATAGTTTTGAAAGGGACAAAAACCTTATTTGGATTTCCAACGAGTGCCAAATCATGAGATCAACATATATGCAACAAAAAAGGCGAGCTGAGTTGAAAAGCCATAGGGGATAATTGTCCCTTTTTAAACTATAGGTTTTCTTTTTAACCTTTTGTCATACTACAGGAGCTATTTGGTATTTAACTGTGATTTGATTTCGGAACCTTGCAGTCATGAAACTCTGTGATCTTTTTTCGTCTATCGGTGACAAAATAAGGAGAGAGGTATCCACGTTCAAATTTCATTCCTTCGGCAATCTGTAGATTAGTTTCAGCATAATTTCCTTTTTGTATTGTGACAACACCTTCTCTTCCGACTTGTAGAAGAGCATCAGAAATCATTTTTCCCACTGCATAATCATTTCCAGCACTTACAGCAGCCACATCAGCTATCTCGTGATCTTCTACCTGTTTTTTAGCAATTTACAAAAGTGAATTTTGGTTCTTATTACCTTCAAATACAACAAGATTAAGTTTACGGTAAATATTTTTGGGGTCACTAAACTATCACAATAGTCATGTTTGGACCATTTTACTAATAAAGGTTCCAAAATTATTAATTTATCAAAATGGTTCCAAGTAGACCATTTTGTCAGTCAACTGTTAAATTTATTAAAGTGAAATAAATAAATGAGTAATTGACCAATATATCATTTCATATGCACGTGATTTTCATATCTGTTTTGACAGTTGGCTAAAGCAATGGTAAGTGATACAAACAGAACTATTGAGATAATTTATTGGTCCCAGAAACATATGGTAAGTACCTCTCTTGACATCAATTTGATCTCAGAAACAAGGGCTTTTGCAGCTTTTTCTATCCCTCGTGCAATTTGAATAGGGTTCCGACCTGCTGAAATAACCTACGCAAAGGAAAAGTTTCTAGAAATTCGACAAAAAAAGATCCGTCACTTATAGAACAGACTCTATATATACCTTCAAACCCTCGCGAACAAGGCCTTGAGCAAGCACTATTGAAGTAGTAGATCCATCACCAGCAAGATCATTTGTTTTTGCACCTGCTTGCCTTATCAATTTTACTCCCACATTCTCTAGAGGATCTTCTAGCTCAATCTGAATTTTATTAAAAGAACGTGTTTTGAATCTCGATAAAGTGAAAACAACTAGATTGGTAATTCCTTTAATGAAATTTTAGTGTCATGAAGTTACTTAATATTTATGGTTCGTATGTTTTAACTTTCGCAAACACATGCAAATTGATTTCTCATAAGTATAGATTTTGCCATTGTTACTAACCGTGGCATTGTAAGGCATTAAATAGATTATTCGAGAATGGTAGATTTACTATATAAGAATAATTGAAACTAGACAAGCGAAGACATATATATATATATCCATGTGTTTCAAAAAGTAGCAAATATACCCCTATGTTAATCTAAAAATAGAAAATATACCCCTGTGGGTAGAATTACAATTTTAATGTATTACAGGGTTATATTTGCTACATTTAAAACTAGGGTATATTATTCTATTTTGCGTAACACATGGACTAATGATGCAATTAACCCATGTTTATTTATGTATAGTCGTATGTACATTTACAGCTAATCGAGTTCAATTTCAAAATAAATAAGAAGGAAATATGTTTTTCACCTCTTTAAGAACAGTTTCACCATCATTAACAATCTTGGGAGGTCCATATTTGTTTTGAAGCACCACATTTCTTCCTTTAGGACCCAAAGTTACTCCAACTAGCTCTGCCACCAAGTCAACCCCTATCTGTATACAGATAAAAAAAAACAAATCACTTACTAACCATTAAATTTCGGGGCAGATTCAAACTGTTCTTTCAGGGGGCTCGGAAAAGGCTGATATTGATTATAAAGTAAAATTATTTTTCTCAATGGGGTAGTTATTATTTCAGACTAAAACAATAATTGAATTTTGTAAATTTCTGGCTAGAGCACCCTCATGCCCAAATTTAAATCCTCCCCGACTACAAGTAAGATAACTGAATAGGGTAAGGAAAATGTGACCATAAGCTTCTTTGTAGTGGAGCCATCATGGTTGAAGTGAAGTTCCTTAGCCATAGCTTTTGTATTCATGATTGAACCTGAAGGTTTCTTGGTAACGCTTGTAAGAATTGAGTTAGTGAAAGAAATTGCAGGTAATGGTTTAAGGAAACACACCATTGTTTTCTTTTAAGTTGGTTAAAATCGTTGGAAGAAGATAAGGAGAGAAAAGTGGGCGAGTCTCAAAAGGGCAATAATATCTCAAGTACGAGTACTATTTTTGGCGGTAATTTTACTTGCCCGGTCCAAATTAATTTCTGAATACAAGATCCCGTCCAAATTAAAAAGAATTCTTTTTTAACCTTCCTTTTTTTTTTTTTTTTTTTTTGCTTTTGTTACACAGGAGAGCCAATACATAATATATAGATAGGGATTATTTCGTTTTTAGGCCTAAAGAATAATAATGCTTCTAATTTTAGGTCTTTTAGGATTTTGATTCTAAGTTTAGGCCTAAAATTAGATGATCAATCTAGAATTAGGCCTCTAATTATTTTGGTACCTAAAATGCCCAATATATGTACAATTAATCCATCCTTAACCCCTTATTATTCCCATAACTACATTTAAAAAAAAAACACACAACTCACACACTAACACACACGCAACTCCCCCCCCCCCTCTCTCTCTCTCTCTCTCTCTCTCTCTCTCTCTCTCTCTCTCTCTCTCTCTCTCTCTCTCTCTCTCTCTCTCTCTCCCCCCCTCCTCTCTCTAACACCTACCTACTAACACCTAAAACACACACTAGCATAAACATTGAATTTTTGCTCGATTTTTGTCTAGTTTTCGACGTTAAATCAATACTCTAACCTTCTACTCTAATAATCTCAAGGAATTCAAGTTCAAAAACGAGGTAATCAATGAAATTCTACAATTTCTTTTGAATTTCGTTTTTTTGTTTATTTTCGATTTTATTTTAAAATTCTGTTTTTCCAGTTGTTTTTATTTAATGTTTATATATATTCGCTAGTAATCTTACACCTCCATTCATTTTTTTTAGTTTTCTACTGTATTTTACTGTTTTTAAAGATACAGACGATTTTTGCGTGTTATGAGCCGCGTTTCATGTTTGTTAATGATCATATACTACTCGTTATACGTTTTACAATTCAATGAAGTTGTGATTTTTCATTTTTTGTTAGTTTTTGTTCAAAAAAGGTATGCAATTGTTAGTTTTTAATTGAAAAGTTAAGCAATTGTTTAGATATTGCATTAACAGTTGATATATTGCAGTTTTGATGCTTAAAATGCAGTTGTTAACGTTCAAATTTGTGTTTCTGCGTTTTCAAAGTGCAGCAGTCTGCAACTGCAAATTTTAGTTTCAAGACTGCAAATTTGTAGTCTTGAAACTACAAATCTGTAGTTGTGAAACTACAATTTTGTATTTCTGAAACTACAAATTTGTAGTCTTGAAACTACAATTTGTATTTCTGAAACTACAAACTTGTATTTCTGAAACTACAAATTTGTAATTCTGAAACTACAAATTAAAGGTAAAGGGTACAAATGGTAGTAGGCCTAAATTTGGAAGACTTATTTAAGAGGCCTAAACTTAGAAGCATTTTCATTTTTTAGGCATAAATATGGAATAATCCCTAATAGATAATATGGAAACATCTACAAAGTTTAGCCCACCCTTAAGGACTCGGCATCATAACATAAGATAGTGGCAAATTAGGGAGGTTACATGTATCCCAACTACCAAACAATTTGCTAAGTAGCTCCTATCCAGTCGGCTGTCCCGTTTATATCTCTAGGAATAAGTGAAATTGAAGGGGAAGATATTCAACAAAAAAGTAAATATTACAAATAACATTTCTAATTAAATGACTCGAAATTTGTAGTCCTGAAGATATGGGGTTCATGATGGTCTCAGAGTCATTCTCGATTATAACACTCTCAAAAAGAAATTCTGAAGCCAATTCAGTAGCTTTCAAAGTCCCGGTGGCTTCTGCCTCTAACGCCCAATCTGGTTCAATTTTTCAACTTTTACATGAAATTCACCATTAGAGTTTCTTACTAAACAAGCAATTGCAACTCCTTTATCCGAGAAAGCTGCATCGCAATTAATTTTATATTTATTTGGTGGCAGTTTTTTCCATTTATCTTTGAATTTGATATTTTGTTTAATTTCTTCATTAGTGGATTTTCCTAAATTATTAGTATCATTACCGTTTATCCAAAAAAATAGTATCATTAGTGGTTCTTGGTCGGCTTAACCTTCCTTTTCGCATTGTTATATTTTCGTCCATATTAGAACCCTTGTTAGCAAAAGTAAAAATGAAGTTTAAAATCAGTTGGGTTAGCTCAACTGGTCAGAGTCTTTCTATCTCTTTAGTCCTTAAAGGAGTAAAGCAAGAGCTACAAGGTTTGAATCCCCTTCCTAAACATAGGTAACCTAGTTCTAATTTACCTGGGAATATACATGGGAGCTTAGTTTCCATGAGATTATTCGTGGTACGTAAAAGATGGCCAAGACATCCATGTATTTAAAAAAAATTGAAGTTTAAAGCAATTGTACTAGCAGCTTTATAGTTTTATAGTCTATAAAAAAATAAGCCTATGTAAATAAACACTAGCGTCCAAAAAATAAAAAATAAAAAAATAAACAGAAGATTGCAAATTTTCTCAATAAGCATAACTCGTAAAATACAAAAGTTTCGCTCCCTTCAAATTTATAAATGAAGGCTGCAAAAACTTAACCGATAACATTGGTTGAAATTTATTAGTTACCACTATCGATTCCATAAATGGTGTAATATCTTCTCATTTGTGAAGTCATGAATGTACAAGAGATAACAGGTAATTCATTTTGAAATCCGACTGATAAAATTACAATATCGTGATTTTGAGTTTTATAATCAAAATAATTTTCTTTTACAATGGATAAAAAAAATTATACATGAAGAAAGAAGAGTATAGTTGGTGGTAAGTTGATCAAAGAAAATCTAACCACAATATAAGCTATATTTCAAAAAATTAATTTTAAACCAAACGATATTTAAAAATGATATATTTGGAGAGATGATGCAGTTATACTTAAAAGAATGTTTAAAGTAGAATGTTTCGCTTGACTAGGGAGTTCAACATTTAGTAGAGCATAGAACAAATTACCACCAAATTTAGATTTTTATGAACTGTAGGTTGGTAAATTCCGGGTTGGGATTCAAAAACCCCAACCCTATATTTATGAAACTAGGTTACCACTGGATTTAAATTTTTATGAACCGTAGGTTGTAACGTCCCCCGTTGGGATTCAAACAACCCAACCCTGTTTTTATTTACGACACCCTCCCGAGTTCCAGTCACCAGGTTAACTATGGTTAAACACTGGATTGGCAGAATAAACTTATACTTCCTACTCCGATGGGGTGAAAATATTAATATAGATATTCGTGCGGTGAAAATATTGATATAGATATTCAACTCAAAGGAGTAAAATTTTATATATTAATAAAATTTATATTTAAACAACTCCAAAATACCCACAATTGAGAAGAAAGAGAGATTGAAGTGCTGATGCAAGTTACTTTCAGCTTTTTATTATTTATAAGCACAATCATTAGTAAAAGTATCGATGTGAGAGGAAAAAGTTGCAAAAAAAAAAAACGTAGCGTAAGATGCTGCTTTGAAAAACTATTAGAACTTTTCCCACATCGAAAGTTTGAGAAGGAAATGTGAGAAACTTTACTTGTAAATAAGCTGCTGCTTTGAAAAGCTAATAGTACTTTTCCCACATCAAAATTTTGAGAAGAAAATGTGAGAAACATTACTTATAAATAGTTTGTCCGGGTTTACGGTTTAACTTGGTTCATATAATGCAAAATATAAACTCGACTGTAGTACTACGGGTTGAATATCATTCCTCAATATCTCATCCACCCTGCTAATAAGACCTTCTAAGTTAAATTTACTAATTCAAGAAAATTTCATAGGGGTGTTTATTACCATGCCAAAAGAATCATAACGGTGTCTATTACCATGCCAAAAGAATGTGTTTACTCAACTGGGAATATAGAGCTCACAGCACCACCAAATAAGCAGTCTAATGGAAACAAGATATTTACAAGTCTGACTCGTATGTTTGACAACTTAAATATAAAAATTTATTCTAACCAAAGGATTCCAAATTAGTGTTCTAAATAATTGTCCACCTAAACACCTATACAGTCACTACAAGAAATAGTAGCATTAGCGGGTAAGCTATTGCTGCAACAACTAAAATGGCCTCTAATGATATTTTTAAAAACCAAAATGGCCTCTAATTATATTTGTAGCGGCAATGTTTGCCGCTAAAGATAAAGTTAATAGAGGCAAAAACAAATAATTTGCTACTAAAGGTATCTTTAGCGAGGAACTTATAGAGGCGACAAATAACGACTATTAGCTGCAAAATTAAGATTTTTAGTGTTAAATTTTTTGCCGCTATAGATACTATTTCTTGTAGTGAGTCCTAGAGGCAAATCACCTGAAAAATAAGGTAGAAATTTGCATGCAGCCTCCAAGAAATGAACCAATTACTAATCCACCTATCCCATTAATTTTTCGCCTAAACCGATTTTTTCCACCTAACCGAACATTTTTATATACAACATTTTTCTTAAAAATATGGCGCCTATCAAGAAAATAGTACATTTAATCTATTTGTTTGCATTGGTCATAAACCCAATAAGTATTTGAAGTTTCTTTTTCTTATAAAAGAAATTGACAAAAAAGAAAAAATACCTTTTACTTGTTTTAACTTTTCAAAAGTTTATCTTTTAGTTTATCACTTATGAATTTAACACTATAGTTATGTTTATGATTTAATTTTAAATAACATTCTTGATGAATTGACGGAAGAGTTGATCTAAACATTTCTATGCAAAAGTCAACATTTCTCTGCAACAGTCAAACTTCGATCTCTCCTCTTTTCCCGTTTTGTTTTCTTCATCTCGTGTTAAGGATCACCTCCGTTCCATTCTCATGCTTCCGTTGGTTTCTTTTCTTAGCTGGGGAACATTTCAGAGTGCCTAGGGATGATCAAACTTTGTGTACTGGGATTGTCGGGTTTTTGGTTGTTCTTGACTGCATTCCTCGAAGCTCGATGGGGTTGATTGCATGTCCTTGTTCTTGGCTGAATTATGTATGTCTGATATCGATACGAAATCATATGTTTGCTTTCTATTTACCTTATGAATCATTCCATACCTAGAATTTGTTTATCTACTCCTATGTTTTGTCAGGAACATTCGTAGTTCCTGGGTCTCGTGGGGTATATTTGTTATTATTATCATTATTAATATTATTATAAATTATCAGTTATGTTCTCCAAGGTTAAAAGTGTTTTTCTGGTGGGATTGCATTCACATGCAGAAGAACTGTATTTCCCCGATCATATTTTTCATGGATTTTGCATGTTATATGGCCGGGCTGTCTCTACCTATACTATCAATTGCTATACAATTTGGATGTTAATTCTTGTTCATAGTTCAAATAGATTAATGGAATTAAGCTTCTTGGCATTTGGCTTTCAATATTTATGCTCAGTGATGATGATTTCCCTTTATTATTATGGACACTACTTGAACAATAATGGATGGAATCTGACTGAATCCCCTCTTATTTACAAGACAACCTTAAAGAAAGCTAAGTCTCCTTTATTTTCCTTTTATTTTGCTAGAGTTCGTGTGTATCTCTTTATAACAGGTGGGTTTAGACAAAGCTTTCTTCATTAGATACCTTAAAATCCTAGTCTACCTAGCTATATCTATAAGATACAACAATTATCTGCGTTGGCTACTATGGTACTCTTTCTCATGAGATTTTTATATTCGATACTATGGATCTTTCTTGGAATCTTATTGACAATAAGCGCACGTGTAACGAAGATCCTATCTATGGGGTCCCTTAATAGTTAAAAATTTAGACATTAATTCTTCTATCAAGCTTAGATTCCAACTCCAAGACAATAGGAGCCTTTGGATCATCGTTCATTATTTGCAACAAGGAGATTCATATTTGGGATGAGATAAGATTATGGCTTGGATTAAATAAGGAGATGAATACGATTTTAAGTGCTTTGAAATGGCTTAAAAAATTAAAAGCTAGAGAAAATTGGAGAAGAAAAGCATGGAAAGTTGGTTTTGGAGCAACCGTGTATTGCATATGGAAAGCGAGAAATCACTTAGCTTTGAGAGGTGATTCTAAGACATGTGAAATGGTTACCAAGGAGATTAAATGGTGTGTATACTCTATTTTATTTTCCTTGTTCCCTCGTCATTCTTTTATGGATGTGAGTGGAAGACTAGCTTGTATTAGTGTAGTATGAGATAGTTGTATTTTGCTTCTTTGTTGCTACCTTAAGCTTTCGAGCCTAGGTAGGTAACACCTTTGTATAGTGTACAGTTTTCTTTTAATACAACCGTTTACCCGACCCAAAAAAAACAAGGAGATTCATATTTAGTTATTTACCTATTTGCTATCTCTGTTGAGCATACCAATGTGAATATTTCTAGATACCCACACCTCACGCTTCTTATTCCAGATAGCTTATGGCGTGCGACAGTTTATATCCTTAATTACAATATCAAGATAAATATTCCATCTTCACTTAAGCTTTTTTCCCACCTGTCAATTTTGATTTGCAAGTCTCTCTTCCATGCGAATCTTTACAACATAGTGTATCTGATCTTTTTCCTTCATTTATATAACAGTTGGGATATTTACATACTACCATATATCTTCAAAAATTCTTATTGTTCACCAGTTATCACTTTTCATCTTCAAACATGTCAAATTTCAACAATCATGATCTTCCACTTGCGAAAACTAAGAATGGAACACTTAAAAGTTTGTAGTTCTTTCTTTGGCAACCAAAACTTCCGATGTTAGAGCAAGGGTGGATGATTTCATCCTTGTTGCTAAAGTCATTTCCACCAGTTTTTTTCTTTTGGGTGTGTTTCGAAAGGCTATGCTTGACACATGGGGTATTAACTGCAGAGTCTTATTTGTGGAACTTTCTAATAACATTTTCAAGATCACATTAGAGGAGGCTGAGGAAGCAGAACGACTATGTTCCTTCTCCCGTGCCTGATTAAATTGATGCACGTGATATTGTGTAAATGGGAGAACAACATGACTTATGATCAGCTGGACTTGACTAATTTGTACGCCTGGATGAGAGTATATGGAGTGGCTAGCTCGCGAAGCACCATTGAAACCATGGAGACATTTGGGAACTACATTTGAGAACTTGAGGAGATTGATCACCCTGCTAATGAAGTTGAGTTTAAAGACTTCATCAGATCTAGAGTGAAATTCAATACTCTTAACTCAACCAAAACTGGAGTATTCGTTGAAAAATATGAAATAGCAGCTTGGGTAGCATTTAAGTACGAAAACCTCAGGTTATTCTGCTATAATTATGGTTACTTGGGGCACAAAAATGGGGTGTGTACCGTAGGGATGGTAATTCCAAAATGGAGATGATTCATACAGATTCTTCAATTGGAACAGAGAAACAACTATGCGTAGCGAGGACAAGATGTTTCATTTAATCAGGAAAAGAGACCATTAGGGGATCTTTGATGAAGTCATAAGATTTTTCTCCTTCAAAATGAACTCAGACAAAGATGATGACGAGGATAATAACTCATTTAATGGCGGTCATGTCAACACAAGTACAAGTTTCAAAGTTGGGTCAATCCATGTTCAGGTGCCTAACCAAGGTAACAAAGACGCACCTGAAAATAGTAACAAGGAGGGAAGTAAATCTTCAAAGAGGAAAAGGGAGAATACGCTCACTACGAATGATTTTTTTGCAGCTAACATATCACTGGTGAAGCATTGGTTTCTAAGGCAAAATTTCCTAGGTTACACAAAATCTTGCAAGACAAAATGGGTGACTTTGGAGACAATATCATCATCAACAATCAAACGGTGACTGAAATTTGAATGCTAGGGAAGTTGATATCGACTTTATGTACATGAGATTTATAAGTGAAGGAAATTTTGAGCAAACTAAGAACTTCTTACCAATAATGGGAGGTACATGGGATGAGACTAATGAGGTAGGGGGTCTGATATTAGCGATCAAGGTCCAAGATTATTATTTATAAGAAAAGAAGCAAACATCAACCAACAGCAGTTCAATAAACTTCCTAGTAATGCGACGGGGGCATTGGATAATAACATCAATATGAAAACAGGAAAGGACACCGTGGAAGATGATTTTGAGGCGCAAGGAGATTATGAACCTGAGGAAGACACCTCCAATTACCAATAAATTCACATTATTAGCCACTTACGCCAAGATACATATTTTAATTAAAACATAAAAACTCTAAGAATGCGCGTGACGGGAGGGGGAAAGAAATTCACTTAGCCAAATGACCTAAATAGAAAGACGGCGCCGGCCTGGGGTGAAGGTCTATCGAAGACGTAGAAGATTCGAATGTAAGACGTTAATGAGTTGGGAAATAAATACTGGAGATGAGGAGCTTTATGGATGAGTTGTTTGTGAGTTTTGGGGAGATTAAGAATCACTTCGTGTATAATTATATGAGGGTATGTGGGCCCAATGAGGTGGTGGACAAGAATTAAGGAGATATTATAGTTGTAGTGGACCCGAGTGCGAAGGTCACTTTCGAGGAGATGAAAGTTCAGATAGTGATACGGAGGACGATGCTTGTACCCGGGACCAGCCCGTGAAGGAAAGCATCGACTTAAATCATGCTGTGGGTAACGGCCAACCCAGTTATAAAGTGGCCAACTTCAATGGATAATATAATGGTTTGGAACTGTCAGGGAGCAAGGGCAACACCGACAAGAAAGATGATTAAGTCCCTTCATGCGAAGTTTAACGTGTCTTTTTTGTGTCTCTTGGAATCGAGACTTAAGAATAGTGATCTAAAATCTTGTAGGTAGAGTAGTTTGATGAGTCAATTAGAACAAGAGATGAGTGGTCGAGTAGGTTTGATGAACCCGACTAGCGTAAGAAAATAGTGGCCAACTAATTTGCTCGAGCTGACTATAATAAGAGCCAAGAGATTAAGTGAATTTGATCAAGTCAACATGCATAAGAGTTGAGTGTTCAAGTAGGGTCATTGAGCCAACAAGCATAAGAGTTTAGATGCCTATAAGTTTGATAGAGTCAAATAACTTAAGAGTGAGTTGTCAAATAGTTTGATCAATCCAGCTAGCTTATGAGCTAAGTCGGTGAGGAAGTTTGATCAAGCTAACTAGTGTAAAAATTAAGTGGTTGAGTAAGTTTGATTAAGCCGACTAGCGTAAGAGGGTTAAATGGACAAGTAGTTTGATCGAGTGGCTTGCATGGGAGTTGTGTGTTTGAGTAGTTTGAATTAGTTTAGTATTCATGATTTCGCTATTGGAAGTGATGGTCTATTATATGGAACAGTCAATAATCCAGAAGATTAAAGTGATGTTATAGGTGTAGGTTGGATTGATTATAATGATCATATAGCTTAATTTTCTTGGACAAACTAGTCTATTAGTTAACGTAATTGTTGTATCAGATTTGTTATGAAAACACAAACAAGTGTACAAAGTGCACATTAATTTAGTTATACAGTCTAATAATATTTATAATTACATATGTCGTAACCGAATAATTAATTAATTACCATAAAGATATTGTCATTAGATCCGGTCGCAGAATATGTTGGAGAATCATGTATGTATGTATTCCCTATATTATGAAAAATTGATGCATGTCCCCATGTTATGCAAAATTCATTATAGGTGTGCAAGTCTCTTTAGACACATTTCTATCATAATTTCAAACTAGTCCTTAAATTATGCAACAATTGCAATATAGGTTTCTATGTTACGCAAATGTTGCACTATCGGTACCTATATTACATTTAAATTGTTCTAGAGATTCTTATATTGTTGCTTTCATTGAACTATAAGTCTTCATATTGTTCAACAAAATCTATATCTAATCATATAAGGCAATAATTCATTTATTTTACCTTAGCCTATGAAGGTTTTAGTTTATATGGTCTATATTGTATAATATTTTGAATCAAATTATGTTTATTTTCCTTATATCATGGGTACATCACGAGTTTATCATAAGCCTAAAGTAAACTTTAAAAACATAATGATATATATATATATTAAGAATAATTTTATTTTTTCGATATCCTCTTGTAATAATATGTAAGAAGAAAATACTATACCCTAATATTGTACTAGAGATTATGTACATTAAAAGTTTCACAAATCATATTATTTTTTCATATAAGGTCGAGAAGTATATACTAATTAAGATTTACCTAATAAAATAATCTTTCAATATTTATCTATCGATGATTTTTTTTATTTGTATAAAAATATTTCCATTGTGTAATAAATATTATTTGTTTTCCTAACAATAATAAAATTTGAAAATGTATACAATTTAACAACAACCTTTGAATATTTTCAATTTATAGCACAAAAGCATATCTATTAGTACACTCACAACAACAACATTATGACGATAAACTCAAAGAAAGATAAGAAAATAGTTAAAAAAAGATATTAAAGGTAAAACAAAAGGAGTTTATTGATCAAATCTTGATATCATCTGACAAACATGGTCGTATTTGTTTCACTCAACCACTTCTTTTACTCAAGTTAACTACTTCCCTAGTGTTTCACACATTCTTAACCATTTTTGCCTGCAAATTAAAATAAAATAATCCAAATTAATGAGTAAACAGATAAAGCCATGTTCGATTTTTGTTTGCTTATGAATCTAAATTTTTGTTTATTGTAATACACACTTAGTTCATAATCCAATATAAACTAATAAATAATTCTAAAGTTATAAACCAAATGAAAGAAAAATTAGGGATGGTAATCATATCACACCACATATTCACACTATTTCAAAATTGATTATAAATTAGTGTAAATTGTCATATTCATACGGTTTCATTTTTGAATTGAACAATTAATATAAAAAAGTGGAAAAATTAATGTACCACGTTATATTTAGTCTCTAGAAGTTTCAATGGCGGGTCCCATGTAACCGAACGATTCCATTCACGATCCCTCAATGGATGAGAATCGAAATCCATCTGTTCTCGACCATTTCTAAGAAGACGGTAAACATATTGTTTCCCAACTCTGTCGTGATAATCACTCTCCACCACCCATCATTATGGTAGATGTCCACTTCATCATCAAATTTAAATTTAACAGAATATGCCTCGACAGGTGGTAATGGTCTCACCTTATTGCATCGACCTCTTCCTTTAATGACTGGGTTCAAGCTTCGTCTACTATAAGGTTATGAAACTTTACCAAGAGTTTCCATGGAATAAATCCCTTAGTTTGTGGAGATTTATTTACTTTGTTTTTTTAACAGGTCGGATTATTGTTCCAATGTATCACGAGCCGCAGAAACCTTCGTCATCAAGGTTGGCCTCTACTTTTGCTCCTTTTATTAAATATGTGTTGACCATATCATCAAAATTATAGGTTGATAGTGATGTCATTTCTTGACAATTTAAATTATATGAGTTACAAAAGAATTATAGTACTTTTACCTTGTAGAAATTATTATTTTCTTTACTCAACAAAGCGAGAAAATATAAGTGAAGAAAATAAGTTCAAATGGAAAACGAATTGGATTTTCTTAGTATTCAATATATAATAAATATAGAATACATTTGAGATAACTATAAATTAATACATGAAGTTTAAAAATTATGAAAAAAATAGTCTTGTTAAGTCATATAATTCTATTTCCGTAATAATGTAACAATACCATTTCTTTTTTATTATATTGTTGTTGAGACAACTATACATGTATATAGAGATAATATATTAGATATCCATTATATAATGCTAAGGGTAGAAAGAAAAATAGTCAACTAGGTTAAATTTTATCGCACCCTTATATCAAAGTATCCTGTAAAATTATAATTTACCTATATATTCAAATAGATTTCAAAAAACCAAGTGAGAATGTAAATTTTTTAGTAAACACATATGACATATAATTTACAAATAATTTATCAACCATACTTAATAAAACAAACAAAATATTAGTGAATGCATTTATATAATTAAATATTTTGAACTTTTTTTGGTTTGGATTATTATAAAATAAGTTTACATGTTATTATTTTATTATAACACAAAAATATTTTTAATATAACCATAATTGTAAAAACAATAAATCCATTTAGACTAGCTTTATCTTTAGTATCAAACTTTGGTGTCTACATGTTAGAAAATATACTAAATAAATTGATATATATATATATATATATATATAAAAAAAAATTGGGTTTAATAATTTTTTGTTACCTATTAATTTTTGTTTTATTTATGTATCATAATTGGATATTTATAAATATATGATTATAATTATTTAGGGATAGTTCGTGTCGGTAATATTCATCCTTAAAAATCTTTCCATTCTTTATGAGTTTTAAAATATTCATTGTCTTTCATCTTTCTTTGTTGATGTGGATAATGATAATACCCATGATACCCACCAATAATACATTCCTCTATTGCATTCATATTAGACTAATATAATAAAAAAATATAATTATCATTTGATATTTTAGAAAAAATGTTATTTAATAAATAAGAACAATTTATGAAACTATAAAATTAATGTAATTCCTTAAAGACTTTTATTCTCATCATGCCACATTGATGTCTCATGTATAAGCCGTATGCCTATAAACTTTTAAAATATTTAATTTTAAACTAACAAATTATAGAACTGTCATTATTTTTATAACTTATTAACCTACTATTTTTATATTATTTTAATCTCTCAAATTAAATTTAATAAACCACCCTTCTATAAAATTATTAATTTTTTGCGTACTATACTTCCAATCTCTAATACTTTCGTTCTAACGTCTTCTTCAATCTTTATTTAGCTAGATTTTATTTATTTATGGATTTAATTTTTTATAAGGTGGATATATTTTCTCCTCCTTAACAAGTTCATATTTTTTCCTTCCCCAAAAGATCTAGTTACTAATGGGTTAGTTTTTATTTTTAATGGGATGTTATTTTTTCCAATGAGTTACGTATTTTTTAAGGGCTCATGTGTTTTTCAGATGAAATGTGTGTATTTTTTAATGGGTTACATGTGTGCAACTGGTATGCACCTCATTAAGAAACAATTTTTTTGTGTGGACCTTATGTATTAATCACCTTTATTTATATTGTGCATTTCATATTAAGCCTAACATTAGATGAGTTAAAGAAAAAATTGTTTGTACACTTCATATAGTCTATTTTCCTTTTTACTATTGTATCTCTCTTCAAGTTGAACCCCTAAAAACGGGTTAAGTTTCTTAACTGATGGGCCGAGCCTTGTTATGGGGTTGGCCCGAGATAAAGTCCAACTTCTTCTAGATTAATCGTTTCAAAGATAAATTTAGCATTTATTGAGGTTAGATTTTTGAAATTTACAACATTAATTTTTTTTTCTAATCAATTGCATACTTAATAAACACAAGTTGGATTTCGACTTATTCGATTAAGTAAGGTATTTGCAAACCCTCGCTAAGTCATCCACGGAAATGACACGATTCCCTTCTATCTCGAAATACTCATACACCTCACTCACAATCTCATCCCACCTCTCTAAGGACTCTAGCTGGTACGGGCTTATACAAGTCGCACAAAATTCGTCAAACTCCATTCTTGCATGCGTGAGATTCTCCATCTACGAATTTCAAAAATAAAAAATTCATTAGTTTGCAGTTATTAAGCGTGACTTTAATAATAAACTTTAGCCAAACCAGAATATCTTACCACATTAAGAATCTTTAACACCCTCGACTCCCTCATAGCATCAGTCGCGTTCATTAGAAGGTCTTGCATCATAAATTATGTAATGAGTAAACAAAAAGATGAACTCAAAAGAATATTAGAATAATATAATAAAAAAAATATAATTATCATTTGAGATTTCAGAAAGAATAGTTATTTAATAAATAAGAACAATTTATGAAACTATAAAATTAATGTAATTCCTTCAAGACTTTTATTCTCATTATGCTACTTTATGAGTCGTATGACCACAAACCTTTAAAATATTTAGTTTTCAACTAACAAATTATATAACTGTCATAATTTTTATATCTTATCAACCTACTATTTTTATATTATTTTAATCTCTCAAATTAAATTTAATAAACCACCCATCTACAAAATTATTAATTTTTTTTTGCCAATTACTACTCTCAATCTCTAACACTTTCGTTCTAACGTCTTCTTTAATCTTTATTTGGCTAGATTTTATTTATTTATCGATTTAATTTGTTATAAGGTCTAAAAATATATTTTATTCGCCTTAACAAGTTCATATTTTTTTCCTTCACCAAAAGGTTCAGTTATTAATGGGTTAGCTTTTGTTTTCAATGGGATATGATTTTCTCCATTGAGTTACGTATTTTTTAATGGATCATGTGTTTTTTTAGATGAAATGCTTGTATTTTTTAATGGATTATATGTGTGCAGCTGGTATGCACCTCATTACGAAACTATTTTTTTGTGTGGACCATTTGGATTAATCACCCTTATTTATATTGTGCATTCCATATTAAGCCTAACTATAGATAAGTTAAAGAAAAAATTGTTTGTAGACTTCATATAGTCTATTTTCCTCTTTACTATTCTATCCCTCTTCAAATTGAACCCCTCAAAAAGTGTTAAGTTTTTTAACTTATTGGCGGAGCCTTGTTATGGGGAAGGCCCATGATAAAGTCCAACTTCTTCTAGATTTTAATCAATTGAAAGATAAATTTAGCCTTTACTAAGTTTAGATTTTTGAAATTTAAAATATAAAAATTATAATTTTTTTTCTAATTAATTGCATACTTAATAGACACAAGTTGGATTTTGATTTATGCGCTTAAGTAAGGAATTTTCATACCCTCGCTAAGTCGTCCACATAAATGACACGATTCCCTTCTATCTCGAAATACTCGTACGCCTCACTCGCAATCTCATCCCACCTCTCTAGGGTCTCTAGCTGATACGAGCTTATACAAGACACACGAAATTTGTCAAACTCCATTCTTGCATGCGTGAAATGCTCCATCTACGATTATTTCAATTATAAAATTTTGTTAGTTTGCAATAATTAAGCATGACTTTAATATTAAACTTTATGCAAAACAGAATATCTTACCACGCTAAGAATCTCCAACACCCTGATTCCCTCATAGCATAGTCACGTTCATTAGAAGGGCCTGCATCATAAATTATGTAATGAGTAAACAAAAAAATGAACTCAAAAAAGTAAAAAAAAATATATTACTCACTGTTCAGAAATTATAATGCTAAGGGTAGAAAGAAAGATAGTCAATTAAGTTAAATTTTATCGCACCCTGATATCAAAGTATCCTTTTATTTTATAATTTACCTCTATGTTCAAATAGATTTCAAAATATCAAGTGAGAATGAAAAACTTTATTAACACATATGGAGATATAAATTACAAATAATTCATCAGCCCATACTTAATAAAAACAAAAAAGGATTTGTAAATGCATTCACATGATTAAATATTTTGAATTTTTTTATTTGTTTGGTTTATTATATAATAAGTTTACATGATATTATATTATTAACTAAGATAACACAAAAAACATTTTTGATATGACCACATTTGTAAAAACAATTATTTATATATCCATTTAGACTAGTTTTATCTTTAGTATCAAACTTTGGTGTCTACATGTTAGAAAAATATTAAATAAATTAACATATAAAAGATTTTTTTTTTTACATTTGATAGTTGTGTTTAATAATTTTTTGTTACCTATTAATTTTTGTTGTAATTATATATAATAATTATAATTAGATATTTATAAATATATAATTTATAATTACTTAGGGATAATTTGTATCGGTGATATTCATCCTTAAAAAAATCTTTCCAGTCTTTATGAGTTTTAAAATATTCACCGCCTCTCATCTTTCTTTGTTGATGTGGATAGCGATAAAACCCATAATACCCACTCACACTACATTCCCCTATTGCATGCATATTAAACTAATATAATTAAAAAAAAAATTATCACATGAGATTATAGAAAAGAATAGTTAGTTAATAAATAAGAACAATTTATTAAACTATAAAATATTGTAATTTCAAAAGAATTTTGTTCTCATCATGCCACATTGATGTCTCATGTATGAGTCGTATGCCCACAAACCTTTACAATATTTAGTTTTCAAATAACAAATTATAGAACTGTCATTATTTTTATAACTTATTAACATACTATTTTTATATTATTTTAATCTCTCAAATTAAATTTAATAAACCACCCATCTACAATTTTTTTTTGGTAAAGTACTACACTCTCAGTCTCTAATACTTTCGTTCTAACGTCTTCTTCAATCTTTATTTTGGCTAGATTTTATTTGTTAATGGATTTAATTATTTATAAGGTACAAAATATATTTTCTCCGCCTAATTAACAAGTTCATATTTTTTTCCTTCCCCAAAACGTCCAGCTATTAATGGGTTAGTTTTTTTTATTTAAATGGTATATGATTTTTTCAAATGAGTTATGTATTTTTTAATGGATCATGTGTTTTTTTAGATGGGACGCGTGTATTTTTTAATGGGTTACATGTGTGCAACTGGTATGCACCTATTAGGAATCAATTTTTTGTGTGGACCTTTTGGATTAATCACCCTTATTTATATTGTGCATTCCATATTGAGCCTAACTATATATAAGTTAAAGTAAAAATTGTTTCTTGACTTCATATAGTCTATTTTACTTTTTACTATTATATTCCTCTTTAAAGTGATCCCCTCAAATCAAAACGGGTTAAATTTCTTAACTTATAGGCCAAGCCTTGTTATGGGGTTGGCTCGGGATAAAGTCCAACTTTTTCTTTAATCGACTGAAAAATAAATTTAGCCTCTACTAAGTTTAGATTTAAAAAATTTTAAAAAAAAATTAATTTTTTTTTATTTTTCTAATCAATTGCACACTTTATAAATCCAGATACACATCACACACACACTGACACATACATATATTTATAAACCATATATATATATATAATTATTGAAAAAAACAATGGAATAAAAATTTGTATTTGATGATTCTAAAAAAATTGAGTTTTTTGTATATTAACCCAAAAAATTATATCATGCACGCCTAATTTACCCTTTCAAATTTAAGTCATACATGAAGAATTATGGATCTGAACTACAAAATTATAATGTATATAATAGTATACAGTGGTGTGACTTACCTGATTCATTGATGTTGTGGTATTTTGTTGAAATGTGATGACCAACGACCTTATCTTTTAAAAATTGGGGTTAATCCAATGTGAGAGAACATATGAAGATATCAGAATGCAATGGGAAAGTTATAAACTGAGTAATGGCTGTGAGATGGGCATAAGATGTGGAATGTGATAGAGGCGGCAGTGAGTTTTATCATTTCAGGGTTACAGATAGGTTAAGGGGTATTTATACTATTATTTTATAATTATATATGTAGCTTTATTTTAAGGTAAGTGTCATAAACATCCTTTATATTACCTCAAGTAACAAGTTTTTCCTTTAAAATTGCAAATTAACATCCTACCCATATATTTTTATTATATGATCAACATTAATTCTCGTATCATTTTTTTGTTCAAAGTAATATTTAGTCAAGATAGTTTACATTTCCAAGTTTGTTTCTTGTCCAAACAAACAAGGATAATAAAGTCATTAAACTTTAATTTATTTTTAACATCTGTTTCCTTATATTTTTGAGTAAGTGGCACAGGAGAAGGCGGTGGTGTTTAATATTTTTTATTTCCCATAGAGTGAGCGAGTGGGGTGAAAAAGATTTTTTCCGGCAGGGGGTAGGGTGAAGGGGTAATAGAAAAAACTTCTATTCCTTTTTCAGCAGGGGCGTGGGAGGTCTCAATTCTTTTCTTTTCCAATAGGGGGCAAGGGGTGGGGGTAATTTTTATTCAGGGGGAGGGCGACACGGACTGGGGTGAATGTATGGGAGGGTTAAATTTTTTTCGTTTCCAGCAAAGGGCGCAAGGATCAATTTTATTCTTTTCCCAACAGTGGGGTAACAGTGGGGATGGTGGGTGGTCAATTTTTATTCTTTTTTAGTAGAGGGTTGGTGTTACGTAGGGTGTGATAAAATAATAGAATAAATTACGCAAATAAGAACCCTAGACTAGCACAGTACTGCAAGTATTATATGACATATGCAAGTTTTAATGATAAGAAGATTCGTTTCTCAGTGACTTAAATGTGTTAACAAATAGGTAAATAATCAGAGTAGAAATTAATAATTAAAAGACAGGAAACAAATATGATTGATTGAGAGATGAGATTACCAACTTGATAAATTAAAAGACAAATAATTGAATATGAGAGAAATAAGATGAGAGAATATACCTTAGGTTTTGCTAGTAGCACTAATCCTTCTATCTATTTCTATCAGTTCAGTTTAAAAGGGTGATAATAGCTCTTAGATAAGTAGTCAGGATTCTAAATTCCCCTATCCCCGAAGAGCGAACTAGGGTGGAGACCTCACAATCACGAGGGAATCAAATAGGGTGTTCCTGCACTACTAGGTTCCTAGATGAGACTGGCCTACTAATGATGACCAGTGATTAAATTGAACCCTAATGACTATCTAGTTAGGCAAATCTTGTTAGGATTAATTCCATACAGTAGACGTTTATGTGGCGTTTCAACAATTAGACACCCTTTTTGGTGGCCATCTAACTACTATTAGCAAAGCCTAAATTGATCAGGTTTAAGACAAACAATAAATCAAAGCACATAAATCAAATAGAGTAAATAGCATTTTCGCCCCCTGATTTTTACCCCGATTAATAGGTTGCCGCCTATTGTTTAAAATGCGCCTGTTTACCCCCTAATTTTTTTTCTTGTGACAGGTTTCCCCTACTAACGTTTTCCGTCCATTTTTTCTGTTAAATCTGACGTGGCTTATCCATGTCACCTTTTTTTTTTAATCCTAATCGTAATTACCCACTTAATTAAACTAACCCCTCTTTTTTAAAAGGGCAAGATGGGTAATTCCTAAATGCCTACCCTATATATAACCAAAAAACAAAACAAATTAATTAATTAAAATCAAAATCAAAAGAAGAAGACGGGTTCGGTTTGTGGATGAACACGAAGAACAAAGAAAACCCTAATTTTCTTTAGAAATTCTCGCCTCGAATCCTCCCAATATCTTCAAGGTTGATGTCGATGTCGCCCCTTCAAGCCGATAGTGTGGGGTCTTCTTGCTCTAGCTCTCGAGTCCTTTATTGCAGATGCAAGAAATTAGCCAAGCTTCACACATCTTGGATAGATGCGAATCCTGGTAGGAGGTTTTACAAGTGTATGTATTGGGGATGCTCCACGGATTGCAATTTCATCATGTGGTTGGATGAGCCAATGGGGGAAAGTGCTAGTTCGATAATTCGAGGGCTAATGTATAAAGATACTAATCACTTTCTTGAACTCGATGCAATGGAGACGAAGATGAATTTGTTGGCGTCGGATTTTGAGGAAATGATGTAATTAGAGAAAAAATCTTGTGAAGCCTTGAAGCTCGAGTCTGCAAAAGTCATTGAATTGAATACATAGTTGACTTCGATGGCTAAGGATTTGGTTGAATTGCAAGAAAAAGAACAAGTTGCCTCAAAAGATCTGAAATTTGAGCGTGTGAAAGTGAATGTGTTAGAGGACAAGGTGCAACGTCTTAACATATTGATGACCACTGTAACTCGGGAAGATTCTGAAATGGAGCTACTTTATGATGATATTCTTCTTCCTCTCCATTTTTTCTGGTTTTAGTCATTCCATGTATTATTAGAATGTATTTGTTAGATGTAGCAGGTTTAAATTGAATTGGAAGATGATGATGTTTTGGTGTTTGTTTAATTTGTGTTTTACTGTGCAATGTATAAAGTATAAATAAAAGTAGATAATGGACAATATAATCTAGTGCAATCTGATTAAAGTAGTTAAAGATAACAAGATAGTGCTGGCATTACATAGACCATAGTACAAAAATAAATATTCAAATCCAGTAGTGCACTAACATACAATATACCACAACCTTTATGTCCCTGCAATAAAGGCCTAACCAACAAAAAAACCCTACTTAAATACCACCTCCACCACATACTAGAAGTCTTTAACACTTACAACCTTAATAGTTCAAGATCTACCATACACAAAACAAAGTCATAAAACACAAAATCATAAAAAACACAAATCTGGAAGAAGTTTCTATATTCTCTGCAGAATTCAATCTTTAGCTTCTTTCCCAGGTTTTGTTAAAGAACTGGTGTCTGCTTTCCTCAACGAAGTGCTTCTGCAATTGTTACATATTGTGTATTACCCTCCCTCATTACCACCCCCTGTTTATGCTGGATTAAGGGCCTCTTTTTCTTTGGTTGGCTTTTGTTTCCTTCCTGGTAGCAAGATAAAGAAGAAGTTACACAATCTGCAGTATGTAATGGCCTTAACGACTAACAGCTGACTAACCTCAGGTAAGGGACTTTTTAAACCTGATTGTACTGGTGGTTTATCATATTTAAACTTCACCTAAATGTTAAAAAAATAAAAGCATATTAGTAATGGTATCTGCAGATGGCCATTTTGTCAAAATTTGTAGATCCAGGGGGGTGATTAGTCACTGAAATAAAATTCGAAGGGGTACTTACTCAAAATTAAATATATTTACCCCTGGGACACCCCTTAATGAAATCTTCTTTTTTTGCAAAGGGAGGCTTTTTCCTGTGCTGTTTTTTCTGTGCTAATCTGGTCACTGGTTTTCTCAGTTTCATTGGTTTGTGCTGCCTTATCTACATTAGCAGTTTCTTCCTGTGCTTTTTCCAACAGTTCTGTCAACTTTTCAATCTTCACCTTCTACACTCAAAAAAGAATATATCCCAGAACATTACACCAATGCAAAGAATATTCTTTTTGAACAACACAGATTAGTAATAGTACTAACCTTTAATATTGATTTAGGAGGAGAAGTAGTATTTTTTTTGTTTCCCTGGGTCATCATCCTGTATTCTAAAATACACACAATACATAATTATAAAATTACACCAATGCAAAGAATATTTTCTTTTTCAATAGTACTAATCTTTAATATTGATTCTGGAGGAAGAGAAGTATTTCCTTTTTGTGTCCCTGAGTCATCATCCTTTATTCAAAATACAAAAAATACATAATTATAAAATGAATACATATATACACATGTATAGACATATGCTTACTATAGATATAGGAATTGTGCTTGAACTTCCTGAAACTGTCTTTAATCCTTGATCCTTAAGTCTATTGCTTTGCTATGTTGGGTTTTCCATCGTCTGTGGTATACACATCTTTGGTTTGAAAATAGTGGGTGATTTAACAACTGGCTCATTTAATTTCTGTCCTGGTATGCACATCTTTGGTTTGGAAACGATGGGTGTTTTAGCAACTGGCTCATTTACTTTCTTTTCAGGTATACGCATATTTGGTTTGGAAATAATGGGTGTTTTAACAACTGGGGCATTTAATTTCTTGTCAGGTATACGTTTTTTTGGTTCGGAATTAGTGGGTTTTTTAACAACTGGACTTTTTGTTTTAACAGAATTATTTTCAGGTTCAGTAGGAGTACAATGGGTGTTACAAGGAGCAGATGGTTGCACTTCTAACTCATCAAACATTTTGTTAATCACCTCATCAGGAGTCTCATCCACAACCACATTAACACCATTAACACCAACTTCCCTACCCTCATCTACTCCAGCTTCCCTCACCTCATTAGCACCAGCTTCCATCACCTCATTAGCACCAGCTTTCCTCACCTCATTAGCACCAAATTCATCTTGTTGAATATCCTCTAATCCAACTGTTTCATTTTCAGTAGCATTTAAATTTGCCTTACATGACCTTTTGTTATGCTCTTCTCCTTTGCAATTCGCACATTTATTTGACCTACCCACTACTCCCAGCTTTTGAACCCCCTCAGATGTACGTTCTTTCCTCCACCTTTTAACTTGAACCTCATCTACCTCCTTAGTCCTAGCCCTTTTAGGTCAGCTAACCAACTTAAAAGCCACCGGAGGTTCTACACTTACAAGCCTTGTACTAGGCCACACCGATGGTCCATTGATAGGATAAATCCTGGGTGTATATGCCTTCATATACGTTTCTTTTTTGTAGCAATCATGAACGTAGTTTTCTGGGTCTTTACTAATATATTGAATACTTTCTATGGTATGAAAGCAAGGTATCCCATAAAGCTCCCACCTCCTGCAAGCTATGCTGAAGATCTCGGTTTCGCAACCTAGGCGGTCGGCTGGGTCCTAGTGCCAAGGCGGGATTATACGGGGCCTAGGCGGGATTATACGGGGTCTAGGCGGAATTATACGGTTTTGAATCCCGCTGTGTAATTTTGTATATTTAGTAATATATATGTAGTAATTATAACAATTTTAACCATTTAAGTCATAAAATTCATCTAACAACACTATAGTAAATAAAATAATACTAAATATTGAGTTATAATATCAATTAAAGAATTCTTGAGAATAATAAAAATAACAAGAAGGCCTATGCTAGCATGTTTTGACATTAATCGGCTCCTAGGCGAACATTTTTTGCCATTAATCGGCGCCTAGACGGGCTAGGCGCCTATTCTACGGTGACTAAGGCTCTAGGCAAAAACGCCTAGAGTTTTAACTAGGCGTAAGCGGCTGAGGGGGGGAGTTGACGCCTAGGCGGGGAGATCTACAGCATAGCCTACAAGGACAACTTTCTGTATCCAAATCTACAGTATATGAATCTGTTCCCAAGTTCCTTACTTCAAATTTCATTTCCCCACAAAACACTGCATGCCACTTTCCACTGTTTATTTTACCTTTGTTCACCAACTGTCTGATCTTAGGACATATATCACCTTCGTATTTTGACATCCATGCTCTTTTAGACTGAAGCCTTTTCAAACTATACATCCTTAGACCCTCTAGTATGAGGATGATAGACTTGTCCCTGTGCAAAATATCATTTAAAGTTAACTGTGTAGGCGGTAAGAATACTTTATAAGGGGTAAGTAGACATTACAGAATACTTTATAGGGGGTAAGTAGACATTACGTAAAACTTTATAGGGGGTAAGTAGACATTACGTAAAACTTTATAGTGGGTAAGTAGACATTATGTAAAACTTTATAGGGGGTAAGTAGACAACATATAAAATTTTATAGGGGGTAAGTAGACATTATGTAAAACTTTATAGGGGGTAAGGAGTCAAAATACCTGACTTTTTTAATAGCATTGTTATAGCTTTCGCAGATGTTGTTGAGTAGAAGATCATATTTCGTAAAAGTACTAAAATAATACCTTGTCCACGTCTTGGAATCTAGGTTAGAGGGCCAACTAAAAGCATCCTTATTCATGTGTTTAATCTCATCCATCACTTCATTAAATCTGTAAGTTTTATAGGCCCTTGCAGCTTCCCAAACTTTGTCTTTTAACGCCAAACCAGGATGCTTGATCTTGAAATTATTATAGAGATTCCTTACACAATGCCTATGTTCAATATTAGGAAGCATGTCACTTATGACCTGGAGCAAACCCTATAAACACAAACAAAGAAAAAAACAGTTAGTAATCTTTGCATAAACTATTTAGTTATGCCCATCAAAGATAACCAACCTTTTGTCTATCTGATTTGAAAGTCCAATCTTGTTGATTACTTATACCAAGATCTTGTATCAACAAGTTCAAAAACCATCTCTAAGAATTAATATCTTCTTTCTCTGCTATGCAATACACAATTGGGAATATACAGTTGTTCCCATCAATTCCAACTGCTGTCAAAATTACACCTGGATGTGGACCTTTTAGGTGACATCCATCTACCCCAACAACCTTTCTACAACCCTCTAAAAACCCTTTTCTACAACCCTCTAGACCAACATAAATTCTTTGAAATCTTTCTACTCCAGTGACCTCATCAGTAGTGGTTTCAATTGCTATAGTACTTCCAGGGTTACTTTTCTTACTTCTGCTGCATAATTGTAAAGTTTCTTGTATTGATCCTTGTATTCTGCCTCTATCATGACTTTTGCAGACTTATATGCCCTGTAGCATGTTCTGGTACTAACATTAACTAAATATTCCTTGTGCACTAACTGTTGAAAGTCACTCACATTATTGTACAGGTTCAATTTCATATCTTTAAAAGTGGTTGCCAAGAACTTCGTAGTCACATGTTTATGGTTGAGGTTTATATCACAACTATGTTTATTGCATATACTCATTATCACTAGACCACCAACCATTTCTTTATGAGATGCATATAGAAACCAACCCCAACCTGCTCCTTTGCAAACAACCCTAATCCGATTCCAATCATTCTTCACAAACCTAATGTTAACCACCTTTTTTATAGCATGTTCTCTTACTGCTTGTCATAGATTGGTGGCATTCGCAAATGTCAAGCCCAAGACAAATCTAGGCTTCTCCAAATAAATACTAGGCTTAAATAGGGGGTATTTTACCTTCTTTGTCTCTCGCAAATTTTTTGTTTTCCCTTCTTCATCTGTACCAGATGAATCACCAGTTGTACTTAACTCTTCAGAATCATGTATATACTCATCAGAGTCAGTCCCACCAACACGCTCATTAATTTCACCTTCAAAAGCATCGACATCAACATTTTCCACATTCACTCTATCCCCTTTCACATCTGCGTCAATAAATCTGATATAATCATGGTCGTCGTCACCCTCATTCAAATCGATGTCAATATCAATTATATAATCATCATCAGTGGTTGATTCTTCATCCATAACTTCTTCACGCTCAAACATCTTCTTTTTCTTTTGAGTTCGACTAGTCCTACCACCTTTGTTGTAACTCTCTAGCTTGGTACCACTAGGACATACACCATCTTCTTTTGTTCTTGTTATACTAGCCTTAGTCCTTTTCTTTAAATGTGGCACACCCTCGTGATTTTTATTATCTAATCCTTTTGTTGTCTTCATTTGTGAACTAGAACATGACTTTTGATGTAGTATACCCTTCTTCTTATTACTTCCCAACCAAGCCGCTCACCTACACAAGTCGTTACTTGGTCAATTTTGTTACTTGATTTGATGATCTTGTTACCAATATTACTTCTTCTATCGCAATTATCCTGTTAATGGGATGCGTGTGCCATTTTACTGGGCTATACACAGCAGAATCGTGTACCATACTAAATGCACCAATGTTTCTTCTATGGGAAGATATACAAAGCAACTAATTATTTGTTACTTGGTGATGACGATGATCTGATTTTATTTTGATGGTGAAATCTTTTCCCAACCAAGTCGCTCACCTGCACATTTTAAGTCGACTAAAAAAAAGAAAAAAAGTACCCTTGATCAACACTAGTCAAAAGGATTCACAAAATGGGTTGTGTTTTTTTTAATCACAAGTCTAGTCATTAATAGGGGTATTATGGACAACAAATATTATAAAAGTGGGTTGGACCTAAGAAAAAAGTTATATTGGTTGTGACCCTTTAAGATTAATCCCCCTTCATAAATATCAACAAAAGATACATTAATACAACGTACCCACTAACATTAATTTGTGTCGTTTTTTATAATTCTAAAATCACATTGAGTATTGTTGCAATTTTTCTAAAAGTATATATTTACGTATTTTGTATATAATAGGGACTAATTATTTATTGGCTGTTTTGATTGATCACCTTGAAATATTGTTATTTCTTATTATTTTCCAGTCTCGCTGTTGTTTTTGTGTTTTGTTTATATATAAATTTTTTGAATTTTTTTAGGTGAATTAATATATGATATGTAAAACTAGCAAACTAGTGTTGTAGTTAATGTAGAAATTGCGACCAATATGAATGTGCTGAATTCGAGCATAGTAGGACATGATTCTAAAGATCTTTACTTCGTAAAGAAGATGAATAATATAAGAGCATGAGAATATTTTTTCCTACAAATTTGTTAATTAATGTATATGCTGTTTTTATAGGTACATGATAAACAAAAAATAATAGATTCATGATATCACTATTGGAAATGATGGTCTATTATATGTAACAGTCAATAATCCAGAAAATCAAAGTGATGTTATATGTATAGGTTGAATTGATTATAATGATCATATAGCTTAATTTTCTTGGACAAACTAGTCTATTAGTTAATGTAATAGTTGTATTAGAGTTGTTATGAAAACACATAACAAGTGTAAAATGTGCATATCAATTTATTTATACAGCTTGATAATATTTATAATTATATATGTCATAACCGAATAATTAATTACTTACCACAAAGATATTATCATTAGATCTGGTCTCAGAATATGATGGAGAATCATGTATGTATGTATTCTTTATATTATGAAAATTTGATGCATGTCCCTATGTTAGGCAAAATGCATTATAGGTGTGTAAGTATCTTTAGACACATTTCTATCATAATTTCAAACTAGTCCCTAAATTATGCAACAATTGCAATATAGGTTCCTATGATATGCAAAAATTGCACTATAGGTACCTATATTATGCTAAAAAATTTCTATAGATTCTTATATTATTTCTTTCATTGAACTATAAGTCTTCATATTGTTCAATAAAATCTATATTTTATCATATAAGGCAATAACTCATTTTGTTATACCGTAGTCTATGAAGGTTTTATTTTATATGGTCTATATTTTACAATATTTTGAACCAAATTATGTTTATTTTTCTTATATATCATGGATACACCATGAGTTTATCATAAGCCTAAAGTAAATTTTAAATTCTTTTAATGATCATATTATCAACTATAAGGATATAAATTAGCAATAATTTTATTTTTCCGGTATCCTCTTGTAATAATATGTAAGATGGAAAATATACTCGACTAACTTATATTTAAGTGAGTCATTTAAGCAAACTCTATACCCTAATATTGTACTAGAGATTATGTACGTTAAAAGTTTGAAAAATCATATTAATTTTTCATATAAGGTTGGGAAGTATATACTAATTAAGATTTACCCAATAAAATTATGTTCCAATATTTATCTATTGATGACTTTTTGATTTGTATAAAAATATTCCTACCCTGCAATGAAAATCATTTGTTTCCTAACAATAATATAATTTGAATATGTATACAATCCAACAACAAACTTTGAATATTTTCAGTTTATAGCACAAAAACACATCTATTAGTACGTTCATAACAACAAGATTATGACAATAAATTCAAAGCAAGATAAGAAAAATGCAAAAAAAAAAAGGTAAAACAAAAGGGGTTTATTGATCAAATCTTGATATCATCTGACAAACATGGTCGTTTATGTTTCGCTCAAGCCACTTCTTTTACTCACGTGAACTACTTCTCTAGTGTTTCACACATTCTTAACCATATTCGCCTACAAACTAAAATAAAGAAGTCCAAATTAATAACTAACATATAAAAGCATGTTCATTTTTTTTTACTTGTGAATCTAATTTTTTTTATTGTAATACACACTCGGTTCATAATCCAATATAAACTAATAAATAATTCTAAAGTCATAAACCAAATGAAAGAAAAATTAGGGATAATAATCATATCACACCACGTATTCATACTATTTCAGAATTGATTATAAATTAGTGTAAATTATCATAAACATACGACTTCATAGTTCAATTGAACAATTAATATAAAAAAAGTTGAATTGAACAATTTTTGTTTGCTTATGAATCTATAGTTGAATTGAACAATTGCATTGACCTCTTCCTTTAACGGCTAGGTTCAAGTTTCGTCTAGTGTAAGGCTATGAAACATTACCAAGAGTTTCCATGGAATAAATCCCTTACTTTGTGGAGATTTGTTTACTTTGTTTTTTTAACAAATCAGATAATTGTTCTAATGTCATGAGCCGCATAAGTCTTCGTCATGAAGGTTGACCTCTACTTTTTCTCCTTTTATTAAATATGTGTTGACCATACCATCAAAATTGTAGGTTGATAGTGATGTCGTTTCCTGACAATTTAAATTATATGAGTTACAAAAGAATTATAATACTTTTACCTTGTAGAAATTGTTATTTTCTTTACTCAACAAAGTGAGAAGATTAAAGTGAAGAAAATAAGCTAAAATGAAAAACAAATTGGATTTTCTTATTATTCCACATATAATAAAATATATAATACATTTGAGATAAATATACATTAATACATGAAGTTTAAAAATTAAGAAAATTAAATAGTCTTGTTAAGTCATATAATTCTATTTTTGTAATAATGTAACAATATCATTCCTTTTTTTATTATATTGTTGTTGAGATAACTATACATGGATACAGAGATAATACCTTACATATCCATTATATAATGCTAAGGGTAGAAAACAAATAGTCAACTAGGTTAAATTTTATCGCACCCTTATATCAAAGTATCATATCAAATTATAATTTACCTATATCTTCAAATATATTTCCAAAATCAAGTGAGAATTTAGAACTTTGTAAACGCATATGAACATATAATTTATAAATAATTTATCAACCCATACTTAATAAAACAATAAAGGATTAGTGATTGCATTCACATTATTAAATATTTTGAACTTTTATTGTTTGGGTTATTATAAAATAAGTTTACATGATATTATTTTATTATAACACGAAAACAATTTTGATATGACCACAATTGTAAAAAAATTAAATCCATTTAGACTAGTTTTATCTTTAGTATCAAACTTTGGTGTCTACATGTTAGAAAAAATACTAAGTAAATTGATATATATATATATATATATATATATATATATATATATAATATATATATATATATATATATATATATATATATATTCGATATTTGTGTTTAGTAATTTTTTTGTTACCTCTTAAATTTGGTTTACTTTATATATAATAATTATAATTGGATATTAAATATATGATTTATAATTACTTAGGGATAGTTTGTGTCGGTGATATTCATCCTTAAAAACCTTCCATTCTTTATGAGTTTTAAAATATTCACCATCTCTCATCTTTCCTTGTTGATGTGGATAATGATAATACCCATGATACCCACCAATACCACATTCCCCTTTTCCATTTATATTAGACTAATATAATAAAAATAATATAATTATCATTTGAGATTTTCGGAAAAAATAGCCATTTAATAAATAAAAACAACTTATGAAAGTATAAAATTAATGTGATGTCTCATGTATGAGTCGTACACAAACCTTTAAAATATTTAGTTTTTAACTAACAAATTATAGAACTGTCACTATTTTTATAACATATTAACCTACTAATTTTATATTATTTTAATCTCTCAAATTAAATTTGATAAACCACCTATCTACAAAATTATTAATTTTTTTCCAAGTACTATACTCTCAGTCTCTAATACTTTCGTTCTAACATCTTCTTCAATCTTTATTTGGCTAGATCTTATTTATTTATGGATTTAATTTTCTATAAGGTCCAAAATATATTTTCTCCGCCTTAACAAGATCATAATTTTTCCTTCCCTAAAAGGTCTAGTTATTTATGGGCTAGCTTTTGTTTTTAATGGGATATGATTTTCTCCAATGAATTACGTATTTTTTAATAGATCATGTATTTTTTTCAGATGAAATGCCTGTATTTTTTAATGGGTTACATGTGTGCAACTTTTATGCACCTCATTAGGAAACAATCTTTTTTGTGTGGACTTTTTGGATTAATCACCCTTATTTATATTGTGCATTACATATTATGCCTAACTATAGATAATTTAAAGAAAAAATTGTTTGCATTCTGCATATAGACTATTTCCCTTTTTTACTATTGTATCCCTCTTCAAACTGAACCCCTCGAAGAGGGTTAAGTTTCTTAACTTATGGCATGAGCCTTGTTATGGGGTTGGCCCGGGATAAAGTCCAACTTCTACTAGATTTTAATCGATTTAAAGATAAATTTAGCCTTTATTGAGTTTAGATTTTTGAAATTTAGAACATAAATATTATAATTTTTTACTTTTCTAATCAATTGCATACTTAATAAAGAGAAGTTGGATTTGGGTTTATTCGATTAAGTAAGGAATTTGCATAACCTCGCTAAGTCATCCACCAAAATGATACGATTCCCTTCTATCTCGAAATACTCGTATGCCTCACTCGCAATCTCATCCCACCTCTCTAGGGCCTCTAGCTGATACGGGCTTACACAAGTCACACAAAATTCGTCAAACTCCATTTTTTGCATGCGTGAAATTCTCCATCTACGATTATTTCAAAAATAGAATTTTGTTAGGTTCCTATTATTAAGCGTAACTTCAATAATAAATTTTATCCAAAACATAATATCTTACCACGTTAAGAATCTCCTACCCCCTCGACTCCCTCATAGCATTAGTCACGTTTATTAAAAGGGTCTGCATCATAAATTATGTAATGAGTAAAACAAAATTAATGAACCTAAAAAAGTAAAAAAAAAATTATTACTCACCATTCGAAAATTATAATGCAAAGGGTAGAAAGAAAGATAGTTAATTAGGTTAAATTTTATCGCACCCTTATATCAAAGTATCCTATCAAATTATAATTTACCTCTATGTTCAAATAGATTTCAAAAAACCAAGTGATAGTGTAAAAACTTTAGTAAACGCATATGAACATATAATTTACAAATAACTTATCAGCCTATACTTAATAAACAAAAAAGGGTTAGTGAATGAATTCACACGATTAAATATTTTGAACTTTTTTTTTGTTTAGGTTATTATAAAATAAGATTACATGATATTATATTATTAATATATATCTATTTAGACTAGTTTTATCTTTAGTATCAAACTTTGGTGTCTACATGTTAAAAAAATATTAAATAAATTAATATATAAAGAATTATTTTTTTGTATTTGATATTTGGGTTTGATAACTTTTTGTTATACCTATTAATTTTGGTTTTACTTATATATGATAATTACAATTGGATATTTATATATATATAATTTATAATTACTTAGGGATAGTTCGTGTCAGTGATATTCATCCTTAAAAACCTTTCCATTCTTTATTAGTTTTAAAATATTCACCGTTTCTCATCTTTATTTATTGATGTGGATAGTGATAAGACACATAATACCCACTCACACTACATTCTCCTATTGCATTCATTTAGACTAATAATAAAAAATATATAATTATCATTTGAAATTTTAGAAAAAAATAGTTATTTAATAAATAAGAACAATTTATGAAACTATTAAATAATGTAATTTCTTAAAGAATTTAATTCTCATCATGCCACATTGATGTCTCATGTATGAGTCGTATGCCCACAAAGCTTTAAATATTTAGTTTTCAACTAAGAAATTATAGAAATGTCATTAAATTCGTAACTTATTAACCTAAATTTTTTATATTATTTCAGCCTCTCAAATTAATTATAATAAACCACCCACCTACAATTTTTTTTTGCAAAGTAATATACTCTCAATCTCAAATATTATGGCTAGATCTTATTTATTATTGGATTTAATTATTTATAAGGTCCAAAATTATATTTTCTCCGTCTTAATAAGATCATATTTTTTTCCTTTCCCAAAAGGTCCAGTTATTAATGTGTTAGCTTTTTTTAATAGGATTTGATTTTTTCCAGTGAGTTACGTATTTTTTAATAGAGCATGTGTTTTTCCAGATGAGATGCGTGTATATTTTAATGGGTTACATGTGTGCAACTGGTATGCACCTCATTAGGAAACAATTTTTTTGTGTGGACCTGTTGCATTAATTACCCAAATAGAGATAATTGTTTGTAGACTTCATATAGTCTACAAGACTAAAGAGGGCAATCTTATTTATTTATTGTATCCCTCTTTAAATTGAACCCCTAAAAAAGGGTTAAGTTTCTTAACTAATGGGCCGAGCCTTGTTATGGGGTTGGTTCGGGATAAAGTCCAACCTTTTCTAGATCTTAATCGATTGAAAAATAAATTTAGCCTCTAATAAGTTTAGATTTTTAAAATTTTAAATAAAAAATTATAATTTTTTATTTACTAGTCAATTGCATACTCAATTAACACACACACACACCACACACACACACACACACACACACACACACACACACACACACACACACACACATATATATATATATATATATATATATATATATATATAAACTTATATAGAGATAATTATTAAAAAGAATAATAGATTAAAAATTTGTATTTGACGATTCCAATAAAATTGAGTATTAAATATATTAACTCAAAGAAAGTTATATCACGCACGCCTAATTTACCCTTTCAAATTTAGTCATACATGAAGAAGTTTGAATCCAAATTACAAAATTATAATGTATTTTATTATATATAGTAGCGTGACTTACCTAATTCATTGCTTTTGTGGTATTTGTTGAAATGTCATGACCAACGACCTTATCTTTTGAAAATATTAGTGTGCAATGGAAAATTTATAAACTGAGTAATGGTTGTGAGATGGGCATCACATGTGGAATGTGATAGAGGCAGCGATGAGTTTTAATTATTTCACGGTTACAGATAGGTTAAGGGGTATTTATACTATTTTTTTTTATAATAATGTGTGTAGATTTATATTGAAGGTAAGTGTCACAAACATCCTTTATTTTTCCTCAAGTGACAAGTTTTCCCTTTACAATTGAAAATTAACATCCTACCCATATATTTTTATTATATGATCAACATTAATTCTCGTATCATTTTTTAATCAAATTAATCATTAGCCAAGATATTTTACATTTCCAAGTTTGTTTCTTGTCCAAACAAACAAGGCTAATAAAGTAATTATACTTTAGTTTATTTTTAACATTTGTTTCCTTTTCTTTTCGAATTAGTGGCACGGGAGAAGGGGGTGGTGTTTAATATTTTTTCTTTCCCATAGATGGAGCAACTGGGGAGAAAAAGTATTTTCGAGATAGGGGTGGGTTGAAGGGGTAATTGAAAAACTTTTATTCCTTTTTCAGCAGGGGCATGGGAGGTCTCAATTCTTTTCATTTCTAGTAGGGGTGAGGGGTAATTTTTATTCAGGGTGAGGGCGACGTTAAATTTTTTTCGTTTCCAGCAAGGGGCGCAAGGGTCAATTTGTTTTCCAACAGTGGGGTACTGGGGGATAGTGGGTGGGTCAATTTTTATTCCTTTTTAGTAGAGGGTTAGGGGTAAGCCTAGTAACATGGTGATGAGACAAATCCCATGATCCTAATTATTGTATACTTTCTTTTTCTCTCTACTATCACCGTTTCTTCTCCACTACCACAAACATTCTCCTTTCTTCCACTACCGTCCCAAAATCCCTGACACATATCATCCATTTCTTGAGATACCATAGAGTTTTATTAGAAGAGCGTATGGTGGCTAATCCAACCTTCATTACTAATCCAAAAAATCAGAATTGGGAGACAGTGAATATCACAATTGATGGAAATTCAATAGGTATGTTTGCACCTCCATTATGCGCTAACAGGCCTGTGGTTGCTACTTTAACAGGTGAGAAGGAATTTATGAGTCCCTTATTGAGGTGGAGGTAGGTAGCATTGCAGTGACCAATGTTGGGACAAATTTGGCTTTAAATTCCTATAAACAAGCAATCCATGGCCCGAGGATGGTGGGGTATAGGATGCGAAAAGGACCAGCCAGGGGAATAGGGAGCAGGGAATGAGAATGGACAAAACAAATGAAAGCAAGAGCTTGCAAGGTGATACTTACGCCATGGAAGATGATGTAATGTTAGAGAAGCGAACCTATCCCTAATGTATGAGAACAGCAGCCCAAAAACGACTAAGGTGTAAGGTATGGCATCAATAATTAATTATTCGTATGCTAGGTTTCAATGTGGGTTTTAAATATCTGCATAATAAATTAAATAATCTAGACCCCAAGGGGCACATATGGATCTTGTTGGGGTGGGTTTTGGATATTTTTTAGCTAGATTCACTAATAATTCTGATAATGAGAAAGCTTTGAATGTGGGTCCCTGGATGGTTTTGAATAGATATCTAATTATGCGAGCATGTGAACCGTCATTTATGCCAAGTGAAGCGCCAATATCGAGAACTATTGTGTGGGTTAGATACCTTGTCTTCTATTGATAAAATACACCAATGAAACTCTTAATGCTATAGGTAATATCATTGGAAAAATGGTTAGGTACGACCCGTTTACGAAAACAAGAGAAAGAGGTAATTTTTCACAAATAGAAGTAGAGGTTGAGCTAAGTAAACCATTAGTCCCAATCATCTGTATCGAAGACCATCTTTAGAAAGTGGTTTACGAGGGTCTACAGTCTATATGGTTTAACTGTGTTAAATTCAGACACCCTTAAAGGGGAGTGCCCAAGTCTTAGTTCGGAGGTGCGGGAGGAGAGGTCAAGAGACGAGCCTGGACACTTTATAGTAGATCATGGGATGGGAGTGACTAGTGTAGAGAAGCCATGTCCAGTTTACGACGAATGGATAACAGTAGATAGGAGTAGAGGTAGCCCACAATGAAACGTTGGGGGCAAAGAATGGAAATGAGCTTCAAAGGGTAATATAGCAACAGTTAAGAGGGAAGAAAGAACACCGAGAAAAGCTGGTATGCCACGGGGATTGAGTAATGTGGTGGAAACAAATATGGGATCAGGCAAGGAAATAAGTTTGAAGTTTTGGTAGGTTTAGAAGAAGGGGACACAAGTGGTCCAGGTTTGGTGCAGGAAGGTCAGGAAAAAATAGTAACTTGTCGTATAGTGGGCCGTCGAGGAGTGTTACTGAAGTGGTGGGAGGTCATGCTTGAGTGGCCCGTCCCACTTGATTATTGATATGCAAGTCGTCGGGCTGAATAGTGATTTTTTCGATTCGAGGTAATAAGAACATAACTGATGGAGAGATCGCCTTAGATAGGGGAAATTGCAAAAAGAAAAATAAAGAGGTGATTATCAGTGAAGTGTAGGATACAGGTATTTTGTATGAGGGGAGAGGAAGAGTCTTTGACCCTATCAATGGGACAACAAAAGTGTAGCCAATGGGAGAAAACTCGAGCAATGGAGGGTTGGAAGTTGAGTGTTACAGTAGAGCGGAGTCGTTTTTCTAATTTGAATGAAGTAGTTACTTCAGGGGTGAAATCGCATGAGTAAAGTCTTGTGGGGTTTTCAGCAGGACCTTCAGCTCTGAGGAGTGACCAACCTGCAATTTCCATAAAGTCAGATGCAAATATACCACTGATTTCACAGGAGCTGGAGAGCTCCATTTTTGTAATTCCGAATATTGAAGAGTTGCCCCAGCCGGAAGGGATGACATCAGTTGCTCCGAGTAATCCGAATTTCCGCCTGGAAAAGGGAGCTGGTGCGAGCGCCGGTTCGAATGATTCAAGAAGCATAGCTGTAGCGAACTCCATGGGAATGAATGGCGAAGAGGATAAAGAGTGGAGACAAGGGGAATTGGCGTTTATAGAATATTTCGCTGATAAACCAAATGATCCACAAATTGGTGAGTTTAACCTTAATTTTGCGGTCCCACCAATGGTGCAAACTCGCCCTAGGTCTATTTGTGCTATGGAGTGTGATTTCAAAGTGAAAGATGTGCGCTGATACTGCTCCTACATGTATCCTTTTGTCTCTTTAATTTTATAATGTTTTTATGTCGTACACTTACAACTAATAGGAGGGATTTGGGCTTCGACCCCAACCCCCAACCCCCCCCCCCCCCAAATATAGTTTTTGGAATTTCCGTGGGCTAATGGTACATGATATAGGCGGGCTTTTAACGATATGAAAGCCCAAAATAAGTCGTTCATTCTGATTATCATTGAGATGAAGGCAGCTGGAGCGAAGCAACAAATATCATCAAATCCCAAAACATGGCTAATTCTATTAGAGTGGATGCGATGGTATACTCGGGTGGCATTTGGATCCTCTGGAATGCGCCTGGGATCACAGTTCAATTTCTATCGGTAGGTAAACAAGTTATCAATTTACATTTTCTAGTGATTCATGTGTTCTTTGGTTGTTATATGTAGTGAATGCCAGCCCTAGAGAGTGGATATGAGAATACATGTGGACACACTAGAATATGCAGCTATTTTGGTTCAGGAGTCTTGGTTAGTAGAGGACGATTGACGTCACTGGCAGAGCAGAAGGGGGTACAAGTGTCATGAATAAATTCGATAGATGGAGGATCCAATGTGGATTGTCTGATTTGGGTTCCGAAGGACCAATATTTACGTGGAGTGATACTTGGAGGACATGTATGAGAATTTTGAAACGTCTGGATAGAGCTTACGGAAATGACTTATGGAAGGAGGTTTTTGGGGAAACTAAGGTCCTACATTTTCCTCGCGTTCATTCAGATCATGTCCCCTATTTATTTATGTCTTTTCCCCCAACCTAGACGAAGGAGTAAACATTGACTTCGTTTCGAAGCAGCTTGGGGAATACATGAGGAATTTAGAAACGTTGTGGGACAAAAATGGGATACAGATAACCGAAATTTAATGGAGAATCTGGAGGTAATGCTACAAGGCTTGATAGTGTGGAAGATTGAGACTTTCAGAGATATTGTTCAGAAATAAATGATTAATAGAGAAAATAGCGGGTCTTCGGAAGGCGCTTCAAGTTAAATATAATGCCTCTCTGGTTCAATTGGAGAAATTGCTCCAAGGGGAATTCGAAAGTGTGTTAGAGCAAGAGTATTTACATTGGTTCCAGTGAGCGAAGATAGACTAGGTTAATTTGGGAGAGCGCATCACCAAATTCTATCATTTAGTGGCTCGGGTTCGACATGGCAGCAAAGAGAAGAAGTGTATGAGGGACAAAAATAGGGAGTGGTTTCGCGATGAGTATGAGGAGAGGATTTGGGTCCGTTAGTTTTTTGAGAAGTTGTTTGCCAAAAACGATGAACCACATTCCCACTTTCGGTTACCGAATTAGGGTTTCGATCATAGGGACATCAGTTTTTTGGAGGAGGGAGTTTCAGATGAGGAAGTCTGGATCGTATTTTTTCAAATGCAACAACACAAAGCACCGGGACCTGTTGGCATGCCAGCAGGTTTCTATCAAAGATGCTGTATATAGTGGGCCCTTCGGTTTTTGACATGATTCTCCAGGACCTGCAGGAAGGGTCTTTTCGAAAGGAGGTACTAGAGACTATTATTCATCTCATTCCCAAGGTGGGAAGCCGAAAATTTATTACCCAATGTAGACCGATCAATCTCATTAACGTGTGTTATAATATTTTTATGAAGATTTTGGTCAATCGCATGCGGCCAATATTAGCAGAGTATATCGGTCCTCTTCAGAGCATCTTTCCCCAAACAGGTATACTATCGATAACATCTCTTTGGTTAGAGAATTTGATCATCTCTTAAGACACGCGAGGGGGAAGAAATGTTACATGGATATTGAAGTGTATCTTGAGAAAGCGTACGACAAAGTTAGGTGATATTTCATTAAGGATTCCTTGGAATCCGTGGGTATTCCAAAAGTGTAGATAGACGTAATCTTATCAGGGATGCAGATAACGAGTTAAGTGTCCTAAGGAAAATGTCCAGTTAGCACCTTTTCGGCCGCAGAGAGTTATCCGGAAAGGAGACCCCATCTCACCATACCTGTTTGTGATATGTATGGAGCGACTTTCCTTGCTTATTCAACAACTTATGGAGAATCAAGAGTGGCAACCTATTCATTTGGGCTCAGGGGGGGATTCCTATCTCTTATATCTTTTTTGCTGATGATTTAATCCTATTTTTAGAAGGGTCTTCTTATGTTTTGCAAGAGACTTTGTAAATTTTATGTTCTGATGCGGGCTAGACAATTAGCAAAGAGAAATCCCTTAACTATTTCTCTCGGAACATGGATGAGGTGCTAGCAGAATCTATTACCGCGAAGAGTGGGTATTGTCGCAATATGGAACTAGGGAAGTACCTAGGCGTTCCTATTTCATCAGTTGAAAGACCTAAGGGTTTCTATGTCGAGCTGGTTAAGGGACTTAGAGGAGCGCTAACGAAATGGAAGACAAGTGTTTTATCTTTGGAAGGGCGTATCACCTTATCTTAATATGTACTTAGTGTGAAACCGATGTATGTCATGCAAGTAAAAAATTTACCACTTTATGTTTGTCAAGAGATTGATTAGATTTGTAGAGATTTAAATGTGGGGATCATCTAGAGATCAGAGACGGTTGCATTGGGTGGCCTGGGAAGATATATGTCGTCCAAAGTATGAGGGAGGACTAGGTTTTCTCAAAGTTAAAGACATGAATTCTACTTTGCTTGAGAAACTGGGTTGGAAGATCATCCACAATGAGACAGTTCTTTGGGTCAGAGTGTTGAGATAGAAGTATTTCAATAAGAGTCGTCCCCATTACAGGAATCAGCCAATATACTCTCAAATTTGTCGCGCCATCATGAAAGGTATTTCTGTGGTTAGACGGGGATCCTGATGGGTGATAAGCAATGGTGATAAAGTTGTTGTTTAGTTAGATGTTTTGGTAGGCGATTTGCCTTTTAGATATTGTGATATACAGGACATTGAGGAAAAAGATAATTTCACGTCAGTTCGAGAATATATTAAGGAGGATGGGTCATGGGATTGGGACTCTTTCAAACAAGTGATCACGGTTTCAAAACTTCTGGAGAGATACAAAGTCCATATTTTAAAGCTGAAGATAAAGAGAAGGACTTTCTTTCTTTCAATAGTGATGCACACGGGGTGTATACGGTAAACTCATCATATTCTGATCGGCATGTAGATGAGCATGTTGACTTGGTAAGATGGGATAAACTATGGAAAATTCGGTGTTCACAAAAAGTTAGAGTTTTAATATGGAGAGAGATTAAGGACATGTTAGTTAATAGAGGAAACCTCTTTAAAAGGGGTATTGATGTTTCCAGTAGATGTCCCTAGTTTGATCTCATTGAGGAATCAGCGTTACACCTGTTTAGGGAATGTAGTATTACGAAAAAGGTGTGGGAGGTGATCAAGGGTGAGGGTCTTAGTGGAGTTGATGTGGGTTTTCAGGTGGAGTCCCTTATTACTGAGGATATTCCAGATCAGAGAGAGGTGGAGAATTTAAGTGTCTCAGATTTTATATGGGGCAAATTCAGAGCAGCGGAAGACTCAGTGGTTCGACAACAGGTGTCTCGGGATAAGGGTGATTTTTCGTTGTTATAGGAGAGTTTTTGTTCGAAGCCATTTTGTCCAGAAGACGAGAGGGAAGATCTAGCTCTACAACTCAAAGTGCAGCAGACTGTTGGAGATAGAGTTCTTGGAAACACGATAGCAGAAGTTGTTGGGGAGCAGATTAGTGGACAAGTAATCTCGGAGAGTAGAGCTTCACAGCATGTCAACCTCCAACGCGTAGAGCTGCAAAATCGGGTTATAGATTTGAATAGAAGAAACAACACATCAAACACTATACATGGTGGATTTGTTCCTGTACATGGAAGGGATAGGGGCGAGTGTGTGGAGGATTTATCATGGTGAAATAAAAATATCACTTGTGAATTACTTTATGTCGGTGTGCCTTGGAATTTTTTTTTTGCCGAGCTCGTAGAGACGTTATGGAAAGAGCGCGATGACACGGTCTTTAATGCTAGGGAAACTCCACGAGCTGGTGTTATATTCAGGAGAGCGAAAGCCCTAGCTCTAGACTACATCAGATACTGGAGATTCAATGGGCCGAGTGGTAGAAGATGCAATAAAGTACTGGAGCTCGTGGGATGGAATAAACCATTATAGGAAATGAAATTAAACACCTATGAAAATTTGATTAGAAGAAGATATTTTGGCGGAGCAGGAGATGTAATTAGGGACTCAGAGATGGATGTGGGTGTGTGGTTTTTCCAAGAAAATGACATGTACTGTGCCGGTTATTAGCAAATTAGCTGCTATTTATGATGACATAAAGTTAACGGAATAATGTGGTGTTCTATATTTGTGTATAGAGGTTGATTCGATGTAAGCATTACAGCTTTTAGAGCAAGCACATGATGGAAGAGGCCCTGAGGCGGAATGGATTCAGTGAATCCTAACATGTTTGGCGAGAAAACCAAGGTTTCTCTCTTACTCATGTGTTTAGAGAAGCTAATAAGTGTGCAGATTGGTTAGCTCATTGTAGGCTACATATTTTCTGTATGAAGATCCACCAGATGAATTATGGAGTCTTATAACAAAAGATAAGATCAGATGGAAAACTCCTCGATTAGTTTTTAATCCAGGTCTGAAAGAAGTCATATTTTAATTTATTTGCATAACCTGTTCATTGAAGACCACCTATGTAATATATATATATATATATTATGCTTCTTTTCAGAATTAGCGAAACATGGCGGAATAATATTTTGTATTTTCCTTTCTTATTTGTCTATCTGTATTTGTCCTTTTCCAGAAAGTATCTAAACACACACCCTATGGGCTTGAGTTTTCCGCCTTGAGTTTGACTTTAACTGGTTTGAGGATTTCTTTGTCGGTTTCATCCATTAACAATGAATGAGTTACCTTCTTTTCTTCATCAATTACCTTTTCGAATTTCGGACTCCAAATTTTTCTCTATAGAAGCATATGTCAAATGTTACCGGAAATCACAACTACCGGAGAGCCAACAATGAACATGTAGTTCGAACTACCTATATCGCTAACTGATGTCTCCATATTTGTGATATATTAATCTAGGTTTGAAATATCATTTTATGTGTATTTGATTATTTGTTAAGGGGTTCTTCCCCCTTACTTAATAAATTCTTAATTCATGTCTTGAGCTGATGATTTATTACTTTTAGAGCATATTTGGTATAATATGTTTGTTAATGTGAAGGAGATAGAAGAAATTAAAGTTTAATTAGGAAAGGAAAAGCTTCAAAATAAAGTTGCCAAATCTGTAGTTACGTCCACTAAAGTGAATATAACTACAAATAGACTGTAATTTTGGAAGAGCTATTAAATGCTTAGATAGATCTTTTCGATGTGGTCGTTTTTATATAAAGTACGCAAAATTTGCCCTAATAAGGAAGGAAATATGATCCAAATAGTGAGCCGTGTTTATCCTGTCCTATATTTTAGAAAACAAATTTGAATTGGACTTGGACTCCAATTACTTGCCTTCTACTACAAAATTTGACCTAGGGTTGAAAAACACCTATAAATACACACTCTTATCATTGTAAATATGTCCTTTCTTAATTATTAGTCAGTAGTATGAAGTAGCAACATCAGGAGAAGCAAGTTGATAGTATGTATCTTTATTTTAGTTTATTTCTTTCTAGCATGAAATAATTTTCCCATAGCTTGGGTTTTGCATATGTATAATCTTTGAATTCTATTTTCTTCTATCTAAGTTTGTTTGGTAAAAATAAATCAAGGGAGCTTCTTAACCTTTATATTTGTTTTATGTGCTTTGTTGTATTGACTGTAGTTCTTGCTAGTGCACGAGTATAGACTACCCCATTAATAGCAATTGGATGGTCACCCGGAAGGGTGTCTAAATGTTGAAACACCACATAAACGTCTAGTGTGCGGTAGTGATCTTGACGAGCTTGTCTAACTAGATAGTCACTAGGGTTTGAGATTAACCACCGATTACTGCGTAGGGTCCCCTTACCCAAGTCCCCTGGTAATTGTTAGATCGCCACCTAAGTCCACCCGAAAGGGGGTTAGGAGGAATATAGAATCATGGCTACTTACTCTAAGAGCTTTAATCATCCTTATAACTAGTAGAAGAAATAAAAGGGTAGGTGCATACACACAAACCTTAGCTATATCTCTCATTCATTCTTATGTATTTACTTTATTTGCATTAGTTTTTAGTTTAATCATTATCTCTCCAATTACTCATATTTATTTTACTGTCTTTTTATTCCAAGCAACTATTCTTTACTACGCTTCTTTTCTTATCCACAATTCTAACACACTAAGTCTCTGAGAATGAAACTTACTTATCCATTAAACTTGCATACGATATGTGATACTTAAAGTGAGCAACGTGAGTGGTTAGGATGATAGTTCCTATCTTTATTATCATTATTTATCACACCCTACCAGCCACCAAGTTGTTGGCGCCGCTGCTGGGGACTTTTGTCTCGTTAGCGTGTGTAGTTTTTTTCTTTCAGATTTACGCTTTCTTTTTGTTTTTGTCTTTTTCAGATTCTGATGTATGCCCAAGAATCTCGAAAGTTTATTCAAGGCTTGCAAAAAACATAAAAGAGAAGAAAAGAAGCAAAGAAAAGCCATGTCTGACGTAGAGGAAAATTTAGTTCCACATGAGGGAGATAATCGCAACAATAACAATAATCAAATACCTATCCCTCAGGTAATAGCACCACAAGGAGGAAATCTCAGGAATGATCAACGTTGCGAACAAGATATCCCAGGCTTGGGAACACCTTTTCGAGTTCAACCATTAGGGTATCGTCCTCCAGTGATCCATATCAAGTTTAGGACCGATCAGGGTATGCTCAGTTAGTTTACAAGCTATAGACTTTATAGTGGTGTAACGATTCAAGATCCGGTGATAGCGATTCAGAAGTTTATGTAGATTTTTGATTCCTACATTACTCCTAGCATCACACGCGAGCAATTGTATTGCCATATGTTTTTGTTTTTCTTGACCGGAGGTGCTGGTGATTGGCTAGATAGACAACAACTAAATACAATTAATACTTGGTATGAACTAGAAGCTGCATTCTTTAGCCATTTCTATCCAAAGAGTATGAGATTAAAAGATCAGACTAAGCTTGCTAGTTTTTGCTAAGAGAATGATGAAAAAGTAGGAGACGCATGAAAAAGGTTTCAACAGAAGTTAGCAAGACGTCCACTTCATGATTATACCCCATCTTTATAGTAAGATATGTTATATCAAGGTATTAATGTAGAAAGTAGAATGAGGGTTGATAATCTTGGATGAGGAGGATTTGTGTCCATGGATCCTACAGAAGCTGCAGAAGGTATGTAACATATTATTGAAATAGGAAGGAGTTGGCCAATTGCACGAGATCCTACCACAAATATAAAACGCTCGCTTTGTTTAGGAATAGAATTTGATCAATCCGTTAAAATAGAAACACTGGAAAATCAAGTTAAGAAGATGAAACTCGAAATGGACCAAAAGTATCAAAATCTAGTTGCAACAAATATAGTACAAGAAGAACAAGGTTGTCCAGATTACCAAGTTGGAACTGACCAGATTACCCCTCTAGTATCTGACCAGTAGACTGTTGCACCTACATCATGCATGGTTATCATTATAGTAATCAGATTACCTTGACTAGTATTCTCTTAAATTTAAAGCATTCAGCTCAAAATCAATAATACCTAAATGTGTTATACCATATATTTCCGTCTAGAACAAGTTTAATCACTACAACACTAATATTAAATGGATATTACCTAGATTCTATTTTATGTGAAAATGTCAAGATCAGTTAAACGGTATATCCAACATACAAGAGTGTTTCCATATGATATACTAATTTCATTGGTAAGTCTTAGAGTACTTCCATATGATATATAATGTTGATGACTATATATATTGTCAAGCATAACTACTGTGCCCAAAATTTAAAGCTATATAAAATTTGAAAATGAAATGTTCCTGACATACAAACAAAATTCATTTGCAAAAATTCAAAAGTTAAATGAAGTAATATCTAAGCATAGAAATAAGAACAACAAATACAATAAAACTGAGTATTCTAAAAAGTCTCCTTCCAAGTCCCATAAAAGGAGGTGAAGGTTCTTCCACCATATTGCTGATCATATTCAGATATAACTGCTCGAGCACAAGCTTCCCATGTCCTTATCATCTCTCCAAGTTTCTAAGTTGTGCAAAACTTCTAAGCGAGGTGTCAAATTTTATCTTAACCTTCATCGAGAGATCTTCCATTTCTTCGCTGTAATAGAAAATGAATCAATCTAGATTAATTATATGGCGATTAATGTAGTTAAATGTGCATGAATGCGAGAAACAATAACCTGATAATTTCAACTGGAAAGCTGTCAACTAATTTTGGGGAGCAATCAGGATAATTGTCTGGAACAAGCAAGAACAGTGGCAGAATCGGTGACTGCAAATCAGTAAAATAATATAAAAATTAAATATAAGTTTGAGATTCAGATAAGGAATATAAAAATTTCTCACATGATCGAAACAAGCATTTGGACTGAAAATGCATTTTAATAACTCCACAATCTTGTCCAGTAGCAGCAACCTACATATCGTTATTTTCATAAATATCATAAAGACCAAAATACAATAATACAACGTATCCACTATATTAATCTGTGTATTTTTTTTATAATTGTAGAAATATATATTTAAGTATTTTGTATATAATCAGGACTAATTTTCTATTACCTTTTTTTTGTCAAATTATTACCTATTTTGATTGATCTCCTCAAAATATTTTTATTTCTCATTATTTTTTAGTTTCACTGTTGTTTATACTTTGCATAATTATTAATTTTTTCTACCAAGTACTATACTCTTAATCTTTTATACTTTCATCTGAACGTCTTCTTCAATCTTTTTTTTACACTACGACTAATCCCGCGGGGAGTCTTCTTCAATCAATTTGGCTAGATTTTATTTGTTTATGGATTTAATTATTTAAAAGGTCCAAAATTATACTTTCTCTGCCTTAACAAGCTTATACGTTTTCCTTCCCCAAAAGGTCTGGTCATTAATGAGTTAGTTTTGTTTTTAATGGGGATACGATTTTTTCCAATGAGTTACGTATTTTTTAATGGGTTGTGTGTGTTTTTTAGATAGGTTGCGTGTATCTTTTAATGTGTTACATATGTGCAACTCATATGCAACTCATTAGGAAACAATATTTTTGCGTGGACCTTTTGGATTAATCACCCTTATTTATTTTGTACATTCAATATTGAGCCTAACTATAGATAAGTTAAAATAAAATTTATTTATAGACTTCATATAGTATATTTATCTTTTTACTCAGTATCCCTCTCCAACTTGGACCCCTAGAAAAGGATTAAGTTTCTTAACATATGGGTCGAGCCTCGTTTGGGGTTGGCCCAGGATAAAGTCAATCTTTTTTTAGATTTTAATCGTCTAAAAAGATTAGCCTCTATTGAGTTTAAATTTTTATAATTTAAAACATAAACATTATAATTTTATATTTTTATAATTAATTGCATACTTACTAAGCACAACCCCCACCCACCACACACATATATATACACAGGCGTGCACACACACACAGATATATATATATATATATATATATATATATATATATAACCTTATATAGATAATTATGATAAAGAACAATAGAATAAAAATATGTATTTGGCGATTTCACAAAAAATTGGCTTTTTAATATATTAACCCAAAAATATATTATATCATGCACGCCTAATTTATCCTTTCAATTTTAATCATACATGGAGAATTATGGATCTGAAATAAAATTGGAATATTATTTAATAGTATATAGTAGGTGACTTACCTGATTCATTGCTTTTGTGGTATTTTGTTGAAATGTCATGACTAATGACCTTATTTTTCAAAAATTGGGTTTGATCCAATATGAGAGAACATGTGAAGATATAAGAGTGCAATTTTTTTTTTTTTTTTTGTCAATGGATATAAGAGTGCAATGGAAAAGTTATAAACTGAGTGATGGATGTGAATGGGGAAGAGGAAGTTGAACGTGATAGAGGCAGCGGTGTTTAATTATTTAAGGGTTACATTTTAGGTTAAGGGGTATTTATACTATTTTTTTTTATAATATTATTAGTAGCTTTATTTTAAGTTAAGTGTCATGAACATCCTTTATTTTGCCTCTAAGTGACAAATTTTCATTTAACAATTGCAAATTAACATCCTACCATATTTTTATTATATGATCAACATTAATCCTTTTATCATTTCTTATTTTTTTATTTTTTTGGACATTTATCATTTCTTATCAAATAAATCATTATTCAAAATACTTAACGTGCCAAGTTTGTTTCTTGTTTACACAAACAAGGCTAATAAAGTCATTAACATTTCATTCATTTTTAACAATTGTTTCATTTTCTTTTCGAGTAAAGGGCACGGGAGAAGGAGGTACTTTAAATATTTTTTCTTCCCCATAGAGGGGGCGAGTGGAGTGAAAAATATTTTCCAACAGGGGGTGGGGATAATAATAAAACATTTTTTCCCTTTTCAGCAGGGGCATGGAAGGTATCAATATTTTTTCCAATAGGGGACAAGGGGGTGGGTAATTTTTATTCTCTTTTTTAGCAGGGGAGGCGGGATGCCGATTGCGGTGGAGTAAGAGAAGGTTAATTTTTTTTTCTTTTCCAGTAGGGGATACGGGTGTCAATTATTTTTCTTCTCCAATAGTGGGGCACCAGGGTGGGATGGTGAGTGGGTAATTTTTTTTCTCTTTTAGTAGAGGGTTGGGGGTAAGCCAAGTAACGCGGTAGTGAGACAAATTCCATGATCTTAACAATTGTATACTTTCTCTTTCTCATTACCATCACTGTTTCTTCCTCCACTACCATACTAAAATCCTGACATATATCATCTATTTCATGAGATACCATTATATAAAGTTTTCATTATATATACTTATAGTGCAATTTTTAAAGAATATAGGAATAATGTGTGAGCTTATATAAATCTTATACAAAGCATATATAAAATTTAAGATGGTAATGAGATTTGTCAAATCAACAGTTTTTGAAAGTTTGAAAATAATAAGAAACGAAGTGTTTCTTGAGAAAATCTCAATAATAAATGTTGATAATTGTTTCCAATGTATAGTTTCTTTAAATATGATAACACAGATCAGACTATTAATCTACAATAATTGAGACACTGATTTTTTTTGTGAATCTTTTTAGTAATGGTATTTGTCCTACCAAGATTTAGATTAGATTTTCCCCACCAAGACATATAAGGGATTACTCCTACCAAGACTGAGATGTGATTTGTCACACCAAACTAGTAATGAGATTCGTCCCACTAACACTGAGATGAGATTTTTCACATCACCGTGTCAATAGTTTTTTGTCGCCTACCCGTTGCGCCCTAACTGGAAAGAAATAAAAAAAAAAACTTTTTTGACCCTGCACCACCCATCCCCAACCCCCTTGCTAGTAGATAATTTTTCCCTCAGCACCGTTGATTTTTTGACCCCCATCCCCTAGCATTTCCATGTTGGAAAAGAAAAAAAGATTTTTTTTACCAGCTACTATGTTCACCTTAATGGAACCGATTGTCATATTGACCATTCATTATTTCCCTTATATTATTTTTTTATTATTTTTATTCTTCTAATTTCTTTTTAAAATCGAAATTCCAGTTTATTTGTTACTATAACACACAAATAATACTTATGTATTCTTGTAACACACAAAATCATAAAATCGATTTAAAGGATTCTCTTCTTTAACAAAATTGTTTTTCTCTCTATATTAATCGGATATACCCTATTTTTATTCGTTTTCAACTATCTTGATATTATCTTTTTGTCCAACACTCCTTTGTTATCTTTGTGTGATTATGTTTTAGGGTATTGTGTATTTCAAGTCACACAAAACTTGATTTTGTTTATTCCAATTCTTTGTATTCCTTGAACACACAAATCTCAGAATTGTGTATTCTTAGAATGCACAAATATCATATTTGTGTATTCATGCAACACACAAAACTTAAATTTGTGTATTCATGAAACACATAAAACTCGAATTTATGTATTCTTGGAATACACAGAACTTGATTTTGTTTGTACCAATTCTGTGTATTCGTGGAACACGCAAAACTCAGAATTGTCTATTGTTGGAATGCACAAATCTCAGATTTGTGTATTCATGTAACACATGAAACTCAAATTTGTGTATTCATGGAACACATAAAACTCGAATTTATTTATTCATGGAATATACAAAACATGATTTTGTTTGTTCCAATTCGTTGTATTCTTGCACCACACAACTCTCAAATTTGTGTATTCTTGGAACGTACAAATCTCAGTTTTGTGTATTCATGGAACACATAAAACTCAAATTTGTGTATTCATGGAACACATATAACTCAAATGTGTGTATTCATGGAACACATCTCGAATTTATGTATTTATGGAATACACAAAACTTGATTTTGTTTGTTCCAATTCTGTGTATTTCTGGAACACACAAATCTCAGAATTGTGTAATCTTGGAACACACAAATCTCAGAATTGTGTAATCTTGGAACACATAAATCATATATTTGTGTATTCATGGAACAGATTAAACTCAAATTTGTGTATTCATGAAACACATAAAACTCAAATTTATATATTCCAGGAATACACAAAACTTGATTTTGGTTGTTCCAATTCTGTGTATTCCTGTAACACAAAAATCTTAGAATTGCGTATTCATGGAACACATTAAAAAAATTCAAGGAAAAAAAATTTGGAAAAAAAAATTTGAAATTTTTTTTTTTAAAAGAAAATTAAAAAAATGTTAGAATTAGTTTAATATATAATTAAAGTAAATAATTAATAGGCCTATGTGTAGTTTTGTAATCATTCAATTTTTTGTGCTTAAGTGGGAATTAAGTTGAAGTTGTAATTAATTGGAAATTCTTACGCTCTCCGTGTAATTAAATGGATGTTGCCCCTAATTAATTTCTAAACTATTATTAGTTCAAAAAATTCTATAAAACAATATAGCAAACACTTAGGGGATCATGCAAAAGGTCACCAATAGTTTTTTTTAGTCAAACATGAATGTATTAAAAAGGACCTGAGGTCAAAAGTCATTACATCAGATCATCCAATACTCGTGTGTATGGAATTCTCAAAAACTAGTCTGGGTAACTGGAAGGGGAGACTGTGGGCCCAATTACCAAAAAACAAACCCATAAAGTGGTGTTTGGCAGTCCAGTCAATAAAACTATTCTTACTCCTAAAAGTAAAGAAGAATTTAATGTTCCCGTCATTATTAAGGTTACAAATATCATTATACAAAATCAGAATATTCCTATTAGTAGAGGGACTTATTAGAAAGATGGCTAATAATATAAATTATTACAATCATACTAAACATGAATATCAGAAATTGTATCAAAATATGCCACCCAAACAACCTCACCGATCCTTAGTGTTTCAGCTTCCAGTGCTTAGTCTGCTTTGTACTTCCAGGCGTGTCCTTGAATGATTTCCCCCCTGAAAATTGGATACTATATAGCTAAAGCCACACTGTTTAGTATTTCAAGGAAACTAACATCACCATGAATATTAATAAGGAAGTTAGAAGAATTCCTAGGCCTATCATATTTCTTGTACTTGATATTTTAAATTGTATTAATTGTATTAGCTACAAGACCTTTTGTGAAGGTTATGGAACTCATCATAGGCTATTATTGCTTTACTGGAAATTTTAATGGAGTCAGGTCTTATATTTTTGAAGAGAAAGTCATTTCGGGCTTTCCATATATACATGGACATCATGGCAGCCTTCATGGGATGGCCTGTTGATTTTACTCTTATATTTTGTACCTTCAACTTGAGGACTGTTAGTACAAAAAAAAGGTCAACGGCTAGAGCTCCGAAGTTTGTATAGGTTGAATAAAATAATATCTCAATTTAGCAAAAAAGTTTAAACTGAGATTTTTTCAAGAGCAGTGTAAATAATGGAACAAGAAATTACAATTTTTTTATCAAATGCCGAATCTATTGAAAATTTTGCTCAAGTGCCTCACGCACAGGGATACCCTAGTGTATGTGTGTCTATGTGTCTATATATATATATATACACACACACACACATACACTAAGGCATCCCCGTGCCTGATGGAACTTGAGAAAAAAATAATTTAAACATTCATGTTTATGTTTTATGATCTATTATTCATATAGTGACACTCAATTTTCAGGTATGTCTCATAATTTGTGTGTATTGGATTACTGGTCTCATCTTTAGATCCCAAAGACATTGGCTAGACTTATTCTGTTATGTCAATTTAGTTGGTGATGTTTAAATGTGATCTTTGCTACGATTACACATCTCCATATTCTTTCATCAACCATAGATTTAGACTAATGCTCGGTTCTCCCAACTTTTTTTGAAACCAGACACTAAGTTAGGACTAAATGGATGTACACTTCCGATGGCACTCTGATGCTTAACATTAACATTTTTGTGATAAGGGATTACATAAAACAATGCATTATGGAGACTTAAGTCGTCTATATAATAACCCAATCTATTTTAAAGATATATATTCTTTTAGAGACTATCCAGAGTGTCGATTCTGCCAGAGATGAGTATTTATAGATATCGATAGGTGCACGAATACTGCTTAGGCATAGTTTAACTAAAAGACAGAGGAACAACATAAGCTTGGAGAAAAAATATTTTGCTAATGCGACATACTCACCTCATGATGTTTGCGAGCGATATTACTCCGAGAATCAATACCAGTATCCTAAGGCATTAGTGAGGCACCAGCTTGATCAGATTTGGACCATTTTGGGGATTTTATGAGTCTATATGGGAAGGAAAAGATAAAAAATAAAATAATCATGTACGATTAATTGATTTTTGTTTAACAAAAATGTTATAGTAACACCAACTTACTATGTGATACGCAGGATGATATTTTTTTTCTTGTTTATTTCATGGCTATGGTATTAAGTTCCTAAAATAAGATAATTTAACAAGAAACTGAAACACCATATATTATTGCAAGAAAAGAACATTAAAACTCACATATAAACTTAAACTCCAATTATATCCACCAAACATCACATTCCTCTACTAAAATACCTATACATACATATATTGATCATATCTACTACATACCAGTGTGATATGTTGTGTGTGAAAAGAGGGATTCTTTTGTGTTTAGATTATAAAAAATACAAATGATTATTGAATACTCCCTGAATTATAATTATTATCTTTCTCTTATTTTTACCATAGATTTTGAGCGTATAGGAGGAACTCAAGACGATCAATAAACTTTAGTGACTATCATATCATCTTTGATACGTGGATTTAATGGTAATAATGAATGGTAAAAACAAAGTACAACGACTATTCTAGTTCCCTATAGTGTAGGGACCAAAATGAATTTTTTTTTGACACTTAATACATTTCAATTATACCAGATTTCTAAAGCTATTAGCCAATTCCTAATCGAGAAAATTGAGAAAGTATTGAATCAACATTGTTTCCTCCTTTCTTGTGTGCCCTGTGTCTGGCTTGTTTTGTTAAGTTGTCTGCCCGACCATTGAACCGCCTCGGGATGTGGTTGAAAATGACTGGGCCTATCACCCTTGCCAGTCTTTTAATCTGCCAAATCCATGGTCAAAGTTTCCAACTTGCAGCCAACACCTGATGAATACCTCGAATTAAGTCGAGGTTATCCGAGAAGATAGTGATCCCCTCGTTCTTGTCTTTAATTGCCTGGTTCAAAGCTACTACCACCGCTTGCGCTTCCCCTTCCCCGCTCGTATTACACGTAGCGATTGCAGAGAAGTAAAATATAATTAATAGAGTAAGCTCCCCATTATTAGCCAATCATAAAGATAAGTCCTCGTAACTAATGCCCTTCTGACGCGCCCTTAACCCAAAAAAAAGATATAATTGATTTACAGTTTGAGTAATTGGAAACACTTAACTCAAAAGAGTGATCTGAAACACTTAATTCAAAAGAGTGATCAGAAGCTCCGGAAATAACTCCTTTTTCGAATTGTTTAACTGAAACAATGCGAATAATCAAAAGGAATTAAAAAGATTATCGTTTCGAACGAGAAAACTCAAATTCTTACTTATTTAGGGTTTGGAGAATATGTTCTTGGAGCGTTGTGTAACAATGCTGTTAGTGGTGGTAGTAAAATCATGATTTGGCATTTTTCAAATGTCACCAGAAATCACAACCTCCTCCTGAAAGCCACTAGTGCACCTGTAGCTCGAACCACCTATATTGGTGCCTTCTAAGAGAGTTGAGCGACAGAGGAGTAGAAAAAATTCCGGATCGTGCAATAATGATGTTGGTGTTGGTGGAAATGGGCGTGAGCCACCGACGAGACCCAAGATAACCTGAGTAAGATGATAGTAATGATGAATTTCAAAATTATGGAATTCATAAATTTGTTTGAGGCAGAGATCTCATGATCATAATTACATATAATATCTAATGGAGAAACGTCTAGTACCTTTCTTTCATCCAATTTATCAAACATTTTAGCATAATTTTGGGTGGTGGAGAGAGAGGGGCAGAATAGAGCGGGAGTTTTTTTAGCTCACAAGAGGGCTTCCGGTCCACCACAATTCATTTTATTCTCGGCATCCCTTGTTTTCTTGAACTATGCTCCAAATGATAAGGAACTCTTGCTCACCGGAGTGAATAGATTTTTTTGGTTTTGAACTATAATGTTCTCAGAGAGAAGCTTTGGCCACATGACATTTATTGTTTGGTGGAGACTAAGCGCTCGTATGGAAGTGCTTATTTTAAAGTAAAAAAGCGCTTTTAGTATAAAACTTAAAATTTCAAAAAAATTATTAAAAATAATTGAAATCTAAAATTATTTTAAGTATTTCTTTTAAGAAGCACCAATTTGGTGGTTTTCAGGATGAAAAGAACTCTTAAAATGCTAAAATTATTTTAAGTGATGTATTTTGGAAGTTTTTTTAATCTATGCTTCTTTCGACCTAAAAAAAAAACTTTTAAGTGCTTTTCTAAAAATGCACTTCCAAACGAGCACTAAATTATAAAATTAGATTTTTTGTGTTATGAATTTCAGATATATAAGGGGTATATCAGGGATATTGTTAATTATTGAACATGTGGACATTGATATAATTTTTAGCCAAATTTAAATATCGATCGCTTTTTATACCCTCTTATCTCCTTATACACATACAATAATAGGGTAAGCCCGTGCTTGAAGGTAGTTGAGAAATTTTAATTAAAAAATTCATGATTAAATTTGAGTGACTTAAGCCTAGAAGAAGCAACTTTTGATTTATTGTGATCTTATAATTTTATCCAGAAATGCATTTCGAGAGAGTAGTATAATATGATATAAAGTTAGTTATACTCAATATAGCTTGGTGGTAGTAGGTATTTAGCAAGCTACTAATGTATACGACTTGTATTATATTAGATTTAGAAATAAAAAATCAAAGTTGTTTGTTAGATACTTTATTCACTTCATGATTATATAGAGGTTTTCTTTTTCGAGCAGAAAATTTTCTATTAGACGATCTTGCTCAAACTTCGCTCGCAAACCTCTTCATCTATGCCAATTTCTTTCGTTCAACTCTGAATTCTCTAAATTCCCTATTTTTGCAAACTTTCTCTTCATCTTTTCTTCAATACATAGTACATACTCTGATTATCTTCCTACTAGGCTATATATGGTTCTTCATCCAAATTCTTAATCTCTAGCCTTAGTCAATCTTGATCAGTCAGATAACTTACAATATACCATTGAAGAACAAACCGAAACAGAAAGAACATATCAAATTATCAAAAAACACAAGTGATTATCGAATACTCTTAAACAAAACCAAGACTTTATTTTTTCAAACCCAAGAGGAGCAAAAATTAAATAAGGTTTTTCTTTATCGAAATCAAACCAATATATATATATATATATATATAACTTCTTTCGAAATCTCTAACACGGTATTTTGAAACATAATGAGTATGAAGGTTGTTGTGAAGATTTTTTGAAACAAAATGATTATGAAGGTAGCAAAATATATCAGCCTGAATCAATCCCAATCTTTAGTGCGTCTTCACATCAGGGAGATTCTACAAACAATATTCTTGAATTGAGGTTAATCAAGCTAGTAATATGGCACATATATGGAATCTATAATCCAAAAACACCTAATTTAGTAATTATCATCATAAAATACTTCATATACTTGGATTCTATATGTAATTTTGTGTAACTTATGGTTGAAGATATAGTCTACCTTCTTTTGTGTGATAATTTCATCACTTAAGCCCTTGAGAAGCCTTCTCAATCATGTAACAGTCCTGAAATAAAGAAAAAAAAATGTATCATACTGTAAATATGTTAGCTAAGGTAATAAATGGAGAAAGAAACATTTAAAACCAATCAATAGATCTTTGAGAGGAAACTTTTTCAATTACCAGTACTTGTAAGTGGCCAACCTTTGACACTTAACCCTCCTCTTTAAAAATATTTACCGTCACAATAGAGGTAGCCTGCACCACTTGCAACAACCATCTCCCTGCCTCCCCAACCCATCCTGGAAACCCCAAATATTCTCCACACCAAAACAATTTTCATGAATTGGAATGTTGAAATTAAACATAATCTTGAAAACGTTCAAAACAATAGCTAAACTGTTACTCTCAAACTCATTGAATTCTTCAAACAAAAAAGTCTGTGAGTGTTTACCTAAGCCCCTACTCTCTAAAACGGAATCAACGTATAAGCCTGAACCAGAGCATGTGGCACAAAGAACATCCCCTTTTGCTTCGCAATCAATGCATCAAACTTTTTCCTGAATATTTTTCTCACTGAAGGATAAAGCCATTGGCTTCAAATAATTTTCTCTGGTCACGATGTGAAATAGTGTATGTATTATGACCGAGAAGAGATTGATGTCGCTAGAGATTTGAGAGATGCTACCATAGGGACTAATTTTTCAAATCATGATAGCTTAGGCAAAATTTGTGTTATATTTTAAGGACCAGGGCTAGTATATGAAGTTGATCGGTGTCGTTTGGGTACTGCTATGAATAGTTTTAGAGACGTAGATTTGGGTGCTAAAACTTTGGAGGTTAAAGTTGCAAAACAAAATTATAGTAGGTTAGTATCTGGGGATGAAGGTGGATTAGATGTGGATACACAATTGTCAATTAATAAAAGAATTAGTTGGTATAGGTTGAAATATTTTTGGAATCGAAGGTGCAAATTGGAACAATAGGGTGTTATGATTATATTGGAAATTGTAGGACCAATGGAGTGATTAAAGACAATTCATGGATTGCGTATGCTATTATTAAATCTTTAGGTGTTGCTGAACTTATGCAAACTAACGCTACAAGTAAGGCTTCTTTTGGAACCGGAAAACATAACCTGGAAGTTAAGGTCCTAGGGAATAATAGCACATGGACTATATCACAAAATCGAGGGTATTCAGCGGTTATGGATAAATCTTCTAAGACTACAACTTAAGATAAACAAATTCAAAATATAGATATAGTTGATGGACAAATTAAAGCACCAATGTATCAGGAAGCTGCAAAATTGGTTTTTTTTTTTTAACGGTGGAAGGTGTTGAAGCACCAAAAAGACAAAAAGGCTACATTATATCAAGTTTAGAAAAAACGATAGAAAGTTCAAGACACTAATAGTCTTCAACTTGTTTTCCGTTTCCCCTATGCCTAACTTCTTTTGCAACTTTATCAGTTTCTCTGTTGAGATTCCTTTTGATGAAACGAAAAGAAATTGGCCCATTCTCAATAAATGTGCCGACAATTCTCCTAAAGATGGGTTGGATATTCCACCTTGCTGCTGACACTTGTTTAATACCTTGGATGATTCCAAAGTTATCAGTGATGATAGTCTTCTGCCTACCTGGAAAATTTTCACTTAACTCCACCGCCTTGAGAACAGCGCGAGCCTCTTCCTCAGCCGCAGAATCGCAATATCTCGTAAAGGTATTAGTTGTGATCCTCCCAGATTCTTTATGGCTGCAAATGATTCCTAGACATGTAGGTTCTAACCTATTTATAAAAGATGCATCGCAGTTGAAATTGATTTCTCCTCTTTCTTCCTCAGTAGGAACGTTATCGTCTCTATTTTCTATTGTTCCGAATCTCTGGTTCCTGTTAATATTCTCCCACTCAATTCCATGAAGTTCTAGCATCAGTTTATTTGAGGAAGTAATTATGTGTGATGCTTCAGTTGTACATCCTTCATGTAATGCCTTCATTTTTGTCTTCCAGATATTCCATAAATTTATCATAACGAAGTCCTTGGTCTTATCTTCTTTCCACCCACCTTTTTTAAAATTCTGTAGGATTTCCATAAACCATTGTTCTATATTAAGTTCCATTTCATCCTGGATTCTAACTTGCAGTGGTGTCCTGCCCATATTTCTTTGCACATCTTACAGCTCAGTAATAAATGTTCGACTGATTCTTCTTGTATATTACACCATGGACAAATCTTCGAATTTGATTATTTTCTTTTATAGAGGTTGGATCTTATGGGTAGCGCATTATTAAAACTCTCCACATAAACAGATAATGACCTTAGTCATAAATCCCAAGTATGAAAAATTATTTGGAAATCAAATGTACCAAAAAGGGAAAAAATTGGTTTGAAATAGTCATAATTTATAATTGCCTAACCGTGATAGCTGTAAATTCAATAATCATACTTTTGTAATATAGATTTTTTTTGGAAGGATTTTGAGAACTACATATAGATGTCGTATTAATAGCACATTGTCCAAAAAAATCCATTTTTATGAGGAAGATGTTGTAATTATTAAACGTGGAAAGAGAAAACAATTAGATTTTTTTAGTAGTGGAATCAAATTTCTAAATCCTCACATGTATATCATTAATGTGTTCTATCTTATTAGAAAATTAATATATTAAATACAAGAGTAATGTTGGATATCACCTCAAATCACATTACCCTTTTATCACCTCCTATGTGGATTTTAAATGGACCAATTATATGATTTCTTTTCCTTATTTATCATTTTATTTCTTTTTTATTATTGGTCCACATAAGAGGCGATAAAAAGGTGATATGATTTGGAGTGATATCCAAAATTTATTTAAATACAAATGGCGATTTTTTGAACAATTATTAACATTACCTCACATTTTCTGCCAAGACTAATATGGTTTGAAATCATGATAAAAAGACACGGACCTACCATTAAAATACAAAATCAGATTACATGTATATGTGCGTGTCTCTGTGTGCATATCAATCAGAGTGCACACCACACAATAAGGCAAGAAAAAGCACAGATACACAATGTAATGAACAAAAAAAGTTCTGAAATACACATATACACAATCTATACATACGAAGATCATATAATTTAATAAAATCAATGTCACACAAAAAATAACACATTAAAAAAGAATCCAATTTTTGGTCAAATAAAATATAAAAAAACATCAATGTCACTATAAGAAATGTAAAAGGTCCTAGACAAACCTTTTAGGCGGAATTAAGAAACGAAATGCTTTCCGGTGTTGAATCTACTTACTTGACGAAGAAGATTTTTATTTCACGATCTAAATGCGATCTTTCATTATATGTTAAGGAAATTTTGAAAAGAATTTCTAATAATTTTGTTTATCTCAAGTATAAGGAAGAGAACTAAAGAAAGATTTCTGATTGTTATAAACTGGGATAATATAAGCTAAACTAGACGGAGAATTATAGAGAGAGAAATATCATTATAAACTAAATAAGAAGATAAAGATGGAGATAATTTGTTTCATGTATCCACAAGATCACTAGTCTCATTACAAAAGAATAATCCTTATATTTATAGGGTAACAAAGGACTATTCACTTGCCACATATGTAAGAAATAAATAGTAAGACCTTTGGCCTTTGGACATCCACTTTAATAACTTATTCATAACACTCCCCCTTGGATGTCCATCCATTATGAAATATGCCTCGTTAAAACCTTGCCAAGAAAACCCTGTGGGATAAAAACTTGGTCGAAGGAAAAAGAGTACATATAGATAGAACTAATCATCTTGAAACGCTGCCTCGTTAAAACCTTGTCAAGAAAACCCATTGGGACAAAACTTGAACGAAGGAAAAAGAGTACAGTCTTGTTTGCACTTCTCCTGATGTTGGTAAGAGATTTCTGAGTTGTCGCATTTCAGGATTGTGGATCTATTTCTTGAATATTGCGGTTGACAATGATTTCATCAGGAAAATCTACAAAATTTGTGCGTGATTGTATCTGTCGAATGTCAATATCCACATTCTAAAGTAGCTCGTGTGTGTAGGAGACTTTGGTGAAATATGTTCTGTTTTGTCTCCTTTGATGTAGTCATTATAATTATGTGTGGTACAAGCAATAATATCCTCATAAAATACCATCACTATATTCTTGTTGGAGATAGACCACACTTTCTTTTGGTATGTTGAATCATCCACTTAATAAATATTTCATACCACTCTCCCTTGGATATTCACTGAAATATATGCCTCATTAAAACCTTATCAAGAAAACCCATTGGGATAAAACTTGATGAAGGAAAAAGAGTACACTAATCCTTGGGGGTTATGACACGTATTCAGTCTGTCTTGTTAAAACCTTACCAAGAAAACCCAATGGGAAAAACCGTGGTGAAGGAAAAAGAATGCAGAATTCAATATATTCTCCCCCTCATTACGACATTACATATTTCTGAATATATTTGTACCTTGATGTCGTTGTTAATGAAACTTTAATTAGTAAATCTTCTGGATTTTTACTTGAGGGTATTTAGTTATAGTAATATCATTTTCTTGATCAATAAGGTAGTTTATACTTCCTACACAATGAATATTTGCATGCCTCGTTAAAACCTTACTAGGAAAAACTCAGTGGGAAAAAAAACCTTAGTGAAGGAAAAATAGTACAATACGCAAATATCACATTCTTTTCATTATGAGAACAATTACAGAGTATCCTTTCATAATTCATACACTTTTCTCTTTAGATTTAAATAAATTACGTTCTTCAAGAACTTTTATACTCTAGGAACTTTTAAATTTCAGTAACTTCTCAATCTTCGGTAATTTCATATTTAAACACTCTAAGTACTTCAAGTACCTATCGTGCTTCAGGCACTTTGTGCTTTCAAACACTTTTTTTGTTTGGGCACATGTCATGCTTCTAGCACCTATTTTGTTTATCAAAACAACTTTAATATCCATCTAATAATCACTACACTGTATCAATATCATAAGAATGAGGACGTCTCCCCATAGTTAATTCTAGGTTTCTGCAAAACCTTCGTGATACAAGTAGTTTTTTTTTTCAAAATTCACTGTTACACTTTCTATTGTCGTCGACGTATTTCACCATTTTTTGGTTTAGGTTCCTTATTATTTATTTCAAGTGCTATATTAAATGAAAATATATTAATCCCATAAACTATTCTAACAATTTTAAATATTTTCAGTAGACTAATAATAATTTTTCTCTTATTTAGGTACCTATGTCCTTTCATGACCATTACTTTCTGTAAGAGAAATTCATGTGCCAACATTAGTTGGCTTAATAATTCCTGTCGTATCATGTGGAGTGCACATTCCACAATATTTACCATTTAATCATTTACTCATGAGATTTTCTTCTTTGGGGCATGGTAGCAGGCTTACCACACTTCATGTGTTGGTTATATGTATTACAAATCTACCAATCTTCACGTGTTGGTTATATACATTACATGTTCACCACGCTTCATGCGTTGGTTTGATACATTCGCTGGAATATTTTTTATGTGTCTATATGAGACAATAACCTATGTTGGAGCGTTTGACAATATTTTATGGGATCTTGAAATATTCTACATACTTGCGAATGTAGTAGTTATATTATTTGCAATACTCTGCAAATGGATACTCCTTTAAACTTCAAGTTCCTATTCTTTAGTTTTTGTATAGAAATGATAAAATAAATTTTATTCCACGATACGTCACACAACTTCAGGTTGCCTTGTCTATACGTCACGCAACTTCAAGTTTCCTTGTCTCTCCCCCATAATAAGGGGTAGTCACTTGGTAAAATGAATCTTCTGGTTCGTTTAAGTAGTAACCAAATGAGTAATTTATTAGTCAACATATCATTACTATCACTACGTGACCAAATCAGTCATTTAAAAATACAAAGTTCTTTGGATTATGACATCTTTTCTTTTGCACAATGAGCGTTTCAACTGTTTGAATCTGTATATATATAACCCCAAAGAAATGACATATTTAATTTTCATACACACTTCTGGTGAGACTTTTAGTAAATAATGCAAAAGATATACATTGTTACGGACACTTGTGTCTTATACAAAATACTAATTTTGGATATTATCCTTTAAATTTAGTAAATTTTTTTTTTCGTGATTTACTTTTAACATAATTTTCCAATTTTGTACCACAAGGTAACATAACTTTTGAGCATCCAAAAACCTTTAATTAGATCAACGAAATGTCTTAGTATTCCACGAGTACGCGAACACTATATAATTCCACTTTATCGATAATATTCATGCTTATCGTTTCGTGATGGCTTATTTACCGTGACGTTTTATTTTCAATATATTCCTTATCATCCACTTCTCGTGGTAAGGATTTTTTTTTTCTTACCTTAACCTCGTCTGAAGTTTGGGTCACCAAGATGTCAATTTCAGACACATTAAAAGACATTGCATTTTCTTCTAGAAACGCACTTCCATTCACTTCGAGGAATGGTTTTTAGTTAGAAAAATAATATTTAAGTCACTCGAGGTCAATTTTTGTAAAAGCTGGAAATAATGTATTTTCTTCAAAGAATGTGATTCTGTATCTCCTAAGAATAATTTCCAATCAGAGAATACAACATTAATTCACTTGTTTTGTCATCCCCACGTCTATTTATTTAAATAATGAAAATATTTACATTCACTTTAGGGAATGTAGCTTCATTCACTTCGAGGAATGAAACGTTATAGTTTACAAGAAAATAGAATGTTAAACCCTAATATTGGGATAAAACTCTACTTACGATATTACTACTTCAGGAGTACTTTCATGACATGAAATCTGTAAAAGGTCTTACCATTATCGTTTTTCACAAAATACTTCTAGCTACAATAATATCTATTTCTGGAGAATAATTATGTAACCTTGAAGTTTGAAGTATAGCGACGATATCTTATTTTTCCTTTGCATTCTCAGGAAATAATTAACCTCGTCCTTTTTGGGTATGTTTTGCATCTAATCCCTTTTTTTTTCACGATAAATCTTGTTGTCCTTACCTCCTTTTTTCTTAAACAACAATTCTGATAAAAACAATCATATATATAAATTATATATACTTTAGGAAAACATACCAGCAAAGCAAACTCTGAAACACTATCATGATTTTTAACCTCAGGTGGAGTTATGATCACCACCACGCTGATTTCAATACACATTAAAAGACGTAGTTTTTCTTCAGGAAATGTAGTTTTATTCACTATAATGAATAATTTTATCTAGAGAATACAATATTTAATTGTATTTAACCCTACCAGTTATGTTTTCATATCTATTTTTAAAGATATTGAAAAATTCAACAATCGTTACAAGCAATGCAATTCCATCCACTATATGGAATTGTTTTGAGCCAGAGAATGTGATTTTGTTCAATCAAATTTTGTCACCACAATGTTTATTTTGATATGCATTTGAAAGTTATTGCATTCGTTTAGGGAATGCAATTTTAATCAATTCAGGGAATAGTATTATGTAAATGTAACACGAATTATGATTATATCAATAATTCATTACTTTGCTTCTTACGAGACAAACAATCTCATAATATTTTGTAAAACCTTTATTCGCGCTTTAGCTACTTCAGGAGTATATGCGTGATTTGATAGAAGCAAACGTATATTTGTTCCACTCGATAATATTACATTTGCCCATTTAAAATCCTCACTTAATTTAGTAGTACTTGAAATTGTACTAATATTTGTTTTTGTCCGATTTACTAAAAAATTATTAAATTGTCCAAATGGTAACACTATAAATATTCATAAGGGAGGTTGCATGTTCGAAACCTTTATCATGCAAATCTTGCGTAAATTATTGCAAAAGTTGGTTCACTTCATAAAATTATTTAGTTCAACTTATCTCCCCCTAATTTTATGTATTTCTTTTTATGAATGAAATCCTTGTGTTACATATAGCACAATACAATTCTTAAATATCCATATGACTTTTTTTTATCATATACAATCGTTTTCCTTCAAACCCATTAATTTGAATTAAGACTTCAAGTCTTTGCAATTCTTTTAGATTTCGAACCGCTGAAATTTAATCCTACAAGCATTTAAAAATTGTTGTATGCTTCGTGCCTATATAGTTCCTCTTATACTTCCGTTTTATATTCAATAAAGTTCTCTTCATGAGATGAATGAACATTTTTTTTCTTTAGAAGTTAAATTGTATTCCTCAATTCTTTTGTGCAAATTATAACAAAATTGATTAGGTTTCAAACCTTTAAAATTTGATCTAGGCTTCAAGCCTTTCAATAAATTTTTCTTTTATGCTTCATGCATATAAATTGTATTCAAGGCTTCAAGCCTATGAGATTTTTTATTTTTTTTTGGCATATAAAATTTGTGATAGGTTTCCGGCATACAAAATTTGTTATATATTTTTGGCATATAAATTGAGTTCTAGGTTTCGGGCCTATAATTTTTGGTATATGCTCCCGATAATAAAAATTTCTATTTAGGCTTCGGGCCTATAAATTGTAGAATGTGAATAATATATAACAAAATGTAGAATTGTAGAGTATATTGTTCAAAAATTACTGTTATAAGACAAAATAAATCTATAGGCTAGCGGTTATACCCAAATACTCTACTATCTAAAAGTCTCAAGTTCAAATCCCCCATACTACTTGGTTTTGAATTTTATTAAGGGTTCGAGCCTTTTAAAATTAATAATTAGCTTCATGCTTTATAAAAATACATATAGGCTTCATGCCTTTAAATTTCAGTATATGCTTCTAGCATATAGAATTTTGTTTTTAGGCTTCGTACCTATAAATTTAAGATGCTTCATATGATATAATTTCCGGCCTTTATAGCGTTAGTTTTCCGATTTTTTTTATGCTTCAGGCAAATAATTTATTTCCTAGGCTTCGGGCCTATAATATAAAATTTAGGCTTCAGGCCTACAAATTTTTTTTTTCAATGCTTCGGGCATTGTAGGCTTCAAGCCTAGAAAAATATCTAGTTTCATTTTCAAGCTATTCAAAACAATATTTACATATAGGTTTCAAGCCTCTTTTTTCTAATATGATAACCCATTTATCTGCTTGAATAGTATAATATTATTGTATTTGATGCAATGGAAGTCCATATAATATTTATTGGTTACAATGGAAAGTCTTTATAATACTCTCTCTTATTTTCTTTGAGAAAAGAGATATATATATAATATATATAAAATAGAACAATATAAATCATACCTGGAAATATTCTTCCTTGATTCGATCGGCAGAGACTCGTGCTGATAACGTGTTATAAACTGGGATAATATAAGCTAAACTAGACGGAGAATTATAGAGAGAGAAATATCATTATAAACTAAAGAAGAAGATAAAGATGGAGATAATTTGTTTCATGTATTCACAAGATCACTAGTCTCATTACAAAAGAATAATCCTTATATTTATAGGGTAACAAAAGACTATTCACTTGCCACATATGTAAGAAATAAATAGTAAGACCTTTGGCCTTTGGACATCCACTTTAATAACTTATTCATAACACTGATATATTGTTATTATGAAATAACTTCCTAAAAACTATTTAGTCTATTTATATATTAGTTATTCAAATAATAAATACCACAATATGGGTCGGGCTAACCCATTATGGGAACCCACAATATGGGCCAGGTCAAAGCAATTTCTTTCATTCTCCCACTTGCACATGATGGATTTACTCTCACACCCATATTATATGCATCAAGCTACTCTTTCTCTTATCTCAAACAGATCCATAAAATCCATCATACTTGACAAATAGGTCGTGCGACCGACAAGCATACGAGCATTCCTTTTTGCTATAAACCTGTCAGGGTAGATAGTTGCTCAAAAAATTCATAAATCCTTTTGTATCTTGCAGTTCCCTAGACTAAAATTTATAATATCAATATCATAATAACTCTGACCCCTCATATTCATATCACATTATCTTTGTGTTTGTAAGAGTTCACTAACATAATATCATTTGTCTAACCATCTTGTCATAGTCCTTGATGACTTACATGATTGGTCGACCTGCATGCACACACATTGAAATCTATATTAATCTTCCTTTTGCACTTGAATCTTTCTATAATGACCTGGTTGCTTTCCCAAACATATCTCGTTAGGTCAAATCATTCATGATCATCGATAATATGCTAAAGTAGCAAACACCAGATCAAAATATCAAAATTAAGTCAAAAGTAATAAGGGTATCACTCAAAGGTCTCACAAAATGAAGAAACAGGGATCAATTCTTCACTTCCTTTTGGTCACATGCATACGCGGTATGACTCGCGTGCTACGATATTATTCATTTATTCATGTCATATGTCATGTATCCATTAATATCGTACAAGTATATAATTAGACATTCCTCGTTGTCTAAAATGAATCCTTCAATTGATCAACCCTCTCTGAAATCAATTAAAAATTGCATATCTGGCTTTTATAGACTAAGTAGATGATGAAAATCTACTTCGATCACAAATTAAAATTAACATATTGTGCTACATTTTTTTGATCTCATCTTAACATCTGTTAAGGAGACTTTCATAAGTCACGTTATTTACATTAAGGGTTACTCTTTTACAAGAGTTAGTATAATCCTTGCGCATCCTCTAATGTCAAAGGTGAATGCCCGTGTGAGAAGGCCAATCATAGTCAATCTGACATACTTATCCACACGTACATATATTACCACTCAATAATGGAAAAATAGCATTGCACATTATTTTGTAGTATACATAACAATATAAATCCAACAAGAACTGGAATTGCATAACTTGCAATTAGTTCCAAAAATATATACAAAAGAATATCACGTATGAGTATTAACTGTAAATTCTCATAATCTTATGTGCAATAATGTCTCTTATCACGATATACTTTATATTAATATGTTTGGTTATACTGTAATACTATATGCCTATTACATAAGTCATTACCATTTCTCTATTACAATGTTTCAAAACTGGACTCCCACTATCACTTGAGAATCATAAAAAGTACAAACAAACTTATAAACCAAACAAACCTTTTGAATTTTAGTTGAGAAAGGCACAAACTCAACATTAACAATGGGCACAACAATATATGTTTGTTTCTTGCTACTACATGGATATAACACAATCATTCAGCAAGAATACACAACCTAGAGACATTTACACTCATCCATTTTGTTAAACCAATTACCACGCGGATATACTTTAGGTGTAAATATTATATTTGAAAACATATAGCATAGTCCCTAATCCTTGTTGGCGTCTCATTACTCATATTTCATGTTTTCAATGGTCATGCCCACAATTCCATTTTAAATGGACTAATTAAACCCATGAAATAACATAGTCTGGTCTAGTAAACATCACTGACAAATGAATAACTAAACCCAAAGCATAACAAAATGCATGGCCTAGTACACATCATGACTTACATAATACTATCATCGGTATGTAATTACTAATATGACATTGTTTACATTTTTTGTTTCATCGATAGAGCACTAAGATACATAAGAAGATTAGAGCTTATTCTCTTATCTATTTGGAGGGTTAATGACATTAAAGTCTGTCATGTAAAAGCGTTCAAATATCTTCTTAATGTATAATTCTTTAGATAACGACTACAGAAATTTAAACATTCTTTATGAATCATAACATCAAGAATAGAGCTCGCATTTCTCATACCTTTCACATGAACACAGATTTAAAATATAACAACTCCTTAATTTTGACGAATCACATGTCATTCCTAGCTTGTAGAGTATCAACTGCATAGAGATATAAATTCATGAATTTTCCTTATGGAGCTTTTGATATGTAGACAAAGTTATATTCACATATCATTTCAAAAACTACTTATTGAAATGACTAATGAATCTCAAAAATCAATGTCTTTGGGCTTGTTTGAGAGCATAGATTTTCTTTTTCAATCTACACACTGTATTTTCTTGGTCTTTAACATCATATCCTAAAAATTGTTCCAATGAATTTACCCTATTCTTTTATTCTCCACTAAGAAAAAACAGTTTCAAAATCAAATTTAGTGCAGATCATAATCAAGATGGACCACAACAGCTAGTATATAACCAAATGAGGTAAATATCTTAACAATGGAAAAAATGTTAATCGCAAGAAACAATTTATTCCTTGTGATATAGCCTTTTTGCCATTAAACGAGATTTATACATCTCATATGAAGTGTCTAGTTTTCTTCTCATTCAAGAATCTATTTATTCTCAATTACTGATCCCTTTAGAAGATCAAACAAATTTCTGAATTGATTTCTCTTCATCGTCACCATCTTTCCTAGTAGGATATGAAGAGTTCATGTACTCTCTGAGGTACTTCTTTGTCTTATGGAGATATCATACAGATTTATCCATGGATCTTAAATTAACAACAAAAATTATCCCTCGATGACTCCTTCTAGGTGAAGTTATTGTGAAACAAATTCACTAGATGATGCAATAATTTCTTTCGATTCAAAATTGAGGCAATCTTACCTTCTTCATGCATGTGGTACCTTATCTAGTAACACATTTAATTGTATACATCTTAGCCAACCTCATTTAATTTATGTAAAATGAGATTTTCAACAACCACACCTTTATTTAGGAAAAACATTACTATCCAATTGTAACACTGTATAACTCAGTCTTAACAAATTCCATCATTATGTTCAACCTTAAACACATATCCTTTAGGGTCTTTTAATATCTTCCAAAGAAATCATTCTTACCTTTTGTAACCCAACTTTCCATACTCATTGGATAAGTCACAAACATACCAACCCCCAGGAGATCAAGTATGAAAGGTGATATTTATTTTGTCCATAGTTTGTACGGAGATTATGGAAGTAACTTTGTGGGTACACGAATAAGTATATGAGTAGCAATAATAATTTATCTCCAAACCATGTATCGAGAGATTGATTTGAGCAATCATACACCTTAATCAGAAGATTTATATTCCTCCTTTTACCTACTATTCCATGTCGTGGCATGTGAAAAAATCATAAACTTATTTATGATCCCATTCTAATCACACCCTTCTTTAAAATCCCTCAAATAGATATTCGTGATCACAGTTTCTCCTCAAGGTTTTACCCTTCCTCTCTATCTGATTCTCAAATTTCTAATTAACAAATTTGTGAAGCATCTCAGTGCTTCTAATTTGCAAGAAATCTGATAGATATCACTAAACTGTGTGGAATCATCTATAAGGTGATGAAATAGTATACCCCACATCTTGTTAACTCAATGAGTCTACAAATGTTAGCATGAATCAATTCCAATTGATATTGAAGCATTTCTTTTATGTTTTTCCAAAAAAAATCACATTACTTTCAGTACTAGGTAGTATCCACAGTTTGGGCAAAGTATTTCATCAAGTGAATAAATTGAATATCCTTCACCAACAATGTGGTTCAGGTCATAACTATTATGACATAGCCTAATATTTCCTAGAATTTTTCAATATTTTTAGTACTATAAAAGACATTCATAGAAAATCAACTACTATCAAAATAATAGTTCTTGTAGTCAACCTTTGCCAAATACCAAGGAAACATTTGTTCTAAAGACGGTTCCATATTATATAGAACAATTATTGTTTGTCGTGAACATGTGTATTGAATTTAATCTCAAAAGAACCATGATTGAAACCAAATTGTGTCAAAAATTTGTACACCTAAGATATCATGTAGATACAAGGTTTGACCACTTCGCAAGTTCAACTACTTATGCCAAACCATGGTAATAACATTATTGTTATCATCTACATATATTCATCTTATACCAACTCAAATTTTCATTCATGGTACACTATATATGTCTTTCAATCTCTTGTCACAAGGTCTATTGCTCCTAAATACATAATCCATAGAGAATAAGATCATTTCAAAACATGGTGCTAGCAACAGAGGCACAAATCATAAGAAGAAGTTAGTGCTACTATATTAGGCTCACAAGCTAAGTGACACAACTTGTCACAAAAGTAGCATCTCATCTTATTCTTTTATTTCTTATGATCAAACTTTATTTCTTGTAACTATTAATCTTGATCTTCTTAAAACCATATATATATCCCTTTTTCTTTCAATCCTCTACTCTATAATGAAATTTTGTATGAGAGCTAGACTTAGTAATATGTTCAACTATGAGGCCAAGAAACCTCAAATACACCCATTCTTAAGTACAACACAAGTAGCATCGTCAAACGTCTTGATGTTATTACAAGTCATTCACTTTGTAATACTTCTAATTATTTGAAAGAGAATGATGATTAACTGAATTTGTTGTTCATAATTGAGGATATCACCAGATGTCTAGACTGTCCTAGTCACTTTAAACGTCTCTCTTAGATCTATGAAATGCCAAGACTAAGTGTCCTTTAATGAGTATCACCGTTCATGTCAACTAATGAAACATCGACATGGTAGTATCCTTGATCATCTTCTTAAGAGTATACCCACATCACATAAGAGGTAGAATACTTGTGATACTCATAAACTAAGCCATCCATATAGCTTATCAATATTTCTAGAATATTAGAGTCTTTATACCTTCAAAACATGATAAGTCAATATGCTCTTCATGTGATGAATTGGAAGCCTTCCTCAAGCTCAAACATTACATCATTAACAACCTAAAATTCGAGTTCCTCCAGTAATCAATGTAACTCGAGTTCTTATAGTGTAAAGTTATATCACCATTCATCCTTGTCCTTATCTAAAGGTTTAAAAGATGTTACTCATAGCCATTTTCTAGTATATCTAGAGACTTTCATTAATATATAAAATATATTTAATGATACTATTGTCCAAAATGAAAATTGAACTCGTAAATAGAAAACCAAAGAAGTGAAACAGAAAGTTCACTATGTTCCCAGTCATAAATCACTATACTTTTGTTTATCTAATTATAATTCAATTTCATCAAGAAATAAACGCTAAGTTCTCTACAAAACTCCCACTATTCCAACACACTTAATTGAGATGGAATATACTAGACCCGTATGGTTTAGTAGTTATGGAATCAAACTTATCCATAAAATAACCCAAGTTTGAATATATCCATATACAGTTGACAAAATATAATATATTAACCAGCAAGTCATGTATTAAACACATTTAAGATATATAAATTAACTCATATAAAATATATCTAGACTTTCACATCTACATCGGGTTACACGAATGCATGGTTACAAAAACTAAGTTCATGTTTAGCATAACACGATTAAAAGTATACATACTTATAAGTGAAATATATAGGCATATACATCAAACATGATAAAATAGTAATCTTTCTTTGTAATACAATAACTAAAACACCGAACACAGCCTAGTGGTGTGTGTAATAGTAATAGCTATGCCTTCAGTAAAGAAGATTTGAACGCTAACCACAAAACCTTTTTTTAAATCGTAAATAAATAAAATAATAAATCATCATTTCAATAACACAACAAAAAACAAAATCAAAGCTGCCAATAGCCTAGTGGTTGGTTACACGAATTTATGGTTGGTGGGTGGTAGTTCGAGTCTTTGTAACTAATGAATTTATTTAAAAAAAATCAGAGTATCGTTATTCATCATATACTCGTATAAACAAAACATGAACAAAAAATGGTGGCAGCCTAGTGGCGTGAGTGTTTGCTACACCATTTACATAACCCTTGGCATTGTTCTATCCATGCTGATGAATTTATTTTAAAAATAAACTTAACCGAAAAAATGGTGGCAGCCTAGTGGTGAGTGTTTGCTGCACCATTTACAAAACAGTTGGTACTGTTCTATCCATCCAACTGGCAAGCAGTTTCCTTCCTTTTTTTAATAACAAAAAACAAAACGATGCCGTATTGGGTTGTCTTCACTAATAGTCCAAAACTGAAAATACACCATTAAAAACTTTAAAAAGTCATATCTTTTTCATTTCAAATCCAAATATAACGAAATTTTTACCATTTCTTATGTTATTTCAAGAAGAATATGAAAACATAATTTGTTATTTTCAGTTTTTATGAAATCACACAGCCCATAATTAAAATACATACATGAATTTCACATGTCATGCGTCTATTACATATACTACACACAAAAACATTTCATATTAACTAAAACAAGTCTCTGATCCCATTTGTATGAAATTTAAAAGGTTCCAGACAAACCTTTTAGGCGGAATTATGAATCAAAATGCTTTTCGGTGTTGAATACAGTACTTGACAAAGAATATTGCTATTCCATAATCTAAATGTCATTGGATCTCCTATTATATGTTAAGGATATTTTTAGAAGAATTTCTAATGATTTTGTTTTTCTCAAGTATAAGGAAGAGAACAGAAAAAATGATTTCTGGTATATTTTTATTATGAAATAACTTCCTAAAAGTTATTTATATATTAGTTATTCAAATAATAACTACCACAATATGGGTCGGGCTAACTCATTATGGGCACCCACAATATGGGCCAAGCCCAAACTAATTGCTTTCAGACACATTCAAGCTACAACAACAAACAATCAAACACTGAAATCCTGTAGTTAAGTTTTTACATAAATTTAGTTTCGTTAATTTTTCTACACTAGGGTTAATTAATCCAATTACCACCCATTTACCAAAATAAAATATCCTTACCTGATATTTAATTCTTAAAAACATGAACCCTCGTCAGTTTCACTTTTCTTATGTGCTTCATATTTTTCCAACACCATAACTAACATATCCAGCCCATTGGGCCTTTCTTCTGACCCACGTTTGATTTGCATTTTTTCTTTTCGTAAACTTTTTCAAACCCTCATCAGTTACCTGATTTTTTGATACTCTTTCCACACGTTCTTTATAAGCTAATTCTTTATGAGACTCGAGTCTTCTTCTTTTGTAAGACATGTTAGCCTCTTCCAGAGGTATCAAATATACCCAATAAGCATTTTTCTTAGTTATCGGATCATTGATTTCAGAAGAGTATTTACCCGAACTTACCAATTAACACCCGATAACTTTTTTCTTCTATTTTTCACCATTTCTTCAAAAGTTCCGCTCGTGGAGACGTTGAGAGGGACAAGGTTAAACCCATTAATGAAGGACATATGGAGAATGAGCCTATATGATTCACTAACTTCTCATCCCTATGGCATACACAATGAAAATGAGTTTACACCTCTTAGTGAATTCACAATCCTATCGAGACAGACTTGATGAATTCATATATTGAGTAAGGACTGAGTTCGATAAATCTTAATGATTTCAACCATTATATAGTAGTCATGTTGAGACGGTCGTGCCGAATTCACCAAATGTTGAGTAAATGTTGAGTTTGCGAATTATTAATGAATTCATGACCATCAAATGGTAGTATTGTTGAGACAAACGTGATGAACTCACCGACTATTTAGTAAATGATGAGTTTCAGATCTCTTAATGAATTCATAACCATTAAATGGTAGTCTTATTGAGATGAACATAATAAGTTCACTGATTATTGAATAAAGGTTGAGTTTAAGAACTCTTAATGGATTCATAACCATTAAATGGTAGTCATATTGAGATGGACACGATAAATTCACCAACTATTGAGTAAAGGATGAAGTTGAGAACTGTTAAATGAATTTATAACCTGAAATGGTAGTCATGTTGAAACGGATGTAATGAATTCTCCGACTATTCAATGAAGGATGAGTTAGATCCTTAACCGAATTTATACCCAAGTGACACGGTCCTAGTGAGAATGGACCTCATGAATACAATAATTACGGGTCTTACGCTTAATAAATTCATATCCTAAGAGGTACATTACTAGTGATAAAGGAATTAATAAATCTTTGAAGATTTACTCTTTACCCAAATTGATTTAATTGTATAAGGAGGCAATCCTAGTGAGAATAGATTTGACAAATTTCGCGACACGTGATGAGGTTGGTCTATATTTCTCTTAATGATATCAATTACCTATAGGGGTAGGCTACATTTGATATACATTCGTAAATATCACCTATGTGAGTGTGAAGGCGGTGACCACCTTCTCTAAGAAACACGGGTTGTTTTATTGGAGAACTCGTGAAAAACATTGTGCGTATCACAAATCCTATAAAAACAAGAGTGAAGAGTATGAGTTGTAGGGTCTCGATTGCAGAATGTCTAAGTTCAAAAGTATGTTCACTTGACGACATTTGGTTGTTACCTCAATTCATTAAGTATCAATTCAAATATACAGATATTAATTTCTTATGTATAATTCACCAATCGCTTGTTTGCTCAAAAGTACTATTACTCCCAATGCCAAACTAGGGGATTATTGAAATTAATAAAATTAATTGAATTGGTCATTCATGGAAGAAAAAGAATTTAAGTATGAGAAGTTGTTGGTTTTCCCACATCAGCTGATAATCGATAATAAATATTACCCCAAAATCAGCTTGACGGCGAAGGAAATGCCAATGGTATGGCGAGTCAAGTCAAGACGTGATGTGGCATGAATACGTTTTCACCTTTCTAATAAATGTTTCGAAATTCATGGTTATTTATAAGGTGTCAAATGCATTGGCCCCTGGCTAATAAATTCGTCCAGATTAATAGTGTTAAATACATTCGTCCTCTTGTTAAGAATTATGTCCAGATTCATGGTTAGATATTAATGCATTTATGGAGTGTAACCCCATCTTTATGGAGTGTGAATCCTTCTTTATGAGGTTGTAGCCTCTAGGTTTTAATGAATTTATGGGAGTTATTTATAGCGAAGGCTCTTTGGTGGCTATATTTACCAAGCCTTCTCCTCCTATTTGACACATCATCACAAACACAACAAACTTCTATGAGTTAGAGCTACAACACCAAAAATAAAGCTTTGATATTTCAATATGCTTTGTGAGTGCACACATCTGAAATATGTAATTGAGTTATCCTATGAGGAGCGACCAGTTAAGATTCTTAAGCTAGTGAGCAAGTAATACTATTACAAATATTATAGTTTGTGTTATACTTATATTATGTACTTGTTGTAAGTTATAAAATCTTATTTTCAATAATATTTCCAAATTGTTGTTAAATTTTAGTTGTAGTCCATTACTTCCAATAGTTATGATCACTCGTCCAATCATGAGATGTTGTTAACCAGATTTGTTGACGACACAAGTGAACCTCTCACATTGTAGATGCTCCATTAGCCACAAAGGAAATAACTTATGGTATCTTCTTTATGAACTCCAAATATTTCAAAGTCGTTCAATTGTTTTTTCTAAAATTTTCAAACAAACATTCTAGACATCATACACTAATTATAAATAGTTTTAATTAGAAATGAAATAAGTTATAGGCACTTGTCACGAATATACACATAAACCCCAAACTAATGAATTTATATATACAAAAACCTTTAGCATACACATAAATTAAAGGTTAAAAATTCTATAAATCTTAGTTTTTTTTCCTTTGATTGTTTTACTAATATAGTTTGAATTTCGAATTAGTTGTGGTTGTGGCAATCGGAGATTGGTTTAAAAGGTTGTAGTTGTGGTGTTTTGGAGGAAAATAAGATGGAAAAAGAAAATAAAAAGGAAAAATGAAAGAAATGTATAAAATGAATTAAGGGTTGATGACTTTATTAGTCTTGTTTGTGCAGAACAAAAATTAATTATGGCAGGTAACGTATTTTTACAAATGATTAATTTAATAAGAAATGATAAAATAGAACACGTTGATCATATAATTTTTGGATATTTATGACGAGAATGTTAAATTAAAAATATAAAGGGGAATATTGTCACTTGATGCAAATTTACGAGATTGTTCGTGACACATATCTAAGAATAAGCTACCTACAAATAATAATAACAAATATAAAATATAGTATAAATCCCCGTTAACCTAAATGTAACCATGTAATTATATCTCACTACCGCCTCTTATCTCATTTCACCTCTTCTTCCCCTCTCAAATTCATTACTCGATTTATAACTTTACCATTGCATTGTAGTCGACATAATACATCATCTGTCCTCTTCACATGCACTCTCACATTGGATCAAACCCTATTTTCGTAAGAAGAAGGTCGCTGGTCATGCCATTTCAACAAAAGGAAACAAAACACGAACATCAGGTAAGATACACTATTATATTCTATAAAATGGTATTCCAATCTTGTAAAACAGATTCATAATTCTTCGTAAATAACTCAAATATGAAATGATAAATTAGGGTTGCTTGATATAATTGATTTCCTGCTGGGTTAATTTCCTAGTAACTCAGTTTTTATGTGAAATGGTCAATTACAAATATTTTTTTTTCTAAAATTATTTATTTGTAAGGTTGCCATCCTTTTTTTAAATTCTATTAGTTCCATGTATTTTTATCGTTTTAATCTTATTTAATCTTATTTATATATATTTATATATATGTGTATGTGTGTGTTTTTTGATTACGTATACGGTTGATTAGAATAAAAATTATAATATTTTGTTTCATATTTCAAAATTTAAACTTAGTGAAGGGTCAATTTTGTTTTTCAATCTTTTTATACAAAAATAAATTAATGAAGGGATGTGGAGGCACATCGAAATAAAATCGAAAAAAGTAAACATTTATCAATTCAGGCATATTTTGAGGCCTAGATATGGAGCATAACTTTTCATAATTGTTAAAACATATCGCCACTTTATGTTTATGTATATAGTTTATGACATTATAAACCTAACATAGTCATAGTCCTCATTGATTTTGAGTAAGAACATGATCATATTTTCTTCCAATTGGAAGGGATATTGATGCCTTTCGCCAACTTGCGCAAAGTTAACTAACTGTTCTTTTATAGCTTTCACCATCCCATATATTGTTGTTTGGTTGCATAGTATGTTATAAAGTGAGAATTTAGAATTACAATGTGTAAAATGAAGAACGGATTTGTAGCCCTTAGTACAATTTCTAAAGACTAAATATGAATACACTTCATGACTAGGATCAATGGGCATTCATTATGCCTAGTTTTCGGGTTCTTTGGTATTTCTTTTATAAGAGGAATTTAGAAAGATTATGTTTGGATCATATTATTTGATGCTTATTGTAGATGTTTTTTCAGTGTTATATATTAATGGTCAATTATTTTATTAAAAATCAAATAATTGGTGATGGTTATACAGTATTTACATGTTGAATATTAAATCCAAATTTCTCGGCAACACATAGTCAAAATGTACCAAAGACGGTTAAGTTGTGTTTCCTAAATAGCTTTCCTTTTCAAGAAAAATAGGTAGTCATCTGATGGAGAATGGATATAAGCCAAGATCTTCCGTATTATACTTAAGTGGTTTTTTTGTTCTTTATCTTTTACTTTTTTGCATATATCTGAGTTTTTAAGACTAATAAGGAAAATACTACTAAACTCCATTGGGGATGTTATAATAACTCTGGGTGTGGTCCATCCATTCCTATTCATGGTGAACATTCTCCATGAGATAACTAATCTGCACAAGCATTAGTTTCCATATAGATATGGTTTACATGGTACATCGTATTCATGTGTAAGATATCCACATAATCCCACACTAGTATTTTTTAGTCACTATATCGCACAATAGTCTATTGGATTGATTTTCATAGTTCACCCCATCTTTCACTAGCGCCTGAAACTCTCGTAAATCTATCTCAAATCTCAACATAAATAAACCCCTTTTCTCTACCACCTGAGCCTAAAATGGAGGGCACATAATCTAGATGTGACCGCTCATTCCTCCAACAAACTCCTACAGATCCGCATAATAATTTTCCATCAATATCATAAAATAAATCCTCTATGTCAGATGAGTTGGGGTTATTCCAGTATCGAACATCAATGATAAGATTAATACGCATGAACAGCTTCCTCCACATAACAAAGACAGTTTTTGTTGAGTTTATCAAACCATCGCCAATCTCTTTACCTCATGTGCATACGAGCCTTCTAAATCTTTCAAATGGTTGCCACAAAAATAAGTTTCCATTCTTTTTTATTTGGTGTTATGCTATTAAAAATATGTTGAATCATGTTATTTGTATTAGTCTAAAATTTCAGCCAGTCATGGTAAAAAATTATGTTTAGTATTATTTAAATAAAGAACAATTTCTTGTGTTGTTTATCCTTGATATTCCTGGTGTTGTAGATAGTTTAAATATTAACACAAATACTGTTTTTTATTGTAGTACACAGCCCTCCAAATGATTATGCAATGTCTTAAAGAATCACTGTTGAATGTGGTGGTGTGTTAGGAGATGGTTGGTCTGTAAAGTTTGTTTTCAAACCAAACCAGGTGAACACATACCCAATTTACCATGCCCCTAATGGTAATAAGTTTAAAAAAGTATCTGAAGTTGCTTCTCATCTAGTGTTACAATAATTCAACCAAACAACTCACGTTTCGTGGATATCTGATAGGCGATACTTTCCAGGTACTGTAAAATATAATTTTTTGGTATTAAATTAAATATTTTATGATTTCTATAGGTCTATGCTACTTATTTATGTTTCTATGTAGGCTTGGTAGTTCTCATGGATTTTCTAGGAGATGTTACAATTGGAGGAGCCTTTTTCATTTGAAGAACTAGAGCATGAATTTTTTAATACACTAGCAAAAGGTTCATTCTTGGCAGAGATGTATGAGTCTCGATTGAACATACTAGATGAGGAGCTGATTATAAGTTGATGTATATTATGTTCAAATTCAATAGGAGGACTAAAGACAAGTGTAGATATCTCAGGTACTATAAAGAAGATGATGTGAAATATGCTAGCCAGTAAAAGCCCCTCAGTTCCAATCCATGCAAATAATAGTGGTATCTAGAATTCTGGAAAGGTCCAAAGCGAGAAAAAGAGGGAACAAGTGGCGGAGGGATTCTTTCGGTGGCTGATATATAACTTCAATCAGGTTGTATTTTATTCTTTTGAGATTATATATATCTAAATTAAATAATATTTTTGCTAAGTTTAGCAATTTTTTCCATATTAGACTTATTATGGTTGTTGTAAAAAAGAATTGTGATTATTTTCCTCTGCTTTATTGAGAAAAATGTTGGCTAACTTATCAATATTATTTTTAATAGGATTGCACTGTGCCCTTTTCTATTGCGGACGTCATTTTGAGGAATCGTGTACTCACTAACTCTAAGATAGTTTAATCTGATGTATATAGAAGTAGAACATGTGTTAATTAATGTTGTGTTTTTATACATTCAGTTATATCTGAAATACTTCTCTAATGGAAGTGATCTACAAGTTCTAGTTTCAATAAGAAATTGTGTTTCATTTATTTAAAGTGATTTACAATGAGATAAGAGGTATCATGTATATATGGTTTATATGGTTTATGCTATTTATGTGTATATATATACATAATACATGCACACGCCCAACGAAGTATCCAATTCTAAGTAAAGTACCGATTGACTATTTATCCTTTTTTAAAATCGTGCCTCATTATATATTTTAAATAGAAGTCGTCCATTTTCTCTTTTAAGTTATAATTAATTAATTTTTTAAATTATTTTTTATCAATTAAAATCTGTTTATATCATTATTTTAATCCATAAGATGGGTTTTATCGCGCGGGTGGTTAGAAAACAAGAAAAGACATAAAAAACTACTCTGGTGCGCCCAAACCCAACACCCATGCTCTTGAAAACTCTCTTGCGTCGCACCCCAACTAAACCTCCACATAGCCTGATAAGACTTAATAAAGCGTCGATAGTAATTGGAAAAATTCATGTTACAACCGAAGATAAAGTTAAAGCCGAGTATTAGTACCCCAAGCAAGGGTAAGTAACAAACGAATAGTAGAATGATCCAGATGATGGAGTCAATATATGCATATGGGACATCTATGAATTTCATGATGTTAGGAAGCGTGAATGATACGGGGACCCACAAAGGCATTACGTTCCCAAAAATGTCAATAAATACCCCATGCACACCTCCCAAAAAGCATACACACTATTCATTACTCTACAAATATATGATTAAAAACCTCTAGAGCTCTCTCTTGGATCATAATAATACATTTAGTTATAATATTTACTTGGTCGTTGGAGTATCATCGGAAGCAAAACTCTTTGTGGTCCCAACTTAGTTTTTGGTTTTCAAGTATCTTGAATGTATACTTAGCAACAGTCTTCGTAATGTAACCTAAGCAAGGGGAAGTAACAAATGAATTGTAGCTAGAATGATCCAGATGATGGAATCAATATACGCATATGCAACATCTAAAGATGTCATGATGTTCGGAAACGTTAATGATACCGGGACCCATAGAGGCCTTATGTGCCCAGAAATGTCATAAATACCCTGTTCACAACTATCCAAAATCGTACACACTATTCATTACTCTAAAAATGTCTAATTTAAAACCTCTAGAGCTCTCTTTTGAGTCATAAGTATACCCTCAGTCATTATATTGACTCTCTAGAGACTTTCATTAATATATAAAATATATTCAATGATACTATTGTCCAAAATGCAAATTGAACTCGTAAATAGAAAACAAAAGAAGTGAAACAGAAAGTTCACTATGTTCCCAATCATAAATCACTATACTTTTGTTTATCTAATTATTATTCAAATTCATCAAGAAATAAACGCTAAGCTCTCTACAGAACTTTCACCATTCCAACACACTCAATTGAGATGGAATATAGTAGACCCGTATGGATTAGTAGTTATGGAATCAAACTTATCCATAAAATAACCCAAGTTTGAATATATACATATGCAGTTGACAAAATATAATATATTAACCAGCAAGTCATGTATTAAACACATTTAAGATACATAAATTAACTCATATAAAATATATCCAGACTTTCACATCTACATCGGGTTACACGAATGTATGGTTACAAAAACTAAGTTCATGTTTAGCATAACACGATTAAAAGTATACATACTTATAAGTGAAATATATAGGCATATACATCAAACATGATAAAATCATAATCTTTCTTTGTAATACAATAACTAAAACACCGAACACAGCCTAGTGGTTTGTGTAATAGTAATTGTTATGCCTTCAGTAAAGAAGATTTGAACGCTAACCACAAAACCTTTTTTTAAATCGTAAATAAATAAAATAATAAATCATCATTTCAATAACACAACGAAAAACAAAATCAAAGCTGCCAATAGCCTAGTGGTTGGTTACACGAATTTATGGTTGGTGGGTGGTAGTTCGAGTCTTTGTAACTAATGAATTTATTTAAAAAAAATCAGAGTATCGTTATTTGACATATACTCGTATAAACAAAACTTAAACAAAAAATGGTGGCAGCCTAGTGGCGTGAGTGTTTGATGCACCATTTACATAATCGTTGGCATTGTTCTATCCATGTTGGTGAATTTATTTTAAAAATAAACAGAGTATCGTTATTTATCATATACATACACGTATAAACAAAACTTAACCGAAAAAATGGTGGCAGCCTAGTGGTGAGTGTTTGCTGCACCATTTACATAAAAGTTGACACTGTTCTATCCATGCAACTGGCAAGCAGTTTCCTTCCTTTTTTTTAATAACAAAAAGCAAAACGATGTCGTATTGGGTTGTCTTCACCAGTAGTCCAAAACTAAAAATACACCATTAAAAACTCTAAAAAGTCATATCTTTTTCAATTCAAATCCAAATTGAACGAAATTTTTACCGTTTCTTATTTTATTTCAAGAAGAATATGAAAACATAATTTGTTATTTTCAGTCTCGAGTAAGAGTGAATTTCAACCTCCGAGCGCAAAGTTATGTCCTTTTGAATTTTTCCAGACTGTGGCATTGTTTTTACGCAATTAACGATACGGTAAAGGTGCGGTGCACTGCAGGAAGTTGCGGTGTGTCGCATTTTTAGTCTGTCCAACACTCTTTAACTTCGAAAATTTTCTAATACTTTACCCCAGACTCGAAGCTTTGCATACCTACACATAAAAAAACACTCATACCTTCCTTATTACTGCAATATTCACTAAAAACACATAAACTAACTAAAAAGAACAAAAACTTAAAACATAAAAACATGCACTTTTGTTTAACGTCTTTCAAAGTTCTGCGTGTTACATACATTATTATTTTTTATATCTTCCCCAACAGTGAGTGAGGTGATCAACATCTACCAATCGAAGTTGGAAACTCTCTCTAGTTTTTATTTTGACCACTCATGCTGAAATAATTCACGTGATGAAGTATGGCCCTATCCAAGAACTTTTATGCTTGGGGTTGCGAGATTTCCATACTACCTCGTCTCCTTTCCCAAACACAATTTTCTTTTCCATGGTGTCTTGGGGGCTTACAGATTTAGCTTTTTGGTCATAACTCTGATTGTTGATAATTCTCGTGACTTCTTTTTCTTCTTCTTTCCAAAAATATAGAATGTTTCAGAATCATCTTCAATACAAAGAGGCACGGTTCCCTCATTCACATTGACTATGGTGACGCTCGTGGCTAGGAATGAACGCCCAAGTAAGAATGGTACGTTCTTATCTGCTTTATAATCAATAAGACTAAATTTTGTGGGAATGACAAGGTTACCTACTTGGACGAGCACATCCTCGATTACATCCTTGGGTTTTGTTGTTGATTGATCTGCGAGTTGTAAGACTACAGATGTCGGTTTTACGTTACTAATACCAATCTTCTTGAATACACTTTTGGGCATGATATTCACACTCGCCCCTAAATCACACGTGGTCATTCCGTGAAATATACCGCCTATATTGATTGGGAGGTTGAAACCTCTAGAATCCTCAAGCTTTGGCGGTAACTTTCGCTAAACTTGTGCTGATACCCCTTCATTGAGTACCGCAATATTGGATTCTATGAACATATCTTTAATGGAGAGTGACTCCATAAAGAACTGATTATAGTCTTGCCAACTTTCTGTGAAATCTAGTCCATGATTCTCCAATACTCTCTCCGGCTTCTTGTAAGAAATTCATAAGCTCCAATTGTTCCTTCACTCTCATACTTGTAAGATAAAATCAATCAAGGAATCTTGCTTGAAGCTTGTCAATTTTTTTTAGCTCGAGAGGTTGATCATCTAAACAATCGCTTTCTTTCCCGGTCAAGAAGGATTGAAACATTAAATAATACATATGTTCTTGCGTAACACCTTCAGTAATGTAGGCATCACAGAATTCAATGGATTTCTGAACTGATCATACCAGATCTTGTTGTGTAGCACCACTATATTTCCCATAGCTCACGAATTGATTAATCGTGCTAGGATCGGGCTTAAATCGAACGACTTGAATAACTGGAGGGTGAATTCCTATGGGTTGCACACAAAATTGGCCACGAATACCTAGCTCTAACCGTCGATTCGCCATCTAAAAATCTGAAAAAGATAAAAACAAAAAAGAAAAGTGTAAAATAGAACAAGTAGAACTAATACACTAAGTAAAAGTACAAAACTAACGATGTAGTCCCCAACAGTGGCGCCAAAAACTTGGTGGTGGTTAGGGTGTGATAAAATAATAGACATAAATAAGAGAACTAACACTTTATACTACCACGATAAACTCTCCACAAGTGAATCGAACGTTTGCAAGTAATAAGTAAGTAAAACAGATATTGATCTAAAGGACTACGAAAGTTAGTTTATAAATAGTGTAATTACTAACTGGACTAGAAATTGTTGTTAAAATAATACGCAAAGACACTAAAATATTTATTTGGTTGGTATGACACTAAACAAACTTAAATTAAAGACAAGAAAGTAAAATATGATAGGTAAAAGCTTATGATAGTTTAGCTTGAGAACTAGTAAGTAATCCCCACTAGCCTTGTTCTATGTATATTACATCAGGGAGAATCGTGTGATAAAAAATATTCAGGATTCTAAATTCTTGCCAACCCCCTTCTGGGTGGACTTAGGAGGCTCAAAACTTGGTGGTTAAAATAAGTCCTAATGACTATCTAGTTAGGCAAACCCTTCCAGATCACTACCGCACACTAGACGACTACGTGGTGTTTTATATAATTGAATCCCCCTTCCGGAAGTTAACTCAATTACTATGGTAATCATATACGTATGCATCACAATCACTATAAACATTAATTCAAAGCACATAATACATAGCTATCACTACTGAATTCAATTAAATGTAAAAGGATATCCCAAATTAAATAACATATAAAACAAGTATAGGGTTCATACCCATATACTAATATCAAGCTAAATAATTTATTTCATAAGAAATAAATAAGAATACATAATTAAAAATGGAAAGGGTCGGAATGGCATGAACGGCTTACAAGCTCCTTCTTCTCGTCTTCCCTTTTGATATAAGCTTCCTCTTGGTCTTTAGATGATTAGGATGATTTCTATAAGGTAGGAATGGATATATATTCCATTGGTAGAAATTATGAGTAATCCCCAAGTTAAGGAGTCATGATCTTACCAAAATTCGCATTCCTAACTTGTAGGAAGGGATAAACCTTTGCAGATATTGATTTGGTAATATCTCCTTCGTTACTTATCGGAATTCAATGTTCTTTATATGGAAACGACCGCGTTTGAATATTATATCTGCTCATATAAATATATTCTCCTAATTCAAAACCGAATTTCTGCATCAAATTAATTAGTGGATATATATACACTTTTGACAGCTTCTTTACTTTCCAATTATATCCAAACTTATCCTTTTTTACTTTGATTAAGGTATTTCCTTTACATTTTTCTTCAAATAAGTTTCCTTAGGTGTAGTAGCTTCCATATACCTAAGTTCTACACAAATTACGCATAAAAGCTCATAAAATAGCAAAACACCTAAAACTAAACAAGAAAGTGTTAAGTCTATATAAATGGGGAAAAATCCCGAAACAATTACTAAATAACCCTAAAATGATGTCACAAGTATATATTAATATATCAAAAATAGAGAGACATCAATTACAAATCTAATAAATTATTTGTTACAAATTAAAGTTAGAGAGCAAAGGCCCTAAAAGCAAGGTACCCGAAGAAAAAAGTATAAAAACCAAGGAAGCCCCTCGAGGAGTTTCATAGGTAGCCTCCTTTGAAATTAAGTAAAGGAAAATAGGGATATGTCGTTAAGTAAGCATAGAGAATTGCTTGGGGATTAACTAAAAAATTAGTAAGCAGGAGGAATACCAACCATTTCCTGCCATGTGCAATATCAAGGGGTTATAATTACCCAAAAAGTTGTACCAAGAAGGCTTCCATAACTTATGAAAGCTACGCACTGGAAAGATTCAATAAGATGACTCCTTTCAAGAAAATGTTAGAAGTCAATAATAAAGAAGGAAAAAGTTCAATTTAGTAAAAAAACTGGGCAAAGGGGTGCCCTAGGAAGCATCCACTTGTCCAGATCTAAGTCATGAGGGATAATCACAAAATATCATTTGCAAGTTTCCTCCATCAAAACATGCACGCTATTAGGGTAAACATCAGTTACATCACAAAGAAACAAAACTGAAGAAAAAGCATAGAGAAACAAGAGTATTTATATCATGAAAGGCAGAGTACAAATTACATCTTGATCAAAAATATACCCTACCAACTATTACAATAATACTCTATATCTTCATAGAAGAGGGAGATGGAAACTATGAAAAAATCCATTATTATGGACCAAGGGAACGAGAAATTACTCAGGAAAAATATTTATGCCAAATCAAGCCCTGGTTGGATGATTTCCTTCAATGTTTGGATCCTCGAGCATAAATCGATCATCTTCGTTAAGTAGCCCCACCAAATTAGGGTGACAGGATTAAATGTACCAAATACATATCAGATACTCTGCTTTTTTCCCATCATAAGTAGGGTCGTAAGTAACTGCATCTCCTTAGCAAACTCATCTAAATATCAATACTATTGGATGATACTCTTGCCGGTTAGGTGACGTACTGATAGATCCCAAGCCCTGATATAATATTGGGTTGCACATTTACTAGCCTCCTTCCAGTTTTAACCCATAGAAGTAGAATCTTAGGAAGCTTTCAATTTCATTTTTTCCACTTCGGTTCAACAAAAAATACTACATCTCGGGCATTATTCCTCTCGATTTGAAGTCCGCGAATCATGGCCAAGTCCGTTGATGAGCTCAAGGAGTCCCGAGGGGATTGTTGGAAATCTCATACAAGGACTACCTTGGCGAGAGTAAGAGGAAATGGAGTAAGTAAAAGAAACTAGATATTTGAGGAATAAATAGTTCACGAGTATCTTATTAAGAAGACAACTTGGTCCAACATAGAAAAGACCTCCTCGTGGCTAGAGGGTCGAGTAATGATAGTTGAAGGAGGGTTAATATGATCAAAAGAAATTTAAGCTCTCTAGGACAAGGATATATGCATAGATGAGACTGACCTTCTTTTCTTAGTTAAGGGAACTGAAAGGTCACAGTCCTCCCTTTAGTAATGAAAACATTGGCCTCGATAATTAGATGAATTATTATAAGAATTATATACCATAAGGAAGGAAACAATAACAATTGTCTGAGAAAGGCAATACAAGGGAAGTGCAGTGAAAAAAGAAGAAACTACTATAGTATATATACAGGGAAACTTGACCCTTCATGTTCGCGAGGTATTTAATGGTGAATAAACCCTTCGTATTCAAGGTAACCAAAGATATTTTTTCTTGGAAGAACGAGATAAACATTAATAGTAACCAATAGCATGTCATTGATATCTCCCTATTTGTGATATATTAATCTATACTTGAGACATCATTTTAGGGGTATTTAGTATTTAATTTCAGGATTTTTCCCATTTATTCATACTTTGCATTTTTTTGTCTAGGTTTAGGTGTTTTGCTTTTTTGTGAGCTTTTGCGCGTAATTTGTGTGTTATTTGTGTAGAACTTAGGTATATGAAAGCTATTACACTATGGAAAATGATTTGAAGTGGAAAAGTAAATGAAATTCCTTAGTCAAAGTCAAAAAGGAAGAGTCTGGATATATGTGGAAAGTAAAGAAACTGACAAAACTACACATATGTCCACTAATTAATTTGATGCAGAAATTCGGTCAGGAATTAGAAGAAGATTTTTGGATCTGCATATAGATCTTTTAAACGTGGTCGTTTCCATATAAATAACGAAAATATCTATAAGTTTCGAAGGAGATATGACCAAATCAATATCTACTAAGGTTTATCTCACCTACAAGTTAGGAATACAAATTTTGGTAAGATCAGGACTCCTTAACTTGGGGATTACTCCTAATTTCGACCAAGGGCCTATATATATCCATTCCTACCTTAGATAAATCATCCTTAGTCAGTCCTTAATCATCTAAATACCAAGAGGAAGCTTAGATCAAGAGGGGAGAAGAGAACAATGAGCTTGGAAGATGTTCATGTCATTCCAACCCTTCCTTTTTGTAATTCTGTATTCTTATTTCTTCCTTATGAACTATTTCTTTTAGCCTGAGATTAGCATATGGGTATAAACCCTAGACTTGTTTTATATGTTATTTAATTTGCGATGTCCTTTTACATTTAATTAAGTTTAGTAGTGATAACTTTGTATTATGTGCTTTGAATTAATCTATGTAGTTCTTGATGTGCGCACATATAGGATTACCGTAGTAATTGAGTTAACACCCGGAAGGGGAATTCAATTAAATAAAACACCACATAGTCGTCTAGTGTGCGGTAGTGATCCGGAAGCGCTTGCCTAGCTGGATAGTCATTAGAATTTATTTTAACCACCAAGTTCTGAGCCTCCTATGTCCACCCGGAAGGGGTTTAGGAGAATTTAGAATCCAGACTATTGTATATCACACTATTCTCCCTTAGTTAATAATCATATAACAATTCTAGAGGGTATTACTTGCTAGTTCTCAAGCTAAATGATCATAAGCTTCTATCCATCCTATTGTTTTCTTGTCTTTAATTTAAGTCTGTTTAGAGTCATAAAAACCAAATAAATATTTTAGAGTCTTTGGGTATTATTTTATCAACTATTTCTAATCCACACAGTAATTACACTATTCACAAACTAACTCTTGTAGTCCCTAAGATCGATATCTGTTTTACTTACTTATTACTTGCAAACGATCAATTCACTTGCAAAGAGTTTATCGTGGTAGTATAAGGTGTTAGTTTTTTTTATTTATATCTATTATTTTATCACACCTTTGCTGTTGGGGAATTTGGAATTCGAGATTAACTTGGATAAATCGGAAGTCGTGTAAAACACTTACAGATTGAATCAAATTTCGGGGTTCAACCAAAATTATTCAATTGGAGAAAATCAGAAGATTATTTTTCAAGAGTTTTGTTTTTTATATCTGTATATATGTTTTGTGACATTCTGAACCAATTATATATATGATCAAACATATGGTTAGCATTGACAGTTTTAGGCGGTTGAAAACTTCCCTTTCTTTGCAGTGGAAGGATTATGGGCTATTGCTACCTAAGCCCAGCCCACTGCTTCCGAATGAGCCTTTCCAATTGGACCACCCCTTGGACCCCGAATATCTCTTTATAATATTAAAACAAGCGTGCACTCTTGTTTTAATGCAAAAAGAGAGATAAATTACGCTAAAATGTCCAACAAACCTCCCCCATTTTAGTGTAATTACCTATCAATTAACCAAAGTCACAACATACAACAAACTACTGCATAAATGAAATATCGTGACAATTCAGTTTCATATTAGCATATTACACATTTCAAATATTAGAATATCAGGGTGTCACAAAGGATTGAACCCTTTCTATTCATAATGAATACATGAAGATAATATACACAATAGTTTATAACATTAATCTTGCTCGACACTAATTTACTAGCCTATGTCCCTTTCCTTCATAATCATATCAAAGCGAAGTCCCAGCTTCTTGAAGCGGCTAAACTTCATGCTCATATAGGTAGTCCTTTTTCTTCTTGCACCTGCAAATGCAATTTTTTAAAAGAACCATTAAGAAGTTATACTTCAACCTCCTTAACTTACAGAACTGAACACATACCTTTTGGGATAATTTTGCTGATGTATTCCAATCTCTACATGTTAAGCTTTCCACATTGAATTAGCACCTAATGTCATATTAGATGGGAATTAGGTATCTTAACATAATAGATTTCAGATGGACTTTAATCCTAATCCCACAGCCAACCTTTTCACAGGATCTCTACTTAACCCTTTGATTAAATGATTGGCCAAATTATGCCAAGTTCTCGCAAACTCCACTGATATCACACCATGCATGATTAACTCCCAAACCATGTTATGTCTAACACCCAAATGTCTAGACTTCCCATTATACACTTGACTATATGCCTTAGCCAAGGTGGCCTGACTATCACACCTGATAGACATGGGAGGTATAGGTTTGGGCCACAATGGAATCTCATAAATCAGATTTCTTATCTACTCAGCTTCTTTATCAGTCGCTGCTAAAGCCACAAATTCAGATTCCATTGTTGAATTTATAATGCAAGTCTGTTTCTTGGATGCCCAAAAAGTAGCACCTCCGCCAAGGAGGAATACCCAACCACTTGTGGATGAATGATCTTCCATATTTGTTATTCAACTTGCATCAGAATAACCTTCAATAACCAAAGGAAATCCAGTATATGTCAAACCATAGTAAATGGTTCCCTTTAAGTACTTGAATACTATGTTCATAGCTTGCCAATGATGAGAACTAGGATTAATTGTAAACCTACTAAGTTTAGCAACATCATAAGCTATATCAGGCATGGTACTAATCATTGCATACATGAGTGATCCTATAGCCCTTGAGTATTCAAGTTGAGACACTGCCACACCCTTATTAGGTAATAGCTTCAGGTTAGAATCAATTGGAGTACTTACTGGAGAACAATCTTTAAAATTAAATCTCTCTAATATCTTCTCAATGTAATGTGACTGAGAGATGGAAATACCATTGTTCCCATGTTTGATCTTTATTCCAAAGATCACACACGCCTCCCCTATGTCTTTCATCTCAAATTTAGAAGACAAAAATGGCTTAGTTATATCAACTTGATCTTGGTCGGTACCAAAGATCAACATGTCGTCTACATACAAACAAATGATAACTCATTTGCCATGAGCATCAAACTTGATGTATACACATTTATCATCTTGGTTTAGAACAAAACCACTAGACAACACAATCTCATCAAACTTTTTATGCCATTGTTTAGGTGCTTGTTTCAAGCCATAAAGAGATTTCATCAGTTTACACACCTTATTATCGTTTCCAGGCATAACAAAACCTTTAGGTTGTTTCATGTATATCTCTTCATCCAATTCACCATTCAAGAATGAAGTTTTCACATCCATCTGGTGAATCACCAGATTATGGATAGCAGCAAGTGCTAACAACAGTCTAATAGTAGATATCCTAGCAACGGGAGCATATGTATCGAAAACATCAATACCCTCCTTTTGCCTAAACCTTGGATAACCAATTTGGCTTTGTACTTCTCGACAGTACCATCCACTTTCATCTTTCTCCTAAAGACCATCTTACATCCTAGTGGCTTACATCCAGAAGGTAAGTCAACCAACTACCATGTGTTATTTTGCATGATGGAATCCATCTCACTTTGGACTGCTTCTTTCCAAAAAACAGCATCCCTTGAAGCCATTGCTTCACTAAAAGTTTTTGGATCTAAATTCAACATTAAAAAAATATTGATATTGAAATTCAATTTCATTCCTTGATCCTTCAACCAAATAGAGTTGAAAATCATCACCAAATGATTTAGTCTTTCTTACTCTCGTACTCTTTCTAGTTTTAGTACTAGTTGAAGGTATATCCTCATTATTAACTGAGACCTTCAATATGGGATTCATGTCCTTTGGCCTAGGTATAGATGTAAACCTTTCTTCATCAAATATTGCATCTCATGACTCTATAACTGATTTCACACCAACAGAATCATTAGATTCTAGCACATAGAATATATATGCTTTAGAATGTTCAGAATATTTAATAAATATGCAATCTATACCTCATTCACCTAAATTTCTTCTTTTAGGTTTTGTAAGCCTTACTACAGCCTACATCCCTAAATTTTGAGATAACTCAAATTTGGTGTCCTTTTGTGTCAAAGTTCATATGGGGTAACCTTATTCCTTTTGTTAGGAATTCGATTCAACATGTAACAAGCTGTCAACATAGCCTCACCCCAAAATCCTTCACTTAAACCCGAATAGGATAAAATTGAATTCACCATTTCTTTCAAAGTTCTATTCTTCCTTTCAGCTACACCATTTTGTTGTGGTGTATAGGGAGCTGTTGATTGATGTATTATCCCGGTAGATTGAAAATAAACCGGATCATAATACTCACCTCCCCTATCCATATGAAGAGTTTTGATTAACTCCTTTTAATTAAGTTCTACCTCTTTCTTATAAATTTTAAATTTATCGAGAGTTTCATATTTTGCATGTAATAAATATACATAGAATTACCCTGATGCATCATCAATAAAGGTAACTGGATACCTTTTATGACCTAATGATGGAGTAGCATGCAAATCACTATGAATAAGGTCTAAGATTTAAGTCTCACTTTTAACATCCTTAAAAGGTTTCCTAGTGATATTGGTTAACATACAAGTTTTGCATTTTTCAGTGTTCATATCAAAAGGAGGAATCATACTTATTTTTGACATATCTTTTAATCTTTTGTAATGAACATGTCCTAATCTAGCATGCCAAATTTCTGATTTTGTCATATTAGTTATAGAGCTACACAATGCCATACACACAGATTCGCAAACAAAAGGAACATCAATATTTAACTTAAACATTCCATTACAACGATAACCAAAGCCAACGAATGAACCATGTCTTGACAAGATGTACTTGTCACTTTCAAGTACTTGCTTGAAACCACAATTATTTAAAATCATACCAAACAATAAGTTCATATGAATACCAGGTACAAATAAAACATTATCTAAATACAAACTTTTTCCGGAAGTAAAAACTAAATTAACACAACCTAATCCTAGAATTGGTTCAGTTGCAACATTGCCCATCCTCACGATAGATCCATCATCCATTGGTCTAAATTTCTTAAACCACTAACGATCCTTGCAAACATGGCTTGTTTCTCCTGAATCAAACCACCAAGCAACGTCATCATCCTGCACATAAAATGCATTAGATATTAGTGATACATAATTCGTATTCGAATTAAAATTACTCACTATAATTTGACCTTGTTGCTTTTCCGGATCCTTAGACCCACTTGGACCGACCTCTTTATTTCCTTTGAACACGCGAAAATCCCTCTTTAAATGACCAGGTTTTCCACACTTCCAACATGACAATTTTGTCTGTTTGTTTGGACCTTTGTTCTTATTTCCTTGAAACTTTCGTTTGTTACCTTTAGCCTTGTTATTTTGCTTAACTTATCCACTTTCCTCTACCATATTAATGGAAGAAGAACCTGCTTCGGTCTTGTCATTGACTTTGTCAATTTACTGAGCCCTCAGGGACTCCTCAATCATGAAATGACTACCGAGTTGAACCAGAGTCAACTCTTCCTTCTTATGCTTCAAAGTATGCTTGAAGTCTTTCCAAGAAGGAGGCAATTTATCAATTATAGATGAAACTGTGATGGATTCATCCATATTCAAGTCATGTTGAGTAAACTGGCCCAAAATTCGTAACAGTTCATTATATTGTTCCATAACAGGCCTCGAATCAACCATTTTGTAATTAAAGAAATTACCAACCAAGAATTTATTACTTGAAGCATCTCCTGCCATATATTTGGATTCAAGAGAGTCCCATAGTTCCTTAGCGGACTCAACATTTTGGTAAATATCAAAAAGAGAGTCAGACATACCGTTAAGAATGTGTCCACGACAAATATAGTCATCGTTCTCCCATTTTGAACGCTTCCTTGTTTGATCCAGAGTTCATCTTCCATGATCTCCGGCATCGGTGTACTTAGCACATGAACCACCTTCAATGTTGTCAAGAGAAAATGCATTTTCTTCTGCCATCTTCTGAAATTCTGCCCTTCAAACTTTTCCAATTTTGCAAACTTGCTTGTCATTTTTGAACTATCGTTCGTCATCTCGAAGAATTTGATTCAATCTTTTGTTGGGGAATTTGGAATTCGAGATTAACTTGGATAAATCTGAAGTCGTGTAAACACTTTTAGAATGAATCAAATTTTAGGGTTCAACCGAAATTATTCAATCAGACAAAATCAGAAGATTATTTTTCAAGACTTTTTTTTTATATCTGTACATATGTTTTCTGACATTCTGAACCAATTATATATATGATCAAACATGCGGTTAGCATTCATGGTTTTAGGCGGATAGTATAGTGGTGTGGTGTCGCCTAAGGTTTGATAAAATAATAGATTAATATATGCGACTACACCCTAGACTAAACACGTTACTCACTGCAAGTATCAAAGAGCGTATGCAAATTTTAATGATAAATAAGATTCGTTCCTCAGAGACTATGAAAGTTAGATTAAACTTATGCAGATATGAAGTGCAAATAAGTTAGCTACAAGAATACTACTCAAAAAATTAAAAGACTAAAGGAATTTTTGTTTGGTTTTGGATAAGAGAAATTAACTAAATAAATTAAAGACAGAAAATAAATAAAGAGAAACAGATAGTATGAGAGTTTAGCTCGAGATATTGCAATTAATCCCCACTAGCATTGTTTATTTCTAATCATGTAAGGGAGAATTATGTAGAATTACAATAACCAGGATTCTGAATTCCTCCTGACCCCCTTCCGGGTGGACTTAGGTGGCGACCTCACAATTACCAGGGGACGTAACTAAGGTGCTCATATGCCACTAGGTTCTTAGATGAGACTGGCCTACAATAATGATTGGTGGTTACATCAAAACCTAATGGCTATCTAGTTAGGCAAGCCATTCTGGATCACTACCGCACACTAGACGTTTGTGGTGTTTCAATAATTAGACACCCTTCCGAGCGACCATCTAACTACTATTAAGGTAATCCTATACGCGGGCCCTCATAATGAAAGTAGACAATAAATTTAAGCACATAAAATAGAGAATAAAAAAATAATTCATTTAAATATTATAATCCAAAATTAAAATAGATGTAAAAAAAAGTCTAGGGTTCATACCCATATGCTAAATCTCAAGCTACAATATAATTAGTTCATACTAGAGAAAGAAAAGAAAACAATTACAATTTTGAAGGCTTGTGAAGGCATAATTTGATGTTCAACTCCTTCTAAACTTCTCTTCTCTTGTTGTAAGCTTCCTCTAGCTTAAGGTTGGCCAAGGATGATATTCTACTGATAAGAGGGTATATATATATATATATATATATATATATATATATATATATATATATATATATATATATATATATATATATATATATATATATATATATATATATGGTATTCCTAACCCTAGCTCGAAATCTTGGAGTAGAGGGCAAGTACCAGTACTCTTTTCCAAATCAAATTCGTTTCCTATAATATAGAAAAAACGTAAAAACTGCTGCTGTCTTGTTTTGGTCATAACTTACTCATTTTTACTCCGATTTTTGCATAGTGTATATCGAAACGACTGCGTCAAAAAGATCTACACCTTTTCTTCATCACTTTCTTCCAGATTCCCAACCTATTTTGAATTATAATAACTTTAGTGGACGTAGCTCCTAAAATTAAGATTTATTTGGCAATTTTTCATTTCCTAGTTTATCTCTACTTCCTTCTATCTCCAATTTCCATCCTTATCTTCTTTCCTTATCTTCTTTCCTTATGTATGTAGAATTAATTTGGCATCTAATTAAATTTCATATATCTTTAAATCTTCACATTTAACAAACAAGTTAAACCAAATATGCTCTAAATATAATAAATCATCACATCAAGACAAGAAATAGGAAAATATGAAAATATAAAGAAAAATCGATTATTAAATGCTCAAATACACCTAAAATTAGGTCTCCAACCTAGATTAATTCATCACAAATAGGGAGACATCAGGGTGCTACACATCAAGATCCGGTCTAATATGTAGAAATTCATGCAATTACTGAAGTTGTTACGCAAGAACAAATGTATTATTTAATGTTTCAATTCTTCTAAAAAGGGAAAGCAAGCGATTGGTTAGATTATCAACCTTCCGAGCTAATAACAAATTGGGACAAGCTTCAAGAAAGATTCCTTGATTGATTTTATCCTACAAGTATGAGAGTGAAGGAACAATTGGAATTTATGAATTTCTTACAAGAAGCTAGAGAGAGTGTTGGCGAAGCATGGACTAGATTTCGCAGAAAGTTGGCAAGATGTCCACTACACGGATACATACCATAATTACAATTAGCCATGTTCTATAAAGGACTCAATGCAGAGTCAAGGTTAAGAGTAGATGATATAGGTCGTTGTGGTATGGAGAGAATCATCGAGACCAACATGAGTTGGCCACAATCACAAGCTCTACCTCTAATATTGATACATAGGCGAGGTTTTCAAGCTTGCAAGATCAAATACAACAGCTCGCTATAACAGTTGAGAAAAGCATCCAAGACAAGAGTTCCAAGCTGAAGGTCGTAAACGCAACCGAGGGGTACACCATGGGACATCAGGAAAATATCCAGAATTCTCACCAAGGTAATCAAATGCAACAAGCAGTTCCAAGTAGAGACACTATCCAAAACTATTCATATCAATCTCGACCTCAAAAACTGTTATTCAAGTGCCACCTCAACAACTATACCTACAAGAACAAGCCTATGAAAATCAAGCTAATCAACCACTGGTCTACAGTGCGTACAATCAAAGTGATGCTCGATAGCACTTCCATCACGTCGTCAAGAAAATACCATTGAGTTAAAAGAGACTATTAGTCAATTAATCAACTTCTCAAGGAACAATATGAGCAGACTCGAGTCAAATATCGATATATCAGTAGTGCAAAGCCTGCAACAACTGAATCAAGATATGAAACAACATAATCACCTTTTAGAGTAAAATATGATGCGACTCACTATAGTCATAGAAAAAATACATGTTCAACTCTTGCAATTGACCCAAAGTACAGATTCTAACATGAAGAAGATCCAATACATTGACGACAAGGTTAAGACTATTAGTCTTCAAGCTGAAAAAATGAAAGAATCACCACCATCTCTATCGAGTAAAGTGGAGGTTCTACCAACCAAGTCAAACGTAAATAGGATGAACTTAGATGAAATAATTGTTGAATATTGGGTTGAAGCGGTTGAACAAGATGAGATTAAGAAGCCAAGAGTGGTTGATAAACCAAGAATGGAAGAAAAAAGAAAGGTGAGACCATCACCCCCGTATTGCTATTATCATGTAAAATCCGCTTATCCAAATGAGGATCAAGAGAGGTGTATGGAGAAGTTGAAACAAGTGAAAGTCATCGTCCCTTTACTCGAAGCTATGGAAGGAAATCGAAACTATAATCTATTCTTTATGGAGGAACTCTCCAATAAAGATAAGTTCACAGGATCCAAGACTGTGGCACTCAACGAAAGGATATCAGCACATGTTTAGAGGAAGTTACCACCAAAGCTTAAAGATCCTGGAGGTTTCAACCTCCCAATCAAAATAGGTGGTATATTCCATGGAAGGGCAATGTGTGGCTTAAGGGCGAGTGTGATAATTATGCCTAAAAGTATATTCAAGAAGATTGGTATTAGTGAGGTAAAACAGACATATGTAATCTTACAACTTGCGGATCAATCAACAGCAAAACCGTGGGGTCTAATCGAGGACGTGCTCGTCCAAGTAGGTAACCTTGTTATTCCCACCGATTTTATTATTCTTGATTACAAATCAGATAAGAACTTTCCCGTTCATACTTGGGAATCCATTCCTAGCCACGAGCCTATAATAGAAAATACAAAAAATGATTAACATTGTCATACAATTGAAGATAAGAGGCTAAAATTTTACAATTATATGGAGATGAGCTCATATCGGTTAATATATACCCTCAATCCTAGATCGACCTTATTAAGGTCAGGTTCTAAAATGTAAAATCTAAACCTATTTTGGTATAATTAAGAACTACTATGCTGAGTAAACTTGAATGGAATGCAAATTAGTATTTGGTTCGAGTTAGTGAATTTAAAATTTTCAATTAAAAAACGGAAAAAAGGGTTTTTCACTTGATAAAGCTAAAACCATAGTCAATGTGAATGAGGAAACCGTGACTTTACGTATTGAAGATATGTCTGAAACATTCTATGTTTCGGGAATGAAGAAGAAAAAGAAGTCACGAGAACTATCGGCAAACAAAGTTGTGACCAAAAACCTAACCTGTAAGCCCCCAAGACACCATGAAAAAGGAAATTGAGTTTGGGGTAGGAGACGAGGTTGGATGGAAATCTCCCAACCCAAAGCATAAACGTTCTTGGATAGGGCCATACTTCATCACGCGAATTATTTCAGCAAAAATGGTCGAAAAATAAAAGCTATAGAGAGTTGCAAACTCATATTGGTATATGTTGATCACCTCACTCACTGCGGGGGAGGCTATAAAAAGAAATAAAAGAGGTAATACGTAAAACTTTGAAAGACATTAAACAAAAGTGCCTTTTGGTAGACATCCCACAATCCTTTATGTTTGTATGTTATTGTTCTTTTCAGTTAGTTTATGTGTTTTTAGTGGTTATTGCATTAATAAGGAAGGTATGAGTGTGATGTGTAGGTATGCAAAGGTTCGAGCCTGGGGTAAAAAATTGGAAATTTTTAGAAGTTGGAGAGTGCTTGACAGACTAAAATTGCGGTGCACCGCAACTGCCTGCGATACACCGCTCCTTTACGGTATCGTTAATTGCGAAAAACAACGCCACGGTATGTAAAACTTCAAAAGGCAACTTTGTGCTCATAGGTCGGAATTCACTTTTTCTCGAGTCTAAATCGTATATTTTTCCGAGATCTATCCAATAGAGTGGAGAAAAACTGATTTAAAGATAAAAATAAAAAACAATTTTTTTGGCAACAACCAGCAGCTTGTTGCGGTGCACCGCGCTATCACTTGCAGTGTACGACACCCAAGGAAACCGTTACAACAGTGTGGAAATCCGGTTCATAAATGAGGCCACCTAAGGAAAAATTGTATCGTCACGTGCAACACACCGTGACACGGTACGAGTCAGAAAGGTCATGCGGTACACCGCACATCCCGTGCGGTACTCCGCAGCGGTAAAACCGTCACCACAGTATAAGAAATCAGGTACAATGCTGCGAGCAAGAATCCAAAGGATCATCGCGTGGTAAACCGCACTAAACCTGTAGTGCACCACATGTAAACCATTTCGTCAATTACGCAAGACCGTGACACAGATAGAAGAGGATATGACGTTTGCAGCGGTACACCGCACCTTCACCGCGGTGCACCGCAATAAGTCGGTTGAGAAGTCAAATTCTAGTCCTTATTGGATTTTAAACCTACAAGACCTAAACCTGGTCTCTTCCAAGAACAAAAATTTCAGTCCCAGACTCTATAACAACACCTTGAAGATTGATCAAACCTACAAAGCACTACAAGATCATCAAGTTGTCAAGATTTCTTCCACTACAAGTAAATTGTTACCTCCCAATTGCTCATAATCCTCCATCCAAACATCAAACTTAATCCACACCAATCATTCAAAACTTAAACTCATACTTGGTGCATTTTGAGTTATGGGTTAAAGAAAGATGACTAACAGAAAGGATGATATGGATTACAAGAGGAAGTGTCATATTTTAGGGAAGCAAAAGAATTTACCAAGAGCTACAAAAGAGAGAGCCATCAACATTGATGAGCCTATTACGAATAAACCAACGCTCGAGGTAATAACACAAGAACCACTACATAAATTTAACATGATAAAGAGGATACGAGCCAACCCTAAAGAAAATAAGCCAATAGCAGAGAACATGGTTTTTGGAATTTCCTTCTCTTGGTTATATTACCTGGGGGATAGGTATTTGTTGATTGTTGAGATTATTGAGATTATCTCCCCCATGTGTAATTAAGTTATCCTCTTCTACATGCATGGCTTAATTTTATCTCTTCTCTTCTCTTTTCCATTTATTGTAAGCCTTGATTAAATCTTTGTGATTCTCGAGCATACACCAGAACCTGAGAGAGACAAAAACAAGAAGAAAGCGTAAATCTGAAAAACAACTAAAAACAACTAAAAACTAATACACTACAAACTAAACCCATACGCTAACGAGACAAAATCCCCTGGCAGAGGCGCCAAAAACTTGGTGGTGGCTAGAGTGTGATAAAATAATGATAAATAAAAATAAGAACTATCCCCCTAAACCAATCACAGAACTCGCTGCAAGTATCACAGATCGTATGCAAGTTTAGATAATAAGTAAGATTCATTCGTAGGGACTTCGTGTGTTAGAATTGTGAATTAGAAGAGAAAGAATAGTAAAGAATAGTCTCTTGCATATAGAAATAAAGATGGAGAATTGTGAAAAGAAAATTAATTAAACTACTGATGCAAATAAAGTAAATACTAAAGAATGAGATGAGTGATAAAACTTAGGTTTGCTCGTATGCACTTATCCTTCTATTTATTTTACTAGTTATAAGGGTGATTAAAGCACTTAGAGCAAGTAGTCATGATTCTATATTCCTCCTAACCACCTTCCGGGTGGACTTATGTGGCAACTTAACAATTACCAGGGGACTTGAGTAAGGGGACCCTACGCAATGATCGGTGGTTAATCTCAGCCCCTAGTGACTATCTAGTTAGGCAAGCCCGTTAGGATCACTACCGCACACTAGATGTTTATGTGGTGTTTTTTCAACAATTAGATACCCCTTTGGGGTGACAATCCAACTTCTCTTAATGGGGTAGTCTATACTCGTAAACTAGCAAGAATTACAGTAAATACATCAAAGCACAAAAAACAAATATAAAGGTTAAGAAGCTCAATCGATTTAAAAAATAAAATCCCAAAAAAATTTAGATAAAAAAGTAGAATTCAAAGATTATACATATGAAAAACCCAAGCTATGGTAAATTTAGTACATGCTAACAAGAAATAAATTAAAATAAAGATACATACTGTCAACTTGCTATCTTGTACAAAAAAAAGAGAAGAAAAGAAATGAAAAAGAAAATAAAAAGAAAATAAAAAGAAAGAATAAAATAAACCGGAAAAGTGGAATATTTTTGGAAATCATCTTAGTATATATTGGGTTGACATGGGGACGCAACATTAGTGCGTCAAATGGGTTGAGTGAGAACATTATATGAGTGTAAACTCAAGCTCGTGGACAGTTGTTGATGGTAAGTGAGGTGAGAGCCAAAAGCTAACTTCAAATTACCAAATATACATACCATAACGTCCCTAAGCCTACACTAAAACTGTAAAGTCCTCGTGATTCCTAAGTGCATAGTGAATTTATGATTCTGTTAATAGGGAATAGACTAAGTGGAGCGTTCAAAGTGGGTTAGGATTGAGGAACACCCTATAGCCATCATACAAAGATAAGTACAAGTGTAACCTTCAAGCATTGCTACTTTAATTTTATGATTGAGATTATTTGCGTTCGATTTTGCATGAAGGTGTATGTGTATACTAGGTACTAGAGTTTTGCTATATGAGATTTATTTTAAGAATTGATTTAGGTTTATTTGCTAGCTTCTACCTTCTCTTGCAATGACTTTTTTCCCTTTGTTTTAATTTTACTTTGTCGGGACGAAAAAGGTTTGAGTTGGGGGTCTTGATGTCTCCCTAAATGTTCTAATTTTATGTCCTTGGGAGACATCATTTTTTGTGTTTATTCGTTTATCTTGATAGACTTTTGGACTAAATATGCAATAATCTGAATTTCCTCTTTTATTTCTAGCATTTTAAATTTATTAAACTTTTGCGCGTAATATTGGGTATTTTAGTGAAAAGTTTGTAGGTTTTGAATATTATCTAGGAGATGAATCCAAGAATAAAGTCAAAGATCGTGATATGGAGTCAAAGCATGAAGACAAATCCCGAAAGAATTGATATTTTAGAGCTGCAAATCTGGAAAGTTGTCAAAGATCACTGATTTCGAGCCACCTAATAGTAGATTTAGCCACTGACTTGTGAAGAGAAAACGTTCCCCATTGAGTTACAGAACTTTATCAACTGGAATGAGGTCAATCCGAGTTGAAACGATTCGGTTAGAGTTGTTTTAGTGGAGGTGGTGCAGCAGTTACGGGATTTTGGGCTAGGAAAGTGGACTTGGGCCTTTATTATTTCATTTAAACTTTAGCCTAAGGTCTAAGTCCGATTTTAAGAGTATAAATAAGGGTTTTGACTTCTATTTTTGACACAATTCACTTTTTACAAAGCAGAACATCAGAGAGAAGTCAAGGCAAGGAAGCAGAAAAGCTACAGAGCTGGAAACGGTCTATATCTCCAAATCACATCTAATCTAATTCCGAAATTAGGTTTTTCTTTTATTTCTTTCTGTAGAACAATATGAATACTTTTATTTCTTTTAATTTAGTTTTTCGCATTAGCATGAGCTAATTTCATTAAGTGCTTGAGAACGCGTAATGGGTAAATCCCAATTTGATTTCGTTTCATATGTTTGGATTTGGAATAATTAATATTTAAATCACATTGGGTAAATTATATTTTTCTTTAATTTGTATTTTATTTACTATTATTGACCTGATCAATTGATAATAGGACTTAGTACCTAGGCTATTCCAATTAGTGGCGATTTGATCACCTTGACAGGGGGTTTGGGTACAGAACTAATTAACAAATATATGTTAAAAATTATTTGACTCTGACGAGCTTAATTAAACTTATGGCCTATTGGGTAGATTAGACTTAATCACTTGAGAGTGGGCTATAATCACCCTGACGGGGTTTGTAGCACTTGAAAGTTGCTCCTTAGTCCACCCTGACGGGGGTAAGGAGAATTCGGATTCCCGACCAATATAAATTTACCTAAACAATGTATGAAATGAATGATAGTTAGGAGAAATCCTTGCGTCTCTCAAGTACTGCCTTCTCATCTTGTGTAAACACTTTATTTTCTTGCTTCTAGTTAATTACTTGCATTAATTTAGTATTTCAATTCATTGTCTTAGCATTAGAAAACCAAACAAACAATCAATCTAAAAATCATTTACGTCTTTTCACGTGCAATTAACTACTATTTGATAAGCATTAGAGTCAACCATTCCGTCCCTGAGAACGAATCTGTTTTATCACGTATATTACTTGGGACAACCGTACACTTGCGGTTGTGGTTCTCTTTTCCTTATTGCATTTATTTTAGAACACACAAAGGACCACCAGTCACCCATGGAGAATACTGATATATCGAATAATAAAGATCCACTTGGTATCTACCTAAAAGAACCAGAAGATTCTTTTTCCAAGAGACTAGCGATGTGTTTTATGTTCTCTAGTAAAATTTTATTAACTAACCCAACCGGCGATTTGGAATTTATGTTGGGTTTGATTCCCATTCTGTTATTCAAATTCTTGAACCCATCATATTTGATCTCTTTAGGTAAAGTTTTGTAGATTTTCATTTCAATGAGAAATTTTCCCCTTATTAGGGGGAAAAATAACACAACTTGAAGTATTGTGTGACACATCATGGAATACATTTAATTATCTCATCTCAACCCTTATACTAAAGAATCTAAAATTGAATTCCAAAAGATGATTCATTTCCAAAATATTCTAAAAAATATTCAAAATGCATTCACAAAATATGTGAAATCCCAAAAACTATGTTGTAAATGCTCCAACACAAATTATTGTCCTAAATGGACATATAACAAATATTCTAGCGAATGTATATGTCCCGCGTATGAAGTGTAGTGAGACTATAATGTATTTGACTTACACATAAAGTGTTGTGAACTTATAATATATTTAACCATCACATGAAGTGTGGTAGACCTGTCAAAATATACCATGACCCAAAGGACATATCATGAGTAAATGACAAAATAGTAAAAGTGTGGAATGTGCACTTCATGTAATACCACATGAAATATTGAGCCTACTAACGTTGTCAAATGCATTACTGCTAAAGTAAGAACTGTTCATTGAAGAGCCAAGGTACTTAAATAAAGAGAAGTCATGTAGATTATTTATCTACTGAAAATATATGAAATCATGAGACAATTTATGGGATTAAATTATATTTTCATTTACTATAAAACTTGAAATAAATAATAGGGATCCTAAGTCACAAAGTGGTCAACTATGTCGACAAGAAACAATAATAATGAATTTTGAAATCTAAAATCCTACTTGTATCATAGAGGTTCTTGCGGTAACCTAGAATTAATTATAGTGACACGTCCTCATTCTTATGTTATTGATATGATATAGTGATGATTATATGGATACTAAGATCTTTACGAACATAATAGGTTCTTGAAGCATAGCAGATGCCCAAAAACCAAAGGTGTTTGAAGCACAACAAGTTCCCAAAACATAATATAGGTGCATGAAGTACTTATAGCGTCTAAATATTAAGTTCTCAAAGATTTATATGTTCCTATAGCATAAAAGGCCCCGAAGAACATAATTTATTTAAATCACGAGAGATAAGTGTCTGAATTATGAAAGGATACTCAGAATAATTATTGTCATAATACATGTCATAATGAGAAGGATGTGATATTTGTGTTGTACTCTTTTTCCTTCACTGAGTTTTCCTTGTAAGGCTTTAACAGGGCATGCCAAATATATATTATCAAATGAATCATATACTAATTTTACTTGATCAAGCAAATGATGTTACTAACTCTCAATACGCTTAAATAAAAATCTAGAAGATTTACACATTAAAGTTTTATTTACGAGGACACTCAAGGTACTAGTCCATAAGAATCTAATGTATTTATAGATACGTAATATCGTAATGATGGGGAGAATATATTGCGAGTATGTACTCTTTTTCCTTCACCATGCTTTTTTCCATTAGGTTTTTTGGTAAGATTTTAACGAGGTAAATTGAATATGTGGTATAATCCAAAGGAATGATGTACTCGTTTTCCTTCATCAAGTTTTTCACAATGAGTTTTTTGATAAAATTTTAATGAGATATATACTTTAGTTTTTTGGTATAGCCCCAGTAGTAGTCCTGGGTTTTTGGTCGTGAGTGGTACAGACCATTCTATTCTGACAACTTTGAGATCAAAAACCCATCACACACATTTATTCACTCGCATCGGGCCTGTACCACCCAAAAACAAAAAACCAATCTCTTCGTTGTTGATCTGCTGAAGAATGGTCACCGTGAGCGACTTCTTGTTGATGATTGTCTAGGTTTGAAGGTGGGGGAGAAGGAGAGAAGGAAGAGGGGTTTGGGCATTCGGCGACAGTTAGGGGAGGGGATGGGGCCTGGGCTTCGTTTCGAGCTACTCTCAACGGGGCTGTACCCATGATGGTCTTCTGCTTGGGGCTGGACCCTTGGTGTGGTAGGATTCAGATGGTGGTTATGGTTTGTTCAGAGAACTAAGAAAGGGGAGGGAGGTGGGTCATGATGTTGATTGTGATGGAGATGGAGGGGGTTGTGAACCGAGGTGAGATCTGAGTTTGGAGAAGATGGGATCTTGTGCAGAAGATGGAGGGGAGGGTGATGGTTGGGGGTCTTTATCTGCTACAGAGAGGCAGCGGTCTTCCACTGCTACAGGGGGCGGTGGTCTTCAACTGCTTTGATGGTAGAGCGATTGTTGGTGGTGAGGGGTCAGAGAGAGGCGGCGGTTCTTGTGAAGATAGGTGGTGGATCTCTTGTGATGCAGTGAGAGATGGTGGATCTCTTGTGGTGATGGTGATGCAGGAGAGTGATTCGGTGGTTGGTGGTGGAGATGATGGTGGTGGTCATGTTGTTGGTCGAGATGGTGATGATGGTTTGGACAGTGGGGTGATGAAGGTGGTTAATGGTAGATGGTTGGTGGTGGTGAGGGGCTTGGGTTGTATTTCACAGAAAAAGGGATGGTGGTGAGGGAGTTGGTGGGTTCACAGAGAGAGAGAGAGAGAGTGAAAAGGTAAAAAGATGGAATTCGTGTGTTTAATAAAAATTGATGGTGATTTTTTTCGTTTTTTACAGTTGAGTAAAGGTTTGAAGGCATTTTTTACTTTTATCCCTTACTAAGAGCATGACCAATGGAGTCTCTATTTTAGATCTTCAAATTTATATTTAGAGACTCAATTTAAAGACTCATTGTAAATATTAGGTCTTTATATTAATGTCAACACCAATGGTATAGTTTTAAATTTTTGTCTCTATATAAAATATACTAATAATTATATATATGTTGATTATTCATACTTTGTTTTAATAAAATTAGTTTAATATTAATAGATTATTATTTAGATAGTAATATATATTTTTATTAGGACTATAAAATAAATAACAATAAATTTGATATTGAAAAACGGTGTTGAAAAATTATAAATGTTATTATAAAAATAAAGGAAATTGAAAATTACTTTCTAGTATTTAATTTTTTTTTGTATTATTTTATAGTATTCAAATTTTATGAATTAAATATTAATATTATATTTTTATAATTTAATTATTATTAAAATAAAAATTAAATACATAATGAGAATGAAAATTATTTTATAAAAATAAAAGATTAAATTGATTTTTATTATAAAAAAAAAACAGATTAATTTGATATATAGTTTTATTTCTAATGATTATAATATGAACACTTACAAAATATTCCTTGTCATGAAATTAGAAAATAATATTAATAAAATTTAATTTTTTTGTTTGGTAGTAAATAAAAATATATATTGTTTATTTTATATTAGTTAATTAATATGGGTTACGAAAAATTAACATATATATTTTTTATTGATAATATATTTCTATGACTTTCACAAAGTTAAATATAGATATGCGTCTTCAAATGTGACAAAAAAATATAAAGATCAAGTCTCTATCTCTAAATTTGGCTAGTCTCTAAAATTACCATTGGTGTTGCTTTTTTCATCTAATTCTACTTTTGAGTCTTCAAATATTACATTTGAAGACCCATTGGTCTTGCTCTAATTAGACTCTAACTAATACTTAAAATTTTGAACTTATATTATAAATTCACATGACCATCTGGTCTTTAAAAGTTAACGCACCTTAATTTGAAGACCTTATGTTATTATTCTTCTCTTTTGCCATGTCTATAAAATAATAAGTTGTATTGTTCATTTCGTCATTGTCCTTTTTTTTTTGGATTTCGTCCTTGTCGATGTCAAAGTGAAATAATTATTTTTCAAGTGTTCAATATATCTATCTAATCTTGTCATTGCTCTCTCACAGCCAATTGAATGATATTTATTAAATTCTGATATTCTCACCAAAAAATCATAGTGGGTAACCTTTTCAATTTTCTTGTTTGTTATAGTAGCATCCTGAATTATGAGCCACTATGACCATCATCTCCACCACCATTTGTCCTACTGCTTGTGCGCACACAACTCGACATGGGGTCTTCCTTCAAGTTACTCCTGCCTAGGTCCATTAAGCCACACAAGTTCTTCTTGAGGAAAGTAGTTTTTATGGCTTCCAATTATTCTACTACTTTTTTATTTTTTTTCCTAGTCAATTATCATGTGTAGTAGGGATATAATATTTTTTAAGCCAATTGTTGATTGATACATATTAAAAAACTTATTTAGAAAAAGGTATCTAGAAAAAAATATTTACTAAAAACAGTCCCATCTCAAATTACCCTTATAATTAACAATTAAAAAATAAGAAAAAAACTAATAAACATGCGCGCGTCCGTGAAATTTTTTTAAAATCGTCATAACTAATTCAAAAAAAATCAAAAAAATCAAAAAAAAATTATATTTGGATAAATCAAATTAATATTTACGTCTATGATTTTTTTCGGAATTTTCTGAATTTTTTTATTTTTTTCGATTTTTTTATATTTTTTTTTCGCAGACACGAAATTTCATGTTTTAAACATGGAATTTCATGTTTTAAACATGGAATTTCATGTTTTAAACATGGAATTTCATGTTTTAAACATGGAATTTCATGTTTTAAACATGGAATTTCATGTTTAAAACATGGAATTCATATTTATTTCACTGTTTAAAACATGGAATTCCGTGTCTGCAAAAAAAAAGTTAAAAAAATTCGAAAAAATTCAAAAAAATCAAAAAAAAATCAAAAAAAAATCATAGAAGTAAATATTAATTAGATTTATTCAAAAATATTTTTTTTATTTTTCTGATTTTTTTTGAATTAGTTATGACGATTTAAAAAAAAATTCACGGACGCGGACATGTAATGGAATTAGTAAAGGTATAGAAAATATAAAGGGGATGTTTTCTATAAATAATTATTTCATTAGGCATTTTTCTATAAATAAGATTATTGAAGGCATAAAAAAACAATTAGAGAGTTTAATGAGGATGTTATCAACAATAACCCCATATTCTTTTACCAAAGTGTTGAAATTGGAAATGTAATCTAACGATTTCATTAACTTTTTGAAGTATTCGACCCAAAAAAAAGGAAAGAAAATTGAAAAGTGAACTAATAATTTTTTTTTATATTAAATAATGTATATACGAATGTATGGTAAAGAAAGTAAATACTACTAATATTACACTCATTAAAGTGCTTGTAAAAATGTTAGACAATTTAGACTAAAATGCTCATCTTTACAAATGTTAGACAATTTAGACTAATTGCTTATGTCAACACTTCATACAAAACAATGTCTAGAATGATTTCTAAGAGAGTAAAAAAGATACTATATAATATTATCACTAACAACCCGTCTACATTTGTGAGTAATAGATTTATAAGAGATAATATAATAGTTGTCCAAGATATTACACATGGATATGAGAAGGAGAATCAAACTCCAAGGTGTACTATTAACGTGAATCCACAAAAAGCATATAAAAGTATTCATTGGGGATTCCTTTTCAATATGCTTGTTACTTTACACTTTTATGAAAAGATGCTTAATTGGATTAGGATGTGTGTTACTCTACCGAGTTACTCACTTGGCGTTAATGTGAGATGTGGGGTTTTTTGAGGGGAACAGAGGCCTTAGACAAAGGGATCTTCTATCCCCATACCTCTTTGTAATATGTATGCAAGGTTTTACCTCATAATTTAACAAGATTGGGAGAAATAATCATTTCCATTTACATCCTAAGTGTAAAGATATGAGGTTAAATCATATAATTTTTGCTGATGACTTATTGATATTCATGAAGTCTAATGAACTTTCAGCTACTCTTGTAAATGAGGGTCTTAATTTGTTTTCTAGGATGTATGGTATGAAGATAAGCCAAGATAAAAGTGAGGTTTAATTTGGTAGTACTAGCAGAGAGGTTAAAGATAAAATTATACAAATTTTAAAGATTGATGAAGGTATTTTTCCTGTAAATATCTTGGTGTGCCACTAAGCTCCAAAAAGATTAAGATTGAAAATTCAAATAAACTGGTGGAGAGTATATGCAATAGCATTAATATATTGAGCAACAAGCTCCTTACTTGTGTAGGGAGACTATAGCTCATCAAGGTGGTCTTAGTGAGTAAAGTATTATATTGGTGTAGGGTTTTCTTGTTACCTAAGCATACCATATATAAGTTGAACCAGAAATTATCAAGTTTTATGTGGAAAGGTAATAGTGAAGGTGCACAAGGAGCAAGAGTATCTTGGACAAAAGTATGTACAAGTAAACATGAGGGGGGTTTACAAGTACCTAATTTGGAGAATATGAACAAATTTTGTCTCCTAAGTACCTTCTGGAGGATGTACCAGATAAATGATAACTTGTTGAGTATGTGGGATCATAGAAATATAGTCAAATATGTGTGCATATGGGGCATCAGAATTAGTCAATATCATACTTGGACTTGGAGGAAGCTCTTGAAACTGAGGAACCTTGCATACAAATTCATATCTCATGAGGTTAAGAGTGGAAATCATAGTTATCTCTTTTAGAAAAATTGGATTAAAGGTCAGAATGTAAATGCTATACTTAATAGGGATGTTCAAGAAGATTCAATTTGGATGAAACAAAAACCATAGACAAATACTTTACTATAGGAAGGTGGCATATTCCTATTGTGTTGAATGGGATTATTAGTTTTTTACCTAAGTTAAGGAAGGGAGATGATAGGTTATTATGGAATGCTAGTATTAAAAAGAAGTCCTCCTTCAAGAAAACTCTTTTTGAGATTACTGATCATGGTGTAAATTGGAACAGACAAGAGTTATTTGGCATAAGTTAAATGTGCCTAAGTTTGCATTTTGTGCTTGGTTGGCTAGTTTGAATAGGCTTCCAACTAAGGATAGAATGGTGGAGTGGGGAAGTCATTTGAGTAGTGAATTATGTGAGTTTTTCCATAGGGAAATTGAGAACATGGACCATCTATTTGTTACATGCTCATTCACCAAAAGAATACTTCAAAACTGATTTGCAACTTGTAATGTGAGTATGCCTGTTTGCTCAAGTAGGGATGAACTCATGCAGGTCATTTTAGCTGTTACAAATAATAACTTCTTGGAGGCTATATTCTCAGGATGGTTTACAACATTACTTTCATAATTTGGACAAACAGAAATTCTCTTATACATGGTAATAATGTGCTAAATGAGGATCAAAATGAGAGTGAGATCACGTACTTCTTGCAAATCAAGATGTTGGATAGAATAAAGTTCAAAAGTAAAGGAGACATGGCATTAATTGCATCTAATTGGAACCTAGTTAATGTGTTTAAAGTTTGATCTTGTATAATTAAATAGCTTGAGTAGCTTGAGTAGTTAGGTTAATAGTTAATGTAACTATTAGATTAGATTCTTAGTTTAGAATCTACAATCCTGTAATGGAATGAGATTGTTGATATATATAAATTTTCTATATTTTTTCATATTCTTTTTTATCTTTCTCTCTTTTCTTCATTTTTCCTTTTTTTATGAGTCAAACACGAGACCCTTTTTTATGCGAGTTACCTTGTCACTTATTTTCTTTTATACATTTTTCTCAAATCTAGCATGGATTACAAATAATCACATAATGAATAAGCGCAAAATACCCGATGCATCCCCTGATCACGAAGACCCACCATCTCAAACTCAAGCTCCAAGACAACTAGTCCTTGGCATGTGATTCTAGAGCGGGTTATATGGTCAAGTCCTAAAACTAAAGGGTATAGGCTTATAATGTGGCTATCAAAGAAAAGGATACAAAAGCTAGAAGAGGGCTAAGAAGGATAGTACATTACATATTAGGTTAGAAAGATAAACGAAACAAAGGGTTAACAAAGAAAATGCCTCAATCATTTTTCTAGCTAAGTGGGATCGTTATTTTTTCACTTTTAGTTGGTATAATAATTGATTTTTCGACTAGGTTAGACCTCATGTTCTACACACTACTCGTTCTCACTTCATTCAACCTTAAATTATTTGTATTACTTACTAATAGTTCTATCTACAATTACATATTTTCATATAAAAACTTTAAGCACACTATAAATAGCTCATAAGACATCTTTCGTATCTATCATTAGTTCGTCTAGACAATGAATCTGCACCCCCATCAAAAGTGAGTCATGTCCCCAAAAATTGAAAATACTCGAAAAAGAAAATAAATTTAAAAATACACAACTAAAACTTAATTAACAAGAAAGGGCATAAGTATTACCTTCACGAGAATCGCCATATCCCCAAGTTAGAGGTTGCCATTCTCGATCCATGATGATGAGATTATTGGTTCTCGTCCGTGTTTGAGGGTGATTTCGGCCCTGATTCGTCTTTATTAAGATAAATTTCCACCACTAATGTTGTAGAATTTTTCTTCAACTTTTTGTCGACTCCTGGATCGCTGAAATTGTAGCTCGTATGCAAACGTTATGCTCTTCCAAAGACAACTCCCCAATAACAATGTTTTGTACTCTTTTTTTTCTTGACCGACCCACACGGTACACCGCCCAGATTTGCGGTATATCGTGGGCTACTTCTTGATTTTGCGACAAAAAGTTTTTAACATATTTCGCTCCGTATACTCACATTTTGGCAAGGTAATAGGAGCTGCTAATTTTATCCAATCGGTATGCCGTTTTGTGCTTCATGTGTTGTATTTCAATCACTTTTGCTTACACAAATCACATGACAACAAATGGTCCCATCCACGTGTTCTTAAAACCTTGAGGCCTGTTTTCTAGTTTGAGTGCCTTCCATGCAACTTTTATCCTATCCCAAACTCAACTCTTAGGCTAATCTCCACAGGTTTTGTATGGAACTTCTTTGACCCTTTTCCTTGGTCGCAATTTGGATGATAGGAACTGTTGGTGACACCTTCTTTGGTTTGTTATCCAAGACAAAGAATGTCTCAGATATGTTTTTTGCACGGAAGGTCACTGTTCCATCATGAAATTTTATGATTCTTTGACTTGTGGTCAAGCACGACCTTCCAAGTATGACCGGAACCTTCTTATATGTATCATAATAAAGTATGACAAAGTCAGTAGGGACAATCAAATTACTTGCTTGGACAAGTACGTCCTCCACTATTCCCCATATCTTTATCACTGAGCTATCCGCAAATTGTAAATTTACGGGACCCTTATCCACTTTCTTGATGCCAAGACTCGAACACAGACTTGGGCATAAGGTTCACACTTGAACCCACATACACATCGCCTTGCGTTTGAGCTAACCATATATTTGGATAGGAAGGTTGAAACTTCTAGGATCTTGAAGCTTAGATGGTAGTTTCTTCTTGACTTTCTCCGAGACACTCTTAGTATGAGCCACATTCTCGACCTCCTCTTTTAAACTCACACTCTCTTCAGGAACAACATGTGTGAACACTTGTTGTGGTGTAAGCCCTTTCTCTTTGATCTCAAGCGCTTGGGCATTGATTTACTCTTCAATATACACCTCTACAAATTCCGTGATATCTATATAACTAGGTGGCGATTCCACCTTTCCCTCTTCTTTGTTTTCTTGCACTTCAGGTGCAACCGCTACTTCTTTCTTTATGCAAGAAATGATTACAAATAGAGACTTATATTATGTAGGGATATGATAAAATAGCGCACCAAGTACTAGAATGAGAGCTTTGGATGTATAGGGTACTTTAACAAGATTCTGAGGATTGAAGATAGACTTTATTATGAGGAATTGAATGAGTATTCTAAACAATTTGTGGATTGCATTGAGGAAGCAAAATTGTTTGAGCATCAAACTTGTGGGAACTTCTATACATGGAGTAACAGGAGCATAGTGCAGCTCAAGGCAAGTAGGACTGATAGACTTTTGATCAATTCAAAGTGTTTTGATAATGTTCAATCATATGTAATCAGCTTTGCACCTTTAACTTCAGATCATTGTGCACTATTCGTCACAATTGGAGAGTTTAGTAAAAGAGTTCCTTGTTCTTTTGAGTTTTTTAATATTTGATCTAAACATGATAAATTTTAGGATGTAATCAAGGAGGCTTGGACGACAAATATGCTAGGATCAAGTATGTATGTGTTATGTACTAAACAAAATATTGTAAAGAGATCTCTTAAATCATTCAATATCAAGTATTTCAAGAGGGGCGCTTAGTCCTACTCAGCTGAGGACAAGACTTGAAGAGATGTTGAACTTGATTGTGAATGGGAATGGTAATGAACTGATCATGACTGAAGAGAAACAAGTTCTCAAGGAGTTGGAGGATGTTATTTATAAAGAGCAAAAGGTTCTAAAACAAACAGCCAGAGAAAAATGGGCAACTGAAAGTGATTATTCTTCAGCTTATTATTATAACATCCTCAAGGGCAGGAAAGTCAGAAACAAAGTTAGTACACTTATAGATGATGATGGAAATGTTCTTTCATCCCGTCAACAAATCAAAGAAGAGTTTATAAAATTCTATACTAGTCTTATAGCAACTGAGGATAGTGACCGGGAGGATTGTTCAGCTAATACTTTGAGAAAACTAATAAGTGTTACACTGAGTGAAGAGCAGATACGTAGCTTGTGTAAACCAGTAACTAATGAAGAGAAAAAAGCCTTGTTTTTTAATAGATGAGACAAAAATTCCATTGCCTCATTGTTTTACATTAGGTTTTTATAAATAAAGCTTGAGTATAGTTGGGGAAGATGTTTGTAAAGTAGTGAAAGAGGTTCTGGATCTGAAGTGATGCTTAGAGAAATAAATGAAACAAACATAAATCTAATTCCAAAGGTCCAAACACCCTCAAATGTAAGAAAATTTCGACCTATTTCTTGTGTGAAAATTTCATACAAGACTATATCTCAGCTTATTGCTAATAGAATTAAAAAACACACTTCATACAATTATATCTAGCAATCAGGCTACCTTTGTGAGCAACAGGTTCATTGGAGATAACATTATAGAGGCTCAATAACTGTTACATGGTAATGAGAAGGAGAATATGATTGCTGGATGTATCATATGTGGATCTTCAAAAGGCTTATGACAGCATAAACTGGAAATTCTTATTTAAGGTACTTGAGGCTTTTAAATTCCCTAGTAAGATGATTTAGTGAATTCAGTTATGTGTTACAACTCCTACATATTCTCTTGGTATAAATGGAGAGATGGTGGGGTATTTTGAAGGTAAGGGAGGGCTTAGACAAGGGGATCCAATTTCCCCTGATCTATTTATTATTTGTATGCAAATATTCACCCCTTTGTTCAATAAGATAGGGGAGAATAAGATCTTCCCATATCAGCGTAAGTGTAAGAGCTTGAAGATAAATAATATCATCTTTGCATATGACTTGTTGATCTTCATGAAAGATGATATTTAGTCTGCAATGATGGTAAAAGAAGGTCTAAATATACTTTTCAAGGCTCTCAGGTATAAAAATAAATCATGATAAAAGTGAAATTTATTATGGTAAGACAAGTGAGCTGATAAGAGAAAGTATTACTAGTATACTGAGAATCAAGGAAGGTTGTCTTCAAGTTAGATATCTGGGGATACCATTGACTTCTAAGAAGATTAGTACAACTGATTCAAATAAGCTAATTGAGAATATATGCAAGAGTATAACTCAATGGAGCAACAGATTCCTTACTTATGTTAGGAGGTTAGAACTGATAAGGGTGGTATTGATAAGTAAAATCCTCTATTGGTGTAGGGTCTTTATGTTGCCTACGCATGTGATTTATAATATTAATGTTTGTAAAAGCAAAGTTGTAGGGGGTTTCAATATCCCTAATATTGAGCATCTTAATACAACTTGTTTGCTAAATACATTTTGGAGAATGAATCAACTGAATAACAACTTACTTAGTTTATGGGCACATCATAGGTGTGCATATGGAGAGATACAATTAAGCACGAGTTTACTTGGACCTGGAAAAGCTGCTAAAACTGAGAAATGTTGCCTATAATTATGTAACTCATGAGGTTAATTATGGTCAGAAAACATATATATTCGGAATATTTGGCTTCAAGGAAGTAATGTGAGCATGATATTGAATAGAGACATTCAATAAAGATCTTTTTGGATGCATAAAACTGTAGAAAGTGTTATACTAGGGGTAGGTGGAATTTACCACAAACTCTGAGAGGTTTAGCTAACTCTTTGACTCAACTTTGTAAGGGAGAAGATAGGATTTTTGGAAGTGCTAGTATAAATAACATGTTTTCATTTAAGAATACATTTCAAGAAATTACAAGATTTTCTTAACTATTATACTGGACTCAAATTATTTGGCATAAGAGTAATATCCAAAAATGTTTGTTTTGCTCTTGGATGGCTTGCTTGGATAGGTTGCCTACTAAGAGAAAAATGATGGAGTGGGGAGATCAAACTAATAGTCTGTGTGAATTTTGTTACAGCTCTAGTGAAGACTGTGATCCCTTGTTTGTGAACAACTCTTTTTCCAAAGAGAAAACTAAGTAGTTGTGTGTAGAAGAGTGGTAATGGTGGTGCTTTACCAAGTTGCTCTAACTGGGATGGTTTGATTAGCTATGTATTGGATAAGCTAGAGGATAAGTTTACAGAAACAATTTACTCTATTTGGTTCGGATCGTATGTATACATGATTTGTACAAATAGAAATGCGTATCTACATAACAAGAAGAGGATGAATGAGGAAGATGTTATGCGTAATATACAATATTGTGTATATTAAAACAATCAACAAAAAGAAGTATAAGAACAAAGGTAATAGGAGCATTGTTGCGAGAGAATGTGATTTGCAAGAGGTGTTTAAAGATTGATCAATGAACTTAACGCTAGATTAGACTAGTCAGTTTTAGTAGTTATACATTATAATTGCTAGATTTCTAGTCTATGAGTTGCCTATTTGGAACTCTTTTAAGTTGTAATGACTTAATGCTTGAGCTAATAATAATGTTAAGTTGATCAAAAAATAAATGGTGTTTCAAAGTTTGGCAATTTGAAATGGAAAATTACTTTGACTCCTTTGGATGGTCACAATGTATTATAATAAACTTTAGTTCCTTAAGAGTAAGTAAAAAATAGCTAAGATGAGTTTTGTGACATATGCTAATGTGATTGGATCTTTAATATGATATGATAAGCACTAAACCAGATTTTTCTTTTGCTATTTATCTGTTAAGTATGGAGTATAGAATATCCACAACATCTTATTGCTTTGCACTTGGAAATAATTGTGTTTCTTGAAAATCCAAATTGAAACCATTAGTTGCTTTGTCTACAACTGCGGTAGAATATGTTGCTATCACAGATTCTAGTAAAAAAAGCTATTTGGTTACATAATTTTCTTTGTGAAGCAAAAATTGTTAAATGAAATGTTTATATTCTCTCTGACAGTCAAAGGGAAATTCAACTTAGTAAGAATCCAGTCTATCATGAGATAACTAAACCTATTGATGTGAAACTCTACTATATTAGAGATATTCTTGTAGTTGGTGAAGTTTAGTTGTTGAGAATTGTAATTGAGGATAGTCTTGCTAATTTTGGTACTAAAATTGTTACTAATTTCAGGTTTAAGCATTACTTAGAGTTTCTTTTTCTTGTTTAGTGTTTCACATGAATTAAGATGATACGTTGATGAGTTGGTTGTTCATTAGGTGCTAATGAAGATGAAGGTTTGAGGTTTGTCTAGAAGCCAACAATTCAAGGTAGGGATAATATATATATATATATATATATATATATATATATATATATATATATATATATATATATATATGTATATATATTTATGTTAGTCACAAAGTGATGCCAAGTTATTTCACATGAATTTAGATCCTTACTTAAACTACGTCATTTTGGTTTGATGGTGATATGTGTGGGATAATCTTATTCATTAATATCTACTACATCAACAGTCTTTATGTGCCTTGAGTTATGTCTATTATAAATAACTTCTTTTGTTGGCGCAGCAGTATATATATATATATATATATATATATATATATATATATATATATATATATATATATATATATATATATATATATATATATAAGTGTTATGTATGCTAGTCACAAAGTGATGCCATGTTATTTTACATGTATTTGGACTCTTACTAAACTACGTCATTTTGGTTTGGCGGTAATAAGTGTGGGATAATCTTATCCATTTATCTCTACTACATCAACAGTCTGTATGTGCCTTGAGTTATGTCTCATATAAATAACTTCTTTTATTGGCTCAATAGAAGATATTCTCCTCTCGTTCGTTCAAAGTTTTCTCTAGAATCCCTAGTTAAATAAACCATTGGCTTTTAGTTGTTTTCACTCTAAAATTGATGTGTTCATTGTAATAACATAGAAACACTTTAGTAGATTGAATCATATTTATCCATTACATAGATTTTCGAGCATTGATTGGTGAGTTAGGTTAGATTTATGGTACGCTTGTGATATCTTATATTTTAAGTGATTAGTGTTGGTTGAGAGTTGTGGTTGTAAGCTGTAAACTTGAGTATTTAGTGAACGGGGTACTCCCATCAAATCTTAACGTGGATGTAGATCTTTGGCTGAACCACGATAAATTGTTGGTGTTCTTTAATTTATGCACTTAACATTATGTTGAATCATTTTAATGGTAACCCTAATCTCTTCTAATTTGAGTCATGTGTAATCGATTTTATACAACAATTTCTGTTTTAGGACCTTTTTTATTTACATTATAATTTTTTGTTTTTTGTTTTTCTGTTTTTAATAAAAATATATTATCTGTTAAATCTAACCACTCTAATATTTTGACAAAAAAAAACCACTCTAATATAATAAAATAAAAGATTGTGGTGATTTATTTTCTTGCAAACTAGTAAAAAAATCACAACAAAACTAGATGAAAAGATAATAATTTGTAAGATTGTAAGAAAAAAATATTATAAAGATTTAATGACTAAAAAAATAAAACAAAACTTAGAATGATATCAAGAAAAAATATAAATTTTCCTCGTTAGAATATGCTTTTGATGATGGAAAAAAATTAAAACATCCTCTTTTACCCGGAATAGGGGCGAAATAGGAAAGAACGGATCGGGAAAAGGGTATTTCGGAAAAATTATAATTTTTTCGGAATAGGTTTTTTCCATTCTAATTCCTATCAAGTTTTCAGAACTGGGAAAACAATTCCTAATTCGGAATTTCGGAATCTACCGAAAATTCAGAAATCTCGGCACGTAAAATTTGGAACTTTTGGTTCGTAAAATTCGAAAATTTGGGTTGGAATTTCAGAATTTTTAGTTCGTAAATTGCAAAACTAAGGGTTATAAATCAGAACAATAGTTTAATACTTACACGAAGAGTAACCATAGTAAAAAACTAAACATATAAAACTTACACGGAGAATAATAGTAGTTAAAATCTAAAGTTAAAATTTACATGAAATAACAAAATAACAGTAGTTAAAATACAATGCTAAATCACTGATACTTTTCAATTACATGAAAAAACAAATATTGCAAAAATGTCTTGGAAAATGATCCTACAATATTACATTGAAACAAATATTACAAAAATGTCTTGGAAAATGATCCTGCAGTATTACATATTTCAAGGACCAAAGAAACAGGCCATTGATTTCCATGTTTCAAATACTCCATGCAATATTATTTTGAAATATAATTTATAATTCAAAAATAAAATCGGATCGGAAATATAATTCGGAAATAAAATCGGATGGGAAAACCCGGAAATTTAAGAAATGTATACATAGTTCCAATTCCGATCCGATTTTTTCAGGAAAATCAGAAATCAGAATTTCGGACCCTTAAAAATTTGTTCCAAAATTGGAATTTTCGGATCGGAAAAATCGGAAATCGAAAATCGAAAATTTCGAATCCGATTTCCTCCCCTTACCCGGACAAAATAGAAATGGATGACAAAAAACAAAGACAAAACCAATTCTTTTTTTGCTTTACCATAGAAAGATTGATTTTGAAACAAAAAATTAATTGAAATTGATAAAACCGAAAAATTTTGTCCTTTTTTTTATTTGGGTAAACGGTGTTATTAAATATAAGAAAAAATGTACACCGTATAACAACCTATTCAAACTCGAAAATTTAAGATTATTACAATCAGTATGTTAGTCTAGTCTCATCAATAAACATATAAAATTTCACAATTATTTTTGAAATCATGTGGGGATACAAAGCAAAAACTCGTAAAATCGCATACTTTATTCTACTTAAAAACCTTTCCTTTGAGGGAATTTCACCTCTCATGGAAAGGTTATTCTGCATCCTCCATATATGATATATAGTAGCAACAAATGTAACTCTCCATACTCCGTCCTTCAAACTTCCTACATTTTTAGCTTCTTTAGCCATTTAAGAGCACTCAAAATAGTACTTATCTCTTTTTCAATACCCAACAATCTTCTCATATATTTCCAAATACTCTTAGTGAAAGCAAATTAAAAGAAAAGTGTTTGTTTTCCACAAAATTTTCACCACACAATTCACAAAGTGGATCCAATTCTATGAATCATCCTATCCTTTTTGTGAATTCTCTCTTGTATTGCCATCTATCATATTTGGAAATAACACAAAAGCCTCACACAATATTCACCTAAGGATTAGAAAAATATCGATGACAAAAAACATCATAAGAAGATTTATATAAAGAGAAAAACTCACCAATTCTTGGCACGCAAGCAATGGGCTGATCATTTGGGTGGAGAACCAATAATGCAACACGTTTACTCCTTATGCATACTCAACCGATACCTTGTTTTCCTCTTTTAGCTCCCACAATTGTTTAAAGATCGGAGATTCCAATTTTTCACATGCCACAAAAAAAATCATTATTTTTCAAATACTCACCATGCACCCATTTTATCCATAAAGAGTCTTTTTTGCCACAATTTTCCACAACATCTGCATGAGCAAAGTTTTATTCCAAACTTCAAGATCTTTGAGTCCTAGGCCACCTTATTCGTTTGGTGTTGATATATTTTTCCATTTTATTTGTGGAACTTTCCCATCACAAACATAAATCGGTATCAAGAAAATAGAGAGCTAAAAACGAACAACCCCTTGAAGTACCGATCAAATAAGCTCAAGACGACCCGTATAAGAGAAAAAAAAAAGAGAATTCCAAAAACAAAAATAGCTTTCCAATTTATCAATAAAAAATTTATAGTCTCTTGAAATAATATTGAATCACCAAGAGGTACACCCAAATAACGTAACGGCATATCTTTTTTTCATGTTGAGTAGTTTCCAAAATTTCTTCAAGAACCTCACTCTTAATTCCCACATAATAAATATTTGATTTTCGTACATTTAGGTGAAGACCCGACTATTTACTAAGCTCTTCCAAACAATCCATATGATTTTTTACCGAATTATGATCCCCTTTAGCTAATAACATGAGATCATCACTAAAAGCAAGATGAGTGATCTTATTTTTCATAAACTTCTGATGATACTTAAATACAACATTTTTATTCTTTTTCAATAAAAATGATAAATGTTCAAGACACGAAATGAATTGGTGTGGAGAAATAGGACCACCTTGCCTTAAGTCTTTCTCCCCTTTGAAAAAGCCATGAATTTCCCCATTAAGAGCAACTAAAAATGAAGGTGTTTTAACACATTCCATAACCAAATTTACTTACAAATTCGCTAACTTTAACCCTATAAGTACCTCTCTAAGGATTTCCCAATAAACCAAATCATAGGTTTTACACAAATCAATCTTAATAGTGCATCCACGTGAGCTACTATAGTGTTGTAACCTCTCAACAACTCTTGCATTAGTTGGATATTCTCGGCCATCATTATTTTAGGAACAAAGACAGTTTTGATTGATATTTTTTCGAGATCTATCCAATGGAGTAAAGAACGCCTAGTTTGGAGATAAAAATAAAAAATGGATTTTTTGCAAAAACCAGCAACATCATGAGAAACACTACACCCTATCTTGGTTATTTATTACGCGAGGCACTAGTTTCGAAAAGTATGTTTACTCTCTTCCCTACCATTTTTCTATATTCAATGTATGTGTTAGTTTTTATTTGTTATTTTTTATCGAGTCTATATTGAGTCGTGGGGACATGACTCATTATTTAGTTTGGGGTGTGGGGATTCGTTGTCCCTTATCTCCATTTTTATGTGATTTATTGCTTTTTAGGAGAAACTTTTTTAAGAGATAGAATAAGATGTAGAATGTGTTTAAGGGCCTAGAAGCATAAAATTTAGTAAGTTAATGATATAAAAGTAATATGTTTATGAGCTAGTTGTATTGTATGCTTTGAAATATGAACATAAAACACACATGAAAAGTAAAGAAATGATTAGTAAGCAATGCGGTAGAAGTATGTTTGGTCTTAGGGTGCCTTGAGGGGTGTGCAGGCCGTGAGATCCGAGCTAGTTGATAAACCCATTTAATTAACGTGCTAGAGGTGAGAAAGTAACGAAATTGCATAATTAGGAAAGTGATTAAGACGGTTCTTTGATTAGCCCTTTGTTCCTTTTAGCTTGCTGTCCAAATTTAATTGATTATTATCCGTCCCAGCCCCTTCTAGCCTTTCTATAGTCTTTTTATTAGCCACATTACAAGCCATACCCCCTTAGATTTTAGGACTTTTCTATATGACCCGCACTCAAATCGCGATGCATAGACAATCGTTTTAGAGATTGAGTTTTAGGTGGTGGGTTCATTTTATGGGAAATATCATTGGGTTGGGTACTTTTGAGCTATGTATTTGTGTTTTTTATGATGAATTACTTTTTTTATTATAACACTTTGTCGGGGTAAAAGACAAAGTAATGAGAAGAAAATAAATATGTTGTAAAAACATAGCATGACATATCACATCAACAAGTGAGTCATAGCCAGCTTATAAAATAAAAAATGAATTGAAAAAGATTATATGAATTGGACCGGCAAAGTAGAGTTTTCATGTGATCATCTCGATGCTTTGTATTGGGTTATTGGGGATGCGAGTTAAGTGCATCAAATCTTGGGTTGATTGAGAAATATGCATGAGAGTAACTCAAGTTCTAGGGTGATTCCTTGATGGCTAGTGAGGGAAGAGCCAAAAGCTCACTCTAAATTTCCCAAATATACGATCATAACGTCCCTAAACCTACATTACAACCTTAAAGACCTTATGATTCTTAGTTATGTGATCTAGAAGCGATTGAACTAATAGAGAGTAGTTAGGTGGACCATTAGAGACTATGTTAGGATAGATGAACACTCTAAAGCCTCCATAACGAACTAAGAAAATAACCTCATCTTCGTGCATTGCAAAGCTAATCTAATTTTGAAATTAAACCATGTTGATTGTTTGTATGATAAGTATATTAAAATTAATTAGTTTGTAAATATTATTACATGAAACTTGCTAAGTAGTTTCTTTAGGATTATGCTTTACATTCGCCTTCTCTCGTGCTTAATTGACTTAGTTGATATTTTAGAGACTTTCCTATGTTCTTTTTTCATATTGTATCGGGACGATACAACTTTGAGTTGGGGGTCTTGATGTCTCCCTATTTTTGATGAATTAATCTACTTGTGAGACATAATTTTAGGTGTATAATGTGCTTATTCGAGGGATTTTCCCCTATTAATTGATATATTTTAGTTTCTTACCTTGATTTGGAGAGTTATTACTTTTAGAGCATTTTTAGTATAATTTGTGTGTTAAATGTAAAGCTCTTAGGTAAATTGATTTAATTAGATGAAAAATAAATGTCAATAAATTAAGGAAATAATATCCAATGTGAAATCTAGAGTTAGAAGGAAACAAAGTTGAATTTGGAAAGGAAACTACCAAATAAATCTGTCATGTTGTAAAGACATTTACAGTTTTGAAGACTTCAGAAAATATATTATGAATTTGGATGATATATTTTACCAGAATATATATCTTTGAATTGCGCTCGTTTCCATAAAAAATGCGCAAAAATCCGATAAGTAACGAAGGAGATATGACCCAAACAGTGAGCGACTTGACTTCCACTCCAAGATTTCGACCTAACACCTATATATACCATCTCATAACCTTAGAAAATCATCCCTTGACTTCCTAAACTTAATATACATCCATAAATCATCATAAAAGCAATCATGAGGATCTATATGAGGAAGAAACCAGAGTTGGAGTTTCACCGCATCAATTTTACACTTCTCCATCTCTATTTTTTTGGTAAATTAGTATTAGACTTATTTTGTTTATGAGGTATTTCTAAGCTATTTTTCAAGAGTTTTATTATACATAATTTCTCTTTACAACTATAATTATATAAACATTTGATTATTGTTTTTCTGTTTTAATTGGAATTTGAGATTTTAGTATTTAAATTGATATGGTTTCTAATTAATTTGCATTGAATATATGAGAAAATGCCACTTAGGGTCTTGAACACCCCCCCTCTTCTCAATCCCAACCCCTCTTTCCTTCTTTTCTTACTAAAGACCTCCAATAAGATTTAACACATGAGACCTAATATACCTATTACATTTATACCCTCTTTCTATTTTTTTCTCTCCTATATATACTACTTTATAAACCCTAAAATTATATTTTTCAGAAATACATTCTCTCACCTCCCTCCTCCCAAATATCCCAACACACCAACCCTCCTCCGTCCTCTGTCCTCCCTCTTTCCTCCCCCTTATGGGTTTTTCCGTCCAGCTTCTCCAACAATCACCACCACCACCACATTTTCCAGCTTATCACCGCGCTCCATCGCCGAGCACAGTGAAGAATCGAAGCAGCAGCTGAAGCCGGGCGAAGATGAGCTCCTCCAGTTGAGCTTCGAACGGCGGACCTCCTATGCCGGCTTGTCCGTGAAAGAAGCCACCAGATTGTCTCCATTACTCTCCTTCTTCATCACAACTGAGTTGCAGAACCGGAGAAGGAGCCTCGATCTGAGTTGCAGAAACAGAGGCCCGCGTGAACGGAGCAGCATTAGAGGTCTTCACCGGAGCAGCAGCAGTTGTCTCCTTCTCTGTTTCCGCTCGTTGTAGTGATGGTGGAATCCTTCTGCGCTGCGAAAAGGAGCTGCTGGATCTCGCAGCAGCAATGGTTCATTTCTTACTCGATGGTGTTGCTTTTTTAGATCAGTGGTGGTGCCATTGAGCCGGAAAACGAAGCCATGGAAACCAAGCACGCTTGAGGAGGGGTGAAGACGCTGCTGTGAACTCACGCTGTTTTTTTTTATTATCATTGGTTTAGCGTACATAGGACGCTTGAGGAGTAGGTTTTTTTTAATTTTTTTTAGATCTGGTTTGACCAGATCTGGTCAAAGTAAGTTTAATTTGAATTGTTTTTTTGTAATTTATTTGAAAATTGAAAGCAATGTGAATTTATTTTATTTTTGGCTTTTTACTCTTTGATCTTTAATTATACTCATCAAAATTGTCGGAGTACCCAGCAAAATTGTCGGAGTACACAGCAAAATTGTCGGAGTACTCGGCAAATTGTCTGAGTACTCAGCAAATTGTGCCGATACTCTATGTTTTTTCCGGTGACTGGTGGTCGGAGATCGGTGGTCGGAGGTCGGAGGTCGGAGGTCGGTGGTAAGTGGTCGGAGGTCGGAGGTAGGTGGGTAGTGGTAGGTAGTGAAGAGAGAAACAGTGACATCACACTTTTTTTGTCTTTTAGTGTTAGTAAGGGTAGGAAAGACAATTGTCAAAACAGAGGTCTCTAATAAAAAAAAATCTTGGACCATACTCTATAGAGAAGAAAGATTGTCTTCAAGACCCTATGTATAATTCACCCTGAATATATTCTTGTGTTTGTTTACTATCAATAAATTAGCTAATTAAAGATAGGTTTTAGTAATTAGGATACTCAATAGTGGCGGCGATCATCTGGAAGGGGGTTTAACTACATAACTAGAATATAGATACGTGGTATTTGTCATTGATCCTGGCTGGTTTGACTACCATGTAGCCAATTGGGTAAATTGTTTAACCATGTGAAAGTAGCTAATAGTCACCCTGACGGGGTCTATAATATTATAGGATTGCTTCCTAAATCTACCCTGATAGAAGTTAGAAAGATAATAGAGGCCCGACCATTGTGAAATTTCTATTCATCCTTATCCTTAGGATTCATTAACTCAATAAGATAGGTTGATACTTGTATCTCCTTATCTTAATTGAATAACTATTTATTGTTTATTTTATTTTAATTCATTAGAAAACAAAACACTTTATTTTCTTATTTATTTAATTATTGAACATGAATTTAGAAGAACTATTTCAATTTTTGTGGAGACGAAATTTCGATTTTACTTATCTATTACTTGGAACGAATTTTAGTGTTGAATTTATATTACACTCTAAGAGCGACACTAATAGTAGAGTCTTCTTGTAAGGCTCGAGAGTTTGTTGTCTGGTTTAGAGTTTACAACATTACTTTGTTATAATTGTTTTTGAAGTTGACTAAATCGTTCACCCAAAAAGAAAAAAGAAAAAAAGCTTAACAAGAAAAAAAAAAGAAAAAGAAAAGGCATTTTAAGATTTCTCCAATAAAGGCTGACCCCGGTATTGTCTAATTCGCCCATGGTCTTCCTCCAAGGCACCGCATGCTGCCTGGTCCATTGAGAGCCACATAATTGTTTTTGCTGAGCTAGGAAACTAATTTTCTACTTTTTTATTCATTCTTTTGGTGGGTTTTCTTATCATTATTGTCGAGTGTGTTTGTGTGGTTTCCTTATCCATTCTTCAGGTGAATTTTTCATGATTGACTTTAGTGGGGTTCGGGATAAATGATAATTGAAGGTAATTGATGATGAAACTTTTGACAATTTTTGCTTGCTTTGATCAGCAAACAAATGATGATTAAGCAAATAAAAGCTCTAAATTACTGTACTAGTTATGCAAGAAACCGTCGTTGCCTAATTATTGAGAAACACACGTATATTATGCTTTTTGTGCTACGGAAAAAATTTGTGTGCTGACGAAAGCAAGCTAGTACAATTATTGTGATGAATGCAATTGCATCAATATCGAGCTTTGTTAACGGTACATGTTGTCAATCTGTGGTGGGAAGTGAAGTCTTTCTAAAGAGGAAGAATGTCATTAGCAAAATTCGAGAAATTCGGAATGATATTTCAATTGAATTGCCTTTTAATATATCCATAAAAGCTAGTTGATCTATTTCATAAGTTGTTACTTATAAAGTTGTTCGACCGACAGAGAAAAAAAATACTTTCAAAAATAGAGGTAACGATTTATTGAGTCCATAAACATTGTACTATAAAAGAGAAAAAACTAAATAAATTATACATCTCTCTGGATCAGTATATTCTGAGGAATTTATTCGAAGAGTTCACTGAGATGAGCTATGGGGGTTATTAAGTTGAACGTTAGCTAGCATTTGTCGAAGATCAGAAGTTTCATCTTTCAGGCTTGCATTTTCTTGAAGAACTCTATTATATGACTCAGTAACGTTGTTTAATTGTTCCATAATATTACCATTTTCAGTCCTGAGTCGAATTACTTGTGTCCAAAGCTCATCGAGGTGCCTTTGTTTCCGCATCCTTGATCTTCTAGCCGACTCTCTATTCGATAACATGCGCCTTTTCTTTCGCTCATCGATGATGCTTAGATGATGATGATCCTCAGCTTCATCGGAGGTCGAGTTATTGCTGATCGATGATGGCTGATGAGTAAAATCTTGAACCATAAGTGGTGGTTGACAATTTGATATATTGTTTAGAAATCTGTTAATTTGGAATGATGATATGTTGTTTTCCAACAAGGTGAAATCAGTTGGATATAGAAAAGCTGGTGAAGTGTTTTCAGGTGTGAAGTTGTACATTTCCATAAACTCTGATGACATCATGGTTTCAGCTAATGTACGATGAAAAGTATCAGATGTATGTTGCATGAGAAATGGAGAGTTTTTTATAGGGGGTGAAGGCTCAAGTTGTGGGGCAAATTGAGTAACAAAACAAAAGAGTAACAGTGTAGGAGCTTACCGAAGCAGAAATTTAATGGTCCACTTGATAAAAAGTAATATAGAATATGATGAATATTAACTAGTGCCATTGCCTTGTAAGTCTCTTTCATATTACTCAATTAATTCCCGTGCCTAACAACCAGTACATAAATTACTGGTCTTGCACACATAATTTAGCTAATAGTCTTGTCTCTAACCGGTTATTATTCTTTTCACTGTTACATGTAGAGTTTACTTTCCCTCTACTCAAATACTCTTAAGATCTTCTAAATCTACACATTTCAGTTAAACTGGGTCTGATCGGTCATCTATGATGGGTCTCAACCCGTTAATGTTACATATAATTTTGAATTTTTTACTTCATATCTTAAAAGCATCCCTTAAAATCTAGCCATATCTCATTTACTGTTTCTTTTTATTAAAATTCATAAATAAAATTTAATATTATACACCATAATCTTTTTACATTTTTTACTCTTTATTTTCTTAATATATATTAAATTTTTAAATTTTTTAAAACTCTAATATTTTTCTCTTTTCTCCCTTCTCTTTTTCTTCCTCACGTCATAAGAAAAAAAAAACCATATACCTTTTCTTTAAGTGCGATAAAAATAGTAAAACTTTGACCAATTAAATTAACTTAACTATGGTTAGATTATGCATTTATTGTGTATTAGTTAATATTTTTTAAAATATTTTGATTGTTTTTTAAGTACTCCATAAGTACTCAATGTTTTCTCTGAGTATTTAGGATTTTTTTGTTGAGTATTCAGAGAAAACATATACAGTACTTAGAAAACAAAACATAGATGAAAAAACAACAAATTCTTTGTCTCTGTCTCCGGTAAAAAAATTTGATTCTCGTTGACCAAATAATAACGTTATTCTTTACTTGTAGATGTATTAAATATATTTATATACATGTAAATGGTAATCGGTGTGAACAATATATAAGAGGAGGTTTAGAACACCTCTTATGGCGGAAGCGTGTTTGAATTATATTGTCAAGTCGACGCGATACCTTACTCGAAAAAATCCAGTATTCACAAGTTATGATACCATATTGTTTAATTTGATTGAGAGAGCACACATTTATATATAGAGAATATTTATAGGAGCGTTTTTATGTACAAGAATCGTTCATAAAAGATTAATGAGAAAATCCAATCACATGGCCTTTTATGTTTTCAAATATAAAAAGAAAATCGTTCCCTCCTAAACTTTACATAAAGTAATGTGTGGCCCATCAATGGGCGCTCAATCCAACCCAAAATCTAACATTCTTCCACTCCCACATATTGGCATAAACACCAATATCATATTATGTGTCACTGCACATAAATATCATCTCAATACAAAAAAAATCTGGCATACTACGTAATTTGCTAGTGCGATCTGCCAAGCATACTAGCATAATTTTTATAAACCTGTTAGGATAGATAGCTGCTCCATCAAAATTTATTCCACTTCCATTATTGTAGGACCCTAAACTAAAGATGTAATATAAATAATGTAGTACTTGTATCCTTCAAAAATAAATTATCACTTTCATAATGATAATATGAGTCTACTATAAAAACCTCATATGTCTCACGATCATGTCCTAGTCCTATTTGACTAACATGATCGGTGCATCTGCAAGAGCACATCTTTGATATTCAATTTAGTCTTTCTCTCGTACTTGAATTTATCCATAATAATAGAGTCGTTTTCCTGGACATACCCCATTAGGTTGAATCATCCATAACCATCGATATTATGCTAAAGTAGAAGACATTAAATCAAAACATCAAGATACAGTCAAAAGTACTAAGGGTACTAATTAAAGACCTCACTCAATAAGAAGTAAGGATTAATTCTTCCATTTTTTTTGTCGCAGCATATACACACGTGGTATGACTCACGTGCTACGGTATGTGTATTCCTTCCATAGAAAAATACCGTACATATGTAAAATTAGACTATCCTTTATGTCTAAAATGAACTCTTCAACCAGTTGGGTTAGCTCAATTGGCCATTACCCTATCTCTCAACAAAGAGGTACAAGGTTATAATCCCTCTCAGAACACCTAGTTCTGATGTGCCAGGGTGTATGCTTGGGGAGGGCAGGAATATTCTCTGTGGGTCTAGTTTGGGTGTGCAAAAGTTAGCCTAGAACTCATGTATCAAAAAAAAACTCTCCAATTGATCAACCATTTCATAAATTAATTAAGAGCTTCACATCTGGTAACAAAAACTAGTAAATAGTGGGAATTTATCCCGATCACAAATAATAACAACAATTCACATACCATAACTCATGCTTACATCGCAAAAACGATTCTATATTTACATAAGACAGTCTCATTTTATCAGACACACTTTATTTTCCACATATATAAATAATAATTAAGTTTCAACATAGAAACAAAAATATCTTTGAATAAAAAAATGATAGCAATCTTCATTTTATAATAGAATTTATCAACACTACACACTGCCTTCTAGGTACACATATACCAGATCCTTTCCAATCATACAGTTTTAAGATAACCCAATAACACATCTTTAGTGATGGGTTACGTAAAAGAATCTACATGTATCTTGCGTGCGGATATATATACATACTGCAAAGATATTTCTTATGTGCAATGATGTATCTTATAAAGTTATACTTTATATTTGTGTGTTTGGTCAATCACAGTGTATCGCAACTAACTCCGACTATATTTGAGAATCATAAATGTACAAAGAATTTTTTTAACCAAACATCTGACTGAACAACGGTTAAACATGAAACAAATTTAGCTTTCACAATGGAAAAAGCAATACGCGTTGGTTTGTGTCTTGCTACACCAAAATATGGCACAATTACTAAGCATAAACACATATCTTGAAGTATATTTATACTCACCTAAATCACCAGCCCAATTGACATTGGTATATCCCTAGAGGAGTATATCATATCGTTGAAAGCAGAGGATCTGATCTTCGGTCCATGTTAGGTACCTCATGATCCCCTTAGCATCTTTCCAATACTCTTGTCATGGATTCAATAAAAATGACCAAATAAACCTACAACATAACAAATGTATGGTCTAGTACATAACATGACATATACAATACTTCATATGACACTTTGGTATGGTACCGAGGACATTTATTTCTTTTCTTATAGAGTTCAATGGACGCGTGCTTCTATTTTGAGTCATGTTTTTTTTCTAATAAAGTATAAATGAACTTAGAATAGCCATCTTAAAGCTTTCAAGTATCTTCTTGGTGTAAGGTCTTTGTGATAAAGATATAAATATTTTCCATGTTTTCTATTTCAACACCAATAATATACTCTGTTTCACCCCAAATCTTTCATATCTAAATTGGTGAACAAACACTCTTTATTGGCCTTGACAAAACTTCTTGTCATTCTCGGCTAACAAGATGTCATCAACATACAGAGATAAAATTACAATTTTCTCTCTGGAGCATCTCATATATACTTAGTGGTACTCATCTATCATCTCAAAATGATTCAAGAAGATCACAATATGAAATATCATGTTCCACTAACTAGAGGTGTGTTTAAAGTTATAGATCTACTTCGTGAATCCATAAACCTTCTGTTCTTGTCATTCTAAAACAAAAGATACAAGTTGTTACATATATAGACCTCTTCATCTAGACTCCACCATATATTTTTTTTGAATCTATCTTATTTAACGCTTAATCATAGTATGCTCCAATAGCCAAGATAAGATGAGTAAAGGTAAATATCATAATAAGCGAGAAATTCACATCATAAGCAATCAATTTCTATTGAGTATAGACTTTTTTGCTACATGTTGAGATTCATACCTCTAAATCAAATTACAATCCTTTTGCTTTATCTTAGGAACACATTTGTTCCCTATAGCCTTGCGTCCTTTAAGGTATAACTAATTCACAAACATAATGTCTATTCTGATTGATCCTTACTCTTCTTTATAGCCTTCACAAAATTTCTATGCTACTAGATGAAAATATGTATCATACTATTTTGAGATTCCTCTTCGTCATGTAGAGTTGTCACTAAGACATCTCCTTCTATATAAACACGCTGACAATGAGTTAACCTCGGTAACTTCTCATAAGGGAAAGATCTCATTAAATAGGTTCACTAGATGATGATATTATGTTCTCTAACTCGTTAGTTTGAGAGAAACTGAGATCCAATACCTTTGTTTGCACATCATCTTCTATAGCCCCACCCATGTCATATAGAGGGAGGTCCTTATATACTTAACCCTCCATTGGAAATTCATTCTAAAAAAAATGAAATCTCAAGACTGATTCTTTTTCAGGCCTCCATCATTAAGTTCACCAATGAACACATAACCTTTATAGTGGTAATGATATCTTATAAAGATACATTTCTTGCCTTTATGATCTAACCCTCTATATTTATGGGTTGAATCATGATCATAAGACGTCGACCCCCAGTGATACATATATGATAAACCAAGTTCCTCACCTTTCCAAAGTTCATAAGGTGTTAATAGAACCGATTTTATGAAAACATGATTATGTATTTAAGAAAAAATAAATAAGCATCTCCCCAACACAAAATTGGTAGAATAACTTGCTCCATTACAAAATAACCATTTCAAGGAGTAATCCGTTTCTCTATTCAACCACTTCAATCTACTATGGTGTTCCAGGGATTGTCAGTTGCCTTACTATTACATTTTCATCACACAATTTCTTAAATTAACAAAATAGATATTCACATCCTTGGGCGGTCCTCAAAGTCGTAAACAGGTTTTCTGCTTCCTTAGTAAATTTAACAAAGCATCCAATGCCTTGAATTTTGAGGAAAATCATATAGAAATAACCAAATAAGTTTAAATTATCTATAAAAGTGATAAAATAACACTTCATAGGTCTCGTGTGAAAATTCACTAGTGCACAAATATCTGAATGAACTTGTTGTAGTGGAAGATTAACCCTTTTTCTAAAATTGTCCTTGCTAGCTAGACAATATTCACATATTGACAGACTTACCTTAATAAGTGAATATTGAACACATAAAGTTCTCTTTTGTCAACATGTGCATTCAGTCTTCACTGATGTATATCCTAGCTTAGCATGCTACACATTTTCCTTCTAAATCAGAATTACTAGAGGAAGCATTCAAAGAAAAATATAGGCTATTATAATGACTTATAATAAAGTTAGCATTATCCATGACCATAAATCTGTTTGAGATTAAACTCGAAACATAATACTTAGTGCCATTGAAAATATCTACTACTTTGTCATGAAATTCTAAACTAAAACCAAGACTAAATTCTGGTGAATGTCAATGTCCTCCTTGATAATTATTCTGAGGTCTAGGTTGATAATTGTTACCTTGGGGACGCGGCTGATATGCATATGTAGGATTAGCTGTCCCATTAGGATTCGAATATTGTAAACCCAGATGGTTTCTGTTTGGTTGGTATCCTTGACCACTTGAATTGTAATTCCCTCGATTAGAAAAGAACATTACAACTTCAGGATTACTTTGACAATGCTCCCAGTCATGGTCTTGAACACCACAATTCAAACACCCATATATCTCTTGAGTAACATTAACACCTGCTTTCTTACCTGAAAAACCTTCTTTAACAGCTAAAGTAAGTTTGTTGCTCCAATGTATTCTTCAGTTTATTCTCCAAAGAGGATAATTTCTAATCTATTCCCACACTACTTTCTATTCCACCTCGAATAGGTGTTCTCACTATATTCCAACCTTGCTCATTCTTCACAGTTAGATTCAATATAATCTTAGCATGTGCTGGAGCTACCTGTAAGAAACCACCTCCACATAATAAATCGAGGTCTTTTCTTGATCCTCCATAAAGACCTTTATAAAATATCTTCAACTGTAGTTGTTCTGTGAGGCCATGGTCAAGAACTCTTCTCAAGCATAACTGAAATCTTGTCCAACATCTTCCCATAGTTTCTTCTTGTTCTTGGACAAATGATGTCAAATCAACATGTGCGTCTAGTCTCATGTTCGTCGGATAGTAACGATCAAAGAACGCTGTCTGTAACTCATCCTAATTTTTTATTGCTCCTGGTTCTTGTGAATCGTGCCACTCACTAGCTGCGTCTATAACAAAAAATCAGAAATTAGCATAATACATCTGCTCTTTGGTCACTCCTTGCGTTATATATAAATCGCAGATTTGCATAAACTTCTGTATTGCACGAATAGGATCTTCTCCAGGTACTCCACGAAAGTTTCCGAAATTCTGAAATTGGGATAACATACCAGGGTCGGGTCTATACCGTGCAACATTAATATTCGCAGGACCAATACCAAGAGCATGAGCGCGATAGGGAACTTGTTCTGGACCATGTATGACCCATGGATCATTATACATTCGGGGTTGAGCTTGTTGCATAGGTGGATGATTTTGTTGATTGTTAAGAATTGGTGGATTAGGAGTAATTGGTGCTACTATTAGTTGTCCATTCGCATCCAACTCAATGCCATGATTTATGAATATTCAAATCCTCCATTTCTCTTTCTTTCTTCGCTTTTTCTCTTGCTTATCTCTCTTTTGTTTTTATCTCGAATAACCTCTCAGGGTTTTAGTACATGCACCAAACCTGTAAAACCTGAGAAAGAACACAAACAAAGAAAAGCGTAAAACTGAAAATAAAAATTAAAAATGAAATTAAACACTAAAGAATAAACACCAGGATACACGCTACCGTCCCCGGCAGCGGCACCAAAAACTTGGTTGGTCCTTGTGTGTTAAAAAAGAATATACGAAAGATTAGGACTCACAAACCTCAAGTGTACGGTTGTCCAAGTAATAAACCGATAAATCAGATATCGTTCGTAGGGACGGATTAGGTACAACTCAGGTGTGGGTCAAATAGTGGATTAATGGCAAGTACAGGAAAGTAAATGATATGAAGGTTTGTTTTGGGTTTTTGATCAACAACTAGAATGAAAAAGTATATTAAAGACGAAATAAATTAAGCTGAAATGAAAATAATAAGTCTCTTAGCCCCCGTCAGGGTGGACTTAAAAGCTCTCCTACAGTATTTTAAACTCCGTCAGGATGATTAAAACTACTTCCGGGTGATTCAATTACTTACCACATTGGCTATTGGCTAGTCAAGCCTGTCAAGGTCATTGACGGATACCAACGACAATTACCTAGTTCTGTATCTAAACCCCCCGTCAAGGTGATCAATACGCCACTATATTGAATAGCCTAGATACTAAAACTCACCCTTAGTTCATGACTCTAAGGATAATAAATAAAGCGTAAAATAAAAGCCAACATAAATTAATATTTCAATTTAAATATTTAAATCCCAAATCGGAAAAACATAAATTAATCTAGTTTGGGTTCAACCCAATATGCGATTCTCAAGTACAAAGGAAATTTAGCTCATAATTGAAATAAAAACGAAAGAAATAAAATTAAAGGTGTTCATGTTTTACAGAAAGAAAAATAAATAAAGGAACCTAATTAGGAATTAGATTTTGGCTGCGAATTGGAGAAGATGATTTTTCCTGCTCTTGGCTTCTTCCTTTTCCTAACTTCTGACTTTCTCTCTGGCGTTTCTGACTTTGCTAAAAATGAGTTGTGTATAAAAATAAAGTCAAAAGGTCTATATATACTTAGAAATTCGGAATTGGGTTTATTTTAAGTGAATGAATGAAATAATAAATGGCCCAAGTCCACTCTTCAAATCCAAATCCCGTAACTGATGTACACCTTACACTAAAACGGCTTTAACTTTCTCAATTTAACTCTGAATTGACCCGTTCAACTTGCTAAATCTTCATAACTCGACAAGAAACAAATATTCTTTACAACTCAGAGGCTGAATTCATGTTTAAGTAGCTCGAAATAAGCAATTACCATCAGCCTTCCAGATTTGTAGCTTCAACTTGTCAACTCTTTGGGATATTTCTTTTCGCCTTTGACTTCTTTACACAATCTAAGACTTCAATTCTCGATTTCTCTTCTTGCTACTATTAAAAACCTACAAAATTTATACTAAAACATCCATTTAACGTGCAAAAGTTTAATAAATGAAAAATACTAAAATCCGAAAAGGGAAAATGAAATATAACAAATTAACACTAAAAGTCTTTCGGATTAGTCAAATAATCACCTAAAAAGATGTCTCCTAAGGGCATATAATTAGAACAAAAGAGGAGACATCAAACCACACGCACACACATACACACACCTTGAACACAATTCAAGGGTATTATTGCTTATTATGTCTTTCAATGGTATTATCCAAAAATTTGGCGGGGAAAAGTTAGTGAGATGGACACAATTTAAGGGTATTATTGCTTATTATGTCTTTCATATTAGACATATTCTTACAGACACCATTATGTACCATGAGAGTGTTTACAGTAAGCCTCATAATACTAATTAGTTAATATAAGATCGTATAATTATCTTAATTTAGGATAATATCAAAACTTCTATATTTCTGTGACATTAATAATATGCAAGTCATTAATCTCCTTGTTTAAGAGATGTTTTTTTTATTAACAAAAGACTTTTTATTTATTATCTCAAATGTTTTACAAATTAAAAGCATCTCAAAAGAGACCTCAAGACTAGAAAGAACAATTCTAATCTATCTATCACTCAAAAGAAACCAACATAACAAACTACTCTAAAAAAACTGCCTTTAAGCCCCAGTTTTTTTTGCAATACTGCTCCTATATCCTTTACATTTGAATTTCTTTCTATTAACACTTTTAACATACATAAAAAATATGATCTCCTGCATAATTTGATCTTTATTCTTAACCTTTCCTTTATGAAAATTTACGTTCCTATTACTCCATATCAGATAAATGTATGCAGTAAACCACCCTGCGTAAACCATGTCTTTAATATTATCATCCATCCTTGTCAAAACAAATTCCATCAATTCATCCCATGTTTTTAAGTAAGGCATACTATCCCCACACTTTGTTATACAATTCTCCAGTATTCTTCTTGAAAAACTACAATTAAGGAACAAATGGTCCCTATCCTAAATGCAGATACAGCAAAATTCACAGAGCTCATTTTGTTACGCACCCCATTCCTTCATTCTCATCTTTGTGGGGAGCCTATCTTGACAGGCTAGCCAAGAGAAAAAAGAAAACATTGGTTCATTTTTCTTATGCCACACCATACGAGTGCACTCTAAGATTTTCCCTCTCTGTAATAGCTAGTAAAGTTTTCTTGAAAGAAAACTTCTTTTTTATACTCTCACTCCAGCTTATCTCATCATTCCCACTAGCTAGTTGAGCAAAAAGAGGGACTATCCCTCTCAAGCTTGGTGGAACATGCCATCTATTCATCCCATAACAGCTTCCAACTTTCTTATTCATCCATAGAGTACTCTCTTGTACTTCTATATTCAATAGATCACTTACAGTACTCCCCTTTATCCACTGATCCCAAACGAAGTATGTGTGATTTCCATTCCTCACTGAGTGAGATATAAATGGAAAAGATATATCCCTCAGCTTTAGTAGTTTCTTCCAAGTCCATGTGTACTCTTGCTTAATTTTGACTCCCCAAATGCAAGCATCTCTAAACAAATTTTTGTAGGCCCATATACTCAGAATATTGTTGCTTGGTTTGTACATTCTCCAAAAGGTACTCAAAATACATACCACATTTAACTTCTCCAAATCATGAACATTCAAACCACCCTCAGCCTTAGTTTTACAAACATTACTCCATGCTACTTTAGCCCCTCTTGCACCCATTAAACTTCCCTTCCATAAAAAGCTAGCTAACCTCTGATTAAGCTTGTATATCATATTTTTTTGGTAGCATAAATACTCTACACCCGTATAAGATTTTACTCACCAATACTACCCTAATTAGTTCTATCCTTCCATCATATATCAACATTTTATTGCTCCATTGTGTAATACTATTACAGATCCCCTCAATTTTTATTAGAATCCATAACACTAATCTTCTTTGAGCTCAGTGGGACCCCCAAATACGTTACAGGTAAATATCCTTCATTAATATTCATAATATCTCCAATTACCTTTCTCAGCTGCACATCTATATTAAATAATAATGATTGATGAGGAGATTAATTATTAACTAAATTAAACTAAAGACAATAAAATAAATATGAGAAAGTATAACTCAGGTTTTGCTAGTATGTACTAATCCTTCTAGTTCTTTTACTAGTTATAAGGGTGATTAAAGATCTTAGATAAGTAGCCAGGATTCTATATTCCTCCTAACCCCTATTCAGGTGGACTTTTAAGAGGCAACCTAACAATTACCAGGGGACTTGGGTAAGGAGACCCTGCAAATAATTATTGGTGATTAAATCTCAAACCCTAATGACTATCTACTTGGGAAAGCCCTTCCGAATCACTACCACACACTAGACGCTTATGTGATGTTTCAATAATTAGACATCCCTTCCGACCATCTAACCACTGTTAAGTCAGCCCTAATTTGTTCAGGATTAAGACAGACAATGAATCAAAGCACATAAAACAAATATATGGTTAAGAAGCTATAATCAATTTAAAATAGTTTTCCCAAACAAACTTAGATAGAAGAAAATATAATTCAAAGATCATAGATATAAAAAACCAAGCTATGGGAAAATTAGTTCATACTAGAAAGAATAAAACTAAAATAAAGATACATAATGTCAACTTGCTTCTCTTGAATGACTAAGGATTGTACTAAGGTTTAGAACTCACAAGTTTACAATGATTAAAGGGTGTATTTATAGGTATTTAGGAAGCCCTAAGTCGAATCTTGGAGTAGAAGACAAGCAATTGGACTCCTTTTCCAAATCAAATTCGTTTTCTAAAATATAGGAGAAGGGATAAACTATTGTTGTCTTGTTCTGGTCGTAACTACTTCGTTATTGCTCTGATTTTTCAACTTTATATCGAAACGACCGAGTCGAAAAGATATATACTTTTCCTTTAGATTTATCCTCCAAATTCCTAGCCGTTTTTTAGTTATCTTCACTTTAGTGGACGTGGCTGCAGAATTTCAGATTTATTTGGTAGCTTTTCCTTTCCTATTTTATCTCTACTTCCTTTTATCTCCAATTTCCATCAATATCTTCTTTCCTTGTCTCTTTAGATTTGATTTGGAATCTAATTAATTTCCATATATCTTTAAAACTTCACATTAAACAAATAAATTAAACCCAATATGCTTTAAAAATAATAATTTTATCAAATCAAGACAAGACAAGATAAGAAACATGAATTTATCAAAATACAACTAAAAATCTATAATTAAATACTAGAATACATCTAAAATGATGTCTCTAACCTAGATTACTATATCAAGAATTGGGAGACATCAATAGCGCATCTAGCACTTATATTTTTCTTCTCATATCCATACAAAATGTCATGGGCAACAATTATATTATCCCCTATAACCCTTTTACTTACATAGGCTGATTGGTTGTTAGATATAAGACTATGTAATACCTTTTTAATTCTATTTGATATAAGTCTTGATATGGTTTTATGTGATGTATTTACACAAGAGATGAGCCTAAATTGCCTCACATTTAATGGTGTCAACATAGGTATGAGTGTGATGTTTGTAGTATTCATTTCTTTGAGTATCAAGTTATTATCCAAGGCCTCCTTTATTGCCTTACATAAACCACCTCCCTCAATATCCTAACTCTTTTTATAGAAACAAGAGGTCAGTCCATCAAGCCTAGGGCACTTGGACTCATCTATAGATAAAAGTGACTCTTTTGTTTCTTGATCAGAGACAGGTAGGCTCATTTCCCTTATATGCTCATCACTCAGAGTTTTTTCCCAATAGTGAACTAAGTGTATTGATTGAGAAGAATTCTTGCTCCTTATCTTCAGTCCCTATAACATTGGGGTAGAATTTCAAAAAAACTCACCATGTATCTGATCTTTTAAGGAAATAATATTCCCCTCATCATTCACTAAAGTACACACTTTATTTCTAATTTGTCTAGCTTTAATGATATTATAGTAATATGCAGATGATCAATCACTATCAGTAGCCCTGGCTTTTTTGCTTCAAAATTTCTTGCTCCTTTAACATATTATCTTCTAAGCTTTTTAGAATTACTTTTTCCTCAGCTACAATGATATCAGTACCTCTTCCATAAATTATTTCATTCTGCAGCTCTTCAAGTTTTGCCTTTAACTGATTGGTGAAATGAGAACTTCTCTTAAAATATTTCATATTGAATACTTTCAAAGCCTTTTTTACTATTCTTTGCTTAGAACATAACGTGTACATACTAAAGCCCTCAATTTCTGTTTGCCAGGCTTGTTTTACTACATCATGAAACTCTTCATGTTTACTCCATATGTTGAAGAATCTAAAGTAGTAGGGACCTCTCTTTTCTTCTCTTCCTATTGTGACTAATATAGCATAATGATCTAATATATATAGGGCCAAACTCAAAGAATTTGATTGTATTTGATCAAACCATCTTGTATTTATCAATAACCTATCAATTTTACTAGCTGTTAGTTGAAAAAGGCTCATGTTTGTCTCTGTATAGAATTATCACACATTTGATGTTCAAATAGTTCAGCTTGTTCTACACACTCTATAAACTATCTTGCACTTTCATTCAATTCTTCACAATTCAGTCTCTCTTCTATTCTTAATATTTCATTATAATTTCTAATACACCCAAAGCACTCACCACTATAATTGTTACTCCACCTCATTATGTCACTCCGCAACATCATTCTTTACTTATCATCATTACTCGCATAAATTGATCCTAAAATAACTTTAGTGTTATCATCCACTTCAATTACTTCCATAAGTATAGATTGGAATCTATCTTCATCAAGTGCAGAAAGTGGACTATTTAACACTTTGTATGAGTTTTTCTCTGAGATGGGTGATATATAACTACAACCTCCTTCATCATTTATTTTTTTAATCCCCTAACCACACAACTCAACACTACTCTTTTTCTTTTTGTTAATCTCCCCCTTTCTTTCAATAATTTCTACTTTATCATGTACTTCCTTCTCTTTGCCTCCTTTTGGAACCCATACTTTAACTTCTTACTTACATATGTTGTGCTCAAAACTGTGGCATCTAGGACATGAATAGGCTTCCAATCAAATACTATATCCACCTCATTTAAATCCTCTTCCAATATCAACATATACCTTTGACTGAAGTTTACTATGATGATCAACCTCCACACACACACTTGCATATCCCAGTCTAGTCCTTGACTCTGTAATTGAATCCATCTATATAGGCCTTCCTACCCCACTAGCTATGTAACTCAATCATTCTCTTGTCCATAAATTCATTGGTATAATTCTCAATCTAACCCAAAGAGGAACATTATGTAAATCTACCTTTCCAAACTCCATGTCTTCACTCCATTCTCTCAAAAACAATGGTTTCCCACCAACATGCCACACCTATTCAAGAGCTCTATCACAGTATTCCTGGCTTTAAAAATTGAACACTTACATCTTACCCAATGATTTTTATAGTTACTTTTCCCAATTCTTTCCACTGATATCTTACAAAATTAGTTAACATATAGAATTGAGGGGACTCGCCTATGAATTGACACACTAAGCAATTATTCAATACCTTTGCTCCATCATCAAAAACATTATGTGGTGGTTTGATTACAGTCTTTCCTTGAATTGCAACTGGCTGATGATAATCAAGCTTAAAATCGGCCTTGACTTTACCCTTGAACAACCTTTCCCAATTGATTTTCCCTGTACCCACATTCATAATATCATTTTTCTTCACAGTTACCTCAACCTCATTTGTCTGACCCAGCGGAATTTCTGCTATTTGACCCTCATTTTCTTCAATGTTTACCTCTTAAGTCGAAGGGATTTTTATCGATCTATTACTTGTTTCAATCTCAATGCCCTTACTCAAGAATTTCCTGCTAATATGGGCGTCTTATAACTCAGAGCAACACTCTCCATATTCACCTCTTTCTTGTTAGATTTCAGTGTTACAACATTGTTGCTCTGTTTTGTAATATTTCGCGTATTTGCAGCAACATTCTGACTACCAACCAGTTCGGTTAGCTCAACTGGCCAGAGCCTTGCTATTTATTCAGCACCTAAAGGGGAGGTACAAGGCTCGAACCCCTCCTTGAACATGGGTAACTGGTGGGTCCTTGTGTGTTATAAAATTAATGCTAAGAATAGAGGAACCACTAACTGTAAGTGTACAGTTATCCCAAGTAATAAACCGATAAGTCGAATTCGTTCTTAGAGATTGGATTGGTATAACCCAAGTTCTCAATAGATAAGTAATCGTAATTGAAAATACGGAAAGATAAAAGATATTATATTTGTTTTGGTTTTCTAAAACTAAGATGTAAGTAAATTAAATACTAAATCAATTAAACTTAAATAGAAATAATGCAAGTAAATAGGATAGACGCAAGAAAGGAAGTAGTACTTAAGTCATGCTCGGGTTTCGCCTCAAACCTTCTTAATTAATGTTTTCTGTTAAGGGATGAATTGCTACATTTATGCTAGTCGGGATTCTAAAGTCGCTTAGCCCCCGTCAGGGTGGACCTAAAAGCTCTCCTACGGTCTTCTAAACCCCGTCAGGGTGATTAAAACCACTTTCGGATGATTAAAACTTACCACTTTGGCTATTGGCTAGTCAAGCCTGTCAAGATCATTGGTGGATACCAACGGCAATTACCTAGTTATGTACCTAAACCCCCTAACAAGGTGATTCATACGCCACTATATTGAATAGCCTAGAGACTAATAATTATCCCTAGTTCGCGATGCTAAAGATAATGGGTTAAGCATAAAATTATTGTCAACATAAAATAACTAATTTAATTTCAATTCTAAAATCCCAAATAAGAAAAACATAAATTAATACGAATTGGGTACAACCCATTATGCGATTCTCAAGTACAATGTAAATTTAGCTCATGACAGAAAGAAAACTAACTTAAAATAAATAAAAGACATTATCCCAAATTACAGAAATAAAATATGAAACCTAATTAGGAGGATGACTTGAGATGTTGTTAGAAGAATATGATTCTCCAGCTCCTGCTCTTGCTTCCGCCTCTTGACGCTCTCTCTAAGGATGAATTAATTTGAAGAATAAAGTGAGAGGTGGTTCTGACTCTCTCTCTCTCTCTAAGGATGTTATGAATTGAAGAAAATGTGAGAGGTCGTTCAGACTCTCTCTCTCTATAAGGATGTTATGAATTAAAGAAAATGTGAGAGGTGCTGAATAATGAGATCTAAAGGTGTATTTATAGTGGGAAAAATCGGATTAGGCTTTTACTTAAGAGGATTAGGTTAAATTATAAAAAGCCCAAACCCAAATATGAAATCCCGTAACCGATGTACATCTATTAGTAAAACAGCTGTAACTTTTGCGTCCGGACTCGGAATCACTTCGTTAAACTTGGAAAATCTTCCTTACTTCAAGCGCTATAGTTCTTATTTCATGCTCCAAGGCTAACTAAGTGGCTAAGATACTCAAAAACCGTGATTTGTAACAGCATTCCAGATTTCATTCTCATCTAATAAATTCTTCGAATCAATTTTTCTTGCCTTTTACTTTTACAATCGATCTATGACTTCAAGTCTTGATTCCTTTCCTTGTATAGATGCTCCATCTAATCCATGAACCTACAAACTTTGCACTAAAACAACCCATTTAACGTGCAAAAGCTTTAAAAATGAAATAAATAAATTACAAGGGAAGAAAACGCAATATTACCAAATAAGCTTAAAAGTCAATCAAATAAGTCAATTAATCACCTTAAATGATGTCTCCTAATGGCATAAATTATAACAAAAAGGGAGACATCAAGACCCCAAACTCAAACCTTTGTCGTCCCGACAAGTAGAATAAAACAGAGCCCTAAGGTAATAAGCAACATGCATAGTCTAAAGAATAAACCCAAAGCAAAACTTAAAATAGATTTCATATAGTACAACCTAAGAATTAATGTACACATACACCTATCGTACAAAACCAAACACATAAATAATTTCAATCTAAAATTAACTTCACAATGCTAGAAGATTACACTTTATACTTAGCTCGAGATGGTGGCTATAGGGTGTTCATCAATATTTACTCGCTTTGAACGCTCCACTTAACTTACTCCCTATTAGTAGAATTATTAATTCACTATGTACCCAGGAATCACGAGGACTTTACGGTTTTAGCATAGGCTTAGGGACGGTATGGTACATTTGGATAATGAAAAGTGAGCTTTTGGCTCTCTCCTCACTAGCCTTCAACAAATTGTCCTGAGCTTGAGTTTACACTCACATATGATCTCACTCACTTGACGCACAAATTTAGCGTCCCCAAAATAAACCCAACCTATTAATATGATTACAAAAAATATTCCTTTGTCGTTTCTTTTATTTCAATATTTATTCAATCTCCTTTTTTTGTAAGTTAAACATGACATTCTTTTTAATGTGAGATGTCATGCTAACTTATATTCTCAATTTTTTCTTTTCTTTTCTTTTCTTTCTTTTTCTTTTCAGAAATCAGTAAAGGATTTTACAATATAGTGCATAATCATTCAAGCACATCACAAATCTACCCAACAGATGTAATAATAGTTCCCTCACCCCAAGCTCAAGGACAACTAGTCTAAAGCAATCGTGATTCAAGTGCGGGTCATATGGTATAGTCCTAACATCTAAAGGATAAGCTTATAATGTGGCTTCAAAAGAAAGGCTTAAAGGCTTAAAAATTGGGCTAAGAAGGATATAACATTTAATCACGGGTTAGAAAGCTAAAAAGGTCTCAAGTGGCTATCAAAGAACTGCCTCTATCATTTTCCTACTTACATAGTTCACCTCTAGTTCATAATTAAGTGGATTCTCTACTCATTTAGATCTCACATTCTACACACCACTCATTCTTACCAAGTACAAGCTTACTTCTTTTGCATTGTTCATTAATTTTCCTATCTATTATCTAGCGTTTGCATGCATTCAAGTTGCGTTTTACATTAACTCTAAGGTCTACTATTTTCTATCATTAATTTACAAAAAGTATGCTTATGGGGGCATTCAACAAACTCTACAGTCAAATCATTTCTTAAACTAATGTTTATTTGATTTTAATTTTTTTGAAAAGCCGTAAAAAAAACATAACACATAAAATTGGGATGAGGCCACGATACCCCACCCCAAACTCAAAAATGAGTCGTGTCCCTATGACTCGAAAAGACTCTATAAAGCGAATAAATAATAATATACACTACAAAATGAGGAAAGGATAGGAAAACATATCTGGATCGACACTAGGCCGATTACGTGTAGTCTCAGGTTGAGGTTCTGAAAATTTCTTTATCAAGGTCTAAAGATCATTACTTGTTGCATTCATCTTGAATAAAGTGTTCTTCATTACCTAGAACTCTTCTGTCATATTTCCCAAGTTTCCATCTTTTCCTAGCTCTCTAAATCATCATCTCCTCTACGAAAATCTTCCCTCAATACCCAACTTTCTTTCTTCATCATGTTCTTCGTACCTTTTCCAACCTTCATGGTCATCTCTGATGACCCCCAACTCAATTGTTCGCCTACTTAAAGATTACTTGCAAAATATATAATGGTAGGCTCAAACAATTCACAATTCCTCCAATAAATAACTAAAACAAAAATCTGAATTCCCAACTGGTAATAGAAATAAAAGAAGAGTTTTAGCTATATTACCGGATTGGCCGTGGAATTTGTGATGATTTGATGCTTTGCACTTGAAATCTCCAACCTTCAAAGTACAAAATCTATTGATGAAATTTGCGTCTTTGGATGTTATTGAAGGTGGCACAGTAGTGACAATGGTGGTTTAATTGAGATGGGTAGTCATTATCTATGGTGTTGGAGAGGTTTAAAAGATACAATTTAAACTTTGGTGAGAAAAATTGGATTCAAAGTTGAATTTCTTGGTGTTTTTAGAAAGATTTGTGATTGATTATGTGTTGGGATGATGTTTAGAGAGATGGATTGGTGATCTTTTGGTGGTTTGATGATGGAATTTGAATGTTTTTGGAGCTTGGGTTCGTCATCAATGATGTTTCATGTGTTGGAGGCCAAAGGAAAAGGAAAAATAAGGTTTCCTTAAGGTTTAGGTCAATTTTCACCGACGGAAACCGGGTACCCTGTTTTGAATTTTTTTTCGCACGCAACGACCTTGCGTCTATCACTACGCAATGGTCCGAGAGTTGGCTTTTTAAACCGGGTTCCCGACTTGTGAAAAACGGGTAGGCTATTCGCGCGCGAATTGCTGACTCGCTAGACGCAAGGGGTTGCGTATTCGCGCAAAAAAATTCCATCTTTCTTTTTCAATTTCTCCTTGCCTACACCTTGGATTCTCGCGAAATTTATACTCATTTTTATTGGAAATTACGCTCCCGGTCCGTTGGACTACTCATTCTTTCCATTGGAGCTACCATTTTTTCTCAAAATTCCGTTTTACTTCATTTCGCACCACAAATTGCGTCTCTCTTTACGCACAGGACAGAAAGTTTTGGCTATCTATCAGAACTTTTTGACTTCACCATTGGATACATATCGAAAACATAAGGGGTTTAGGCTCAAGAAAAGTTAATTCCGACCTCCGGGCGTCAAGTTATGATCTTCCGAAGTTGCTGATAACTGACGTACATCTCCAAAAACGGGTTTCCGGTTGCTAGCAACCGGATTCCCGTTTTCTACTGTATTGTAACTCAAATTTTCATTCTTTTTCGCGCTACCTACCCCAAGACCTTTACTCCTGAAATCATCAAAAACACCAACCTTTCTCATTTCTTAAAAATTATACAGTAATAAACATAAATTACTCTAGTTTACACTAAGAATTTAAAGACATGAAAGAAATTTAAAACATGGGTTGTCTCCTAAAAAGCACTTTTGTTTATTATGTCTTTAAGTTCGACGCGTTACCTTCCGTGAAGATGGTATTAAGACCTTTGCGGTGTTTCTCTGCTTAAACTCACCACTTCCTTGATATGAAACTTTTGATACTTTCCCACCTAACATTTGATTTCATCGATCTTTGAAAGGGGGTGGGTAAGTACCTCGTTTTGCCTTTTTACTTTCACCGCGAAACTCATTCTCCGCCACATGATTTTAGATGACCGTCCTCCACGGTATAAGCTCATTTTTATTCCTCGGTTCAATCTTGTGTTCATCTTTAAAATGTGGTGGGTAGGTGCTCCTCCTTGCCGTTTTACTCTCATGGTGTGGCACCTTGTTTGTGTAGCACATATTGATCATTTTTTGTAAAGGAAGTGATTCTTCAACTCTATTTTTAATCAGGATTCTTGGTGGAGATGGTAATTGGTAAACTTTTTGTGGCAGAGATTCAACTTATATTTTATTGTGAACCTTTAATTCTTCAATTGACTTCTCAACCACTTTAGATTCATCTTCGCTTCCAACCCATTTTTCCACTATTACCTCATCATATTTTTGCTGTGAAATCTCTCTAATCTCGATCACCTCTTCTTCCTTTTTTCGTTCTATATCTTGATCATGTGCACGCACCATAGGAATAGCAATTTATGTTTCAATTAATAGGATTTTTGTTGCTACTCCTTCTTCCACCATGCTAACAAGATTCTCAACCACATGGTGGTCTCCATTTATAATTGGCACGGTGGTCATATCACTATCAATAATATCTTCTTTCAACACCTCTTCCTCAACTATTTCTTCTTGATCTCTTCCATCCCTTTGGGGAAGTTGAATCTTTATAAGACTTGCTACTATTGGCAAAGTATATGTACTCCATTTTGTCTAGCATCTGTTGCATTTTTTAAGGCTGGGATTAGTTTCCTCTGTTGACTCCTGCATTTGTTCATATAAGCGCACGAGTTCTTTAAGTGATTTATTTAATTCGGAACTTTGTGGAGAAGGTGGAGGTTGTTGCATGTTTTCAACCCAGTGGTTGCTCCATTCGTGCTCGTGTTGATAGTGATATGGTAGTTGTTGTTGATTGTTCCATCCTTGCTCTTGTGGGTATTGATATGATGACTGTTGTTGAGTATTCCCGATCAATCGATTGTTCCATATTGCGGGTATTGATAAGGTTGTTGGTAAGAATTAATATCCCATTGTTGTTGTCCCGAAGAGTCTTCCCAATATTCAAATGGACCGAGATTGGGGTAATGTCCTCCATACATATTTATATAAAATTCTTAATCATTACCTGAATAGAAAACCTGTAAAACAAAACAAAAAAACAAGCGTAAAACGGAAAAAATAAACAATTAAAACTACTTAGGGATTAAACACCGGGGTCACACGCTGCAATCCCCGGCAGCGGCGCCAAAAACTTGGTGGGTCCTTGTGTGTTCTAAATAAATGATAAGAATAGAGGAACCACTAACGGCAAGTGTACAGCTGTTCCAAGTAATAAACCGATAAGTCGGATTTGTTCTCAGGGATTGGACTGGTATAACCCAAGTGCTCAATAGATAAGTAATCGTAATTGAAAATATGGAAAGATAAAAGATATAATATTTTTTTTGGTTTTCTAAAACTAAGATGCAAGTAAATTAGATACTAAATCAATTAAACTTAAATAGAAATAATGCAAGTAAATAGGGTAGACACAAGAAAGGAAGTAGTACTTGAGTCACGCTAGGGTTTCGCCTCAAACCTTCTTAATTAATGTTTTCTGTAAGGGATGAATTGCTATGTTTATGCTAGTCGGGATTCTAAAGTCTCTTAGCCCCCGTTAGGGTGGACCTAAAAGCTATCCTATGATCTTCTAAACCCTGTCAGGGTGATTGAAACCACTTTCGGATTATTAACACTTACCACTTTGGCTATTGGCTAGTCAAGCCTGTCAAGGTCATTAGCGGATACCAACGGCAATTACCTAGTTTTGTACCTAAACTCCCCGTCAAGGTGATTCATACGCCACTATATAGAATAGCCTAGATACTAATAATTATCCCTAGTTTGCGACGCTAAAGATAATGGGTTAAGCATAAAATAATTGTCAACATAAATAAATAATTCAATTTCAATGCTAAAATCCCAAATTAGAAAAACATAAATTAATACGAATTGGGTTCAACCCATTATGCGATTCTCAAGTACAATGTAAATTTAGCTCATGACAGAAAGAAAAACTAACTTAAAATAAATAAAAGACATTATCCTAAATTACAGAAATAAAATATGAAACCTAATTAGGAGGATGACTTGAGCTGTTGTTGGAAGAATATGATTCTCCAACTCCTGCTCTTGCTTCCGCCTCTTGACGCTCTCTCTAAGGATTAATTAATTTGAAGAATAAAGTGAAGGGTGGTTATGACTCTCTCTCTCTCTAAGGATTTATGAATTGAATAAAATGTGAGAGGTCGTTCTGACTCTCTCTCTCTCTCTCTCTCTCTCTCTCTCTCTCTCTCTCTCTCTCTCTCTCTCTCTCTTTCTCTAAAGATGTTATGAATTGAAGAAAATGTGAGAGGTGCTGAATAATGAGGTCTAAAGGTGTATTTATAGTGGGGAAAATCGGATTAGGCTTTTAGTTGAGAGGATTAGATTAAATTATAAAAAGTCCAAGCCCAAATATAAAATCATGTAACTAATGCAGTTGTTAGTAAAACAGCTGTAACTTTTGCGTCCGTGCTCGGAATCACTTTGTTCAACTTGGAAAGTCTTCGTGACTTCAAGCTCTATAGTTCTTATTTTATGCTCCAAGGCTGAATCTGTGGCGAAGATACTCAAATATAGTGATTTGTAACAGCATTCCAGATTCCATTTCCATCTAATAAATTCTTCGAATCAACTTTTCTCGCCTTTGACTTTTATAATCGATCTATGACTTCAAGTCTTGATCCCTTTCCTTGTATTAGTGCTCCATCTAATCCATGAATCTACAAACTTTGCACTAAAACAAACCATTTAACGTGCAAAAACTTTAAAAATAAAATAAACTAAATTCCAAGGAAAGAAAACGCAATATTACCAAATAAGCTTAAAATTCAATCAAATAAGTCAATTAATCACCTTAATTGATGTCTCCTAAGGTCATAAATTTAGAAATAAAAGGGAGATATCAGTAACCTAGTTCTGATTTACCATGAGAATATACATGGGGAGACATGTATATCTACATGGGATTAGTCGGGTGCGCGCACGCTAGCTCGGATCACCCATGTAACCAAAAAAACATTCCGACTACCGATTTTTGGCTTTACTTGTTCATTGTTACTGTTATTATCAGACTGAGCAGTATTTTGTTATGCTCACCAAATCTATCACTATCTGTGAATATCATTCTTGTAATGTTACGCTTAATTGCTTTTTTTTGGTACCATATTAGCAGCAAATAAATTGTTTAAGAGAAAAAGAAGAAGCGGAAGGGAATAGATGTGGATTTTGGTTTAGAACTCTGAATCGAAAAAGGAATTTGGTTGAAAATTGTATGATCCTGCGTTAAATATCAGAAATTGTTGGATATAACACCGAATCGAAGAAGTGGAAACCCAAAAAGTGTGGATTTCAATGGTGTTTGGTATGATTCAGATAAAAAGAAAGTGAAAAAATATTAGGTGGCTACCACTTGCTACTAAACTAACTTAAGAGCGTACAGAACGTGAAGGCACGTTCTACCAAAATTTTGACTCTCAGTTTTTGCTCTGGAAGAGATAGAAAGGGAATAAAACTTCTAAGTTACAAAAAAATCATCCTATAGCCAGGAATATGATATCCTCAAAAACCATCATATCTAACTTGAAGATTATGTTGTAGACCTTACCAAAGTATCTACCTATAAAATAGTATTTGGTAATTCTGGCAGTACCTATATTTTTACTAAAGAAAAAGAAGATATTTTTATCAAAAATAATATTACAAATATCATTATGTTTTTGCATACAATTTTTTTTTTTCATACAACAAATGTCATTATATGACATCAAAATGTTTTTTTTTTATACAACGGAGACCTCATGGGTCGTGTTACACATAAAACGCTACTCTAATACATTATTAAGTAAATCGTAATCATAAATAGCTCTAGGCTTCTTGACCCCCATTCGATCTTTGGTGATAAGACTCCAAATGCCATCTGGAGGGTCTTCCAGCTGCATATAATCCTCGCTATTCATACAACCTCGCTTAGCCAGCCAATCCACGCAAGCATTTGCCTCCCTAAAGATGCTCCTCAAATTAAACTCCCTGTTCCTTTCCAGGATAAGGCGAATGTGTTTAATCCACTGAGCCCCAGGTCCTCTACCCTCCATCGCATTCTGAACTAGTTCAACTACCTCCCTCGAATCTACTTCCACGGTAACCTGATGAATATCCAACCTCTCAAGCAATCTCAAACCCTCATATAGTGCTATGAGTTCCACCATAACCGGTGAATCGTGTTGAATTCGTAAGCTAAAACCACTTATCCACTCTCCGTTTTTATCTCTAACTATCCCCCCTCCTCCTCCCTTCTTTATTCCACTATCGTAACTTCCATCGGTATTAAGTTTGAATCCACTCGTGGGTTTTGTCCACCCCACCAAGTGAACTCTAGACGTTTTCGAAGATGACACTCCAACACCTTGCCCCCAAACTCTGGTGTTTAGTGAAGCCAAGTATTTCGCCTTCTTAATAATCACTAATTCATTAGGAAATTCCTCCTCTCTGAACACAATGAGATTTCTTTGTTTCCAAATTATGTCCACAAGAGCCCCGAAAAAGACACTCCAATGTACACCCGCGTATAACTTGTTATTCGAAATATTTCTATACCACCAGTCTCGAACCTCCTGAGCTAGCGTATTTTGTTGATTCTGAACACTTCCCGAGCCTGTTTCCAGCCGCATCACCTGCTGTAGCTGATTAGAAGTGACTGCTGCGCTGCATCTTCTGTTTATATCAACATTCCCGCTGCTGTACTGAGGAACACCCGGATTGCTGCTGCTGTTAGAGCCCTCGCGGGACTGATCTGCACCTTCCAGAAGTTCCAGGGACCTGCAACGCAAATTAATGTTAGTTAAAATCTGACCCAGCCCCCCTGCCCTCGAGTAATCCCTCAGCACCCCATCAACCGACTCCCTGCCTTCAGTACTCTCCTGATATAACCCTCCACCCTCCGCGTTAAGCCTGTTGCAGCTGCTCCCATATTCATCATGACCCTTTGAACTCACTTCACTTCGCACCAATTCCCAAATCCTCTTAACTCTAACGCAATCTCGAAAAATATGTATAGCACTTTCCCCTTCATTTCTACATAACGGACACCATGAAGGGACCTCCATACCTCTCTTGATCAAGTTATCTCTCGTCGCAATCCTATCTCTCACCGCCCGCCAAAGCAATACTCTAACCCGTTGAGAACACTTTAAACTCCAGATTTTCTTCCAAATCGGTTCCGTATTACTATCCTCATGTGCATCTTCCCACCTTACTGATTTCACGGAGAACTCACCGTTAGCCTCATGAAGCCACGACACTATGTCCCTATTACCATCTCCTTCCCCCATCCTAAACTCCGCTATTTCCAACAATTTTGATGCGGGTAAGAAGCTTTGGAACAACTCCCAGTTCCATGACCCATCCGATCTAATATAATCACACACCCTCCTAGTCAATTCGCTTGTTTCAAAAATCCCTATCACATGGTCAATGAGGGGCGATTCCCCTATCCACCAATCACACCAAAACGCTACATCACTTCCACTTCTAACCACCCATTTCGATCCTCTTCTAATGACCCTTAAACCTTCCACTATTGCTCGGCGAATTCCCGAATCATTTTGTTTATTAATGTATTGCATCGGCGGACCCTTAAAATACTTCTCCCTCAAGACAACTGGCCACAGAGTATTCTCATTCAATAATAACTTCCACCCTAATTTACCCAATAGCGCTCTATTCATATCTCTTGCGAACCTAAAGCCCAAACCACCTGCCTCTTTTGGTTTACACATCTCCTTCCAAGCTACCCAATTAATGCATTTCCTCTCCTCCGAAGTACCCCAAATGAATTCCCTCCGGATTTTGTCAATCTCATCACAAACATATTCCGGCAATCTCTCAACTTGCATTAGGTACATGGGAGCTGCACTTAATACAGATTGTGCTAACGTGATACGTCCCGCCATAGATAAAGTATTCCTCTTCCATTTCGCTAACTTTCCCTGTAAATCATTAATGAATTCACCAAAAAAAAACCTTAGGTCTTCGACCAGATAGAATATGAACCCCTAGATATTTACCAATACCATCACTTCGCCTATAACCACTTCTCAACGTGATGTCTTCCGCCACTACCTCAGGCACATTCTTCGAGAAGTAAATACTTGATTTTTCTTTGCTAATCGTCTGTCCCGCATCTCGACAGAATACATCCAAAGAGTCCTGCAATAACACAAAATTTTCAACAGAAGCCTCCGCAAATAAAATTAAATCATCTGCAAAAAAAATGTGGGAAATAGGAGACCCCCCTGAGCAAAGAAGAATAGGTTTCCATAAGCCATCCCTTACAAGTCCCTGAATAAGTAGCGATAATCTCTCCATGCAAATAACAAATATATAGGGGGATATCGGGTCCCCTTGCCGAATTCCTCTCTTTGGCTTGATCGCCTCTAGTGTTGAACCTCTCCATAATACTCGCAACTCATTATCTTCTAACCCCGAAATAATAAGTGATACCCACATGACATCAAAATGTTCCTAGTTAAGGGAGAGAAGATATTTACTAATGATATTGAAGCAGTTACTATAAACGAAATATTTTTTGTTGGATAAAATTGAACCACCAAAACTGATTCCTAACTACCAAGTGTCTCGGTTTTTAGCGCTGAATCTGTTTTTTATTTCCATACTTGTGGTTGAACGATTCTTTCCTGTAAATTTAAAACTATACATCCTGTTCCATTAATGTTTAAATTATCGATAAAACTTGCATATTAATTTCTAATCATCGTATATATTATATAACTTTTTCATTGTTCTAGTAATATGTCTAACATTGGTGGATTGATGCTTTCTATACTGTGTCTCTACAATGTACGCGTACAAACTTATATATATTTGATCTTAAAGATGCGTTGTTTCGTTCAGGTTGTGGCTCACATTTTTTAATATTATTATAATGATGAATTAAATGGTTGCCAATCACTATATTACTGGTGTCCACTAGCGACTTCATCAGAAAGATTACAAATTAAATAAACATTTTCAGCAATTCAGCTGTATCAAAAAAGTGTTGGCAAATCTTTGAGGCAACGATATATTTGTATGCTATTAGTTAATTAAGTTCATTATTCTGCCAATAACTCTATATATTTATTTATTAAATAATGAGTATTGGTGATTCTCCACTATGCAACGTTTCTCCTTAAAGCAACACAAAATTTGGATAAGAACAAGATAACATACTCAGCAACAAGGTTCCGTGCAGTCCATCTTTAAGTCGGGACGACATATACTATAAGTTGATACTTATGAAAGGGCGAATACTTATGAAAGGACGACATGATTGTTCGGAAATTCTTTAAGATCGCTACTACACCGACGTTTTTTCCACGAGGACGTCTTCGTTCTCGCTAAAGATAACCTCTTTAACTAGGAAATTTTTTTTTGAAGGCATTTTCCCCACCTAATAGTTGGTGGTCAATTAGGCAAACGAAAATAATTAAAAAAGAAATAAGTCATAATGAGAGTTCTTATCTTTAATGTGGACATTAAAGTCGTCGATGATATACGATCTTTCACGAATATGTCGTCCTCTCCTATATTGTCGGCCAAACGTGAGGACAAAAACAATTTAAAAAGAAAAAATCTTCACGATCGAAGGCACTAATATCGTCGTGGATGGCCATCTTTTGCAAGGATAAAGATAGTCTTTCGCGAGGACAAATTGTCCTTGCTAAAAAGTTGCTGAATTAAAGTCCTCCAGCGGACAGTTAGCTAGTAATGCGAAAAGACACCACCAAAAACTCAAAAAAAGCTTTTCCAATTTTTTTTCACTACTCCTCAAATAATTTTGTGCCCTTTACTAACGAAACTGCTCTTCTACATCATACACGTGTGGATCTCACTTTCAATCAAATTATCCATCAAATTCTCAAAAAAATAAGTATTTTCTAAATTTTAATCTTTTTAAACATTTGTTTAAATTATATAATTGTTGTTGTATGTTTGATTAGATAAATGCAATGTGTAGTATTGAGTTTGTTTTAGGTTATGTGATGTTAATTTTAAATTTTTTATTTGGTTATCATTTTGATAAATTGTTTAATTCAATTTAGATAATGGACCCGGTAATGGATAATATATGTCAGGTATAATAGACATTATTAATTTTGCGAGCAAACAAATGGATTCAATCGGTAAAATATTTTGTATGTGTAGTCATCATTTCAATAGTCGAAAATTTCCAATTGACGAGGTTCAAGGGCATCTTTTTAAATGGGATATTTGGTCATCCTATGAGGTTTGGACAAAACACAGGGAAGAAGTAGTAATTACCGTCAATGAACCAAACGTAGATAATGAAATGTTTAATGTGTTGGATGATTTGAGACCCACTACTGAATTTGGCGGCCACTCTGATGACACCGAGATGGGCGACGAGAATCTTAATGGACAGGATTTTGGGTGTTTCGACGCGTTGTTCAAGGAAATAGATACAGATTTGTACCCCGGTTCTACTAAGATGAGTTCATTAAATTTCATATCCAAGCTAATGCATGTGAAAGTGAAGAACAAGTGGACAAACACCTCCTTTACCAAAGAGAATAGTTAGGCATAGGATACACCACGATCGGCGTGTGTTTGACTAATTGTGTTTTGTACTATGAAGAGAATGAAAATCTTGAGAAATATCTAGTTTGTGGAGAATCAAGTGGGATTTAAAAGAAGGGGAAGAAAGTGCCACATAAGCCTAGGTTACAAAGAATGTAAACTTCGAGGCACACCGCCAAAGATATGATTTGGCACCATAGAGGAAAGAGTACAAACAAAGATGTGTTGCGGAATCCCGTCGATGGTTCTATTTGGAAAACATTTGACGAGAGGAAACCCGAGTCTGCTAGTGAACCAAGAAATGTACGCCTTGGTTTGGGGATTGATGGGTTTGGTCATTTCTCCATGCAAAACAACTCATATAGCATGTAGTCGGTTATATTGACAATCTACAACTTGTCGCCTTGGTTATGCATGAAAAAATCCATATTTATGCTTATGTTGTTAATACCGGGTCCTCATTCACTTGAAAAGTTTATGGATGTATATCTCCATCCTCTTATAGATGAGTTGGAACTATTGTGGGGCACGGGATCGTTACATGTGATGCACATATGAAGGAGGAATTTGTAATTAAGGTTTGGTTGTTGTTCGCGATTAACGATTACCCAGCTATACATACACTTCAGGAGGTCGGGTCAAGGTTACTTAGCTTTCCCCAAATGCATGAATTATAATTCGTCCGTGCGGGTGAATAAAGGAGTTTTTTATTTTGATCATAGACGGTTGTTACCTCTAAACCATCGTTTTATGAGAGACGCATCTTCGTACATGAAAGTCGATTAAAGGGCCCCGCCTAGGAAACATAGCCCCACCGATATCCAGACGTAGTTAGGTGGGTTGTCTATTTTGTTTTCCAGTAAACACAGGGATTTTGATGGCAAGGTGGCAAAGAAAACTGGGCCTTATGAGTTCAATTGGAAGAAAAATAGTATATTTTAATGTTTACCATATTGGTCGAAAAACTTGTTGAAACATAACATTGACGTGATGCATTGTGAGAAGAATGTGTGTGATAGTCTTCTTGGTACAGTTGTTGGTTTAGATGGGAAAATTAACAAAGATAATGTGAAGGCGAGAAAAGATATGGAAGCCATGGGTATCAGGCTAGATTTGTGGTTAGTTCAGGATCCACGTGGTAAAACCGTTCTACCATGTGCAAAGTATGCGATGACAAAGAATAAACGTCGAGTGTTTCTACATTGGGTGAAGGTGCAATATTTTCTCGATGGTTTCGCTTCTAGCTTGCGGGACAACGTTCAGAGTGATTTGAGGAAGATTATCGGTATGAAATCCCATGACTGTCATATTCTGATGCAGTTTCTATTTGTAGCTAGTACTCCAGGGGTAATTGACGATAAATCGATTAGTGATCCGAGTATTGGGATGTGCAACGTGTTCAGAAATGTATGTAAGAAGAAACTAAGTAAAAAAGAATTAGAATCGGGAAAGTCGAAAGTGATCGAGTTTATGTGCAAGTTGGAGATGATTTTTCCTCCTGCTTTTTTTTACATAATGGTTCACCTTGTTGTGCACTTGTACTAGGAAACTCGGTTAGGAGGCCCGTTCAGATGTGTTGGATATCCCCGTTTGAGAGGTAATTCAAGAAACTCAAGAAATATATTCGAAATTTGGACATGCCCGGGGGTTCAGTCGTCGTGGGATACATTGTTTATTAAACATTGACTTTTATATCTTGGTACCCCTAGAGGAAAGTATAGAATTTAGCAATCCAGGTTGATACGTTGAGACGATTCCTGAACCCAAAGAAATATCAGTGTTTAAGAGCCAATACAAGTCGATCGGTAAAAAACTGTTTGGTTATTTACCATTCAAAGAGAAAGAACATATAGATTGGTACATCCTTCTAAATTGCGACGAGATCCAACAGTATATGATGTAATTAATTTAGTTAAAAACATTTCACGAAATATCATATTTTTTACTGTTAACACTATGCTTTTTTGTTTAGGGAACACAAGTCCTCACTTCCGCTCCTTAATATAGAGACGAAAACATGAGAGAATTTCCGTTGATGGTTCTTGAGAAAGGTATATAAGTTCTTAATTTTCACAATTAAATTGACTTTATTTCAACTAATAACTAATGTTGTGTATAGTTGTTTTTAATGCGCGAAGCTGGCAATCCCTTTGCTACCAAAGAATTGGTTTTGTTGTCTTACATATCAAATGGCAGCGTATATCGATATGATTCTTTTGTTGTGAACGGGGTTAAATGGGTTACTCGTGACAAGGGAGAAAAATGAGTAACTCAAGATACGGAGTTTGTATCATCACAGGTGTGTTACTTGTGATTATCCCTCATTTCTATGTTTTGTAGTAGGTTGTTTGTATATAAACTGGTTAGTTTGTACTGTCACAGGTGGATTTAATTTGTACAGTGAGTTATCCAAGATTCTTGAGGTTGAATTCACTCATGGGTGTTCAGTTGTGTTGTTTGGGTGTAAGTGGTATCACACCTATGCAAAATAAAGAAAAAGCAGAAAACAAAACACAGGGAAACAATTATCAACACAAGTTCTTTTTGGTGGACGAGAGAACCCTACATTTTAGCAACTCAGGAAAAAAGGTCTTTTACATTGATCAAATTAACGCAAGTAAGACGTAAAAAAGGTGGAAAGTTGTGTGGGAAGTGAATCACGGGCACAGATGGAATCCCAAAATATGGGGTCAATAATTGATTTCCACTGGTCCAAATCCGTTCACGATTCTGTAGGCTGGTACTAACTTGGATTCGGAATACATGTTGTCACAACTGACTACTGGATAAGGGATAGAGATCGATCTTTCTATTTTAACCTTGTACCGGAAAACCTTATTGAAGTCGATGACGATGTACATGATGACACGATAGATGATTATGGGACTGATAAGGAGACTATATATATATCGATAGCGATGATGATAACGCAATAGTTGATAATGGATACGAGACTAATTAGTTGTTTAGCGAGTTTTTATCATTTTGTCATATTGTCGAATTAATTTCAACTTTTCATATTTTTTATTTTGATTTTAAATTATAATTGGTTGGAATGTTATTAGATTATGTTTTGTGTTTGTTTTTATTAATAGTGTTAAAAAAGTATTAGTATAGCTATTTTATTTTAATGGATGTGTAATTATTTTTTAAAACACACATTTGGATATTAGCGAGGACATTGTCCTCGCGAAAGACCTAGAGTCTTTAGCGAGAAGTTCATCATGATGAACTCCTCACGAAATACTATTGGTCTTTTGTGAGGACAAAATTTTTTCTAAAGATTGGTGCAAAAAAATTTGACACGCGTTTTGGCGGTGTAACTTCCCGTCTGTCCATTTGGTTTCACTTTAGCGACGACACGTGTCTTACGCGAGGACATTTGTCCTCACGAAAGATCATCCCATAAATATAAATACACGTTGAGCTCCTCTTCTTCTTCATTGAACCCAAAAATCTCCATTAAACCCTTCACTAAACCTCCGGAGGCACCCCAATCTATCCGGCGATCCACACCGAGCATCAACAACACACTAACAACAACTATTAAGGTATAAATTTCAACTTTTCCTTAATATTTCATTGAAAATTCTTTAAAAACATTAAATAATTTTGGAAACATACTTGTTTTTTAATGTTTGATTTTTCTTTGTGGTGATCCAAATCAACAACTCAACAATAATTTTCGGCATTCAAAGTATGTTATCCAACCAATTTTGTTTTAAATTTTTTTCCCTATTTCTAGAAATTACAATTTTTAGATCCATTTAATGAGTTTATTAAATCCTAATTTTAGTTGTTTGTGCTTTTTACTTACTTAATTAAATTGTACAAAACATAGAGCCCGTTTGGGACTAATTATTTTAGAGTTAAAAACGCTTTTCGATTAAAATTTAAATGTTTGTAAAAAATATTAAAAAATATTTTAACATCTAAAATCACTTTAAATGGTTATTTTACTAATCACTTGTCTAGTGCTTTTCCTAAAAGTGATTTTAAGGGTCTAAAATATATTTATAGATATAAAATAACTTTAAGTGATTATTTTAATAAGCAATCCCAAACGGGCACATACACTTAAGGAAATGATTATATTAGGGTAAATTTGCAATTTTTAAGGAAATGATTAAATGATTTTTGAATATGGTTGTATAAATGTTTAAATTTTGATTAAATAGTACAACACACATGCTTAAGGAAATGATTAAATGGTATAAATTTTTGAAAATTTAGGTTAATAATGATTAAAATGGAATAAAAGATTAGTTTTTATTTATTTGTAATTTTGAAACTTAGGAGAATTTTAGTAATTTAGAAAAATATTAGGGGTTAAATTGTAATTTTATTTAATAATTTAGGGCCTTAGTGATTTTTTAGATAATTTAGGGCCTTTAAGTAATTAATTTTAATTTTAGAGCCTTAGTGAACTATTTAGATAACTTAGTGGCCTTTTAGTAATTTAGATTAATTGTAGGGGTTTAAGTGTAATTTTAAAAATATTTAGGGCCTTAGTGGACTTTTTAGATAACTTAGGGGCCTTTTAGTAATTTAGAAAAATTGTAATTTAACATATGGGCGATGTGATGCCTAGTGGACACGGTGGAGATAATGAAGGTCGAGATCCTTCTCGGATGCAATGCACCTGGTAATAATTTTTTTTTCCTTTTTTGAAATTAACCGCAAATTTAAATAGGTAAAAAGACCCGAAAGCCGTGGGGGAAGAAAAGACTTGAATCAATCGTTAAGGCTATGCAAAAGTTGGTGAAAAAACTACCGGTCGATTTCTGCGTGTATGATCGAACGTGGACTCCAGACTCCAAGAGACATCACCTGAGCCAGGTTATGAACCTGACTATTCGCGAAACGGCTCCCTTAGTTACGAAAGCTGGGTAACTGTCCCCACTGACATGCAGGGTAAAATCATGAGACGAATAGGGGAAGGTTGACTAAACTTAACATTGTTTTTTATTCCTTGGAGTTAGATATACAATTATACAGAATTGGGTCTATTTGTGAACATGATTTTTTTAGCTTGAGAAGTGGATGAGTAGGCAGAAGGGGTAATATCTTGTCAGCTATAAACAATATGTGTGCTAAGGGTTCAGTGATTTTAAAAATCGGCTAAAGACAAGTTATTACAATAAGGGTGGAAATCCGGGCGATCACCCAACAGAGAATTGGGAGGGTGCGTGTAAAATATGGGACTCGGAAAAGATTCAGGTAATAAAATAATTTTACTTTAAAAAAATTAAAAATATTTACTTCATTAACTACATTTTTTTTTTGTTAAATAACTAGCATCGTACTAAAGTGAATAAAGATATTTGAAAGAAGAACGAAGCCCAAGTGGGGCAGGTTTGATGACTTACACTCGGAAGCGGACGGGCATGATTTTGGTAAGGAATACAATTAAATATTTCTGAACATTTATTTACTTGACTAATTGACTGAAACATGTGGAGGAGAAGGCCAAGACTCTTCGATTAACATCAGATAAGGGATCCTAGACACAGAAACAGCAACCATTGCCCATTTCCTGAATAGGAAACTTCTTTAACGATATCGGGTTTGACAAGAAGAGGGATGAGTGGAGGAGAGAGGAGTATTAACGAGTGAATGTAAGTTATTAATTACGTTATCAGTTCTTCATATAATTTAAAATTTTGATATTTAATTCATGGAACATGACGCGCTAAGGGCCATTTTGAAAGATAGAGTTAGAGAATCCCAGAGTCAGAGTGACTCGTCATCAGCTACACCGTCACTATCACAACAGGTGCCGGTTGATGCGGTCATCGAGGCGACCCACCAGGGTATGGGTGAAGGGACGCGCAATTGGACCTCTGGAGTTGGGCACCTGCTTAAGGCCAAGTTGTTGAAGAGTGCTAATTCAGATCCGGTCAGCAATAAGATGATCAGGGATTTCGAAGCGATGATGACCTTCCTCAACGAGTTTCTTGTCTCTATAGGCAAGGAGCCAATGCCTTTAGAGGACATCTCTCAATCCACGAGCTCCACATCTAGAACCCGACCCACGAGGGAGATCCTCGATGCATGGATGAGTGGGGCCACTAAACTACTAAATCGGTGCAGAACCCAACATGGCCTATCCGTTCACGTGTCTCCCTCCCCTCCTCCAGCCACTGGTACTTCAGACCCTACTCGATCCTCTCCTTCTACTGCTCCTACTTCTCCTTCTACTTCTCTTACTGTTCCTACTGCTCCTTCTACCAGCCGGCCATTACATCTTATGGACGAGGATTATTTTACTGATGAAGATGAAACTAGACTTTCATTTTTATTGTTATGACGATATATATGTACTTTTTTTATACTTTTTACCGACTTTCTATTTTACTTTTTATTAGTTTTAACACGTTTGACTTTATTTTGACTTTATTGTAATCGGTTCTCGTTTATATAAATAGGGTTTCTTTCATTTATCGGTTTCATTTTATATAACTCATTACAATAATATATATTGTAGTTAATTGTTACAAAATATAAATTAAAATAATATATATATATAAAAAAAAAATTAAAACAAATTTAAAAAAAAAAGTCTTTTGTGAGGACAAAAGTCCTTGCTTAAGAGAGAAAAGAAGTCCTCGCTAAAGACAAGTTCAACCACGAGGACATTCTCCTTGTGAGAGACCCAGTCAACCACGACCTATCTTTTGCGAGGATGTTTGTTCCTCGCAAAAGATATACTGTCCTCCATGAGGCGCATATTTCGTCACCTAAATGGTCTTTAGCGACGAATCTTTAGCGAGGACAAGTCCTCGCTAAAGACGATTAGAGTCTTTCGCGACGAAATATCAGTTCTTTCGTGAGGACTTTGTCCATGCAAAAGCTGACGCGCGTAGTAGTGGGTTAGTAAAGATTCACGTAAGTGACTAATAAAGTTCTTCTCAAGTTTATCAAACACTCATCAAAACTATCACCAAATATCAAAAAATTATTTATAGAAACTTCTAAAAACTTATTATCATGTCCCAAATTATCATCCTCATATATCGTTGGAACGTGGTCGGTTCATTACATAAACCACATAACATCATTCAAAATGTAAAGGTGTTAAACCGATAAATGAAAGTGGTTTTGTGTTGATCAACGGGATCCACACAAATTTGATTATACCCTAAATATTCATCAAGTAACAGTAATCCTCTCTTCTCACGATCTTAGCGAACATCTAATCAATAAACAGTAATATGAAGTGATCTTTCTGCATAACCTTATTAAGCTTGCGGTTACCCATGCATACTCTCTGATGTCTCCTTTTATATGATAGATTAATCTAGTCACGAGACATACTTTTAGAGGTATTAGGACTTAGTTGAGATATTTTTCCCTATTAACAGATTATTTATGATTGCTTATCTAGTTTCAGATTTCAAGGTCAGGTTTAGAGATGTTGTGCATAATTTTTTAGTTAAGTGTACATCTATTAGGTACTTGGATGCTACCATACCCCGAGACGATGATAAAAATTCAAGAAAACGAGATTACTCCAAAGTCATGGCGTTACAAGATGATTCGACTACTTTTGGAAAGCTAGAGCATTTACCGGTACAATTAGGAAAGTGACTTAGTCGTTTCATTCATGCAATCTGTTAGAGTTATGGACGATCCCTTGGATTTTATGGTATAACGTGAAGTTAGGAGCACGCGAGAAGTAACTGTTTGTGATTTGGAGGCAAAATGAAAGAGTTATGCAATTGCCTCTACCGTGGATCGAACCAACCCACTCATTCCTCAAAACGTTTTTCGGTTGACATGAGCCATCTAAAAGGGGCCCACAAAATCAAAGATGTGATAAATACTTTATATATATATATATATATATATATATATATATATCAATTTTTATCATTTAAAAAGGGTATCCATTCATAATTACATAAATTCCACGTGCCCGAAGCATATCAGTAGCTAGGAGAAGACTTTTGGAAGCATTTTATACCATTCTACCTATATCCTTTATCATTCATCATCAATTATTAATAACTTTTCATTTTGTTTTATCTTATGAACAAAAATATTACATTATTAGTTACTAATTGTAATTATTTTAGTATGAACGAAATTCGCATAGCTTGAAAATCGCAATTATGTATGAACCCTAATATTGTTTCACTGTTTTTATTGAATTTGTGAGAATGCATCTTTAAATGACTTGTTATTTTAAGTGCTTTGATCATAAATTTGACATATAGTTATGCCCTTGCTCTGGCCAAGTATATGACTACCTGGTTAGCCCAGGGGTGTGGTAAAATAATGAATATAAAGAACGCACACACCTCGGAAAGCATGACTAACTCTTCACAAGTCCACCGATCGTTACAAGTAATATGTAAGTAAAATAAGCTCGTTCCTCAAGGATTTAAGTAGTTATTTCAACTCGATTGAAAGTTGAAAAATATAATGAATGTTTTATAATAAATTAAATAATTATGCAAGTGTGATAAAATCTAAGGATGTGCAAGTATGAGCATATCCTATTGAATTAATGGTTTCTAGGAATAAGGGTAAATGGTAATATCATATTAGTCGGGATTCAAAAGTCTATCTAACTCCCGTTAGGGTAGCTTAGAGAGCAACCTCAACACAACTAGGGGACTTGGCTAAGGAACCCATAGGCAATTAATTGGTATATTAATTCTAAACCCATTGATTATCTAGCTAGGCAAGCCTGTCAGGCTCTTTACCGCACACTTGACATTTATATACTATATCTGAAATCCGACCCCATACTTTGGGTGTTAACCAAAAGTATCATACTATCCAACATGTGATCAAGGCATGAATAGGAACAAGTATAAATATATAATTAATGAAAATAGTTAAAAATATCAATTCAAAATTATAATCCCAAATTTAATTAAACAAAACAACAATATTCAATAGTTCATATGATTACAAATACTAAAGATGAATTTTGTGTTAGAAAAACTAAAAATAAAAAACGTATAAATAAGTTAAAGACAAAATATATCTAACACAATTACTTTAGTGTACTGATAAAGAGGTATAGAATTGACGCGGTGAAACTCCAGTTCTTGATTCTTCATTCTCTAGATCATCGTAATCGTTCTTTGATGTCATTATTGATAAAAAAAATTAAGCTCTAGCGGCTAAGGAATTATTTTATAATGTTGGAAGCTGATATAAATAGGTGAAAAATATTTTAGGGTTTCCATGGGACAGGTCATTTAACCTGACCCATCCTAAAAACGTTTTTTTCCAAGAGGAGACTGGTTCGAGTCACGTCAGTTTAAAAATTCATTACTTTTTCGTTACAGCTCCAAATCACAATCCGTAAGTGGACACTTGTTCCTAATTCAGATACCTATTTGAATATAAAAGGGATCATCCAAATTCTTTGTAAATCTCACGTGGCATCGAAAACAATTCACTTTAAATTTTGGCTGACAACTCTCTCACTTTTTAAAAATGGATTCTTTGTCCCTTAACTCTTGATTTCCTTGTTTGATATTCTTTACACAACTTAGTATCCATGCTTTGGCATCTAATATCATATTTTTACCTAAGAGCTTCACATATAACACAAAAATTACGCACAAATAGCTCTAAGAGTGACAAATCTCCAAAACAGGGTAAGAAACGAGAATATATAAAATAATAGGAAAAATTCCTTTGGCTGAGCACAGAAGGAACCTAATAAGATTTCTCGCGATGGGATTATTTATCACAAAAGGTTACATCACTATCCTTAGTAATTAGGACTGTCACCCTAATGTGTGGTTCGGGATACAGAAAACGATACATAAGCGGCTGGTATGAGTTAGTGATCCTGACAACTTGACTAGCCGAATAGCCAACGGGGTAGAGACTTTTACCTCTGATCATTGCATAAAGTTTCCTCACCAAAATTTCACCCACATAATTCTTATACAAAATTTACCACATTCCCTATATTTTCATTCTTGGATTTGGTTTTTGTTCATGTTTTTTGGTTCAATTTTTGCGTAGTAAACCGAACCGAACCAAAATAATTTGGATTTGAAAATTGAAAACCGAACCATTTAAATCTTCGAATTTTCAGTTTTTTGGTTTGGTTTTTTTGTTCGGTTTGGTTTTCTGGTTCTCATTTGCTCAGCCCTGCCTACAATGCAAGATAGGATTTTCAATAAAGGGATAAAGAAAGACACTTTTATCAGTACAGAGATCTATAATCTTATAAGGATAAAAACATCAAAAAATACATAGTACAAGATTATTTGGGATAACAGGATAGACAACCTAAAGCACCAGCGCGATTAGAAAGCTTGTACCCACAGTTCCGGCTTGCTTCGCATAGGCTTCAAAGCAAAGGCATTTCTCATACTCTAGTTAACTCACCTCGCCTTATTAGCGATAAAGAAATGACAAGCTTCTTGTAATCAAAATATTAACACAAAATGTACCTTTTGTAGATAATAAGAAGAAGACTAAAACCATGTTTTCTGGGATTGTGAGTTCACCAAAGATCTATGGTTACAAACCATGAGAAATAATAACTATGCTCTTGAGATTTTGTCATGGAGCCTGGGGCTGCACACGGGTCGGTTAACCAACCCAAAGTTCCAAACCCTAAACCCAACCCTAGGTGTGCGGGTTTGGAAAGTTCATACCCTAACCCTATATTTTTTTGTTAAAATCTTTGTGGGTTAGGTGGGTGTGGGTTGGGTCGGATTCGGGTTTGGTCAATATAAAGTCAAACACTATCAAAAATTTAAAAATAAACAAAAAATACCATAAATAGAAAGTTTCCAAAAGAAGAAGTTATTATACTCCCCCTGTCCATTTTTATTTGTCCAATTTTCTAAAAGAGGGTGTCCAATATTGTTTGTCCATTTTCCATTACCAAGCCACTTTTTCTCTACTTTTTCCAATATTACCCCTAATTAAATAGTAGAAAAAGTAGTGTAATAAATGATCTCATGTATATTAATTAAGGGCATTTGTGTAAAGAGGGAGAATATTAAATGCTCTTTTTAATCCTTGTGTACTAAAAATATGGACAAACAAAAATGGACGGAGGGAGTATATAATAACTTTCCAAATAGTTAGTGCCTGGAATGAAATTTTGCAAAATAAATAATACAACTCCAGTTACAAAACAATACAAGTTTGAAATACAAATTAATAAAAAATAAATCTATTCAACTAACAGAAAATGCAACCTCTATTGTGCAAAATAGAGAAGTTGTACAAAACTGGGTGCATTTTCTTCATTCCTTCCAAAAAATCTGTTGATCCATTCAAATCAGCTGCATTTTTCCTGCATTTTGTCAACAAAATGGACAAGGAAAATGTTACACATTTTCCTTAGATTATAATATCATCATTTACTTGTTTAGGGACCACTTAGGGACAAAGGGACAAGGACAACTTTTAAAACTCAAAAGTTACTAAAATGTTGCCAACTCAACCTTGTATACCTCAGTACTCATAGCCTCATACTAATATATTTGTAATCATAAGCGATTAGATATAGGAAGTAGGGAGATGCAAATCAAATGTAGTTAAAACTGAAGGTACTTCTAATTATTTAAAAGAGTCAGTGATTCATACCTCAGGTTATTGGTTACAAATGTGTTAAAGTGGGCTCATGGGTGGTCTCACTCAACTCATCCAAGCCAAAATAACCTATCAAAGACAAGAAATTACATAAAAAATCACAAATAAACTTATAAATTCTGAATAATACCTAATTCAGCCTCCAAATCCTCAATCAGTTTCTTTGAAGTGTTTAATTTAATCGTAGTGTAGATTTCAACCAATTTTAAGTACAAACTAGTTCCCTAACTGTATTTGGTGATAGGGAACTTCTAAATTGATCAAGAACCCTACCACTAGTGCTAAAATCAAATTCAGAAGCAACTATTAAAACAGGGACAGCTAGTACATGCCTAGCCATTTCAGATATTAATTTAAATCTCAAAGAATTTAACTTCCACCAACTCAAAATATCAGAATTATTTGTCATTTCCTCAACCTCTTCTTTGAGGTATCTTTGAATTTCATTGCCCTTTGCAATGTTTTTTTCAACCATGAAAGATTGAAACCTAGTCCCAAGAACACTATTTGTTTCAAGGTTAGTTACTTCAGGACCAGAACTGGATCAAACAGTTCCACTAGCAACTGGTTTTGAGTAGCAAGCAAAAAGCCTTGTTAAAACATCTTCAACTTTGGCAATCAACTCAGTAGATTGAGAAGGAGTGTATATAAAGTTAAAGTAGCGGTAAGGTATTGTAATTTCTTCCTTGGATCTAACACAACATCAACATATAAAAAGATGTTAATACTTTGGATTCCCCAATATTTCGGAAACTTTCCTTTCATTTTAATAGCCATTTCCCTTAAAACTTCATCCTCTAATTAACACAATTCCAAATTTTCTCCCAAATTATAACTATTTCATCAAAGAACGGGTCTGAACTAACAAACAAAGTTCCGGAAAATTTCTTTGTGGAGTTGTAAAATAATCTCAGAAACAATGAAGAACTATCATTTTTCCAATAAACGGAATTGGGTGGTGGTCTATAATATTCAGTATCAAAGTTTGCCTTATATTTATCATCATGCTCATCCATAACAGAAAAAACTGTCTCAAACTTTATGGCAGATTCTAGCATTTTGTAAGTTGAATTACATCTAGTTGGAACATCAAGGCTTAGTAAGGCCTTAGACTCAATAGAACAAGTTGTCATATACTCCTTAAATGAAGTAGAGTGAGATGGAGAAGACCTTACATACCTTACGGCCTCACGTATAACTTTAATAGAAGCTTCTATTTAAGTAATTCCTTCCCTTACAATAAGATTCAAGATATGTGCCAACACCTAACATGAAGCAACTCGTGATTCAAAAGGGTTTTTGGTTTGTGTCCAGAAACTTTAACCAAGTATTTAACAGTGACAGTGTTTGAAGATGCATTGTCAACTGTTAAACTAAGATATGAGTCAAGATCCCAATTCTTAAGTATTGATTCAACAATTTTCCTATTGTTTCGCCCTTTTGATCCTAAACCATACAAAAACCAATTATTCTTTTTTGAAGTACCGAATCACAATCAATATAATGTGATGTGAGACACATATCAGAGAGATTTTGATTAGAAGTCCAACAATCTGTTGTCATACTAATGCGCATTCCCTTCAATATTTTTTTCAACTTATTATTTTCCTCACCATAAATTGAAATACATTTCCTCATAATGGTCATCCTTGATGGAATATTAACATACTTGGGTTGCATTACATTACAAAATTTCTTAAAGAAATCTGAAAGACAACTCATCCAAGATAACCATTTCAGCTAATGCTTTAGTACAAGCCTCAGCTGAGAACATATAAGTTTCCACTCCCCCACCTAACTCTTCTTTTTTTAACACTTAATTGAGTTTGGCCGTCTTCTAGAGGGGGGTAGAAAGGATATTTTTTGTATCTCCTTTGATTAACATGATTGAGCATATTTGTAGTACCATGCCTCCTTGAATTAGATGCGTAAGATGTTTCACAGTATTTACACACACCTCTCCCAACAATCATCAATGATCTTAAGTTTTTTAGCATCCGGTTGTTTTCCACCTGATGGGGCTGGATGTTTAGTTGTAGGAGAAGCACCATCAGGAGTTAATATAACTCCCTGAGTTTGAGTTGTAGAGCTAAGATCAGTTGTTGCCTCATTTTCAATATCCATTTCACTATTATTATCTGCAATGAAACACCAATACTAGGTCAAAACATATATATATATATATGTGTGTGTGTGTGTGTGTTGAAACATAAAGAGATTGAATATATAAATATTGCTTAAGTGTTGTTCAATAAACACTTTAGTGAAATCCCCACAGATTTCACAACAATGTTCATTGAACAACACTTAAACAATATCTAATATATTCATTCTCTTTATGTTTCAACTACATTAAGTAAGTTAAATAGATATTAATTAAGTGTTCTTTAATGTAGAATTTACTGAAATCACCTTTGATTTCATTTAACTCTTCATCGAAGAACACTTAAGCAATATCTATTTAACTGTATTCTACAATCTACATTAGCTAATCAATATCAAAATTAGAGAGTGAAGTGTTATAGGAGTATTACCTTATCTGACATTGGAAAAATGAACAAAGCATTAAGCATCCAAAAGCCAACCCATATTTGCGAGTAATACATGCAATTATACAGTAGAAAGACATTAGAAATCACCATTCATACTCTATTAACTTATAAATGCACATACTACATAAAAAACAAATCTTGAAAGTTGAAAATAGAGTTTGAATTTGATAAATCAAAATGTAAAAGTATATCAGAGTATCAAACAACCCAGAAACAATTACAAAACCGTTTTAAAACTCAACTCCTTTTCAAATCAAATTCTTTCCTTTTATATTTATCAAAATCAAACACAAATAAAATGAATTAGTGTTTATCATTTCAAAGCCAACACATAACAATACTACTCAATCAATTAATTAACAACACATCGGATTAAATATAAACACAAATTAGGGTTAAGCGCATAATACCTGAACAAAAGGAATTTCGATTTAAGAAATCCAAAGCCGAGCCTTTAACGCTTTTATAGGCTTCAACTAATCCATTATCCTCTAGTAACCAAGCACATAAACTCTCATACACCTTAACCATGGTCTGATTAAACACCCTAGGTAGCAACTGACGGACATCATTCAAGCAATTAACGTGACTCATTAATTTAGGTGGAATGTTTAATGCGGTGTACTAGAACCCTCTTGTAACCGGCAGGATTTGACGAAAATGGAGAAGAAGAGCCTGAGAAAAGTGGGCTAAGATCTAGGGTTATTGTGAGGAACAGAGAAAAAGGGGGTTCCGTGAGAGATGAGAGACGAGACAGATTGAGAGTGAGTGGGTGAGATGAGAAAGTGTAGAGTGTAGACTACACGCGTGACCTTTCAGATTTCCAAAGGTTTCCCATTTACTTTAATACATAGATATAATATATATAGTATATTAATATATATGTATGTAGTATAAAAAAATAAAGGATGTTCGGGTCGGGTTGGGTACCCGCAGATTTGGGATACCCAAACATGTAGTCCGACCCAAATTATAAAAAAATCTAACCCTAATGGGTGGGCAGGTGGTCGTATTAGGGTTTTTTAGGGTTGGGTGGGGTCGGTTTTTGCGGGTTTACGGGTTTTCGGATCCGGTTGCTCAGCCCTATGGAGCACGGCTATGAGTTGACCATGGAATATTCAACACAGAAACGCGATCAACACCTTCGTATCATTTGAATTGTTGTGGTTTATATCATATGGAAGGAAAGAAATAGACGTACACATGGTGAGCAAACCAAAAAATTTCTTCCCATTGAATGCGTAGGTTACAAAGGTTTTGAGGTAAAAAAGATAAGAGCATATTCCATTTTTAGGACATTACCTATAGTCTAAAAATACTTTTAGCCCAAACGTTTCAAAAGTACAATTTTTAGGCCAAATGTATTCAAAATTACCCTTTTTAGCCCATCACTAATTTCGTGAGATATTCCATAGATCTAAAGGCAATTAGGACACTTTAAATAGATTTACTAGTGTGTGATATGTCCAAATAAAAATATATGTTATTTGAAATGTCTAAATTACCCTTATAATCTATGAAATATCTCACAGAATTAGTGAAATTGCCTAAAAATGGTAAATTTGAATACGTTTAACCTAAAAAAAAACATTTTTAAAACGTTTGGCCTAAAAAAACACTTTTTAAAATGTTTGGCCTACAAATATTTTTAGACCATAAGTAATTACCTAAAAATGTTTATACACCATGGGTAATGGACAATAGAATTTGTTCAAAATATAATAAATTACTCTTGTGAAACCTGAAAATATAGAACTTAACAATTAAAGAAAGTCAGGGAATTTGTATATATAATTATAAAAAATTGGTGAAATCTTAAATCATAAATTTTATTTTATTTTTGCTATAATTATTCCTTTGGAAAATGTTTCTAATTTTTTATGAAAACAGATCTGAATCCTTTCGATACACGAATACAATTCAAGTGAAAAGAATACATAAAAACTATATAAAAATTATTTGTAAGATTATACTATAGTGCAAAATTTTTTTTTAAGAATTTGTATTAAAAAATTGAAGAAAAAATAATAAAAAATACATGACATAGTAATAGAAATAATATAATACATTTGGAAAAGTAAAGTAAAATGATTCATGACAAAAATCAAATTATTTACATTTTTTGTCAGTAAATACATGGATGAATTATACATAGGGTCTTAGAAACACTATTTCTTCTCTATAGAGTAGTGTCTAGAAATCTGTTCTTCTTAGGGACCTCATTTTTTACAATAGTCTTTTCTACCCTTACTAATACTAAAAGACAAAGAAAGTGTGATGTCACTGTTTCTCTCCACTACCCACCTACCTCCAACCTCCAACCTCCGACCACCGACCACCGACCTCCGACCACCAGTCACCGATCGCCGGAAAAAACATAGAGTATCGGATAAAATTTTTGAGTACCGGAAAAAACTGAGAGTACTCTATAAAATTGCTGAGTACTCTATATATTTTGATGAGTGCTCCGGATAATTTTGATGAGTACACCGGATAAATTTAACGAGTATTTTAACAAAATGTAATGAGTACTCCGTAAATTTGATGAGTACTCAGTCAACTTGATGGGTACTCAGTCAATTTGAGGAGTGTTATTAAAAAACAAACATAAAAAATTCAAAAAAATTCTTTATTCATCTTTATTACACATTTTTCATTTAAAAATAATAAATTAATCTAGCTTTGACCAGATCTGGTCAAACCAGATCTAAATCTGAAAAAAACTTAAATCCTCATCACCGGCGCCTTCTCCTCGACGAGCTGCTGCAGTGGTTACGAACAAGACACCACCGCCGTCAGCCACCACAAGCCTCGACGAGCTACTGCAATGGTCACGAACAGACACCACCACCGTCAGCCACCACAAGCATCGACGAGGCCACCAGTTGAGCTTCGAACACCACCGCGTGAAGACTATCGAGCTTCGAACAGTACCTTACTCTTCTGCAACAATGGCGGCTCGCAAATCTCGTGAACCCTGCACCACTCGAACCAGCCAACTCCGGCCATGGCTTGTCTTCATCGGCGAGAAACTCTTTGGTTGAGATCTCCGGCGAACCCTGGACTAGAAGACTCACGCGAACCACCACTATAAGACTCAGCGCTGCACGTGAACGGAGCAGCAACCGAGGTCTTCGCCGGAGCAGCAGCAGCGGTCTCCTTCTCTGTTTTCGTTCGTTGTAGTGGCGGTGGCGTCCTTTGGTGAAGGACCGGAGCTCGCGAAGAACAGCAGCATCGGAGCTCGCGAACAGATCTAAGGAGAAGAAGGAGTTGTGCGAACAGGTTTAAGGAGAAGGAGCTGCGGTGGTTTCTCACTGCCATGGCTGCAAATGAGCTGTGGTGGTTTAGCTTGGAGCTGCGGTGGTTTCTCACTGCGGTGGTTTCTCACTGCCATGGCTGCAAATGAGCTTGGTGGTGGTGTTGGTGGGGTGGCGGGTGGTGTTGAGAAGAGAGAGGAGAGAGGTTTACATTTTTAGGGTTTTGTTTTGTTTAATAATTTAGAAATGTTAAATTTGGTATATATAGGTATAAAAAAACAAAAGAGGGTAGTAAAGTAATTGGGGTTTTGGGTTTTATGTGTTAAAAACTTTTTGAGGTCTTTAGTAAGAAGAGACTCTATGAGGGGGTGCTATCTTGAAGAGGGGGGTGTGTTCAAGACCCTAAGTGGCCTTTTCTCGTAAATACATACCTTTAGGACCTAACCGTTTCCTTAAAATAAAGAACTTTAGAAAGGTAGTATTAACTTTTGACGATATTAACGTGCTCCACTCTTTCTCGTCGTATCCTAGTCTTGTAAATTTGTCCGCGTAGTCCTCAACATTGTTATGTTCTTTCTAATATGGAAGACTTTCTATTCCGGGGTTTTTTCCATCCATATCTGAACTTCATCGATGATTGGACGAATTTTCCCAATTAATTCCCACCTTAGAGTTAATTTCTTGAAGTTATCCAAGTATAATGAACTACTCTTCAAAAAAAGATCGGAAGTCGATCTCAAGGCAAAGAGAATCGCCCATATTTCTCCTCACAGACATGATTTAATTTTCCTCCATTTAGCACTTTATGAACAATATTTCCGTCTTGATCAATAGCTATTGAAACGACTCTAGCGGGTTCCCATTCTTTAGTGAAAGAGGTGTCACTATGTCAGAAAATTTCACTATCGTCATTGTAGATTTCTAGATCTCGTCCTCTCTCCTCTCTTGCAGTGTAATAATTTACACGTTAAAGTTAATTATTGATTCTCTCTTATATATTAGATAATTAAGAATGGAAAATTTACTGAATACCTTATATTCTCGTATAAGTCGTCACCTGTAACGATTTGTCGACTACCTCCCAAACCACTCAGAGAACCCAAAATAATTATTTTAGAGCAAATTCAGTTTTTAGGTTATTACCTATGGCCTAGAAATATTTTTAGGGCAAACGTTTCAAAAGTAACAGTTTTAGACCAAACGTATTCAAAAGTACCATTTTTAGGTCATTCCACTAATTACGTGAGATATTTCATAAATTTTAAGGAAAAATCTTCAATCCAATATTGGATGGACCAATATTAGGATTAGACATTTATATTATGATGCATGACCCATGTTTCTAGAATCACATAAACTAATCAATGGACATGTGTCTTGTTATTATATCCAATGATCATAATTTATATATTGGACCATCCAATATTTGATGAAAGTCTTACCCGAAATTGAAAGGTAATTCGGGCATTTTAATTAATTATATCTTTATATCATCATTTCACAAACTAAATACTGTATTTGAAGTGTTCAAATTAATTTAAAGTCTATAAAATATCTTATAAAATTAGTAAAATGCTCTAAAAATGAATTAAATACATATAACTTAAAAATGACACTTTTGACGACATTCAGTCTAAAAATAGAATATGCTCTTTATTTAACCTATCATATAATTTTTTTTTCAGATTTTTCTTTTTTTGACAAAATGAAAAAAATTAAACGTTATTACACATAAAATTAAGAAAAATACCAGTTTCAAACATAAAGTAATTTTGTTATTATAAAAGATTAACGTTATGCCAAGTATATTATATCAAAGATTTCGTATAGAGTTAAAAGATCGACTGATATGAATGATTTTGTTCAGATCTTTATACTGTGATTTGTGATTGGTTAAAATCGGATAAGTTCATCATCGTGTTGCTTTCTCACATCATTCTCTTTTCTTTTATGTTTGATTTTATAAACATAGTATTATATTAGTGTCTACTTTGTAACCATCTTAGCTTTCCACCAATAATATAACTTTTGTCGATTTCTTTTTAAAAATCTAACAAGCTAGACAATTACAAAAGGACTACTTGTCCAAAAAACAATTGCAAAAGGACAAAACCATAAAAATTAAAAAAAATTTGATACTAAAGTTATACAAATCGTATTAACTTATTACGAATAATAAAACAATACAACAAATATCGAGATCGAAACAATACAACAAATATCGAGATCGAAACAAAGGTTAATGTAAACAACATCTAAGTACTTCTTCCATTTTTTTATTTATTCTATTTTCTGTGTTATAAAAATAAAAAAATAAAAAATATACGTTTTCTTTATTACATTACTCTTATTCATTAATTACTATATTACCTTTATTCATCAATTATAAAATTATTGATTATTTTATTACTTTTAATTAATAAATTAAAAATAATATTAGAAAATTAAAAAAATAATGTCTTAATATGTATTTTTTAAAAGAATGGCAAATAAGACTGAAAATATATAACCTATTACTATAATCACATGTCACACTAGATTAACCTTCCATAACTAGTCAACTGGCTAAGATCTTAATATTTATAATATATTTAAAGAATATAAAGTAAATATAAATTAAATTTTTTAAATAATTAAATTTTAATTTGTTTGAAAATATATATAAAAAAGTGTACATGATTCTTATGGACTAATCATGATATACGAGATGGTCTAAACGATCCACCTATTAAATAAAAACGTTGGATCCATGACCACAATATTCACACTCTTATTCTTTATGTTTGTTTTTTCATTATGTTGATTATAATAACAAAATATTACGCCAACCGTGTTACTATAGCTTGCATATATGATCATAAAGTTTTGATCCACTGAGAATTTTATAAAGGTCTTAACGCTTCTAATGTGAATGAAATTTCTGAGAAGTTTTCTGTTTAATTACCTTTATTTAAAGTATATCTACCATCGACAAAAATAAAAATAAAATAATATTTATCACCCACTATTTCTTTTCACGGGTGCCATGTGCTCTTAACCACAAATTTTTTTGTAAGATATTCTATCCAAATAGTAGAAATTTACAACAAATATTATTACAAATTTTAAGAAAACCTCTCTCCCCCCTAACGTTGTCCCTACAATCGTGGATTTTTCCTCAACTGGAAGTTTCATCCAAATAACTATGTTACTTCCTCAGATTCGCTATCATTATAAAAGTAACGGGGATTAAAAAACCAAATATCATGTAGAGGTATGATGCAAAACATTAAGGAAATAGTCTGCAAGAGACTATATTCACGCATAGCGGTCACAACCAGGTTTCCTTGGTAAGTTTAGGGATCATGTTGAGTGGGTAGGGTGGAATAAACCCATCCACGACTTATACACAATATAGATGGGAGCTACATTAGAAGTCAAGGAATGGGAGGTGCTGGAGGAGTGCTTAGGGATAAGGAAGGCAAATGGATAAGGGGCTTCGCAATAAGTCTCAGGTACTCACTTGTGGTGGTGGCGGAGTTAATAGCGGTTTATGAGGGGCTCAAAACGGCTATATAAGTGGGATTAAAAGATTTAGTGGTGGAATTGGATTCTCAGGAGGCCCTTTGAGCTATACATGTAAATGTTAGTGAGAGATAGCCTGGGGCATTTTGGATCGAAGGTATACATAACCTCATGGCTAATGTCTCCCATTTTGTGATAAATATATGCCCTTAGGAGACATCATTTTAGGTAGAAATTGGACTTGTTAGATAGATTTTTGAGCTTATTTTGTCATATTGAACTTTATCCCCTCAAAATTATATTTTTTGCGTTTTTAAAGCTTTTGTGTGTTAATTCGGTTGTTTCAGCATGACGTTATTAGGTACATGGATACAGGGAGCACCAAGATGAGAAGGAGAAGTGAAGATTAAAGTCTTAGATCAAGAGGAGAGGTCAAAAGAGCAAAAAGTACCACTCAAAGAGATGAAAAGGAGCATAAGAAATTGGGAAGCTGTCACTTCTTGCTGATTTTGAGCCCAAACGGTTCTGATCTGGGTCTGGTGGTTCAAATGTAAAGGTGTGTCTTTGAGATAGCTCAAACTGAAGACTAGAATCAGGTGATTTGGACCTAAGACGCAAAAGTTACGCCTATTTTACTGGAGTGTGTACAACAGTTACGGGAATTACTAATTGGACTTGGGCTTTTAATCATTTAATTAAAATAAAAGCCAAATCCAAGTTTACTCTCTATATAAGCTCCTTTAGACTTCATTATTCAGTACCTTTCACTTATACTTCAATTATATATCATCTTTAGAGAAAGGTCAAGAGGCAGACACAAGAGCAGTAGTTGGAGAAACACCTTTCTTCAACAACATCTCAAATCAACTCCTCTATATAGGTTTTATTTATGTTTTTAGGAAAATGTATATTATTAATTTCCTTTCTGTATTTAATTTCATTATGAGCAAAACTAACATATACTTGAGAATCGCATTATGGGTTAAGCCCTAGTTATTTAGTATTTTCGGATTTCGGATTGCCTTAATTTACTTCAAGTTAGGTTTTTCATATTGTTTATTAGTTCATACTTATTTACTGATTTTAATTGAGTCGGGAATTAGAATTAGGTTATAGTTATTTACGCTATTCACTAGTGGCGGTGATCACCTTGACGAGGGGTTTAATTACTGAACTAATTAATAATCACGTGGTATTCGTCAATGATCCTGATGGGCTTGACTAACCACGTAGCCAAATGGATAAAAGTCTTAACCATCTGAACATAGTTTATAATTGCCCTGGCGGAGTTTGTAATACTATAGGATAGCTCCTAAGTCTACCCTGACGGGAGTTAGGAGATTGTAGAGTCCCGAGTGATATAGAATTACCAACTTGTCCCTTGAACGAAAGCAATAAATGTATGAACTTAGGTGGATCCCTAGCGAGACTCAAGTATAGCTCTCATAGTTGCGTCTACTCATTTATTATTTATTTTCATTCTGTAAATCTTTAGTTTCTTTATTTTATTGTGTTTAGTAGCTTATAAACAAAACCAAACAAATATCTTTTATCTATTATTTTTCGTACTTGCAAATGTTTCTATTTATCTCTTGAACACATTGGTTATACCTACGCAATCCCTGAGAACGAAATCCGTTATATCTATCTATTACTTGGAACGACCCGTACACTCGGTTAGTTTCTTCTCTTCTTTTGTGTTGAATTTATATCACATACGACCAAGTTTTTGGCGCCGCTGCCGGGGATTGCAGCGTGTGACCTTTGTGTTTGAGTCCTTAAATATTTTTTAATTGTTATTTTCTGTTTTACGCTTGTCTTTTGTTTTTTTTCTTCCACAGGTTCTATATTTAGGTAATGATCAAGAGATTCCACTTAAGATGTATGGAGAAATTTTCCAAATTCAGGTCCATTCGAATATGGGGAAAACTCTTCGAGATATCAACAATGGGGTAGTGACTACTACCAACCACCTTATCAACACCCGCAAGAGCAAGACAATGGACCGGGCATGTCCAACAACCTCCACAACTAAATCTCTCCAAAGTGAATAAAAATTTAAATGGATTTCAAGGTTACGAACTGAATTTTGATGCAAGAGGTACATGTGGATTTGATGTCGGAGTATCTTATGGAGATAAGAGAGTTACAAGAAACTCAAAGAACTCAGTTCCGCAGACTACTAGATGACCATGACTGGACCCTCCGGGACACGATGCTAGATTGGGGGTGTCCCCTAATTCTGCCCACGCATGATATAATTATGGATACTTTGTACGCTCACCTTGCAGCCCCACAAGTCCACCTAAACATAGATTGGAAGGAGTTCATAACGTCTAGTAATAAAAAATATGTGAATGGAGATGTTGGATTATCCAAGATAGAAGCATCAATAGAGGAATGTCCTATTGCTAAGAAATGGATTCGAGCTAAGCTTGTTGAAGATCAACAGGTAATTAACCCAGCAAGAACAATCCTAATATACCACGTGGAAGAGAACGAGTTCCGCCATGAGAGAAAGAAGGTGAAATGGAGGTACTACCCACCCCCTTTCAGAGATCGACTGAATCAAATTCTAGGTGGGAAAATTCTAAAACTTCCATATAAGGGAGAGACGGGTTTAAGTGGAGGAAAAACGAAATGGCCTCGATAACATCTTCGTGGAAGGTAACACGTCGAACTTAAAGACGTAATAAACAAATGTGCTTCTTGGGAGACGACTCATGTTTTAAATTGCTTTCATTCTTTAAATTTGTAGTCTATATTAGAGTAATTGATGTTTATTAGTGCATAATTTTTAAAAATGAGGAGGGTGAAGTATTTTTGATGATTTGCAGGTGTTGAAATCCTTGAGTTTGGGGTTAAACATGAGTGAGACGGAGAAATTAGCGTTTAAGTGGGAAAATTTGTCTGGATGAACTGGCTAGTCTGTCCTACAACCGGTATTGCCAGCCGACCTCTCGCTGAAACCGACTAAAATTGAATCATACACGCAGCAATAAAGTGCGTCAGCGAGAATTCAAGTTTGCGACCGGATAGCCGGCCACACCATCAGCATACCGGTCAAGAATTCGACTTATAGCGCACTGAGAGTCTGGACAACATTAGAGAAAACTTCGGCAAGTCATATCTCTGCGCTCGGGGGTTGAAATTAGCTTTTTTTAGCCTAAACCGTGTAACATTTTGAGATCTTTTTAATGGGGATATCGACAGTCGTGACCGGTAGCCGTACCTGAGGCCGTCATGCCGGTCGGGCTCTCGACAATTCCTAAAAGAAATTTAATTCTTAGAAGCAACATTTTGTGTGTTAGCCTCTCACACCAAAAACACCATTAATGACGAACCCAAACTTTGAAAACACCTGCAACTTACCATCAAAACACCAAATTATCATCAAATCTTCCATCTAAACATCATCCAACACATAATCGATCACAAATCTTTCCAAAAACACCAATAAATTCAACTTTTAATCCAAAAAAAATCTTCATCAAAGCTTAAATTATATCCATTAAAATTGTACAACACCATAAATATTGATTACCCATTTCATAAACCACTGCGCCAACTAGTTTGCCACCTTCAACAACATCAGAAGAGACAAATTTCATCAATATCTTTTGTTTTCCAGGAGGCTGGGAATTGCAAATGCGAGGTATCAAGTCATCATAAATTACACGATCAATCCGGTAAAATAGCTAGCACTCTTCTTTTCTTTTTATCACTAGTTGGGAAGTAAGAATTTGAAGTTATGTACAAGAGGAATTGTGAATTATTCGAGCCTACCATTATATATTGTGCAAGTAATCTTTCAAGTAGGTCAAAAATTGACTTGGGGGTCATCCAAGATAACATGAAGGTTGAAGAAGTTATGAAGATCATGAAGAGAAAAGAGAGTTTGGTATAAAATTTGGGATGATGTAAAGGGGAAACCAGAGGAGATGATCAGCTAAAGGAAATTTGAGTTCGAGTTGATGAATTACACTTTATAGAAGACGTGTTCAACTATGTATGATCTAAGAATACTTCACAACTTTGATGTGGTACTACATGAAATTGGCCTAGTGCCGATCCAGATATGTTTCCTTCTCCCTTTTCTCATTATATTCTATATTATTTTTATTTGCTTTATAGAGTCTTTTCGAATCGTGGGGACACTACAAATTTTTGAGTTTTTCCTAATTTACGTGTTATTAAAAAAATCAAGTAAATATTAGTTTAAGGAATGATTTGACTGGAAGACCCCCTAGAAGAAATTTTAGCTATGATATTGACATTTTACTAGATGTGTAGTTGAGTTTTATTTCACGCTGTAAGGGCCTCCACTCTAATAAAAAATGGTGCAAAACACTACAACTCCTCCAAAATATCTTACAAATAAAGTAGGGTTTGACCATGAAGGATCGAGAAAGTATGTACTTGTTCTACATAAATCTTCTATCAGGGAGCTAAATCCCAAAAAACTCCCATGTCAAGTCTTGTAAATTGAACTTGACATATCTCCCTTTCTCTCTCTATAAACTTAATATGCATAATTATTATAGCAAGTACCCGTACCCAACCTTCGGCTCAAATGAAGGAACAAATTCCTCCATATCCGAATTAACGATTTCCAATCATACCAAAAGAGTAACATCTTCCATATCTCATAGGAACTTCATATAAAAATGTTGATAAGTCATCCCTTGTAGACCCTTTATCATCTACCAAACTAATTATATCCATTGATCTGAACATAAACCAAACAAAATCCTTCAGTTTTCTTCTACTACCCATGTAAACGAGAATCTGCATAATTCATATCCAAAGCTTTGAAACATGCACATAAATATAAAACATTCTGAACTGAGACAAGGTTGTCTATGCTGAAATATCCAATTTGCCTTCCCTTATAGTTTTCAAGGGTGTTGGAACGTTGTGACAGTATCCTTCCAACATACTCATTGACAATCGTTAGACGTCATGGGGACAGTCTAGATATCCCTCAGCAATTTACATTTACATGAACCAGTATAAGTTGAGGACTTAGCATATAACTTGTAGTTATCCATCCATATTGTGGCATCCAAATTTAAAGAACTAGCAATGCTAGCTGATGTCTCTCTATATTTGACAAATAAATTTGTTCATGAGACATTAATTTAGGAATTTATTGGGCCTATGTGAAGAATTTTCCCTTATTATTTTCTATATTACACTTTTTTCCTTAGTTTTGGACTTATTATTGTTTATATGCGTTTTAATCGTGTGTTTAGTGTGTATATTTAGTTACATGCTTGATACAAGGGTCCAAGATGAGGAGTGGATGTCAATTGTTTAAGAGAAACCCCAAAACAAGGCAGAATTTGAGCTTAGCGCCGAAGTGGAGAGTTAAAGCTTTTTCCAGAGATTTATTTCACTTGAGTGTTCTGTTACTACGATTTTTGCGTAAGAGATTTGGACCAAAAACATTTTTGATTGGAAGAGATTGAAGTCAGGGTCGTGTGGCAAGTTATGACACTCAATTCGGAGTTAAGACGAAAAAGTTATGACATTTGCACCTGTCGTGGTGCGAACCAGAAATCTGGTCAAAGCAAAAACGGGTTGGGCTCAATTTGACCTATTTCATTAACCCTAAAGAGTGCCCAACGAAACTAGAACTTATAAAATCCATTTTCCAGCCCCCGTTTCAGAATTTTCGGAAACCAATCAGTACGCAACATTATCCAGACATTTAAAAAGAAGGAAGGGAAGCGACAGAAGAAAGAAGAAGAAGTAAGAGGGTTTGTCTATGAACCTATCTATTCCTCTTCAACCAAGCTTCAATTCTCTTAGCCTTCAACAGTAACTCTATGTAATTTTCAGTTTTAAACATGATTTCATTCTTACTTTTAATTAGTATTATTGTTTTAGTATTAATTTGATTATGAGTTAATCACCTTTTGCTTGAGGATGTCGTGATAATACATTGTGTTAGCCTTTTTATTCTTGTTAATTAAATGTGGGATATGTTTTTCATATTTAATTGAATTGGGTTTACCTTTAATTCCATTATTTGAATTCGTGTATTAATTACTCATGTGCTTTTGGCTAGAGTAGCAGGAGCCATTGTAATCTGACTAAGACCTGGGTGGGGGGAAAGATTATTGAACTAGGATATGAATGCTTAGTGCCTTTTATCGGACGATATTAGCAGGCTAGGTAGTCCAATATGTAATATGAACGTGAACCAACCTGAAAGCCAAGAGACGAGTAAGGATAGGATTAAGTTTGCCATGTTTTCCCTTGTGGAGATTTAATCGCATTAGAATCCTGACTAGTGAGAACATTAAACCAATTTGCCCTTAGTATTAACAAAGTCAATTAGTTGCACAAAGAGTTATCTAGCAATATCCTCAAGCTCTTTTCTCATCAAGTTACTCACCTTTAATTTATTTGTTTATTTCATTATTCTTAGTTTATAATCATTACATTTAATTTCATTTAATTTCATTTAATTTTAATTTATCTTAGCTATAATTCATATCAAAACCCAACAAATAATTTTTCTTTTTGTTAATCGAATTCATACTTGATGCATCTAAATTATCTTGAAAACCATTAATCGCCATAAATCCCTACGGAAGAATCTATACTTATCATTTCTTGTTAACTGTGATACGTACCATGTGGAGTCGATTCCCTAATTGTTAGTTGTTTATTTTATTTAACGCGGACGGTGAAGTTCAAGATGGCACCGCCACCAGGAATGGTGGTTTAGATTTTTGTGTTCTCATTGTAGTTTAAAAGTGTCTAGTTTGTATTCGTTTTATATTGTTGGTGGTGTTTTCGTCTCTTCTCAGGTTTACAGGTACTGGTGTATGCACTCAAATCCGAATATGCTATTCAGACTTAAAAGAAAGAGAGAAAGAGAACAAAAAGCACTAGAGTTACCAATTGCTAACATTAACCCCCCTACCCCCTCTCGGCCTAGTTATGAGCCAAATATGAATCAACTGGACCAACCTATAGGAGATAGTCCAAGAGGGAGGTCTAAACAACATTCCACAAGGAGTGAACTTGAATGAAGGAAAATCGCCAAATGTACCGCTTCAGCAAATGCAAGTCATACCTGAACCGGGAGTACCTTTTAGTGTTCAGCCATTGGAAATTCGCCCTCCAGTTATTTAAGTCGTATTTTTAAGCTCGATATGGGTATGTTAAATCAATTCATAATCTATGGGAATCACGGTGGAGCTGCTCACCAGGATCCGGTTCGCGCTATACGGAAGTTTATGTAGATATGTGACGTCTATACTATTCAGGGCCTTATGAGAGAGTAAATATACTATTTCATGTTCAAGTTTTTCTTAACCAAATGCGCTAGTGAGTGGCTAGACAGACAAGCATCTGATACAATCCCTAACTAGGATTCGCTTCAAGCCAAGATTTGCGATAGATTCTACCCACATAGTATAAGAATGAAAGACCAGGTTGAACTTGCCAATTTTGTAAAAGATGACGATGAGAATTTAGGGAAAACGTGGATTAGATTCCAACAATAGTTGATTAAATGTCCTTTTCATGGGTATACTCTCTTTATGAAACTTTTGATGTTTTATAAAGGTTTAGATGGCAGTTCAAGGTTGAGAGTAGACAATCATAGTGGTGGTGGTGGTTTCATTTCTATGGATACAGTCCAGGCGCGCAAGCGATGCAGAAGATCATAGATACAAAAAGAAGTTGGCATGTCCCAAGAGCGCATGGAGGTTTTTTAGACGTAGCTAATGACACCATGTTAGAAGCTAAATTCTCCAATTTGGAGAATCAAATGAAACAATTAGCTATGGTCATGAAAGAGGGCATCCAAAACAAGCAAAAAAAGTAAAAGTAGTTCAGAAGTTGTTGGATGCTCCAATTGTAGTGCAAATGACCATGGTTTAGAAGACTGCCAAGGTAATCCTGAATTTGTTGCATTCGTTTCTAATCAAGGAGGCCACCATGTAGGTGGTCATGCATACATGCAACCAATCGCAACCATTCAGGGTTCAATTGGTCAAATCCAAATGGGGCAGCTAATCAACAACGCCCCCAAGGACAAAACTTTCACTCAAGACCTCATAATCAGTACCAAGGATTTCAAAGACCTATTCAATATTCGTATTCAGAGACTCTTGCTCAAAAAGCAATACCTGAATATCCACAAAAAGGTGCTCCAAATGCCATTATTCAAACATTGACTTTGTTCATGACTTTGATGAAAGATAATTTGAAGTCAAATCAAGAGATGTGGAAGCAAAATAATGATTGATTGAATGAACACTCAGACGCATTGAAAATGCTTGAGACTCATGTGTCCCATATTTCTAATCATTTTAATATGAGGCCACAGAGTCTATTACCAAGCAATACTTAGAACCCACAGAAGAATGAGGAGTGTAATGTGATAGCCTTGAGAAGTGGGAAGCAATTTCCCCCATTTTTTCAAGCATGTAAGAGAAAGTGATAGCCTCTTAACCCAAAGTTGTGGAAGAATTTATAGAAAAAGAGGTTGAAGACGAAGTAGTTGAGCCAGTGTTCGTTGAAGAGAATATTGAAAAGATACTGATATCTCAAAAGAGAAAGAAAGAAGTTGTTAGTGAGGATCGTTCCCCCCTCATTTTCTTTCACGTGTCTACAATAAAGATGATGCTAATGAATACAAAAAGTTCATAGACATGATGAAAAGGTTGCATATCGAGTTGCCGTTATTGGAAACCATCCTTGTTATATGCCAAAGTATCTAAAGTTCATGAAGGAGGTGCTTTACAATAAACAAAAATATTTTGAGGGAGAGACGATTGGCTTAACAGAGGATTTCAGTGATATAGGCCAAAGTAAGTTACCTCATAATTAAAGGATCTCAGTAGTTTCAACATTCCAATATCAATTGGTGAAAGGTGGACCGGGAAAGAATTATGGATTTGGTGCGAGCATAATACTCATGCCTACATCATTGTTCGAGATTATAAGGATTGGGCATTTAATCCTACAAAAATGACTTTGCAAATGGAAGATAGGACACTTACCCATCCTGAAGGAAGAGTAGAAGATGTGCTTGTTAAAGTAGGTGGTGTCGACTAGGGTGTGATAAAAATAGAATATAAATGAGTGCAATTAATCATCCTAGTCTAGCACGGTTCTGCAAGTATACAGATCGTATGCATGTTTTAATAAATAAGTAAGATTTGTTCCGCAGAGACTACGAAGTTTAGGGGAATCTTATGCAATAATCAAGTGCAAATATTAAAAGCTAGAACAAATAAAACGCAGAAAAAGTAAAGACAAATAGATTTTTATTTGGTTTTCAATTAACTAAATTAAACTAATAAAGTAAAGACATGAATTTAAATGCAAGAGAAGAAGTTAGTATGAGGGTTTAGCTTGAGTAAATAGCATGTAATCCCCACTAGTTTTGCCGTTCTAAACATGTAAGAGTGAATTATGTAGTATTTCAATAATCGGTTCCAATTGCGCTAGGTAGTTTTAAATAGGGTTTACATGTGTCAGTAAGGAGTCCTAAGCAAACTGTTCCTGCAATTGGTTAAATAGCAATACACTAAACCATGGTGATTATCTAGTTAGGTTGATTTGTTAGATCTAAATCTTATTCTAGACGTTATGTGCTAATCCTATAATTAGATATACCATCATCAATGGTTACCTGACTACTATGATGGTAATTCTATATGGATGCAGTCCATAAGAACACATAATATAAATCCCAACACATAAACAGATAATAAAACCAATAATTCAGTTTAAAACATAGAATTCCCAAATTAGATAGATGTCAATCAATACTAGGGTTCATACATATATGCTAATACTCAAGCTAAATAGAATTTAGTTCATACTAAGAAAAGAAAATAAAAGAATTACAGAATCAAAGGTTGAAGGAGACATAGTTGATGCACAGCTCCTTTCAGACTTCTCTTCTTGTTGTAAGCTTCTTCCTGACCTTAAGGTTTGGCCAAGGATGATTTTTCTAATGATAATTGGTTGTATTTATAGTGTATAGGAAGACCTAATCGTTTTCTTGAAGGAAAAGGTAAATATTGGACTCCTAGCCCAACTCAAATTCGTAGCCCAAAAACATGGAATCAGCTCCGTTTTTTTTGTCCTAACAGCTTCAATACTTATCCGATTGACGCGTATGAGTAGTTGAAATTCATCATCTCGGAAAGATATTTAACTTTTCTCTTGACCGTTTCCCCAGATTCCTCACCGATTTTGAGATATAAGCTGATTTGTGGTCGTAGGTGCTGGAATTCAGATTTATGGCAGCTTTTCTTTTTCCAAATTTTTAGCTTTTACTTCCTTATCTTCAATTCTCATGTTTATCTTCTTTCCTTTAGCTCTTGGAACTAACTTGGACTCTAATTAATTACCATATATCTCTAAATCTTCACACTAAATAAATAATTAAACCCAATATGCTCTAAAAATAATAAATAATCAATTCAAGACCCAAAATAGGAAAGTACACTAAATCATGTGAAATTCGACCTATAAACTAATAAATACGCCTAAAATGATGTCTCGGAAATAGATTTTATTATCACAAATGAGGAGACATCAGTAGGTAACCTTATTATCTCTTATTCTTGACTACGACGCAGATAGAAATGTGCCAATCATTTTAGGACGGTCATTTCTAGCCAAGGGGCGTACTTTAATTGATGTAGAGAATGGAGAATTAATCATGAGAGTGCAAGACGAGGAATAGAGGTTTACTGTGTTCAAGGGCATGAAGATCCCTAGTCCACCGGAAGATTGTTTCTGCTTGGACACACTATACCATGAAGAGAAGAATCCAATCGATGGTGTGGACACCATAAGGTTGGGAGAGAAAAAACGTAAAAAGAAACAAAATTCCAGAGTTCGTCCTACCCTACAAGGTGATCCATTCATTGGTTATTTGAAGGAGACCAAGAAAAGTGGGAGAAAGTTTCCAAGGGAACCTAAAAGAAAGCGGAAAAAAGGTGAGTTTTTGGAGGGAACACCGTAGCGGAAAAAGATCCTAATCCCCCAAGCTAAAATAAAGCGCAAAAGTTCATGGAGTGGCCCTTACAAGGTCATTCGAGTTTTTTCGGAAAGGTTAGTAGAGTTGGATACCTAGAATAATGGTAAACATCGCTTTGTAGAAGTTAATCGCCTTACCCACTGATGGGGAGGCTATGCGAGAAAGAAATAACCTTGAGGTAATACGTCGAACTTCAACGATGTTAAACAAAATTGCTTCTTAGGAGACAAGCCATGTTTTTATTGCTTTAGTAGTTTAATTTTTTTTATTAGTGTGTATTAGTATGTCTTGTATATTAAGTAATGAGAAAGGTTTTTAGTGTTTTTGATGTACATGTGAGTATAAAACTGAGTTTTGGTGTGATTTTGTGGAATTTGTGGAAAAGAACATATGTTAGTCACGGTACACCGCACCCTAGGTGCGATGCACCGCAGCCTGACAATCCGTGTCCACCACACCCCACGCTTGATTGAACAAAAAGTTGGGACTTGACGCACGATTCGTGCGGTGCACCGCAACACGAGAAGAAAAATGTGTGGCAATATATCGCGACATGGTATGTATCGTGATACAATTTGTGTCCACGATATATCACGGGCCAAAGGTCTGAGATTTAGACGGGTCAGTTGATAGGTACGGTACACCGCACCAAGCTGATGATGAAAGTGAAGATTAATCCCTAAGCTCATGTAACCTAAACCTCCCACTTTCTTCTTTCCAAAGCTTCAAAACACCATTAGAGGTCGACCCAAGCTTCACCAAAAATCAAAATACACTCAAACAACCCATATTTCACCACCAAACCATTCTTAACACCATTAACCATTCAAAATCATTCGAACATCACAAGAAATCAAGCCAAGTGAAGAAGGGGGAGAGAATAAGGAGTTTGAACCTCCAAAGAGAAAATATGTCGGACTACCTAAAGGTATTATATAAAGACGTTAATAAGAGATGAATGTTGAACCTCCGCATAAAAGATAGACGGAGTGCCTAATTCTATGGGGAGAGGAATGTGTCAAGTTCAAGAGGGGTGGTGAATAGGATACTAGTCTAATTATGCATATTTAATATATTTTTCTTGACAATTATCAGTTCGAAGAACCTTCTCTATAACTTTCTATCAAACAACTTTAGGGGATCGTGTAATTGGTCACTAATAGTTTGATAGATAAGCTAAGACAAATAATTCAATGTGATATGTAAAAAGTAAGGGTTAGAGAGTAGACATTGTTTTTTGAGTACTTCTTGCTCATAAGAGACTACTCCATAACCTAAGTAATCACCCTTAATATTTTAATCTTTTCTCCACTAAGCTTCTTGTAATCTAGAATTTGAATTACAAAACCGTTACAATAAGTTTTTTTTTTTTTTTGGGAAAAACCACAACCTATAATCATGACTTTTTAGTCTTAGTCACATCATATCTTATAGATATATTTACGGGCTAAATCATAACCCAAGTGAGTTTTTTAATAGGCTTAATATCATCCTTTACAATCCACTGTCCTCTAACGTAGATGAAGAGAAAAACCCTTGAAGGTTTAGATAAATATTATAAGTAAGAGAACATACTCTTTGATGAGCAAATAATACAATTATAATGTTGGAACCTTGGTGAGTTGATTTGGACAATGATGCTTGATGAGCTCCTCTTGAGTTGTTGATAAAGTGAGGTTTGATTAGTCTCTTTCTTGAGTAAATGATCAATGGATAATGAATATCTCATTCTTGGGTTGGTTATACAACTAAGATCTTGGATGAACGCCTTCTTGAGTGAGTTATACAATGATAATTTAAATCGAGCTTTGATGATGATAAGATGATGGATTTGCTTGTGTGAGCCTTTGGTAATCTCTTAATTTCTTCTCCAAAGATGTTTGAAGATGGTGAAAATTTTAACTTCAATAGAGGTGTTCTAAACTCCAATGGTGCGGGTATATATAGCCTTCAAATTCTTTAACTGATTAATTAATAAACCTATCTTGATTAAAATCGGGGTTCCGGTTTCAAAGAACGTGGGTGCCTAGTTTGGAAAACTGTACTTTCTTGCGATTGAGCTTCCAACGTATTAATTCGAACAACTACTTTTCCGAAAATGGGATCCTGGTCTTTTCTTGATTTTGGGATTCCAGTTTAAAGCAGGATTCCATTTTTCTCTAATAACCAGATTGCAAAAACTCTCTGCCTTCGCATTTTTTACCTTTTGCATCATTTCTTAAATATAAAATCTTCCTTCATGAGATATGTTCAAACTTCAATTCTAAGGAAGTTTGTAGTTGATTACTTCTTCAGATTCAAAGCACGTAAGGAGTTATATCATAAAACATGTTCAAGAATATACGATCGAAGATACATTTTTTGCATAGGAAATAATGCTCGGATCCTTTAACTAAAACATAAGATATGCTTATAATGTGCATCTAAACAATTTTGTAGTTAATAACTTTTACAGATAATAATAAAAGATATATCATACAACATGTTCAAGATAAATGAAAATAGAGTTGATGTTTTTTCTTAAGAGATATACGTATATGCTCTTGAAATTAAGATATGAAATGTTGGAAATGATTTTCTAAGCAATATTGTATTTTATATCTTTATTAAATTAAATACATGTAAGAAGTTAATCTCTAAAAAGTGCTCATACTTTGTTAAAACTTAAGAAACATATAGAGTAGTATTTAAGATGCATGTGTCTATATATATTACTGCATAATAATTTAACTTATCCATAGTACAAGCACAATCGTAAAGCAGATATGTTAGCTTAACTTACAAGAATTTTTTTTTATTGATAAAAAGTATATGGTTCAAATTTATTTCTAAAGATGAACAGTAAATTTTTTTCATTTTTAAAAATGAATTGAATAATTAGAATTTATATATTTGGTTTTTGTATTATACATAAAAATATGTAGCAATATTGTAATTTTTATATTAAAATTATATATTTTTTGATTTTTTTTACGAATGTATAAATGTATTCAAATTTGACAAAATATATGAAGATGAAATCTATATCTCTTGACTAGTCTTTATAAATATTATTGGTGTTACTTTTTAAACTAATATTATTTCTGGGTCTTCAAATATGTAACATTTGAAGATCTCATTGGTTATGCTCTTATGGAAAGTAGACACGAGGACCCATGTTAATAAAAAACTAATTAATGTAACCATACCTATTTCTTTTAGTAAGAGGGAAGAATGGTTGTACTAAAAAACTATTTTTAATGGAACATTGGAAGTAGTTCTTTTGGATTCATTACAAAAAAAGTTCAAGTGATCGATTATATCTTAATTCTCTATACAAATATAGTTCAAATAATTTATAAATAAATACAATTTTGTATTTATGACAAATTGACTAAATCTCCTGTAAAGGTAGTATTTAGATTAAGATTAAGTTAACAGTTGGTGTATAAGTTAACGATCACCTTGTTAATAAGTTATATTGCTCGTTCTTTTAGTAACTCTTCATGTAGTAAGAACCATGGTCTTTCTACCCAATTTGTCCAAATATTATGTGATTAGTGACGAACGTAGAAATTTTAATAAAAGGGAATTAAAATATAAAAATGTTAAAAATGATGCCACTAAATTTTGTATGATTGTTATTTATGTTATAGAAATTGTTGCCTAGGCGTCAACTTTCCTCTCAATTGCTTACGATTAGTAAAAATTCTAGACAATATTGTTTAGCGCTTTAGTTGTCGTAGAAGAGGCGATTAGCTCACCTAGGTGTCGATTAATGACAAAAAATGGTCATTTAGGCGCCGATTAATGTCAAAAAAATGATTGCATAGGTATTCTTATTATTTTTTTTATTCTCGAATTTATATTATAACTCAAATTTTAGTATTTCTATATTTACTATAGTCTTACTAGATGATTTTTATGACTTAAATATTTAACTTTTTTATATTAAAATTTGTTAAAAAAAAGTTATAATTCCTACGTTTATATTACTAATTATACAAAATTACACTACAGGATTCAAACCGTCTAATCCCATTTAGGTCTCGGGTAATCCCGCCTAGGCGTTAGGTCCCGGTCGACCGCGTAGGCCGCAAAACCGAGATCTACACATAGGTTATAAGTAAAAAATAAAATAAAACACAAATATTTAGGTCTACAACTAAATTTGATTGAGCACAGTCACGTTATGGGGGGGCTTATCAAAAATATTACTTTGTGGTGGGTGGGTGGGGGTGGGAAAGAATGGCCTACTTATTAAAATAAAAAATAAAAGGTAAATTATTTTTAATTAGGGGGATAAATAATAACTACTTTAAAAAAATTAATATTAAGTTATTGGACTTTTGATTTTTCTAAAATTTCAATCGGTTAAGATTAACTCACTGGTCAGGGCCTTGGTCATCTAATCTAGTGGTGCAGGTTTAAACCGAGTCAATAACTCCGAGTTCAAAGTGGCTCTCCTATGTAACAAAAAAAATTGATTTTCCTAATTCTTTAAAATTTATGATCAAATCTATATTAATTTTATATATAGATATTTTATTTATTTCATAATAAAGTAAATATGATTTTATATAATATAAAAACTTATAGAGGTAATAGTTTTTTTTAAATAATATATAGATCAATAATACAATTTTGTACAATATTAAAATACATTTTATAATTTTCACATAATATATGGATCTATAATAAAAATAACAAATAAGTTAGAGACAGAACATAAAATCATTGTTTCTGGACATCTCTCTACAAAAATCATAGTCACTTTTATATTAGCAAGGGCTGTCCTGACATTTAAGGGGTCCAAGGCGAACTCTTAAAAATAGGCCCTTTAAAAAATCTTATATGTTTATAAATGATTTTTTTTATTTAAATTAGTTAAACAATATTTTATTTAAAACAAAAAAAATGGACAAGTATTTTTATTTTGAATTGAGATAAAATTAAGTTTTTTTATATAAAAAATTAGAACCCTAAAAATTATAAAAATTAAAAAAGGTCCAAGACTAGGGCCTCTTTGGCCTTGTACATTAATAGATTATAATTATAGATCAAGATTCCATCAATGAAGGTTTAAGATTTTCTTTTATTATGTTTACCATTTAATATTAAGGTGAACTTTTAAGTATATTTTGGTGTGAAATTTTTAGTTTGCATGGATAATTTAACCTATTATATACAATTGAGTTTTTGTACAAGTTAGATATGAGTTTTAATATAAATAATTGAGAAAACTTTACATAAAAAAAAAAACGTTGATTCATTTATTCTATTTTAATAATTTCTAGAGATAATGACACTAGGGGTCTTGAAGACACACCCCTCTTCGATTTAGCACCCCCACCTAGAGCCTCTTCTTACTAAAGACCTCATGAACTTTTTAACACATGAACTCCAAAACCCCAATTACTAGACTACCCTTCTTTTGTTTTTTCTATACCTATATATACTAATTGCTATTTCTAATTTCATTCACGTTCTAATTTCCCTCACCTCACAGCTTCTCTTTCCTCTCTCCTCTCAACAACCACCGACACCACCTAAATGACCACCACCACCGCCGATCTGCACCACCACCTCCCTCCTCCCACCTCCCTCATAAAACTCCACCAAAGCACCACCGCCAACAGCTGTTTTCCAGTAGACCCACCTATCTCTCTCGAGCTCCGGCGCCTCTCTACCTATCTCTCTCGAGCTCCGGCGCCTCTCTATCTCGGTGGTGCTGCCCTGGGCTTAGCCGAACAGATCTCGCCGTGAGCAGCTATGGCTTCGAACGGCTTTGTTGCTGCAAATCGGTGGTGAAGCTTGGTTCGAACAGCTTTGATGGAGGTTCGAACAGATCTCGCCGTGTGCAGCCATGGCTTCGATCGGCTTCGTTGCTGCAAATCGGTGGTGTGCTTGAAGCTTCAGATCCCGAACACTAGCAGCCATGGTGAAGCTTGATCGATGCAGAAGAAGAGCTCGCCGGAGGTGTTGGAGAAGAAGAGATCGTGGTTGCTGTGGAGATGCAGTGGTGAGATGCAGTGGTGTTGCTGAAGAATACCACGAACGGAGTCCATGGAGCTCGCCGTCTTCGTTGCTTCGTGCTTCGCCGGATTTTTTTTTTTTTTTTTTACTCGCGTACGCAGTACGCTTTTAGCTTAGGTTTGTTTTTTTTTTTTTCCAGATCTGGTCAACTTGTAATTAGTATAGGTTTTTTTTTATTTATCTATTGTAAATGGTTTTTAATTTTGAATAGAAATGTTTATTAAATGGTACACATGATTTTATAGAGTATTTATGTAATTTCAAAGAGTACTCTCTCTTTTTCATAAAGTACTCTCTATTTTTTATAGAGTACTCCGACTTTTTTTATAGAGTATTCGGTTAAATTGTTAGAGTATTCTTTTAATTCTCGGAGTACTCTCTCTATTTCATAGAGTATCGGAAAAAACTGAGAGTACTCTCCCTTTTTCACAGAGTACTCTCAGTTTTTTCCGATACTCTATGTTTTTTTCGGTAACTGGTGGCCGGAAAAAACTGAGAGTACTCTCAGTTTTTTCCGATACTCTATGTTTTTTCCGTTGACTGGTGGCCGGAGGACGGTGGTCGGAGATCGGTGGTCGGTGGTCGGTGGTCGGTGGTCGAAGGTCGGAGGTCGGAGGTCGGAGATGGGTGGTAGGTGGGTAGTGATAGAGGAGAGAGAAACAGTGACATCATACTATTTTGTCTTTTAGTGTTAGTAAGGGTAGGAAAGACTATTGTCAAAAATGAGGTCCCTAGGAATAACAACTTTCAAAGCACTACTCTATAGAGAAAAAATAGTGCTCCTAAGACCCTATATATAATTCACCCTAATTTCTAAGAATTTTTTTATTGTAGATATTCAACGTTACAAAATTTAAATAAATAAGTATTTAAGTTTTCAAAAACAACAAATAAATACTTAACTATACTTTTTTGTCTTTCTTTGGTACTTATCGTTATTTTTTATGTTAATTTAGTATCACATGGCTCTAATTTGTTTATAAATATTAGTTGTTTTAGGGACACTTTATATAGTATTTGTTTCTTATCTATAGAGAAACACGTGTGTAAAGTTGGATACTTATTTGTTAAATTTTAAAAAATTGGGTACTAACAGTTTCTCCATGTAATTGTCACGCGACAGATATCATCAAAAGCAACCGTGGGTAATAAAAGAAGACATACAATAAAAATTTAGGTAAAAAAAGGAAACCATAAAATAAAAATTTAGGTACTTATTTATTATTTTAAAATATTTAAGCATTTATTTGTTAATTTTGGAAATATTAGTTATTCATAGAGTATTTTTCCTATTTTAATAAGAGAAAATGATACTTAGGGTCTTGAACACAACCCACTCTTCGAGATGGGGTCCCGGCCTAGAGCCTCTTCTTACTAAAGACCTCAGGAAGTTTTTAACACATGAACCCCAAAACCCCAATTACTAGACTACCCTCTTTTGTTTTTTTATACCTATATATACTAATTATTCTATTACAATTTCATTTACATTCTAAATTACTCTCTATTTTATCTCTCTCTTCAAAACCGCCGCCACCACCACCATAACACCACCACCACCACCGAAAATGCTAAAAACCACCAACACCATCACCCATGTGGTTCCGGCACCCCTTCCCCCCACTCGTCGGTGCTGCTCTGTGTTTTCGGGCACCATTTCTATAGTGATATGAAGAGACGCAGCCATGGCTCGAGCTCCGGTGAGACCCACCTCTCTCTCTCGTTTTACGGTAGCTGAAGTTGCAGCAAGCTTCGGTGGTCTCTCGTTTTCCGGTAGCTGAAGTTGCAGCAAGCTTTGGTGGTGCTGCCTTGGTCTCAGCCGATCTTGAAGGAGCGGTGCTATGGTGGAGGTTCGAACAGATCTTGCAGTGAGCAGCCATGGCTTCGAACGGCTTCATTGCAAAAATCGGTGGTGAAGCTTGAACTGTGCTTGAAGCTTCGAACAGATCCCGAACCCTAGCAGCCATGGCGGAACCCTAGGAAGCAGAAATCGGTGGTGAAGCTTGAACGATGGTGAAGCTTGAACGGTGCTTGAAGCCTCAAGCTCTCTCGCCGTGGTGTTGCAGCAGCTGGAACTCCGTCCAGTGGTGGTGGTGCTCGGATCTCGAGCTTCGATTCGTCTTCTTGGTTTGAGCCCGTCCTCCTCGCGCGCTGAAGATTTGCAGAAGGTTCAAGTCGACGATTTTTTTTCTTCCAGATCTGGTTAAACAAAAAATTAGGTAGATTAATTTTATTATTTTTAATTGTAAATTGATTTGTAATTTATTTAAATTTGTGTAAAAAAGATGAATAAAGTGTTTTTTTTACTATGTATGCTTTGTTTTTTAAAAATACTCATCAAATTAATAAAATACTCACCAATTTATTAAGTACTCCGAGATTTTCTTAGAGTACTCCGAGATTTTCTTAGAGTACTCCGAGATTTTCTTAGAGTACTCCGAGATTTTTCTTAGAGTACTCCGAGTTTTTCTTAGAGTACTCCGAGATTTTATTATTGCATTCGAAAAAATTTAGAGAATACTCCGCAAATTTATAGAGTACTCAGAAAAAATATAGAGTACTCTATGTTTTTTTTCTATACTCTATGTTTTTTCCGGTGACCGGTGACTGGTGGCCTGAGGTCGGTGGTCGGAGGTCGGTGGTCGGTGGTAGGTGTTGGGTGGTGGGAGGTAGGTGGGTAGTGGTAGGTAGTGGAAAGAGAAACAGTGACATCACATTTTTTTGTCTTTTAGTGTTAGTAAAGGTAGGAAAGACTATTGTAAAAAATGAGGTCCTTAAGAAGAACAACTTTCAAGACACTACTTTATAAAAAAGAAATAGTATTTCTAAGACACTATATATAATTCACCCTTTTTAATAAAGGTTGAACATAAAAAAAACATGAAACTTCAGGTAATGCTTAGTCCCCCACTGTGTGTGACGTTAGACACCAATTATCTAATAAATATATTCTAGACAATGGCATTAGTGGAAATGATCTATACATATTGTCACCTTGAATGCAACCTAAAACGAAAAAGTTGGCACGAGCTTGTCAACTTGGAAGCTTTTTCTTTAATATTTACGAAAAAATTCTTGTTCTCTTCGTGTTACAAAGAACTCGCGGTTGCAAATGTTTTCAGTACATCCAATGTGTAAAAGTTCATTTTCTTACCTGTCTCATGATTAACACATACTTATGAAATATGTTAGTTATATTTAATTAGGGGAAAGGGACGTCTAGCTCCTTAAGTTTTTGCTATTGAAACATTTAGGTTAGTTTTTTTATATTTTTGTCAAGTCCTTTTTTAATATATTTTAATATAGATGGTTATATATAATGGTTAAAATTTTGATTTTCTTAAGAAAAATTATACCCTTAATTAATTAATTATATAAAAATATCATTTTAATTTTTTAACTTTTTTTTCAATTGTATTCTTTAATTGATAGAATTAATAAATAGAAGTTATATTTTTAAACACAAATTTTTTTAAATATTTTTTACCAAAAATAAAATAATAAATTTTAAATTTATTTTTTTATTTGAAAGGTGAATGTATTTTTTCATTTAATTTTTTGTAAAAAAATTGATTAAATATTTTAAATAATATTTGATATAAATAATGTTTTATAATATACAAATAATTTTTTATTTAACTTTTAAGCATTCAATACGGACGTATTATATATTTTTGAGAATCAAAATTACGTTTAAATATTGAGAAAGAAGTTGGATATATTATTCAACAAATAGAAACACATAAACAATCCCACACATGCATTAAATATCGCAAGATTGTTAAATTTGCTCATGTTCATACCAAAATTTTATTCTTTTACTTAAATTTTTCTTTCAAATTTTTAAAAAAAATATTCAATATTTAAACTAGACAAACAATATTATAGGTCATATATGATTACCAATTTCGCAAGACATGACAAAAATAACATTCATACTATAAATTTATTATCCACCATGTCGAGAAGATGTTGTCTCCTCCACAGTGCTAATATGTCTTGTTAGATCATAGTAGATGAGATGCTCTCTTCTCGACATGGTAGATATTTAAATTTTAGTATGATTGTTATTTTTTTCATATCTTGTGAGCATGGTAATCATATGGTCGAGAATATTTTTTATCTAATTTAAATATTAGATATACTTTTTGTTAGTTTTTGAATAAAAATTTTGACAGTAAAATTAAAATTTTGGCATGAATATGAAAAAATTTGAACAATATTGTAATATTTAATGCATGTGTGATATTTTTTATATGTTTATCTTTGTAGAGTGACATAAAGATCAAAGAAAATTTTACTTGGATAATATCCAACTTTTTTCTTAATATGTAAACGTAATTTTGATTCTTATAAATATATAATACATTTGTGTTGAATGCTTAAATTTAAACAGAAAAGTTTCGTTGTTTGCCACTACTACAGATCTGGTCTTTAGGGACGAAATTATTAGCGGCGACACGCGTTTTGTCCCTAAATAACACTATTGGCGACGAAAATGGTTAACAGCGAAGGAATTCGTCGGAATTAATATTTTTTGCTAGCGACGGCACACGTTCGTCGTTAGAGAATTAAAATTTTGTCGCTAATACTCGTCATTGTTAGCGACGAACTACATTCTTCGGTACAGATTTCACGTTTCGTCGCAAATACCCCCTTTTCTTTTTGATTACTTTTTTACGCAGAAAATTCGTCGCTAAAGTCCTTTAGTACTAGTGACGGATAATCTCGTCGTTTTTACTCGTTACTGGCGACGATATTTTAAAAAAACTAGCGATGAAAACTGTCGTCGCTAAAAAAACGTAAAATAAAAAGACATCAGGTTTTCTAAACCAGAAAATACCGCACCATTATTTTTTTCTCCCACTTTATCTCAAAACCCTAACTCCTACTTTCCCAATTCTTTAACACTTATTTCTCCAAATCATCTAACATCATTCCCGGGTCCATATTTCAAGGTTAATATTCATTTTTTCCAACCAAATCAAGGTATTTTCCAATAAATTTAAACTTTTTAAATTTTGAATTTGTTGGATATAATGGTGAATTACATGATTTTATTGATTGATTAAGTTAATTAATAACTGTTGCACCATTACCAGGTCAGTATTCAAGGTGGGGCATGGTCAATCTTCGATCTTCCCATCCAACTCAAGGTATTTTCAATAAATTCAAACTTTTAAAATTTGATTTTTTTATTAAATTGTTGATAAATTTGTGATTACATTTTAAATGTGATTAGCCTAATAAATACATGTTTTATAATTTTATTTATGATTATTATATTGTAAATCATGCATATGTTCATTTATTTATATTTTTTTCTTATAAAGTTGTATTTGTTTAATTAGTTATATGAAATTGTTTATCTATTTAATTGTTTGTAATTTTAGTTCATTCATTGGTTTGTAATTTTAATTCTTTTATTCATTTGGGTTATAATTTTTAATTTTTTTATTAATTGAGTTGTAATAATTATTTGTTTCATTTTCTTATTTATGTAACTTCTTAGTTATATAAAATTGTTATTAAAAGATGACTTCGGGTCTTGATAAGAATTGGATCAAAGCGACCGATCTTGTTATAGAAGAATATATTTTTAGTGTGTAACAGATTTTATTGCTTTTGTTGAAAATCAAGATGGTTTTAATGGATGGATAGTTTGCCCGTGTACTAAATGTTTGAATAATCGTCGATGTCAAATCCAAATGGTTAGGTGTCACCTTATACAGAACGGGATTTTGTCCACTTATGAGGTTTTGACAAAACACGGTGAGAAATTAGTAATTCTTGAAGAACTTGTGCCAAATTTAGAAAATGAAATGTTTAATGTGTATGACGATTTGAGGACCCTGTTACGATGTTGGTGGTCATTTGGGTGATATCAAGAGACGCTCATCAAACAAGTTGTGGCAGTTTCAAAGCTTTGTTCGAGAAATTTGAGACCGAATTATATCTTGGATATACAGTGATGAGTTCCTTGAACTTCATTGCTAATTTTATGCACATAAAGGTAAAGAAAAAGTGGACTAACACATCTTTTACCGAGCTCTTGGAATTGGTTGGTCGTATTATGCCCAAACCTCACAATTTGCCTGTGTCTTACGAGTAATGCAACGAGAAGTTGAAAAGTATGGGTATGGGTTACACTACTATTGATGTTTGCTTGAATGATTGTATCATTTTTTACAAGGAGAATAAATTCCTCGACAAGTGTCCAGTATGCAGTGAGTCTAGATGAGATGTGAAGAAGGGTAAGAAAGTACCCCATAAAAAGTTTCTCTATTTTCCGATTTCCCCGAGGTTGCAGCGACTATACGCTTCGAAGCACACCGCCGAAGACATGATTTGGCACCATACTGGAAAGATTACCAGTCCAGATGTGTTACGCCATCCCTTTGATGGTGATAGCTGGAAAAGATTCGTAGAGTTACATCATGAGTTTGCTAGTGAACTTCGGAATGTATATTTGGGTCTGGGTATTGATGGTTTTTGTCTGTTTTCTATGCAAAACAAGTCGTACAGTATGTGGCCAGTTATATTGACCGTCTACAACTTGTACTTTGGGTATGCCTGAAGGAGACCATATTTCAGCTTTGTTTGTTAATTTTGGGTCCTCGTTCTCCCGGTAAGGACATGGATGTCTTTCTCCGCCCTATTGTAGATGAGTTGGACATGTTATGGGAAACAAGGATCCTTACGTATGATGTTCATACGAAGCAAGAGTTTACGATGAAGGGTAATTTATTGTCCATGACCAATGATTACCCCGCTCGGTCATACACTTCGCGGTGGCAGGGTCAAGCTTACATGGCTTGCCCAGAATGCATGGATTCCACTCCTTCAATGAAGGTGAAGAAAGGGGTGGTTTATTTTGATCATAGACGTTGGTTACCTCCCAGACATCGATTTAGAAAATACATATTTTTGTACCCGAGTACCAATTATAGGACCCCACCGAGGAAACATAGTCCGACTGATATTCAGACACAGTTAAATGGATTGCCCATTGTGTTTCCCGGTAAACACAAGGATTTTAGGGGCAAGGCGATGAATAAAACAGGTCCTCGTGAGTCCAATTGGAAGAAAAAGGGTATTTTTTATCGCTTACCTTATTGGTCAAAAAATTTGTTAAAACATAACATCGATGTTATGCATTGTGAGAAGAATGTGTGCGATAGTTTGCTCGGTACATTTGTAGGACTTGATGGGAAAATAAACAAAGATAACGCAAAGGCGATAATGGATCTTCAAGATATGAAAATCAGGCAGAGTTTTGGTTGACAACAAGAGGAGGTAAAGCGATACTCAAGCGAGGAAGTATACATTGTCAACGGATAAGTGGAAAGAATTTCTCGATTGGTTGAAGGCATAGAAGTTTCACGGTGGTTTTGCCTCTAGTTTGAGGAACAATATTCAAAGTGATACGGGAAAGATTATTGGAATGAATCACATGACTGCCATGTAATGATATAGTATCTTTCGTGGCTAGTATCACCGGGATTATAGATGATAAATCGATTAGAGGTGCGATTATTGGGTTAGCTAACGTGTTTAAAGTCGTTTGTAACAAGAACCTGAGTAGGAGAGAGTTGGAAACTGGTAAGGGGGGTGGTTGAAGTGATATGCAAACTAGAAATGATTTTACATCCCGTTTTTTTTTATATAATGATTCACTTGGTGATACGCCTATACGATGAAGCATTATTAGGGGGCCCGGTTCAAATGCGGTGGATGTATCCATTTGAAAGGTATTTAAAAAAGTTAAAAGAGTATATTCGAAACCCGGCTAGGACAGAGGGTTCAATCGCAAAGGGTTATGTGGTGGAAGAGACGTTGACATTCATATCATGGTATCTTCGAGAAGAAAAAACAAATTTCAACGATCCGGGTAGATACAACGAGGCACTGCCCAAACCTAAAGAGTTATTCGTTTTAAAGATTCAATGTACTCTAGTTGGTAAGAAAAAGTTTGGTTATTTACCACGTAATGAGAAGGAACAAATCAACTAGTATATTTTGCATAATTGCGACGAGATCAAACCATACAAGACGTAAGTAAAAGAAATATGCTTTTAATTATTTATTTGTACATTGTGTTTTATTATTTTCTTAATATGTAGTGAACACGAATCCACGCTATCGAGAATGGCTAAAATATAGAGAAGATGTACCGACAAACATTTAAGGGATGGTTTCTGGAAAAGGTATGTAACATGTACACTCCTTAGAAACTTTCACTTTTTAGTAAGTTTCCTTTTTTGAATTTTTTTCTTATTTGGAAACTTTCCTTCTCTGGAAACTTTCCTTATTGGAAAACCTTCTTTATTTATAAAGTTTCTTTATTTGGAAACCTTCATTAAAACCTTCCTTATTTTGGAAAGTTTTTTATTTGGAAAGTTCTCTTATCTGGAGACCTTCCTTATTTGGAAACCTTCATTATTTGGAAACCTTCCTTACTTGGAAAGATAAACAGTTATTTTCAATGTTATAATTCTTATTCTTTTTAATAGATTCATGCAATGCACAAGGCTGGTGATGTATTAGCTACCCCTAAGATGATTTACTTGGCGAGCATGTCTCATGGCTCATTTCTTTTTTTTGGTCAAAGGCCCGGTTCATACATATGATTCATGTGTCGTGAATGGTTTGAAATGAGTTACTAGAGAAAAATAAGAAAAAAGAGTGGCCCAAGATTACGGTGTATACACCATGTACAATGGGACACTTTTTTACGGTAAATTAGTGAAAAACGTAGAGGTTACATTCAATGGTGGTTGTTCAGTTTTGCTATTCGTTTGTAGGTGGTATAAGACGACGAAGGTGAAGAAAGAAGCGAGGTAACCTTCATCAACACATCTTCTTTTTGGTGGGTGTATGAACCAATACATTTTAGAAACCCAAGCCAAAAAAGTACTTTACATTAACGAGATCAATACAAAGAAAACAATGAAAGGATAGAAATCCGTTTGGGAAATCAATGAACATCACGGATGGAGACCCGAGTTATGGGGTGCGGAGCCAGTATCTACCGAAAACGTGCGCATCACGATTCCTTTGGTGAACACACAGACGGATAACTCGCGACTGGACTTGGCAACTAATGAAGAGATCGAGTTTGACCCATCTCATTTGCAAGTTGAACTAGTTTTTTATGAAGACGAGAAGATTTTTTATGACACATAGGAGGAGTATGGAGACGAGGAACCTATTGAGGTCGATAGTGATGAGGAACCTATCGATAGTACTAGCAGATACGAAACTGATTAGTTATTTGATTTTTTCTGTTTTATGTTTTGTTAGATATTAAAGTGTATTTTATTTGAACTTTAAGGTTGTTAAAATGTTTGATTTATTTTGATGTTTAAATGTTTTTTTTAATTGTTAAGATGTAAGAAATCAAAAAAAAAAAGAATAAAGAAAAAATAATAGGGGAAAACAAGTTAGCAACGAGTTCTTGCACAAGAACTCGTCGCTAGAACTTAGCGACGATCTTCAAGCACAAGAAGTCGTTGCTAGAACTTAGCGACGACATTCAAGACTTCGCGACGAAGATTTTCGTCGCTAAGACCGCCCGAAAGTTCGATTGGTCAATTTGGGCAGTCAAATTTTCTGCCCGTAGCGACGAAACGAAATCATAGCGACGCTACGTGCCGTCGCTAACAAGGGACACGTAAAGTTCATGCGTACGAATCGTTACACGTACCCCCTTTTAGCGACGAATTTTTGATACGTAGCGACAAAAATAGTCGTCGCTACCAAGAAAAATCTATATAATCCATACGCTTCTTTATTTTCATCTCAATCACAACACCTAAAAAATTTCCTATTTCGAGCTACTTATACTCCTACCCTTTCCGAGCCATTTTCTTGCCAAAATCAAGTCAATAACACTCAAAGGTAATCATAACATGTTCATTTACACCTTGTAATTCAATTTTTCCAAATTTTTATTTTTCTAACAATTTTATTTGATTTGTTGTTTGTGAATTCGAATGCTTGGCATGATTCAACACTATCAACACCAAATTCTCCATGTAAAAGGTACCAATTTCGAGCTACTTTTACTTTTTTTTTATTCAAAAATTTATTGATGTTATTCCATGTTTGATGAATTCCGAATTATTTTGGGGTATTATTAGGATGTTTAACACTTGAATTGGATTTATAAAAGCGTGTATAAGTGATTAGTTAATTTTTTTTGTTAAAATTAGGGTTTAATAATTAGTTAAAGTTAGGGTATAATTCTTATATGTTTATATGATAAGAGGTTTAATTAGGGTTTATGTGATTTGGGAATTTGATTAGGGAATTTTTAGCATTTGTTTTACAATTATTAGTGTTTTAGGAAAATAAATAAACATTTTTTTAGGCTAAAAAACTATTTTTAAGAATAAAAAAGAATGAAAATAAAGTATGAAATAATTAGTTGGGAAAAAAAGACTTAAAATTGTTTTTTAAAAAATTCTATAAAAAAATTAGCACTTAAAAGCTTTTTTCTTAAAAAACAACACTCTATTTTGGAAAGTTCTATTTTTCGGCAAACTTTCTATTTTAGGAAAGTTTCCATTTTAGAAAAAAAATAGGAAATTTTCCAAAAAGGGAAACTTTTTGTTTTAGTATAAATAATCATTTTTTGGACTAACTGGTTAATTTTTGTTACAGATTTCATCCGGATTGGATTAAATATATTTATTTTAATTTATTATATATGTATTGTTTGTAGTAATTTATTATATATGTATTGTTTGTAATAATTTATTTATTCGTAAGAATTGTAATATTTTATTTTTATATATGTATGTTAAAAAGTAGATGTGTGATGTAAGAGATAAATCCCCATATAGTCCTAGAACATAACTATACACCCCCATCAAGTCCCACCCATGATTTACCCCCTTACAAGTCCAGCATTTTTTTAAGTTTACCATCGTTACCCTTCAACTAAATAATACAAGATATAATGTTTCCTTGATTCTCGCTCATGACTAATTCAATTATAGTACCCTATAATCATGCACTTATTTTAGTAAACATGTTATACATTTGTAATCACATTCATCAATTCACCACCAAACTCCATTCACGACGCCCCTCTTGATCCAAACTTCGACCATCAACGCCTGACATCCGACCCACCAACACCTTCGAGCAGATACACAGCGACAACGACAAGCAGCACGCCAGCACCCAACCTTCAGTTCTTCTCAATCGAATTGAACCCCTACGCCATCGGTCTTCGTCTTCTTCAACAACGCCGATCACCACCACGCTAATATCAACATCGCCCCAACATAAACACCACCCTCCTTCAGGCCCAACACTACTTTCACCAAACACCATCATCAACGGCAAACTCGTTTGGTCCATGTCTCCAACACAGCAACATCACCGCCCTCCTTCATTCTCAGCAACAACCTCCATCTCTGATCCCATTTCATTGGTTAGTTAGTTTCTTTAATTGGTAGAATGGATTTAGTTGAAACACTTTCTCATCAGATTCGTAAACGCATAAAAGTCAGAAGGTGGGGAGCATCGCAGAAATAGGAGCACACTAGGTCGTGGTGTGAGGTGGTGGTGCGATGTGGTGGTGGTGATTTTTGGGTGGTGGAGAAGTGTTTTTGGTGGGTTGAAGGCACTGCACATTTCTGATGGGTTACGTGTAAAATATCAGTGGTGTTTTAGTTAGTATCGGTGGTTTGCACTGATGGGTTACGTATGAGCACACTACACATTTTTTATGGGTTACGTGTGGAATATCAGTGATGTGCTAGTTACTATCGGTGGTTTGTACTGATGGGTTACGCGTGGACACACTACATATTTCTGATGGGTTGCGTGTGGAATATCAGCAGTGTGCTAGTTAATATCAGTGGTGTGCTAGTTAATATCGTTTGTTTGTAATTACGGGTGCAATTTATTTTGTAATTACTACGCAAATATTAAAGAAAACAAGATTTTCTATTAGTTTTGTTTTGTACTTTAATTTAATGTTTTTTTTTGTTTTGCAATTAATTGATTGATTGCATATAATTAGGAAATTAGTTCTGGTAAGTCAAAAATTATTAATGGAGCAAAAGGGTAATCCAGACATTTTCGGTGGGGTGGACCTGATGGGCAACTGACAATAATCTGTGGACTCTTCCAGTCAATCACCCTTGATGTAATGACACGTGATCACGATGGAGACGGTGACGGTCGGGATCCATCTAGGAATCCTAAACGCACATTATCGATTTGCCCTCAACAAGGCGGTAATTACAAACTTGTGTTTATATAATGTTAACAATTTAATATTAATTCACATTTTTATTCAAACAAAAAACGAAAAAGAAAACCCCGAGGCCCAACTTCCCTTAAGACCGTTGTAGATGCCTTAGCCAAACTAGGGCACCCTTTACCTATAGAATTTTGCACATTGAATGACATGTGGAACCCAACTTGGGAGTACGGGCTCCACATGGCACAAGTAATTGGGCGATTGTTCGAGAAAATGTCCCGCCCTGTTACAAAAGCTGGAAAGACGTGCCCGATGGGTTGAAAGAGGCCATTTTGGCCCGGTTACATGAGTTTTTTGATATCCAGGGGTAGAGACAGAGTAAAGATTGGCCCACAATCGAAAAAAACCTAAGGAAAAGACAATCGACTAGGTATAGGGCTTGGAAGGGGGATTTAAAGAAGGATTACTATTATGTGAATAAAACATCCCCTGATGTTGACCCGGAAATTTGGAGAAAATGTCGGGAGATGTGGGATGGCGTGGACTCCCAGGTATAAAATTTAAATTTTATTACAACTATTATAATATATTTGCATTTAATTTTTTGAAATTTTATTGAAACAGAACCAAGCAAGGATTAACAAAGAAACCTGGAAAAAGCAAAAAACACCGGGCAAGGCTGGATCTAGAAGTTTCTCCCGGATTCGGGAGGTCATTTATGAGGTACAATATTTATTTTTAAAAATAATATTAATAAATTTATTTAATTACTAATAAAATTGGTTTAAAATGTTATTGAACAGGGGGGATGAAAAAGAAGACGAAGAGAACCAGTTGGGATTAGCTCACTGGCCAGGGCCTTGGTCATCCAATCTAGTGGTGCATGTTTGAACCGAGTCAATGACTCCGAGTCCAAAGTGGCTCTCCTATGTAACAAAAAAAAAAAGACGAAGAAGCCGTTGAATTATTATGACAAGGCTACACAGGAAGAGAGGGAGATTCCAAATTTGGGGGATTTTCGAGTACATGGGCTACGACTCAAATCAAGATGAGTGGAGGAACCCGAAATACCAAAAGTGCGATGTGAGTATTTTTTTTAACTTGTAACTTTTATTTTAATTTATTATTACTTTTTCTGGAAAGTTTATGAAAAAAGAAACTTTCCGTTTTAGGAATCTTTTATTGTTTGGAAACTTTCCTTTTTTAGAAAGTTTCTAAAAAGGAAACGTTCTTTTCTTAGAAAGTTTCTAGAAAAAAAAGGAAACTTTCCATTTTTGGAAAGTTTCTTCAAAGGGTTTTTTTTTAATTGGAAATGGTTCCTTTTTTGGATGCCTTTTAGTTTAATTAATAATTAGTTTTTATGTCATCTAACAGGAAATTTATCGAGAAAAGCTAAATAGGAGGGTATCCGAGACCCCCTCTACAGAAGTGCCCTCCTTTGAAGAACAAATAGACGTCTTCAAAGAAGCAGTTGAGGAGGGATGGACCCATCAAAGACGGCTTGGGTATCCGGTGTTGGAATGGTTCACAAGAAAGCCCATACTTACGAGCCGGATCCTTTGGCTAGGCAGCACGAGGAGAGACTTAATATTCAGATGAAAACTATGAATGAGCTTCGGGCAGCTCAAGGTCTTCCTCCTATCGATCATACTCCGTCTTCGACTGCCTCTACAACTAGTACTACTCGGGGTTATTACCAGATGAACATTCTAGACACATCTATGGAGGCGTTGAATAACATGAGGGGCCAACAAGGTGTTGACCCGATCTCCCCCAAGGAGCGAGGTAAGAACCGAGAGAAGATAAAGAGGATAGAAGTGATGATTTCCCTAGGTTGGATGTCCCTAGTTCGATTTGTGTTTATGTTGATGTAAATTTGGTTATTTTGACTTCTTTTGACTATATTAGCCGGATTTGACTTTAATATTATCAAATGCTTGACTTATATTTTAATTAAATATTGCTTTTTCAATCAAATGTTGTTTTTTTATTAATATTTGATGTTTTTAATTATTCTTTAATATATTTGTATAAATATTAAATAATAGAAATGGAATTATAAATTAAAATTAAAATTTAAACTGAAAATGAAAAAAAAAATTATGAAATTGAAAATTAGAAAATCGAAAAAAAAAGGATAGCGACGACGAAGTCGTCGCAAACAATAATACAATATTGTCGCTAGTGATGTTATCCACTAACGACGAAATTCACTTGTCGCCACGAACAACGTCATAGCTACGAAACAATCTCGTAGCTAAAGTAGTCAATTAGCGACGAAATTGTTCGTCACTGAGGAGAGTGACATTCGCGGCGAAAACTTGTATTGCCAATCACCTCAGCTATTAGCGGCAAAACCACTGAGTTTCGTCGCAAAAATATGCTTAGCTACGAATTTCTAGCGACAAAATCGCTCATATTTAACGAGTACGCGGGTCGTTGCTATCAAGCACGAATGTAGTAGCGTGCAAAAAATATTATCTATACCAAATATTATTTAAAAAATTTATCATATTTTCTTTTATAAAATAATTATATGAAAAACATATGTTTGATCAAAGTTTGATCAACAATAAATATAAGTACGGACTACAGTCTGGTCAGCGCATCTGTTTTGGGTACAGAGGGTGACATTAAAGGATAGGTAAAAATTAGTCACGATTTTCGATGATTACAGTATTTTGCTTAAGTTTTTTTATTTTTAAATTAAACTATAAAAAAACAAAATAGGTTCAGCTAATCCTCTTCTTTGAGAAATTGTTCATCATAAAAATAAAAACTAGATAGAATTACAAAAATCCTAATTTTTTTTTCAAATATTATAAACTAACATTGAAATCTGGTACATCTCGTATATAGATTACTAATACTAGAATAAAATTCTACAAGAGACCTACGAAGACAATTAGATATATCTATATTAATCTTGGCACTCTCAGCAAGGATGTCCGCCACTCCATTAAACTTTCTTCTGATATGGTTTATTTTCCATTCCGAGAATCGTCCAATCCACCTCCATGCTTCGGATATCATGAGCCGGATCCTCCAAAAATCCTAATTGTTAAATAAATTATCATTAAATATCTGTTTTGTAACTTTATTAGATGGATAGTTTGCTCCTCTCTCTTTTTTTTTTTGACAAAGAAGGAAATAACCTACTACCTACTACAATTTAATTTAGATAAACTATTATAGAACTCAATAATCGAGCTCGTCGGACAATTAGACACATCGATTCCTCGACGGCTGACTTTGGCGACCATATTTGCAATCTGATTTAAATCTCTCTTAATTTGAAAAACTTTCCAATTCGTATAATAGAGAAAGTGATATTACAATACTCAACATATACATAGATAGATTTTACAATATTACAAAGAGTAAAGATATATATCATCCTTTTTTGCTTCACCTTTATATCACCTCCTATGAGGAGGTTTTAAAAACCAATAAGATAGTTTCTCTCTCCTAATAAATTATTTTCTCTCTCTTTTGTTTGTTGCCACATAGGATGACACGTAGGAGGTGAAATAAGGGTGAAGTAAATAAGGATAATATATAGCAACGCTCATTACAAATATTTTTATCGAAAATAGAAGCTCCAAATACTAGAAGTTTAGTAATGTTGGAGCAATCATTCTTCACACACACTTCCAAAAAGAAATTCTCTAACTGCTAAACGAAGCTTGAGTACTCCCATGAATTCTATCTTCTTAGTTTTTTTTTGGCATTATCTTCTTAGTTGAATCTGCCAGGTTGTACTTTTAATAAGATTTTCCATTAGTATTTCTTATGATAATAGACACAACAAACTTCTTGTTCTTGAAGGTTGTATTACAATTTATTTTACTTATCCTTAGGTGGAGGTAGGGCTGTAAACGAACTGAGTCGAGTCGAATACTAGATGTGCAGGCTTGTTTGATAAGATTTACGAGTCGAGTCGAATCGAGCTCAAATTTTAACGAGTTGGGCCGAGCTCAAATTTTAAAGCTTGTTAACATATCGAACGAGCTTTTTTCGAGCGGATCTCGAGTTATTAATGAATAATTTTTTTATAGGTTTAACAATATTTTTATTGATAACTAAAACATTAATTTACATATCATAAATTTTTAACGAGTTAACGGATGAGCTCGAACGAACGAGTTCGAACAAGCTTTAGTAAAAACAAACGAGTTTGAACGAGTTTTTTCCTAGGCCGAGCTCGAACGGCTTGGTTCGTTTACAGCCCTAGGTGGAGGTATCCAAATATTCTTGTTTTTCTTATTACTATTATTGATATCAGTCTCATTTAGAGACAAAAATTTGTTACTCAAAGTGATATCAGTAGTATTAATATTGTTTTGTATATTTAGTTGATTAATAATATCATTGGATACAACTTTAAGATTATATTCGTTCAAGTTTACTACAACAAAGTACTAGTCTTAGTGGGATCAATCACAATACCCTTATAAATGAATTTATTACTACCCTTCTAAATAGATCATAACAAGTTACAAAGGATTTCAATTTTTAGCTCCTCCTTTATTCCATTTGCCTTTAATTTTTTTACTACTTCCTATCTACCCTAGATATTCGATTTTTATGTAGTGGTAATATTAAGAGGGGAGACAAATAATACAGCTCTAGCCCAAAGGCATTCTAGAAGAAGATGTTCAACAAGTGTTACTTTTATTGGACTTCCTATTCTTTAAATTCACTCCAGTAGGTATCAAATTCTTAACAATCTTCCAGTTTTTTTATTTTTGGGTTGTATTTTAAGCCCCAAATAATGTTCCACATGTATGGGTTGTACTAGTATGAAGTGGAGGGTTTTAAGCTCTCATTGGAATGGCAACTCCCACCTCTTATTTTTTTATAAATTTGTAGGTAATTTTGACAGTAAGAATACCATCATCAGCTTTAACCAGTAGCTAGCATCACAACATTTAAAACTGGGAATTGTCATGATTTCAAAGATTTTAGCAATATTGGGTTCAAAATTATCACTGACTATATTCATGTCCCAAGTTTTATCATCAGAGCTGAAAAGCTTTTCAACTCTCACTAGGTTGGTATTCCTTGGCTTAATAACATTATTAGTGTTTGTATCCATATATGTTCTTTCTGAAGAATATCTTTACCATATCCATTTCAATTCATTTTTTAAAACATCTCTACCAACTAATAGGCTTCTCCAAACATTAGATAGAGAATTCCCTAATTTAGCCTTCAAAAAGGTAGTTTCTTTGAAATGTTTACCCCTTAAAAGTTTGTATAGCATGAAATTTTGTCTATTATAGAGACTCTAAGCCTGTTTACTGATATATGCAAGCTTCATGGAGTGTGTATCCATGAACCCTTCCTCATTCACGCTTGTTTGTTATCATTTTTTCCAGTCACAAAAACATATTTTGGATTTACCTTTTGCCCCCACCAAAATTTGGCAATAATAGATTTGATACTTTCACAAATACTCTTAGGAATGAGAAAAGATGACATTAAATAGTTAGGTAGGCTTTGCACTACTAATTTAACAAGAATATCTTTTCTCTCTTCTAGAAAATAAAACTGTCTTCCAATTAACAGTTCTTTTAAGGATTTTTTTAATTCTCCAATCAAGATCTTCAGTTTTATTTCTACTCCAAGTTGGTAATCCTGAGTAGAATCCCAAATTATGAACTTTGTTTATATTAAGCCTCACAACCATAATCTTTTGTATTAGGCTAGAAGTATTCGGACTAAATAGAATATTACATCTGATAAGATTTTAGCACAAACCTGTAGCATTGCTATATTCATTCATAAATTCTTTTAAAGCAAATATTTCAATATTATTAGCTTTAAGAAAAAAATATTAAACAATAGGTGTGTAATGCTGGGACAATCTTGTACAATTTTTATACCATCATATATGCTTTTGTATTGTTTATCCTTGATAAGGAGATTAAAAGTTTGGGAGACAATACATAAAAGGAAAGGGGATAGGGGGTCCCCTTGTCTAATCCCTCTACGGGGTATCTTTATATAGTAACTTTTACCTTTTATTAAAACATTATAAGAAACGGTTGTGACACAATTCATAATTTTGTCAACCCAATAATCTTTGAATCCAATTTTTTGTAAATACTTATTTAAAAATCCCCTTTAATAAACTCATAGGCTTTTTTGATATGAGCTTTGACTATCACGTAGAATTTTTAGTATTTACTTTCCTTTTAATATAAGTTTTTAATTTATGTGCTATCATAGTATTTTCTTGGATAACTCTTTCAAGTATGAAACCCGACTGGTTCTCATCAACATTATTACACATATAAGGTTGAAGCATACAACAATAATTCTTGGTATTTTTTTATATATGATTTGTATGCAGCTGATAGGTCTAAACTGCTTTATATCAATTGGTTTATAAAATTTTGGAATGAGGGGGATATTATTTTGGTTTATGTCCTTTAAAATCCCTTCATTGTGCCAAAAATCATTTATAATTCTCACTATATCTAGGGATATAATTTCCCAATTATATTTGTAAAAGGCTCCAGTATACCCGTTAGGACCTGGAGCCTTGTTTGTACTCAAGTGATCAATGGCTTTATTGACTTCCTCTTGGGTTATGTTCTTATTAAAGGAGTGATTTGTAGCTTCAGTGACAGTGGCAGAGACTAATTCTAGGGTGCTAGAAAAGTCTCGTATACCTACTGTATTAAGAATGTCACCAAAATAATTGGTGATTTCTTTACTAATATCATCACACTCTCATGCCATATATTTTGATCACACTTTCAAGCCGTATATTTTGATCATTTTTAGCCTTTTATAGTATTTGGACCTATCCTTCCAATAGGTCTCCTCTCTAGTCCATGTTTCTTCAAGAGTTTTAACCAATGTATTATAGTGATCCCATATATCACTAGTAAGACATTTATAAGATAAATCCACAATTTTATCCATTATGTTATCAATATTCTTTCTACGATTGTTGAATCTTGCTTACTCCAAATAGTAAGCTTTTTACCATTTTTCTTAAGTTTATAGTTAAACACTGAAGTTGGGACACTCCTCCGATGTTTTGTATCATTCCAAACTTTTTTTATAATATTAAGGCATTATATCTCCTGAGTTCAGAAGGATTTAAAGTAGAATGTCCTTTTATTTTTTATAATTTTATCATCCATATGAAGGACTAAGGGACAATGATATGATCCTATTGAAGGGAGCATATCTACCCAAGAATTTGGATATAGCACATGCCAATCATTATTATGGAGAGGTCTATCTAGTGTATCCTTGATTATATCATCTCATAATCTCTTATCAGACCATGAAAATGTGCACCCATATCTAGGTGTCTCTTCAAGCTTAAGATTGTTGTTGAATTTGATAAATATTTTCATAGATTTCTTATTATTATTATTACCCCAATCTTTTTTGATATAAATTCAATCAGGTTAAAATCATATAAGATTATCTTTCTTAAAGTAAGAGCTAATATAATGCAAAGTCTCCCTTTTTTTTAGCATCATTAGGTGAGCCATATATAAGTAGACTTAAAGCTTTTCTTATCAGAATTAATAATTTTACAATTAATGAAATTCTCACAGTCAATAATGACACACATGTTAAGGTTCTGATTTGCTAATAATGCTAGTCCTCCACTAAGTCCTTTAGGACTAAAAATGCAAATAACCATAATATCCAGCATGGAAGCAATATTATATTTTACAGATGCAAATTGTTTAGTTTTATAAATATATAACACCTTTGTATTGTGTTTATAGTAGAGCTCTTTCGGGGTCTAGACTATCTGAGGTGTTGCCAAGCCCCTGGCAGTTCCAGGTCAGTTGTATCATTAGAGTCAAGAGATTGCAGACATGGTGATTTACAAAATTTAGCAGCTATATTCAGTGGCTCTACCAGCTTATTTACAACGACAATGTCATCTTCGCTCAACATAACCTTCTCTTTGTATTTCTTTGCACTCTTATTCACCGGGTTTATAAAATCATAAGATTTTTTGTTGTTTCTGAAAATCAAAATGCCCATATGCAATTAACTCGTCTATATTCTTCTAAGTGTTGTTCTTGATAACATTTTCCTCTAACATGATACTTACCCTCGTTTCTTCAACCCGCGCTCTTGGATTTGGGATAAGCTTGATGGTTGATAAGTTGTTAGAGAAATGTAGGAATACGAACCCCATTAATAGGTAACCCCAAACTAAATTCATCATACAGAGTATGAATTGGGAATGTTGGGATGGTGTTTTAGTGGTGGTGGAAATTTAGAAGGTAGTGGTTTTTTTTGGTGGTGTCGATTGAGATGGGGAGACAAAATTGTCAGGTACGATGAGGCTTTGGGGTAAGAATTGGTAGAAGTCTAGGGTAGGAGATAGGGTTATTTGAGCCGAGTTAGGTGAAAATGATTTGTCCTTTTCATTCAGATAATGGACCTTATCTTTTAGGGCTTTTGTAAAAACCTAAACAAAGGTTAAAATTACCACATCACTTTTCTTTATTACTTACAATTTGTCCATGAGAGAATAATTGAGTAGAGGGCAATAATGACAATATTCTTTCCCAAAAAAATGACTTGTTTATCCTTAATAAACGGCATCGTGTCAGTACTTAAGTCTATCAAATCACCATGTTTCTCCTTCTGTTGCTCAGTAGAACGTGCAGATTTGAATTCAAAATTCACCCCTAAGATGGGAAAATTTTGCTTCCAATTCTTCTTCTCAAAGCTTGAAGTATCAAAGATTAACGATTTTAGGTTTTTTTCCAAATTAATTCCTTGTCTTTTTCCTTTAAGACCCTCTAGCTTTCTCTTGTTTCCATTATGAATAAACTTGTTCCTGAATTTCTTGGAAAGTTTTTTGGCCTCTATTTCTATGAGTGATTTCCTGCCATGGTCCTCTTGTAGAAATCTTTATCCAATTGTCAAGTCTTGGTCTGATCTTAGTCGTGTTTTACAGCTCCATTCTTCATAATAGAAAAAAACACCTGTAGCAACATTGTCCAACATTCTCATATTTAAGCTTAACCCATGTTGGTGTTGATGGATTTTCACAGTAATTGAAGCCTTCAATGATTGTATTATCAAGTTTCTAATACAATTTAATGTGATTGTATGAATACTCAGTATTATACCTGTCAGTTGGGAGAATGATTTCACGAACTTCACTAAACCACTACAAGAAATGGTAGCATTAGCATGGAAGCTATTGCGGCAACAACTAAAATGGCCTCTAATGATATTTTTAAAAACCAAAATGGCCTCTAATTATATTTTTAGCGGCAATATTTTCCGCTAAAGATAAAGTTAATAGAGGCAATAACAAATAATTTGCTACTAAAGGTATCTTTAGCGAGGAACTTATAGAGGCGACAAATAACGACTATTAGCGGCAAAATTAAGATTTTTAGTGTTAAATTTTTTGCCGCTAAAGATACTATTTCTTGTAGTGAACCTTCTTCATATTTCTTTAATGCTATTCTCATTGAGTAGACTGATTAACCCATAAACTTGGATCCAAAGAGTTGCGTAACCTACTTTATCTGTGAGTGACTTTGATTTATCACTTATAGTTATGTGTTTTCTGAGTAAGGTCCAAGGTCTCTCTCTCCAAACCTTGCTCTTATCTTCATTTCCACCAAAAAAAATGGCAAACTAATTGTGTCCTAAGAACCCACTGTTTTAACATTATTGGATAAACCCCAATGTTTGTTGATCATATTTTTGATTTGGGTGAAGCTAATGTTATTTTCGTGCATTAGTTTTGCTGTGAGCCTACGGTTTTCAACTCTTTAATGTCATATTTATGATTTTGTTTAAGTCATTAAAGTTGTCTATCATGACTAGTGTTTTAAATGAGTTATGTATTCTTAATGGGTTGTGTCTGTTTTAAATGAGTTATGTATTTTGTAGGTTTCGTTAAATGAGTTATGTACTTTTTGAATGTTAATATTATATAATTATATTAAACGTTAATTATTAATATATTGGATTATAATTACTCATGTGATATATCAGTTTGTATTGAAATGGTTACTAAGTGACATCTCTTTTTGTGCGAGATCATTTTCTATGTTTGAGATATCATTTTATGTGCATTTAGAGTCAAATCACATATTTTATGAACCATTTATAAACTTTTTTGTATTTAGAGTCATTATAGCATTATTTTTGTTTGCCCTATTTTATGTACTTTTTAATGCATTCATGGAATATTTCAAGGTAAGGTGCTCTAAAGCAGTACAAGAAAGAAAATTGACAGAGTTTGAAACCCCAAAATGAGCATAAGGAAATCGATGTCTAGTGGAAACACTTGGAAAAAGAGCACAAGTAAACCCAACCATATAAGTATTGTAGGAACCGTACAACTAAAACCAAAGGACAACCAGAAGATTGCCATATATCCAAATCGGATTGTAGTACGATGTTAAGTGTACCGTGATATGATACATAAATGAAGCAGCCAAAGATTGATTTTGGAGTCGAGGTCAACAATTATTTGATTCTAATGTGTGACCCGTGTGTGAAGACACACACACACATATTGTTCCAGATCTATTTGTATGATTGTATCTTATCTTATATCTAACATTCGGGAAAAAAGAAATAGACAATCTCTCTCTTTCTCCCTCTCTCTCTAATTTAGTTTTATTTTAGAAGATATATTAGTAGTATCTCTCATCCATCAACACTTAGTATGCTAACTTGAGTTAAGATTTTCTTTCAATGTGAGCAAGGCTTGAGTTAATCGCTCTTTGGTATATCTTTCGTAACTTTAATTAATTTATTTCTCTTGATTATTAGTAGTAAATCTTGTCCTAGTCTTAGTGTATACTAGTTATTCATATTAGTGTATATTTGTGCTAGATTTTAAATTATGGGTCCTTAATGGGACATAATTGGAATTTATGTATTTCCTTGTCTACAAGTACTTAGTATGGCGCCTATGTAATAGTAATTTAATTTATCCTCTTTGAGTGACGACCAGACAAGACTTTGCATAGTATTCATAGGAGTTTGTTCTCCATCAATGGGTATATTTAAATAGTGGCGTGGGAGACCCTATGAGAGGATCTAGAATATATATAGTTGCCCTTGGGTATTTTGTGCCTTGTTAGTGGGCTTAAACCATGAATTACCTTAACCAATTGTGATAGACAAATTTATTAAGATGGTGATCTATCTAAATCCCTCAATCTATAGTTTGAAGTAGGTGTTTATCATCTCTAAGATAATTTTAAAATCATATCTTAGATTTATCTCCCATTACTTATTCCCTTTCCATATTTTGTTTCTTCATAAAAAGACAAAAATACCTAGCTTTAAGAATACACTATATATTATCTTGTTTCTCGTTGATTAAAACTTGCTATTTTCAAAATTATTACTTGCAACCATGTAAACTTTCATGTGAATTTTGGTTACCTCGTAGGTGTAGCCTGTGTTTCCATCTCATATTATTCCTTTATTTTTGAGACGCTATCGAGGAAAGAAGTATTTAATTATGTGTTTAAAGTTTCTTATATTTATTATGTTGTGCAACTCATTGGTTTCTTGAGTCTAGCCCATCACAAGTTTGGAAGAAAAAAATGTAAGAGTTATTATTATGCCTGAGCTAACATCGGTAGATACTAGTTAGGAGTTAAGAAGAAATCTGACAATATTTGGGTTGCCATTTAACTTTCCTCCATTGGGACCCCCACCAGTCATTCAAATAAAAAAATCAAACCGGCTAAGGTGATGATCAAAAAGATCTCTCAAAATAGATATATGGTGGGACGAAGGAAGAAAACACCCAACGTGTTTCGTGTTGGCCCAAAGGCCATAATTTGATTGATGTGTTTGTTGACAAAACAATGAAATCTGAACTACTCGATATTACGAGAGTGTCAAGAATGTATATAAGTCTTGTAGGCTCAAAAACGTCATGGAATTGATGCATTATTAGGTCTTAGACCCCCGAAGAAGCACAATTTGAATTGCCTAAGTGCATTAGATGAAGGATTGCAAGGAGATGAAGACCATACCTCCAAAAATCCCTAGAATTGGACTGTCGAAGAGCATACGTTGCAGACTCAAAGAAAGAAAAGATATCTAAACTTTGAGATTCCCAAGATCGCGCTACCATGGATCATCCATTGAAGAGGCCAAGAAAGAAAAGTTATCGGACCCTTGAGTCGTCCAAGATTGGACTTCCGAAGAACATTTAACTGAATAGCAAAGATGTTGCATATAGTCCCTCTTATAAGTTGATTTTATGTGACAGATCCCTAGATTATTAAGTGCATAAAACTCTTACTACAAGATGTTCATACTATCTTCCAAACCTTGCATATTTTCATCCAAAACACCTTTGATAAACCTCATTTTCTATCTCCTTTTTATGACTTGTATGATTGCATCTTGTATCTTATGTGAAGTCTTCTTTCTTATGTGATTTCTTAAGATTTAATATCATTTGTACACTTCTAATAGAGTTGTAAACGAGTCGAGCCGAGCCGAACACTAGATGTACATGTTTATTTAATTTTTTGAGCCGAGACAAGCTCAAATTTATACGAACCGACCCGAGTCGAGCTCGAGCTTCCAATGATCCAAATCAGAAATGTTAGAACTTATTTGTTTAACTTATAGAACAAACTTTTTTAGAGTCGAGTACGAGATTCTCATAAACAATTTATTTTTTATGGTTGCAATAAGACTTTCATGAACAATTGGTATTTGATTAAGTGTGTGGGATGAAAATATGAAACATAACATTAATAAAAATATAAATGTCTAAAGAAATTAAAAATATCTAATTTGATATTTAAGGTTTAATAATATATTTATAAGTAGATAATATATTAATTTATAATTTTTATAATTTTAAACGAGCTCTAGCAGGATAGTTTTATCGAGCTTAAAATGGAGTTTGAGCTTGTTTATATTCGAACCGAGCTCGAGCTCGCGAGCGGCTTGGTTCATTTACAACCCAAACTTCTAACATGCATCCACATCACATTCTCTATATAGCACCTACATTTATTGAGAATACCAATTAAATAGCATCTCTGTATCTCTTTCTAAAGTGGTAATTTTTATTCACATAGTGCGATAGAACCCAGAAAATAAAGACAATAAATGAAAAACATTATTTGTTAGTGGATTTAGTTCTCGTAATTATGCCTATGTGGCATAATTTTAGTGCCCAAGAGTATTTTATGCTATATAAAACCATGTATGATATTTTTCTAGAGTTGATTCCACCCGAGACCGTTAGATAAAAGTATATTGGACTCATGTGTGGCCTCAAAGCATGCATTTATCGTTTGGATGACACATAAACCATGAACAAAGGATTTATCCGTCTTCATGGAGCATGACCCACTTTGTGGATTTTGAGTTAAATAAGCATCTTTTCTTCAAGTGCGAGTTGTCGAGAGATATTTGGTGTGACGTTAAGCGTTGGCTATGCATTATGAGGGAGATAAATACATCCATAAATCCCTTAAATAAATAAAATAGGTTGAAGAATATAGTAACATAGAGGGAAAATGCAAGACGTATTACCTATTCCACCATGGTTTATTTGATTTGGAAAGGAATGAACAAGCTAACTTTCGAAGAAAAGTCCCGACTCACAAAGATATTTTTAAAAAGTTCAAGATTTGTACCTTACGTACATTGTTGATGTCTCCTATTTTGTTCTATTTATATACCCTTAGGAGACATCATATTAGGTGATTATTTGACTAATCCGATAGACTTTTAGTAATAATATGCCATATTTTATTTTCTCTCCTCAGATTTTAGTATTTTAGATTTATTAAGCTTTTGTGCGTAATATGGTTTGTTTTAGTGAAAAGTTTGTAGGCTTCTAATACTATCAAGGAGAGGAATCAAGAATAGAAATCTTAGATCGTGTCAAGAAGTCAAAAGCTACAAGAAATATCCCGAGGAGTTGACAAATTTGAGCTGAAAATCTGGAAGGCTGATGATAATTGCTGATTTCGAGCCACTTAAAGATGGATTCAGCCTCTAAACTATGAAGAAAATTCGTGCCTTATCTCGTTACGAATAATTAGCAAGTTGAATGAGTCAATTCGGAGTTATATTGAGAAAGTTACAGTCGTTTTCGTGAAGGGTGTACAACAGTAACGAGATTTTGGGCTTGAAGAGTGGACTTGGACCATTTAATATTTGATTATTCTTTTAATTTAGCCCAAGTCCGAAATTTATAGTATAAATCGGCTTTTTGAATTTATTTTTACACACAATTCACTTTTTACAAAGTCAGAGCGTCAGAGAAAAAGACAGAAGCAAGGAAGAAGGAAGAAGCCAAGAGTTGGAGACTTCAACATCTCCAATTCAACAGCCAAATCCAACCTCCTAATTAGGTCTTTAATTTTATTCTCTTTATGTTGAACATGAATTCCATTATTTTAATTTCTTCTTTTGTTTTAATTTCAATTATGAGCTAAGTTTTTATTGTGCTTGAGAATCACAACATGGGTTGAACCCATTCTTGAATAATTAGTGTTTTCCAATTTGGGATTGAAATAATTTAAATTGAGTTTTTATTTTACGCTGGCTTTTACTTTAAGCTTGTTTATTATTCTTAGAGTCATGAACTAGGAATAAGTTTTAGTACCTAGGCTATTTCATATAGTGGCGTATGGATCACCTTGACGGGGGGTTCAGGTATAGAACTAAGTTTTTGCCGATGATATCCACCAATGTCCTTGACAATCTTGACTAGCCATTAGCCAATGAGGTAAGAAATAATCATCCGAAAGTGGTTTTAATCACCCTGGGGGGTTTAGAAGACTGTAAGAGAGCTTTTAGGTCCACCCTGAAGGGGGCTAAGAGATTTTAGAATCTCGACTAGCGTAAGAATAATAAGTCAACCCTTAAAAGGAAACATTAATTAGGAAATTTTGCGGTGAAACCCTAGCGTGACTCAAGTACTACTTTCCTCTCGCGTCTACCTCATTTTACTTGCGTATTTTCATTTTAGTATAATTAATTTAGTATTTAATTTACTTTTTCATTTTAGATTGTTAATCAAAAACCTCAACAAACATTATATCTTTTATTTTCCCTTTATTTGCAATTATTTCACTAATAGATAACATTAGAGTCAACCAATCTGTCCCTGAGAACGAACTTGTTTATCACATATATTACTTGGGACAACTGTACACTTGTAGTTCGTGGTTCCTCTTCTTTATCCGCATTATTTTATAACACACAATGACCTACCAAGTTTTTGGCGCCGCTGCCGGAGAATGAACAAGCTAACTTTTGAAGAAAAGTCCCGACTCACAAGGATATTTTAATAAGTTCAAGATTTGTACCTTACGTACATTGTACACTTAATACGATCATCTTTCCTTTTCGGGCGATAGTAAATTTATCTTAAATGTTCATTGATATGTTTTGTATTTAAGATAGAGTTGACCATTTCTAATTCGTTGTTACAGTAGTAATTTTGTTTTAAATTTGTCCAGTGTACAATATATTTTTAATAGTATTTTTAATAGGATTAATGCCAAATAAACCCCTCATTCTATTTCTTATTCCCCTTGACCACATCCATCATTTACTTCCCCATAAAATGCACCATACATTTGGTTCTTTCCTATTTCCCCCCTTTTTGACCATATCCTCCATCAATCCTCCCTATACATGTTAACTAATGTGATCTTGGAAGTTATGGAAGGGAGATGCTCAGAATATTCTCTGTGATGTAGTAGAAAAAAAACTGCCTCTGTACTAGATTTTGGTAGTCACAGTTATGGAGTTATGAAGAGGTAAGCGATGTTCATGTTCTTCCCAGTAGATTCTCTTCATGAGTTTCTTTTTAAATATGTATATGGTAATTGTTATCTTGCAGGGTTGTTATTGGAAGTGTGAGTGATTATTGTCCACATCAATACGCACTGCACTGGGATTATTCTTATGTAATATTATCTTATTATCACCTTAAAAATATATTTTAAGTTAATTTATGCATTTTTTCACATCCTCCATTGTTGTAAGTAAAGCTTCACCTTCTATAATACTAAGTTTGTACTATTTAATATTTATCGATGGTTATTTTTTCCTGCTGAATTATCCGTCGTTATTCTTACGTAATACAATATGAGAAATCAAGATTTTGTAAAGAAGGAAAGGAAAAGGAATGAAAGCAAGAGGATCTCAATTATGTAAGATAATTTAGCGATGATTATGTTATATCTATATAAAATAGACCATTACACACTATTTTATGGGTATGCAAAATTGTTTAATCAGTAGAATTAATCATTATCATATATTATTCATTATTAGAATTAGAGTAAGGATATATATCACCTTTGATACTACATTACCATGATTTAATTGGAATAGAAACAATATTAAATTATGAAAATAAATAACAAAGGATTTTTTTCTATAACTTAAACTTTTTAAGTTCCCATAACTCAAAAACTTCTATTTCAAATGCATAGTTGTTAGAACTAACATTATATTTTCTTCGTCACTCAATTTTTTTGAATTTTAGTAATTTTTCCATAACTCAAACTATTTTTTTTTTGAAAAAAAAAATTTATGTCTGATGTATAATTGTTTGGAACTAACACGGTATTTTAACTCAATTTTTGAATTCTGGACATATTCTTCCCATAACTCAATATTTTGAGTTTTGAAAATTTTCACATAATTCAAATTGTTATTATATTTTTTTTTTTGATACATAGCTATTTGGAACTAACATTGTATTTTTTTCGTAACTCAATTTTTTGATTTTTAAAATTTTTCTTTAATAACTCAACTTTTTAAGTTTTAGGAATCTTCTTGTAATTCAATCTTTTTGAGTTTTAAATTTTATTCCATACCTTAAATTGTCTTTTTCTTTAAGTTCTAATACATATCATTTCATTGTTTCGTATTTAAATTATTAATGACTCATTGTTTATAATATTTTTTATAATTTTTTAATATATTTGTTTAGATTAATTTATTATCATCAATGGGAAGCAAACCCATACATATTTTTAGAATTAATAACACACAAAACTGCTTAGATATATTGGGCATTCACCCTGTTTAATTTTAACATAACTGTTTACCAAAAATGATATATATATATAAATATAAAAGACCTTGTATTTTGTAAAGGAAAGGGTAAATAAAATAACTCGGAGATGTCTTCTCACAATTTCGTTGAAGGAGAAAATGAAAATAACTCAAGACGTATTTCCGTAAATTAGCTACATATGTTATTCTGGTTATTTTGTACAAATGCACAAAAGCATATATATCACACTCCGATTAAACATTCCAGTCTCGATTTGTATTTTCCTACCAGCTAGCGGCCTTAGTGAAGCTCTCTTGCTTAGTGGGAGTTATTAAGTTGAAGGTCGGCTACCATTTTTCGAAGATGACAAGTCTCTTCCTTGAGCTTTGCATTTTCTTGAAAAACTTTATCATAAGACTCTGAAATCTGATTCATCTTTTCTACAAGATTGTTGTTCTGAGTCATGAGTTGAACTACTTGATACCCAAGCTCATCTAGGTGACTTTGTTTTCGCATCCTCGATCTTCTAGCGGATTCCCTATTCGATATCATCCGCCTTTTTCTTCTTTCGTCGATGATGTTTAGATCATAATGATCATCAGTTTCATCAGAGGTTGAGTTATGGGTCACAGGTGAAGGCTGATTAGGGGACAAATCTTTGATTGAAAATGGTGGTTGAGAATTCGATATGAATGGGTTGATTTCAAATGATGATATGTTGTTTACCAAAAAGCTCAAATCAGAAGGAAGCAAAGGTGTGGTGTTTTCAGCTGTGAAATTGTATATTCCTGCTAGCTCAGATGGCATCATGATTTTGTTGCTTTTTCTTTGCTCGTGTATTACCTCTATTGTTCCGAAGAAAAGAACATGAAGGGTTTTTATAGGGGGAAGGCATGCATGGTTGGCCAAATTGACCAACAAAATAGGTAACAGTGTTAGGAACTTACGGAAGCATAAATTTTATTATCCACTTGAGAAAGAGGGCATAATATAATAATATGTCTATAGTCCATATCTAATTTTTTTTTTTTTTTTTGGACAAAACATGTCTAATTGTTAGTAATGCTTAATTCCATATAAACGTCTATTTTATTTTACTCTTATTTCTAACCGCCAATAGTTAAATTAGTGAGGCCATACTACTTTATCCGAGGTTCAAATTTTGTAATCAGAGTGGGGTCTCATTAACAAAATTAGGTTTTCTTTTTAAGTCGAAAAAGATGCATATCTTAAATTCCAAAAGTACGAATCAGTTTATTCTCCTAAGTTTAAAATCATCTTTAAGCAGATTAACTAATTGAGATGATAAAAAAATATTCCAAAAATCAAATAACTTGCATAATAATCTTTGTTTGGTTCCCTAATCTGCTGTCTATTGTTTGATCTTTTTACATAAAAAACCTTAATATTACAAACATTTTTACACATCATAATATTACTAACCAAAACCCTAGAGTAGTTAGTAGTTTTACATCTAGAATTAATTTGATATAACTAATACAAGATTATTATTCTCAATTTCAGTCTCTGAAGTGAATCTAGCTGCCATCTCACAAGCTGCTTAGATTCCCATAACTTATGCTTCCAAAATCGAGTGAACCTTGATAACTTTAGCAAAACCTTCAACCAATGTACCTGTTGAATCCCTAAGGATACACGTAAAACCAGTTGAGTTATTTAAAATATTAACTGAAGCATCGCAGTTTATTTTAAAACAAACAGCTCAAGAAGGTTTCCATTTACAATCCACTCTAGGTTCAGGAGCATCATTGCTACTTCCCCTATTAATCAAATCTTGTCCTTCATTAAACCTCATAGAGTGTAAAGAAGAATGAGGGACAGAGTCAGAATTTGTTTCAACATAAGCCTCAGTAGTATGCTCTAAAGCTTTGCAGTACTCATCATAGGCTTTAAGGGACTTTTGCATTGTAATTAAGGGATTTGGAGCCAATCCCTCAAATATAAATTCATTTCTGCCTTTACAAATATAACAGGCTATGAAGAAGGCCATTTCTCCCAATATTTCACTTTAATCCTTATTCTCTGAATACCAGAGTCTAACAAATTTAAACCACTTTTTAACATTACAGGAAGGCTCAATCAGAGAGTTAAAGCTCAAAGGACAAGATAGCCACACTGCCTTTTCCCAAGACCATTGAAAAAGAAGATGTTCAACATATTTAATATTTTCTCCATAAATATCACATTGTGGATTTTCCACTGATTTTCTCTTAAATCTATTGTCATTGGTTGGTAAACCATTATTTGTACATTTTTAGAAAAAGTTTTTTATCTTTGGCATTACTTTGCACTGCTATAAGAATTTCCAATCTAATTCCATCCAATACAAAGGATGATTCACCACCTTTAAACGAATAAAATGAAAGATACAATACTCAAATATATATCCTTCTTAAACCTAAATAACCTAATTTTGATTTACTAAAGAATTTATACAGGAAAAATATAAATATTTTCATAGGATCAATCGTAGTGGCGTACAAATTGGCCTGCCAATGTATATATCAAAAGAAAAAATAAAGGTCCTAGATCAAATTTTAAAAAATAAAATAATGTTGAATCTAAAATAACAAATCGATACATTTAAAAAAAGAATTTTTTAATATCCAAGTCTAATATTATTACAAATTAATTATATTAGGACACTTATTTTATGGTTTAATCTTTAATAGATTAACTATAATAATTATTTATTTATAATAACATATTTTTGTTATTATAATTAATAATTATGAGATAAATATTAAATTATTTAATATTAAATGCAAATCTCAATTATAAAGTTTCTTAAAATAAAAATCTAAAATATCATTATAATAAATTTAAAGGCTTAAAACATCATCCAAATTATTTTTGGCCAAAAATATCATTTTAATATTGTTATTTATTATTTAAATTAAATTTTTTATTTAAAAATCTAAATTTTTTTCATTCTTTTTATTTTTTGTTTATGGTTTTTTATGAGATTTTTATCCAATGGGCCTTGAAGACGCTTACTATAGACCCAACCACACTTCTTACTAAAGGTCAAAAAAATATCCGTACCCATTATACCCCTTCGTCTTCACTATTTATATCAAATAAATCACATTTTATTCATTAAAGTAATAAAATCTCGTCAACTCTCTCTCTCTCTCTCTCTCTCTCTCTCTCTCTCTCTCTCTCTCTCTCTCTCTCTCTCTCTCTCTCTCTCTCTCTCTCTCTCTCTCTCTCTCTCTCATCTCTCTACACCAGCTCTCTCTCTTTTCTCTTTCGATTTCTCTCTTTTTTCTCCTATAAAAATGTGAATAAGCTCAATAACGATGTGCTACCACCGACTCACCAAATCGGAGCCATAGTTTTCAGATCTCGTCACCTAAGTAAGCAGTCATGGCTTTGTTAAAATAGAGCTTTGACCTCCGGCGAGGCTGAGAAGACCACGGGTTTTGACCTCCGTTGGAAGGTGTTGTCTTCGCCGGAGGACAAAGGATCTTCTCGCTCCGTTTGAGCTTAAAGGAGCAGTTGGCCATGAAAGAATGGTCGTTCAATCCATTGCCACTCGCAACTGTTGTCCAAGAAAGAACCGTCGCACTCCTACACAAGAAAATCGTCGCCTCATAAGAGCTTCAGTATATCTACCCTGAGATCCTGTGTTAATGGACATTTTGAGGTTCCAGCGAGAAGATCCAGTGTTGTAGATTTTCTCGAAGTTTGGTCTTGTTTCAGAACGTCGTGATGCTCCCGTCTGATAATCTTTTTGAACGTTAGAGTGAGCGAATCGACTTCTTTTCATGGTTGTGCTCGGATCCGGTGTTGTAGAGATGCGAAGCTCCTACCGAAGAAGCTTTTCGGAAAAAAAATTCGTTCGTTTGTTCTTGCAGAGATCGGCTTCTTCTTCTTTTTTTGTCTAAATGTGCGGTAGTTGAGTTTTTCTTTTTCAGTTTTTTAAATTATGTAATTTGAATTACTTATGTAATTTGATTTGCCTGCTAATGGAATTAATTTTGTATGTGTTTTATTCTACATTTTCTTAAGATATATAATTTTTTCATATACTCCGAGATTTCATTGAGTACTCAGAGAAAAACAATGTGTACTCAGCATTTTTCTCTGAATACTGGGTGTTTTATTTTATGATACTCAGCATTTTCCCGATACTCAGTATTTACCCCGATACTCAGTGGTTTAATTCCGGTATTCAGTGTTTCAATTCCGATACTCAATTTTTTTTCCGGCACTGTATTTTATTCCAATACTCTGTGTTTTTCCTCTTAGTATTTGTAAAAAATCATTGAGTACACCACTGGTGGCGGCAATGTCGGTGGTCGGTAGGTTGTGGGTGGAATTGAACAGTGTCAATACTAAAAAATTATTTTGTCTTTTAATTTTCTTTTAATTATGAGGATATAATAGACAATTACGAATTCAGTGGTTCCTTTGGAGGAGCAAGATTCCACACATTCTCTATAGAAAGAAAATCTAATCTCCAAGACCCTATATGTCATTGACCCTTTTTTAATTTACTTTTCTTTTCTCTGACTGTTCAAAAAATATAAGATTAGGTTGTTAGGTTTTGACAATCATATTGTTTCTTATCCCACAGGATTTGCTTATCATTCTGGTGATTTTCTAGTTTTTTGGCATTCATACGTGCATGTGGCTGTCTCCTTTTGTTGTCCTTATTTTGTTATTTTGTGCTTTAATGAAATTTCATTTTCCTATTATATGATATGTATTCATACATAGCAACTTTTATGACAGGTTAAACACATGGAAGGAAATTACTAACTGGAGTCAAGGAATATTGGATCCTTGGATTATCCTTGGGGACTTCAATGATGTTCTTAATATTAACGAAAAATGCAGCTCTAAACCTGTTAATTCTAACCATATCAATGACTTTAACAACTTTACAATGATTAATTCTATAATGGAACTAAATCTAATGGATGTTTTTATACTTGGTTAAACATGAGATCCAGAGAAGATATAATTAGAATCAAATTCGATAAAGCTTTGGCTTTTATGAATGGATTGATCAATTCCCTCGAGCCCAAGTCTTTATTCCTCCAGCTATCGGTTATGATAACTCGCATATTATCTTACAATATGACTTTAATATGAAACAAGGAATTAAACAATATAAATTCAAATCGTTTTGGCTTGACAATGAAGAAGGCAGAACAATAATTAACAAAGCTTGGAGTAATCCATGGGATTCTCCCTCGTTACCTAAGTTCATTTTCAAAAGAAAAGAAATTATTCGAGATATAAAAAATGAAGCAGAGAAACATGTAAAAAAACATGAAAATCAGATCAAGATATTACAAAAACGTCTAACAAAAATTACAAATTCTCCACCTACACCAGAATTACAGACCGGGGAAAAGGAAATTAAAGCACAAATCAAATTCAGTATGAGTGTGAGGGAAAATTCTGGGCAGGCGGATCTCGTCAAATATGGTTAACTCATGGTGATAAAAATACCAAAAAAAATCAGCTTTCAACAGTTTAAAGAATAAGCTACAATAGGATAATAAGATCAATGATGATCAATTAATATGGAAAGAGGATGCAGCTGAACTCAAGCATTGTTTTCAGACTATTATAAATACTTATTTTGTGAACTAGAGGCCACCAATGAACAAACAAATAAAGCTACCCAGTTCCTAAAGTTACTAATAACACGAACATAATTTCAACCATTCCCCCTAGCATGGAAGAAGTTGCAGTTAGGAAACTTTCCTCTTCTAAAGCTCCAGGTCTTGGCGGTCTAAACGGTATATTTTATTAAAAAAAAAATATGGGATATTTATTAAAACTGATGTTTTTCTCATGATACAAGATTTCTTCGTTAATAGGAAGAAGAAGAGGGAGTTAGGCTGCTTGCTTTTCCCCTTGACAATATCAATGATACATTAATCAATCTTATTCCTAAATGTGAAATCCAAGAAAAATTAGGAGATTATAGACCCATATCTGGTGTTAACTTCGGTTATAAGATAATTGCTGAAATGTATTCAAGGCTACATGAATGATATTGTTTCACCTACACAATAATCTTTTACTAAAGGTAGAGGAGTCCAGGATAGTATTCTTACTGCCCAATACATTTCTTTGTTCATGATTCGAAAGAGGAAATACCAAAAACATGGACACTATCAAAATAGACATGGTCAAAGCATACGATCAAGTAAGATGGGAACTCCGTTTACTTGTACTTAAAAAATTGGGATTCTGTGACAAATGGATAGAGTGAATTAAGAATCGTATTTCTTCGATTTCATTTCAAATCAATATGAATGGCGAGAAACTAGATAAATTTACTCCTGGAAGGGGTATAAGACAAGATTACCCCCTATACACTGATGTCTCCCTAAATTTTCTAATTTTATGCCCTTGGGAGACATCATTTTTGGTGTTTATTTGACTATTTAGATAGACTTTTGGTATTAAAATGCAATAAATCAATTTTCCTCTTTTAATTCTAGTAATTTTCATTTATTAAACTTTTGCGCGTAATATGGTTTGTTTTGAGTGAAAATTTGTAGGTTTTGAATACTAGCTAGGAGAGGAACTAAAGAATAAAGTCAAAGATCGTGTAATGAAGTCAAAGCAAGAAGAAATATCCCGAAAGAATTGATTATTTGAAGCTACAAATCTGGAAAGTTGTCAAAGATTGCTTATTTCGAGCCATCTAAGAGTGGATTTAGCCTCTGACTTGTGAAGAGAAATTGTTGCCCATTGAGTTACGGAAATTTAGCAACTGGAATGAGGTCAATCCGAGTTGAAACGAGCCGGTTAGAGCTGATTTAGTGGAGGTTACGTGATTTGGGCTTAATTAGTTTATTTGGGCTTTTCTAATATTCACTTAATCCTTATTAAAAGCCTTAATCCGATTTTAGCATTATAAAAAGGCCTTTAGACCTCATTATTCAGCACCTCTCATTTTATTCTTCAATTCAAATCATCCTTATAAGAGAGTGTCCGGAGAAGAAGCAGAAGCAAGGAAAAGAAGAAGTCAAGAGTGGAGACTGTCTATATCTCCACTTCGCAGCCGAATCAACTTTCTAATTAGGTTTCTTATTTCTATTTCTGTAAAACAATTATGAATTCCTTTCAATTTATTTGCTTAGTTTTTACGATTATGAGCTAATTTCATTTGGTACTTGAGAACGCGTAATGGGTTGAACCTAATCGTTTCCATTCTATGTCTTTGAATTTGGGATTAATTTAATTGAAATCGAATTGGGTATTTAATATTTTTCTTTAATTTACACCTATTGACTATTATTGAAGTCATGAATCAATTTTAGGAATTAGTACTTAGGATATTCTAATTAGTGGCAATTGGATCACCTTGACGGGGGGTCTAGGTACAGAACTAGTTAACGAATGTAAAGTAGAAATTATTTGACCTTGACAGGCTTAATTAATCCTACAGCCAATTGGGTAGATAGACTTTAATCATTCGAAGGTGTACTATATTCATCCTGACGGGGTTTGTAGCACCTGAGAAGAGCTCCTTAGTCCACCCTGACGGGGGTAAGGAGATAATTGAATCCCAACCAATATTAATTACCGAATTCGTCCCTTAAACAATACATGGAATGATTTGATTTAGGTGAAACCCTAGCGTTACTCCAGTACTACTTCTCATATCTCGCGTCCAGTTATTTTTATTTGCGTCTAGCTTTATATTTGCATTAATTTAGTCTTTTCATTATTTGTCTTAGTTATTAGAATAACAAACAACCAATCTTAAAATCATTTACCTGCTTTACGTGCAATTAGTCACTATCCGATAAGCATTAGAGTCAACCAATCCGTCCCTGAGAACGAATCTGTTTTATCACTATTATTACTTGGGACAACCGTACACTTGCGGTCGTGGTTCTCTTTTCTTATTGCATTTATTTTAGAACACACAAAGGACCACCATAAACCTTCCTCTTTACTATCATGACTGAATCTTTGATTTGTTTAATTGATCACCATATTCAAAGAAACCTTATTCAGGGTATACAAATTTCATGTCCTAGTATCTCACATCTCTTTTTTGTAGATGACTCCCGGTTTTTCCTAACACTGACATTCTTCCTTTAAAATCTGTCTTAAAGAGTATTGTGACGGATCGGGCCGGAAAATAATTTTTCATAAATCAGCTATCATTTTTAGTAAATAAACTCCTCAGAATATTCATGATTCAATTATTTCTGAGATTGATATTAGAGAGACTAATGACTTAATTATCTTGGTATTTCTCTTTGTCACACAAGATCAAAAGTTGAATCACTGGAATGGATAGCTAAGAAATTATTTAAAAGAATTGATGTTTGGAAAGCAAAAATCCTTTTGGAAGGAGGGAAATAAGTCCTTATTAAAGCTATTCTTCAAGTTATAACATATTATACTCTGTTTATTTTCTCTTATCCTATTTCCTTTCGTAATAAACTTATTTCTAATATTTCTAATTTCTGGTGAAAGAAACAGGATCCACTGGATGGCTTAGGAAAAATTAGCAATTGGAAAACTTTTAGGAGGAATGGGATTTAAATATTCAAAGGAATGAATACATCCCTCCGTGCTACATAAGCTTGGAGAATAGTGACAAATTCACCTACCCTGGCAGCTAGATTCCTCAAAGGTATTTATTTTCATAACAAAATTTCTTAGGTGTTAAGCTTCGTTAAAGTAGAACCTGGAGTTAGGACAGTTTAATGGAAGATAGGGACTTTATTTAAAAAAAATGAAATTTATCAGATTGGGAATAGGGAGAATATTAATATTTGGGATGATAAATGGATTAACACAAGTTGGAAACTAGAAAAATCTTTGTATTGTAAACTCACTAAGGTTAATCACCTTTGGAAGCAAGATTCTTCTGAATGGGATCATAAAATTCTCGAGAACATCTTCCTAAACCTATCATTCCTTGTATCTATAGAATTCTTATTATGAATACTAATTCTTATAATAAACTAATTTGGTCTTTTTTAGTTAATGGTCAATATTCCACTAAGACAGGGTATAAAGTTTTCATTGACGAACAGACCATCCAAGAGACACAATCCGCCAGAACACCAAAAAGGTATAATTTTTTTAATATGAAAAAATATTTGGAATTCTAATACCCTAAATAAATCTAGAATATTTGTGTGGAAAACTTGTAACAATGATATTCCTACTAGGAAAAATCTCTTTAAAAGAAAATATGCAGATTCCTCTGATTGTTTATGGTGTTATGGAAATTCTGAAACACTGGAACATTTACTTCTGAATTGCAATATTAGTAGGATTATTTTTCAAGTTCCATCTCTACAATTAAAAGATAATAATAGTACGGATATAAGTCTCAGGAATTGGATCATAGATACTACTAGAATAATCTAGCAAAAGGAGGATGGGATAAGAAGAAAGTCTTGGATTATATTATGATTTGTATATGTAATATTTGGAAAGCGAAGATGAAAACCTTACATGAAAATTGTAATATTGATGGAGATAAGATTATTTTCTTTACAAACAAACTAATGATGGAATTACATGGCGCAGATTGGAGATCTTTTGGTCCAAGAAATAACGATGGACAACAATAGGCTTCTAACCAAGAAGGAGTCTTACCAAATAACAATTCTGACATTACTTTCTTTCGTGATGCTTCTTTAAATAAGGCATATGAAGCAATAGGGATCGGAATTCTTCAAGTGCGTAATGGTTCAGGTTTTATTGTTATAGTTAAAAATACAGTTTTTTGTGACTTTGGACTAGAGGGTGAAACCATGGCAGTTATCAAAGATACACATAAATGCATTGAACTCCTGGAAGAAAGTAAAACAATCCTCTTTGATAACCTTGAGCTTATTCAAGGTATTAGGAAGGTGTCAGCAGCGAGCTGGAAAATTCAACCGATAATCCGTAAGATCTACCAAATGACCGAGGAGCTTGGACCTATTACCTTCAAGCATATTCCTAGAAGTTTTAATAACCAAGCAGACAAGCTCGCAAAGAATGTTAGACATGGAGCCACCCGAACGTTTATTAGCCACAATATCATCAAGTTTTTGGAAGATCTCATGAGAGTCGACATTGGTTGACTCCTTTACTCTCAGTTGTTTTTATTTCTGCTCCTTTATTTCCTGTACTAGTCTAAAATAAAATAAGATTATTGCCTATGGGTCTTGTAAACACTCCCTATAGAACTAAGCATCCCCCACCCAATCCACTCTTCTTACTAAAGGCCACAAACTAGATTTAACACTAAATGACAAATATAATAAATTTCCACTACCCATTATACTCTTTTATTGTTCTTAATACTATATATAGTAAATTATACACAATAATTTAAAACGCTAAAAAATATATTTCGTTTATAATCTATCCTATCTACTAATCTCTCCTCTGTAAACCTAAAAGTCATGCAACTTTTCTTCGCTTCAAAGATCCACAACCATGGTGTACTCGAGCTTCAAAAACCATGGTTCGAAAATCGGGTTAGAGAAGAGATTTGAGGTTTTGCAGTTTGAGCATGTGAGTAACCATGGAAGTGAAGATTTTTCCGGTGAGATTTCATGTCTGGCTTCGTCTTCTGCGGCGACACAGTAGTATTCTCGGCGAGAAGAACCTCTACAGCCATGGCATCGCTAAATTCAATCTACGAACTCTCCCTTGTTGATGTTGTTGCTTCTTTATTTCATCCCCGACGATCTTCGAGCTCCAGAGAAGTATAGCATACCAAGGACGGCGAACTCCATCTCCGGTGTGACCATGGAAGCTATCAAATCTTGTTTCGAATAGAGGACGAGCCTGCTGCCACAAACTAACTCTGGTGAAGCTCCAATAAAGAGCTTTATCTGTTTTAGTGGGTCGTTCTGCACAGCTATGTACTCAAGCATTTTGGATCGTTCTGCACCTCCGTTCCTCAAATACGAAACCACCACCACCACCGAATATGTTCGTTGGAGAAGAAAGTGAAGGTAGTGTTATTCTTTTTCTTTTTCTTTCAGTGAGACGAACTGAGTGGAAGCTATTTTTTTTTCTTTTACTTTCAAATAGACAAACTAAGTGGTATGTGTTCCTTTAGTTTGTTTTCATTTTCTTTTTGTGTTGACGAGAATAATTAGTAATTTTTGTTTCTTTTTCTTATTTGAACATTAGCATAATATTAAAATTCTAATGTAAATAATTGCATATTATTCAAATGTAATTTTTTTGATCATTCAAATATAAATTATGAATGGTGCTTTCTTATTACTTTTTCTTGTTTAATTTTATTTTTTCAAGTCTACTCAGCAGTTTTCCTCCGAGATTTCAGTCTATCTGGATCATACTTAGGAAATTTACTTAGCATACTTAGTCTTTTCACCGGATACTTAGATGATATTTTCCAGTACTCACTAAATGTGTCTGAGTACTCAGTAAATTTTTTGGACACTCAGTAAATTTTTTGAGCACTCAGAAATTTTTTCAAACACCTAGTTCTTTTTTCGAACACTTAGTAAAATCTCAGGCTGCATTAGCGATGGTCGACGGTGGTCGGTTGTGGTTGATGGGTTGTGGCCGGAGCTGGTAGGAATCAATACTCTGTGAGTTGATACTCAATGAGTTGATATTCATGGCTCACTAATTTGGTGATTCATGTTTAATGTCACTTATTTTTTGTCTTTATGTGGGTTTCACCCATAAGATTGAGTGATGGTCTCTTTGAAAAAAAATCTAGCCACATATTCACTGTAGGCCACTAAAGTTGTCTCCAAGACCTTATATGTTATTTATCCAAAATATTCAAAAAAACTCTTAATAATTGAATATGGTAGTTTTTCACATATAAATTTTTTGAATATGGTGCACGGATTTTAAGATTTGATATGTAATAACTAAGGAACAGTTTTTTTTTTATTATGTATGTAATGGATGTGTTCCATCAACGCTAATGTGATTTGTCCCATAAATTCTGAGATGAGATTTTTTAACCAAAATTAAAATAAAGTGTCACATCTTCATTCTAATACTGAGATGAGATCTGTCTCGTCTACTTTTTAAGATGAGATGAGATTTTTTTTCCAGACCATAAAAACTTTGATCCCTCCCTTTCGATCCTTTTTAATAAAATCAAATATTAAAAATAAATTAAATTTTAAAAATAAAAGAAAAATTTTAAAAAGAAAAAGTAAAAAAAGAAATTTAACCTAAATTATTTTATATGAGTTTTTTTATCAATATCAATTTTAAAATAATTTGTTTTAGATAATTAAATATTTCAGATAATATTTTGAATCAAATTGATTTTTTAATTAATAACTTTGAAAAATCCAACTCAAATTGGAGAAAATAAATATAAGACACATAACTGATTGATGAATATTTCTATCACAATTTGATGCTTAATGGTCATTCCATCATAATTTAAAGGGATCCAAATATGTTATTTAATCCATATTAAACTAACTTTAATACTTGACTTTATACATCATTTAATTTGTTTGAACTTGCAACAAGACAAGCAGACTCAATGTATTATCTTCAAGAAATTGTTTTATTAAGCTCACTTGCTTGACTAGTTGAATTATCTCGTTTTAAAGAGACGTGTGTCACTCTCTGCCTCCACAAAGTTGAAACTAATTTATTCTACAATGATACTTGTTGGAAATTTCCATACTCATGACTGTTGTCTTGATGTCAGTGTTCTAAAACAATGTTGTTTATCTATTTAAGCATTCCAATTAAGCGTTTCGATTAGGTGTTTTAAGATACGATCTATTTAAATTTTCTCTCGAATATAGCTTGAAGGTTCGTCTATGCATAATTAAATTGATAAGTTACCTAATCAGATTAATGGGTCACCCAATCAAAAAACTATCTAGCATGTTAGTCCATAAATAACTAATTCAGTTTAATCCGACCCAACATATAAACAAATTATAAAGAAAAAATAATTTAGGTTAGAATTTGAACACGCGAGAAAGAAAAAACTAAGATTTTTTAAATTTAAAGTCTAGATTTCTTGAATTGGTTATTTTTTTAGGTTAATAATAATAAATTATTACTATTTTATAGTTAAATATATATTATTTATATTAAATTGGTCTACTTTAAGTATATTAAGATGTATATATATTCAAATTAATATATTAATAATATATATAATATTGAATAATATAAAAACCGCCTAAATTTCGATTAATGGGTATCGCTTAGTTATGTAGGTGTTCAAAGGTGGTCGACCGTCCTAATAAATCTACCGCTTTTTTAACTATGGCTGAAGTTAGAAAATTGTAACTTGTTTGATTGATTAGAAGCCCTTTTAAATTAATACTGAATTTTCGATCAAACATTATTCCGATTATTCGATTAACTAATCAAATTTCAAAAAAAAACTTGACTTGGCTCTGTTGTATCACTGTTTGATGTAAGCGGAAGGATACAAAATTTACAAGAAAGCATGTAATTCTAAAATGAAATGGTAACTTAGTTACGTTGTCATTTTAATTACTTGTGAAGTGTGATTTTTGGATTTCAGCATTTATGATGGTTATTTCTAACTTAAGTTGAGAAACTTTTTATTATTGGATTTGGTTCAATACCGCATTATTTTATCTGATTAATGTGGACGAATTCTCACCCACTAATCGTGATCAAGATAGATGGTTAGGATTAATACTCTATTGTTATGTCATATAAAAGGCCTATTTTCAATTATTCTTTCATTCTTTTATTTTTTTCTTTCGTTGGTTTTCTCAACTTAATGCGATGAAATTAGGATTTTGATAAATGTTAGATTGAATCTTTGTAATCTCTGTAATAGTTAGTGCATCCCTATTATATTAAGAATCTACTTGATTTTTATATCGTATAGTCAGCGTATTTTGACTAGGGTTTGATATTAGCGGTTAGTTTGATATTCTGATTTTTTCTTGGTACTTTGAGTCTTTGAAATACGATTGTAGTCTGTAAACAAAGTTATTCTATAGTGGAGGAGCTACTTTCATCGGAGTTCAACGTGCACATAGAATTTTGTCGAACCACAGTAACTTGTAGAGTAAATACACCGGATTCCCCACATACTTTTACAAAATTGTCGACTTACCCCTGGTCGTATAAAGTGTAAAATTACCCCCTAACTTTTGTTTTTGCGACTCGTATCCCCTGATGACGGAATCCATCCAATTTCTCCTTTATGTAAGCATGAGCGAGACATGTGCGAGGTTTTAATCATTTTTTATTAATAAAAAACATTTTAAATCATTTAAAAAACACCATTATATTAGAAAGGGAAAAATGGGTACTTTCTAATTAACTAACACTATTTATACCCTAGAGTAAAAGAAAAAACAACTGCTTCCGATTTTGGCAAAGCCTTTGGATGGTGCTCTGACTTAGCCTTGAGACGGTTTCCTGTTTGGTTAGACACATTCATTTCTGCTTTCATGGGTTTATTTGGTTATGGTCTTCAATGGCTTGTCATTTGCAATGTTATTACTTTACCATATTTTGATGTCAGACTTTAATCTCCAATCTCTTGAAAGATTCCGGGTTTTAATTGATATCAATTATAGACACGATTTAAGTAATAACGCGGTCTTAATCGTATAATTAGTGCTATAAATGATGTTCCTACAGGTTTTTTTCCTCTGCTTAATCGCGGGTTATAGCATATGTTGGTTCAACACGTTATGTTTTATTTTGTGTGCAACTCTCCATGTTCTATAAGGGACTTGATGGAGGTTCAAGACTACGAGTTGATTATCTCATTGGTGGTGGTTTTGAGTCAATGGATCCTGTTCAGGCTGCACAAGAAATGCATAAGATTATTGACACTGAAAGGAGTTAGCTAGTGACACGAGCATAAGTGGTGTTTTACATGTTAATAATGATAACACAATAGATGCCAAACTCTCTACATTGGAGAATCAAATGAAATAGTTGGCTATGGTCGTGAAGGAAGGATTCCATTTTAAACAGAAAAAAGTGAAAGTTGTACAAGAATCCTTTGGATGTTCAAATCTAGTGATAATTATCATGTTTGTGATGTCTGTGGCGTTCTTATCAAATAGAGGTGATGTCTCCATATTTGTGAGATATTAATCTAGGTATGAGACATCATTTTAGATGTATTTGATTAATTGTTAAGGGATTTTTCCCATTATTAGACAATTTCTTGATTCGTGTCTTGCTTTGAATATTTATAACTTTTAGAACATATTTGGTGTAATTTTTGTCATAATGTGAAGATCTTAAGGTATTTAGATGCCAAATCAATGTCAAGAAGTTAAGGAAAGAAGATCCAAGAGGAATCAGGAGATAAAAAAGAAACAGAGTTGAATTAGGAAAGGAAAAGTTGCCAAATAAATCTGCCAAATCTGTAGTGACGTCCACTAAAGTGAAGATAAATGCAAATCTGCTATGATTTTGGAAGAGCCTTTAAATGGTCAGATAGATCTTTCAATTGCGGACGTTTTGATATAAACTACGCTGAATTTGGCCCAGTAACGAAGGAGATATGATAAATAAGTAGCAGTGTTTTATTATGTCTTATATTTTAGGAAACGAATTTGAATTGGACTTGGACTCCAATTACATTCCTTGTAATCCAAGAATTCGACCTACGATTAGAAAAAACCTATAAATACACTCTCTTATCATTGTAAACATGTCCTTGCTTAATTATTAGTCATAGTAACAAGTAGCAACATCAGGAAAAGCAAGTTGATAGTATGTATCTTTATTTTAGTTGATTTCTTATTAGCATGAACTAAATTTCCCATAACTTGGGTTTTGCATATGTATAATCTATGAATTCTATTTTTTTATCTAGGTTTGTTTGGGAAAAAACGTTTTAAATCGATTGAGCTTCTTAACCTTTATATTTGTTTTATGTGCTCTGATGTACCGACTATTAGTTCTTGCTAGTGCAAGAGTATATGATTACCATAGCAGTTGGATGGTCACCGGAAGGGGCGTCTAATTGTAGAAACACCACATAAATGTCTAGTGTGCGGTAGTGATCCTGACGGGCTTGCCTAAGTAGATAGTCACTAGGGTTTGAGATTAACAACCAATCATTGCGCAGAGTCCCCTTACCCAAGTCCCCTGAAAATTGTTAGGTCTCCACTTAAGTCTACCCGGAAGGGGGTTAGGAGGAATATAGAATCCTGACTACTTATAATGAGAGCTTTAATCACCCTTATAACTAGTAGAAGAAATAAAAGAATAAGTGCATACATGCAAACCTGAGCTATATCTCTCATCCCATTCTTTCGTATTTACTTTATTTTCATGAGTTATTAGTTTAATTATTCTCTCTTCAATTCATCATCTCTATTTTACTGTCTTTTTAGTGCCCGTTTGGGATTGCTTTTTAAAATAATCACTTAAAGTGATTTTAGATCCATAGCAATATTTTAGACTCTACAAAACACTTTTAGAAAAAGCACTAGATTAGTGATTATTAAAATAATCACTTAAAGTGATTTTAGATGTCAAAATATTTTTTAATATTTTTTACAAATAATTTAATTTTAATCAAAAAGCGCTTTTAGCTTCAAAATAATCAATCCCAAACGGGCACTTATTTGATCAACTACTCTTTACTACGCTCCTTTTATAATCTTAATTTCTAACACACTAAGTCCCTACGAACGAATCTTACTTATTATCTAAACTTGAAAATGATTTGTAATACTTGTAGTGAGTTCCGTGTCTGATTTAGGGTTTTAGTTCTTATATTTATTTACCATTATTTTATCACACCCTAGCCACCACCAAGAGGTAACCACTATGTTGGTGGTCATGGCTATATGCAACCTAATTGCAATTATCCCAGATTCCAATGTTCAAATCCTAATGGGGCGATAAATCAAGGAAATTTTCAAAAATGCCCCAAAGGGCAAAATTTTCAATCAAGACCTCTAAATCAATTCCAAGGAGGCCAAAAGCCCGTTAAAGATGCTTATTTTGAGAGTCTTGCTTAGAAAGCACTTCCTGAGTAACCACAAGAAGGTACCTCAAATGCTCTTGTACAAACTTTAAGCTCATTCTTGACGATGACTCATGAGATTTTGAAGTCCAATCCAGAGTTGCGGAAGTCTAACAATGAGATAATGAATGAACACTCCGAGACATTGAAAATTCTTGAAAACCAGGTATCTCATATTGCTAACCCTCTTAATATGAGACCAAAGGGTCAATTACCAAGCAATACTGAGAACCCATAGAAGAAAGAAGAGTGTAAATCAATACTGTTGAGAAGCGGGAAGAAATTACCCCCATCTTTTCTAGCAATGAACGAGAAAGATTTAATTTCCAAACCTAAAGAAGTAGAGGAAGAAGTTGTAGAAGGGGTTGAAGAAGAAGTGATTGAGCCAGTGATAGTTAAAGAAGATGTTGAGAAGATACCGTCAACTCAAAATAAGAAGAAATAAATTGTTAGTGAGAGTCCTCCCCATTTTCCCTTCACGTGTCCAAGATAGGGACAATGGAAAAGAGTACAAGAAGTTCATGGACATGGGGAAGAGGTTGCACATTAATTTTCCATTTTTGGAAGTCATTGAAGGTATGCCAGAATATTTAGAATTTATGAAGGATGTACTTTCCAACAAACTCAAATATTTAGAGGGAGAGATGATTGGTTTACCGGAGGGATGTAGCGCGATATGCCAAAGTAGGTTGCCTCCAAAGTTGAAGTATCCAAGAAGTTTTAACATTACGATTTCCGAATGTGAGAGATGGACCGGGAAGGCCTTGTGTGACTTGGGTGCAAGTATCAATCTTATGCTAAAGTCATTATCTTGAATTTGAATATTAGGGAAGCAAGAGCCACTACTATGACTTTGCAATTGGCAGATAGGAAGCTTTCCCATCTGGAGGGAAAAATTGAGGATGCACTCGTCAAAGCAGGTAACCTTATATTTTCTTGTGATTTCATTATTCTTGACTACGACACAGATAAGAATGTGCCAATCATTTTGGGGCATCCCTTCTTAACCACGTGGCGGACTTTAACTAATGTAGGGAGCAGAGAATTGATGATGTGCGTACAAGACGAGGAAGAGAAGTTTAGTGTGTTCAAGGCAATGAAGTTTCCTGATCCACCGGAAGATTGTTTCTTCTTGGACATAATCAACCGTGCAGAGAGCAATCCAATAAATGGTGTGGAAAAATTAGGGTTGGAGAAGAAAGATCTTAAAAAGAATCCACCATTCAAAGCTCCACACAGCCCCAAAGGTGATCCATTCATTGATTACCTAAAGAGAACCAAGATGAGTGCTAGAAAGGTTCCTAGAGAACCCAAGAGAAAGTGGAAAAATGGTGATTTTTGGATAGGAGATACAGTAGCAATGAAATATCCTGATGACCCAAACGCACCACGTAGGCACAAGAGTTCTTGGTGTGGCCCTTTAATGGTCACAAGAGTTGTTTCCAAAAGGTTAGTTTAAGTGGAGACCAAGAAGGGTTGCAAACCCCGCTTGGTTGAAGTTGATCGCTTCACACACTGATGGGAAGGCTACGCGAGAAAGAAATAACCTTGAGTAACATGTCGGACTTCAACGACGTTAAACAAAAGTGCTTCTTGAGAGACAACCCATGTTTTTAATGCTTTAGTAGTTTTTATTGTATGTCTTTAGTGTTTATTAGTATATTTTATTGATGTATATTACATAATAAGAAGGGTATTTAGTATTGTTGATGTGTCAGTGAGCAAACAATTGAGTTAGGGATGAAAACTTGGGATTTTTGTGAGCCAATAACAGTAATTTGCAGTACACCGCACCATACCTGTGGTGCAGCGCGGGTCGCCAATCTGTGTCCACAATTCCGCCACGCTCCAAAGTAAGAGAGGTTGGAGCTGTAGCATGAATTCTGCGGTAAAACGCATCATATTTGAGTTACACCGCAAGACAAGAAAATGAAGCGTGGTAAATAGGTAACCTGGTACATATCATGAGGAGAAAGACGCCAGAGGCGCGATACACCGCACCTCATCCGCGGTATTATACCACAAGGCAAAAAGCGTGACCACGCCTTGAAGACGCTTTGAAGTCAAAATGTTTGAGCTGTAACCAAGAGTTGCGGTGCACCGCACCGCAACGTAAAGATATGACAAGAGTAAAACCTTAGCCTTCCTTTTGACCTAACCTCAAAGCTTCTTCTTCCCCAAGCCTTCAACCACCATTAGAGCTTCGACCATGGCTTCCCCCACCATCAAAATACACCCAAATAACCCAATTTTTACACCTAATATCATCCCTACATCATTCCTAACAACAATTACCATCCCAAATATGTCCAACATCACAAGAAATCAAGAATCAAACCAATAAATTCAAAATCCGTTTTCCTAAATTCTTTGATTCCTTCTTATCCCACCACTAATCTTTCATACCCACATATGAAAACACTTTCCTTACACCTCTTCCACTCTAAATTTGCCTTATTCAACCATTCAAGGGTAATTTCAAGCTTGGTAAATTTTTGAGTTGGAGGTAAAGGAAGATGACACGAAGAACGAAGACACTTGCTCATGTGAGGGAGATGAAGAAAAATTCAAGCAAGGATTTGGGTGAGAACAAGAGGAAACCACTTGAGGTTTATGTGAGTCAAGAAAAGAAGCAAAAGGGTATTGCGAGTCATGTGACTAGAGAGAAACCGGTTTTTTGGAGTCGAGTGTTCAAGAACAAGCGATCGCGATTCCGCAAGAGAAGACACCACAACTTCTCCAAGTCAAGATGTCTCTACCCAACAAAAGTGATAATTCTAGGGCCCTAAAAGCTGTTGCAATGCAAATTATGCCTACTTTGACACCCACAAACGAGCAAAGATTTGCTGAGGAAATGGAAAACGGTGAGTATAAGAGATTTTTTGAGAAAGGTAAAATATTAGGTTAGAAGACGTTCTTGATGCAGCGTTCGAGTTTCAAAATTGAGTTGGTAATTAGTAAGGAGATGTTATTAGTTCATGACAAATAGAAAAGGCATTGAAGACATCTTGGCCTTACAATTTCCTTCAACCTGATGCGAAAATATGTTTATAGTTTTCTTGCACCCTCAGTCCTTGGGAACACTGGAACCACATATATACTTAGGAAAACCTCCATATTGTTGGATTGTGTTATGAGATAGGAAGAAGTAGATATGGCACAAGTAATTTTTGATGAGATCATGCGATTCATAGTCAAACCAAAGAGTTTTTTAACTTGAAGTACCTATCAATGATCACGAGCTTATTGATGAAGGCGGATGTGAAACTTGGGGAGAAAGAGAAGCTTGTTAGCAGTTCGAGTGCCATCTTAGATGATGCTTGGATCAAGAATATTTTGAGAGTACTTTAGTAGAAAGAGTCTTCTTAGCAAGATAAGGTGAGTGAGCAACTTAAGCAAATTGAACTGGCTCAAACCCTCCTTGCCAAAGATGGGCAATAATCAAAGCTAATCAAGTGCATATCATGTCACTTCTAGAGAAAATAAGATGTGACACCCCGAAGGATCCATTACATCCCATCTTGAATGGTGATCACGCGAGGCAACAACCTCGAGAGTATGTTTCTCTCTTCTCTACCCTTTTCTCTATTTGTATATTAGGTGTTTGTCTTTAACTTTGTTGAGTCTTTTTTGAGTCATGGAAGTCACAGAGCAACTTTGAGTTGAGGGTGGAAATCTGTTGTTTCCATCCCAACTTTTATGTGTTTTAATTGCTTTCAATAAGTGTGAATGTTGGTTTAGAATCTAGTGAATGTATCTTTTAAGCAAGATTTTAATGAGTTAATAATAATAGATAGTAGGTTTATAAACTTCTCTTGTATATTCTTAAAGGATTTACATGAAATACAAATTGAAAGTAAAGGATATAGTGGTGAGCAATGCGATGAAGTAAGTTTGATTTTAGGAAACATGAGTGATGTGTAGAATGTGAGATCTAAACTAGCTATAAACCATTTAATGAACGTGCTAGAAGTGAGAAAGTAACTTAGTTGTATAAGATAGGACTTTGTTTAGTCCTTTATGCCTTTTAGCTTGTTGCCCATTATTATTGATATATTATCCATCTCAACCCCCTCTTTCCTTTCTAAGACTTTTTATTTAGCCACATAACAAGCCTTTGCGATGCTTTGACACTCTTCTAGAGCTTAAGTTTGGGGTGGTGGTTTTATGAGAATTATCATTGGTTGGGTTTGTGCTATGTAATTGCTCTTTTTAATCACATATTTATATACATTGTAACCTTTTGCAGGGGTAAAAAGAAAAAGTTTTGAAAAAGAGAAAAAATTATATATTGAGAAAGAAAAGAAACATAGTGGCATGATTTTTCATATCAAAAAGAGATTCATTACCACTTACAAAAGAAAAATATATACATTGTGGACCAGAAACTTGGGATTTCTTTAGGTGATTATGAAAGGGATTCATTTGGGTTATTATGGATGCGAATAAGTGTATCAACTTGGTTTAGTGAGAACATCTTTGAGAGTAACTCAAGCTCTAGGGAGACTCATTGATGTCTAATAAGGAGAGAGCCAAAAGCCCACACTAAATTATCCAAATATACGTATCACACCTACCCTAAACCTACATTACAATCTTAAAGACCTTAGGATGTTTTGATTATACAATTTAGGAGCTTTTATATTGAGAGTAGTTAGATGGAACTTAGAGACTATGTGAGGAACGAGGAACACCCTTTAACCACCATAGTGAACTAAGAAAAACCTTATCTTTGCACATTGTAAAACTAATATGATCTTGCAATCAAATGTATGTGGATTTTTTATTTTAGGTGTATATTTAATTTAGTTTGTAAACTATAATATATTAAACTTGTCGGAATTTGTGCTTTAGTGTCATTCATTACTTGTCTACTCTTTCTCTCTTCTTTGACTTATTGGACTTAGACCCTTTTAAACTATTTTCTTTTCTATTTTGTCGGGACGACAGAACTTTGAGTTGGGGGGTCTTCCTGTCTCTCTTTTTGTGATGGATTAATACCTTCACGATACATTGTTTGGGATTTTATTGGGCCTAAGTGAGGGATTTTCCCTTTTATTTTCTATGTTGTACTTTTGCTTCTAGTTTTGGACATATTACTATTTATAGAGATTTTGTACCTTAATTGCATGTTAAGTGAGTAGCTTTTACAAGATGAGAAGAAGAAGTCAAAAAGTCAAGATAAACCCCAATTCAAGGCGGAATTTGAGCTTAGAGACACTTTGGGAAATTGGAGCCTTAGCTGGAGAATATTTGTGTCTTAGTGTTTTAGTCACTACGACATATTGGTGAAGCCAATAAAGAGACTATGAGAGTCTCAAGAAAAGTAGAGAAGGAGTTACAACTGAAGCTCAAAGATCCGGGAAGCTTTAATCTTCCTATGCAAATAAATGGTACGCTCAAGGTGAAATCTATGTGTGATGTGGGTTCACGTGTGAATCTTATGCCAAAGTCCGTGTTCGAGAGACTTGGACTTCAGAAATCAGAGAAAGCTCCAGTGAAGTTGCAGTTTGCTGACAACTCAGTTACCAAGACATGGGGAACAGTGGAGGATGTTCATGTCCAATCAGGTAATATCACCATCCCTACTGATTTTGTTATACTTGATTTCGATGCAGATAAGCAGGTTCCAATCATACTTGGAAAGCCATTCATGGCCACAAGTCAGAGCATAATCATCTTCCAGGAAGGGACAGTTACCCTTCATGCTAAAAACGTATCCGAGACATTCTAAGTCTGGGTTAAGAAACCAAGGAAGTCAAATCCCACCGTTCCTATCATCCACAGCCTTTCACATCACAAAGTCCCTAAGGAGAAGAACCACGCAAAGCCTGTGGATACTGAGCCAAAGATTGAGTTGGGGGTCGGCCATGAAGTTCTATGGAAAGCCCACAAACCAGAGAATGGGACACAAGGTCATCAAGACTCGTGGACGGGACCATTTGTAGTTACTAAAGTTGTTTTAGCTAAGGTGATAGAGATCAGGCCTAAGTAGGGCATTAGACGGAGATTAGTAAACGTTCATAGCCTTGCTCGTTGCTGGGGAGGCTATATTCGCAAATATTGATAGAGGTAACACGTCTAACTTTAAAAGATGTTAAATAAAAGTGTTGTACGGGAGACAACCTGCAAGTTTTTTATGTTTTGATGTTTTTAATTCATGTTTAGTTTTTTTTTTTTGTTGATATTGCATATTTGAGAAAGGTATTAGTGTTTTTGATGTTCAAGTATTAAAGAATTCGAGTTAGGGAGGAAAAAGATTTTTTTGTGCACATTCTTACCAACCCACCGGTATGCCAGCCATACGACCGGTAAGCCAGCAGGTCAAAAAGGGGTGCCCACGGGTTCACGAATCAGGTTTTATGCCGAGAGGTGGATTTTCGAAAAATTGCGCACCGGTATGCCGGCCATACCAGCAGTATACCGGCCAGACAAAAACACTTGCCCACGGGTCTATGAATCAGGTTTTATGCCGAGGCGAGCCTTTTCAAAAAACAGCTCACCGGTATGCCGGTCACACCGCTGGTAAGCCGGACCGCGCCGCTGGAGAGAGAAAAATTTCGAGTTTTTTAGGTTATAAAGAAGAGGAAGGCTAGTCTAGTACGAATTTTTCAATCCTTAAGCCTCTCTTCTCCCAACTCCATTGAAGATTCATCAAACCTTCCCCAAACATGAAAACACTACCCAATCACCATAAAAACACATCAAATCTTTTCTCCACATCATTACAAAGAAGATTCAACCACCAAAACACATTGAATCCAAGAATCAAACGCCTAAATTTCAAAAATTTATCCTACAATTTCTTAGATCCATACCAATTCATCAAGAATCCATCTTAACCATATAGAGAATCATCATCAAAACACCTTTCCTAACCCAAATAAAGCTTGTTCAACCAATAATCAAGAGTTTCATTTTTCAAGAGTGGTTAAATCTTTGAGTTGGAGGTTAATTGAGATGACTAAGAGAACATAGACATTATCTACTGTGAGGGAGATGAAGAAAAGCAAGGCATTGGGTTCTATTTAGAAGAAATCAAGTAAGAAAAGTTCTAGTTCCAACACAAAGGATGAAATAGATCATGTAAAGAGAGGCGAGCTAGTTGTGTTTAATTCAATGGTAAAAAGGTTCCATTTTTCATAAATAAGACAACACAACCTCTCCAATTCAAAGGTCTTATACCCGAAGAAAAAGAGAAAGCTTCAAATGCCTTGATAGCTTCTGTAAAGAAACAATTACATGAACTACCTTTTGCTTATGAGAGAGTATTTGATGAAGAAATTGGTAAAGGATAGTATAAGAGATTCTTTGAGATTGGTGAAAGATTGGGTTGGTTTATGTTCATGGTAAGACGTTTTGATTTATGTCATAAATTAGTTTTTGACTTCTATTTAGGCCTCTTTAGCCGAGATAGTGAAGGTTGTGTTCCAGTTAGAGGAAAGTTAGTTCCTTTCACAATTGAAGAGATTAGAAACCACTTCCAGTTTAAGAAATTGGTTGGACCATTCAAGTATAGAGAAGCGGTGGATAGAAAGAGAATCTTTGATCGGAATTTACTTTTTGAGCATGTCTTAGATAAGGAGAAAGTTCAATCACATAAGGGAGAATTATAGGCACCTTGGCCTTAAAAATATCTCCAACCGGATGCTAGAATTTGGCACAATTTCCTTACCCCTAACGTCTTTGGAAACACAAGAATTTTGGACGTGAATAAAAAGAAAGCTATCTTGTTGAATTGTTTTTTGAGAGGAGAAGAAGTGGATGTGGCACAGTTGATCTTTGAGGAGGTGATGCGATTTTTGGTCTTTCCTATCTCGTTATTTAATGTAAAATATCCTACTATGATCACGTGTTTTGTTCAGAAACCGAATGTGATTTTGGGTGAAGGAGAGAAACTAAAGTTAAAAACGAGTAACAATATTGACAATGCTTGGATCATGAAAATTTTAAGAGGAGCGGGAATTACACAAGTCTTAAAGGAAGAAAAGGAGCATCGTTGGCAAGAGGAGATAGAGGAGCGACTAAATTAAGTCAAAGTAGCTCAAACTTCTTTAGCCAAAGATGTGGCACATATCAAAGTCAATCAAGTGCACATCATGACACTCCTTGAGCAATTAAAGAAAGATCTAGCAAATCCTATCTTGGATGACAATAATGCGAGGCAATAGCCTCGAGAGTATGTTCTCTTTCTTTCTTACCATTTCTGTAAATGCTTTATCTACTAATTTTAATTTCTTTTTCGAGTCGTGGGGGCACGGCTCATTTCTGAGTTGGGGGTGTGGGGATTTGTTGTCTCTCATATCCATTTTTCTGTTTTTAGGTAGAAATTAAAAAATTTGATACATGGGAATTAGATGTAGAGTGTGTTTAATAGCTTGAAAGCATAAGCTCGGTGGTGGGGGCAAAGGTGTGATAAAATAATAGATAAATAAAGATAATAATAAAGAGCACACACCCTTGAGAACCACGGAACACACTACAAGTATCACAGATCGTTTGCAAGTTTTAATGATAAGTAAAGTTCGTTCGCAGGGATTTAATCTGTTAGATCTACTTGTATTAAATAAGCGTAGATGAATTTAGATGTTTATATAAAATATAAGATAAGATGACTAATTATCTAACGCGAATAAATAAATAATACAAATAAATAAATATGAATCTAAGTCAAATAAATTAGGGTTAATAATATGAGTCTATTACTAAGTTATTCTAATCTGTCACACATTGAGCATTATATATTAACCAGGATTCTAAATAATGAGTGATGATTAAATCAAACCTTTATGGCTATTTAGTTAGGCAAGGGATCAAAACTAGACGATTATGTGGTGTTGTCAATAACTAAGAATAATCCTAAGATTGGCCAAATCTAGGGTTGTAACAATAAGTCAAAACACATAATAACAATATACACCAAGCTCAGATCAGTTAAAATAACAAATAGTATTATTGAATGTAGACAAAATAATAACCCAACAATTAAAAGTAAAACTTACAGAATAAAAGTTTAGAAATATGGGGAAGCCACAAGTCTATAGCTAATTACCCTAGATATAGAGAAGGTGAGATGTAGAAGAGGAGTTTGTCACTCTCCAACTTCGTGCTTATTGTCTTCCTCTATACGTCATCTTGCTTCTTGGATGAATAGCTTGATTCTAAGGATAAATATTAAATTAAAGGTCTAAGCTATTATTTAAAAGTGAGAAAATACAAGTAACGACTAAGCCTATACTTGGAACTGAGCAAGGACATGTTTAAAATGGTTTAAGGGTGTATTTATAGGTGTCTTGGAAGCCCTAATTCGTTTTCTTGAAGGAGAAGGTAAGTAATGGACTCCTAGCCCAACTCAAATTCGTAAGTAGATAAGGATAATTACTGCTGAATTGTTTTTACCATATCTTCTTCGTTACTGAACCGTTTGTGGACCGTAAGATATCAAAAGAATCCTCACGGAATTATCTATCTACCTATGAAAGGGATCTTCTAGAGTCGTCTCGGATTTGGAGTTACCATCACTTCTTTAGACGTAGCTGCAGAATCCAGATTTATTTGGCAGTTTTTCCTTTTCCTAATTGAACTTTGTTTCCTTCTATCTCTAGATTTCTCCAAGATCTTCTTTCCTTATTTCCTTAAAATTGACTTGGCATCTAATTTATTTCCATATTATCTTTAAAGCTTCACACTAAATAAATAATTAAACCCAATATGCTCTAAAAATAATAAATCATTAAATCAAGACTAGAAATAGGAAAGTGTAATATTTTATGAGAAAATCGACTCGAAGACTTCCTAAAACACTAAAAATGATGTCTCTAACTAATATTAATTCATGACAAATGAGGAGACATCACTCGGTAAGTTAATGATAAAAAGTAGTATGTTTATGAGCTATTTTATTTTGTATGCTTTGAGTATTTGCAGGAAAAAGACACATTGATAGTAAAGAAAAGATTAGTTAGCAATGCGATAGAAAGTATGTTCGATCTCAGGGAATCATGAGTGGTTTGCAGGCCGTGAGATCCAAGCTAGTTGATAAACCCATTTGATGAATGTGCTAAAGGTAAGAGAATAACGAAATTGCATAGTTTAGAAAGTGATTAAGGCAGTTCTTTCATAAGCCCATTGTTGCCTTTTAGCTTGCTGTCCATTTATATTTTATATCCCTCGCAGCCCCTTCTAGCCTTTCTAAAGCCTTTTTATTTAGCCACATTATAAGCCATATCCCTTTAGATTTTAGAACTTTTCCATATGACCCGCACTCGAATCGCGATGCATAGACAATTGTTTTAGAGCTTGAGTTTGGGGTGGTGGATCCACCATTATGGGAATTGTTATTGGGTTGGGATTTTTGAGCTTATTAATTATGCTCTGTTATTATATTGATGATGATTCACAGGTTTATATTGTGACCCTTTGCTGGGGTAAGAGTGTGATGTCTCCTCATTTGTGATAGATTAATGTTAAGATGGGACATCATTTTTAGTGTTTTAGAAGTCAATAATGTCGATTTTCTTGAGTTTTAGTGCACTTTCCTATTTTGAGTCTTGATTTGTAGAATTATTATTTTTAGAGCATATTGGGTTTAATTGTTTATTTTAGTGTGAAGCTTTAAAGATAATTATGGAGATTAATTAGAGTCCAAGTCAAAGACAACAACTTATGGAAAGAGATTAGCATGGAAATTGGAGATAAGGAAACAAAAGCTAAAAAGATGGAAAAGGAAAAGCTGCCTAAATCTGGGATTCTGCATACACGTCCAAAGATGTGGGTTTTTACCTAAGAAATAAGCCGATTTTGGTGATTTCCTTCTTCAATGGGCAAGATAATTCTGTTGCGATTCTTTTGGTATCTTATGGAGCTCAAACCGACCAATAACGAAGAAGATATGCTCAAAATAGTCCAGCAGTGTTTATCTTTATTTCCATACGAATTTGAGTTGGGCTAGAAGTCCAATAACTTACCTCCTCCTCAAGAAAACGAATTAGGTCTTCTAAACACCTATAAATACACCCTTATATCACTTGTAATTCTACCCTATTAATCCTTGCCTCATAGTAATTAGATCTTAAGGTTTTATTCTTCCAGTTTATTGTAGAGAGCAAGATGATGTCTTTTGTAATTTCTTTTAGTTTATTTCCTTCAGGTATGAACTAAACCTCCCATAGCTTGGGTTTTGCATCATGTATAAACTATGAATTCTAATTCTTCTATCTAAGTTTCTTTGGGAATTATATGTTTTAATCTGCTATTAGCTACTTACTTTATATTTGTTTATGTGTTTTGATTTATTGTCTTTCCTAGAACTGATCACTTTAGGATTGTTTTAATAGTAGTTAGATGGTCTCCTTGACAGGGTGTTTAACTATTGAACCGCCACATAATGTCTAGTCTCGATAGTAGTTCTGACAAAACATGCTTCTAACTAGATAGTCATTAGGGTTTGTTTTAACCACCATATCACCAATTGATTGTAGTGTGCTGGATAGGGCCTTAGTGGCGTTTGATAACCCTATTTGAGTCCTCGTCTTGGTTGTGTCGTAGCCCCCTTAGTCGCTCTCAAGGTCTAACATAGGGGAATTTAGAATCCTGACTAAGTATACCAAGAGCTAATATTCTCCCTTATGAAGTAGATTTATAGATAGAATTAGAAGGATTAGTGCATACTAGCAAAACCTAAGCTATACTTCTCATCTCATCTTCTCAGTTATTTACTTTATTGTCTTTATTTGTCTTAGTTTAATTAGTTAATCTCGAATTCTAATTGCTTTAGTTTACTGTCTTTTAATTATTTACTTTCACTCGATATTCTTACCTACGCGATTAACACACTTAAGTCCCTGAGAACGAACTCTACTTATCATTAAAACTTGCATACGTCCTGTAATACTTGCAGTACCGTGCTTGTTTAGGGTGAGAGAGCGTAGTTTCTTGACTTAATTTAATCTTATTTTTATCATACCCTAGGCAACACCAAGTTTTTGGCGCCGCTGCCGGGGACTTGTGTCTCGTTAGCGTGTGGGTTATCTATTTCGAGTTTTAGTTTTTAATTAGTTTTACTTTTCAGTTTTTAGTTTAGTTTTATTTTTCCAGATTTACGCTTGGGTTTGCTTTAGTCTTTTTCAGGTTTCACAGTGTTTAATTCTTGGCCTCCCTTATCGGAGCCTGAGAGGAGCTTCAGACCTTACAACAAACGAGTTCGTGAGGAAAGAGCCTTGAGAGGAGTTATGGCATCCCAACAAACACCACCACTTGGTGGAGTGCAGAATAATCAACCAGGTGGACAACAACAAGATCTACCACCTGGTGGACAACTACCAGTAGGAGGAGGTAATGGGCAGAATAACCTTAACAATCAACAGAACTGAGTTGAACAAGACCTACCTGGCCTTAATGTACCATTCCATGTTCAACCCATCGGTTACCGCCCTCCTGAGATTCCGAACATCAAATTCAGACCCGATCCGGGTATGCTCAGTCAATTCCAAAGTTTCGGACTCTATACTGGTACAGCAATTCAAGATCCGGTAAAAGCGATTCAGAAGTTCATGCAGATTTGTGATGCCTACATTACTCCTGGCATTACACGCGAGCAACTGTATTGTCATATGTTTTCGTTTTTCTTGACCGGAAGAGCTAGCGATTGGCTAGAAAGACAACCACATGGAACCATTCATTCTTGGAGAGAACTTCAAGCCGCGTTCTTTAACCGATTCTATCCGAAGAGCATGATACTTAAAGATCAAGCCGAGCTTGCAAGATTTTGCCAAGAAGATGGAGAAACAGTGGGAGAAGCATGGACAAGGTTTCAACAAAAATTAATTAGATGTCCGGTCCATGGTTATACACCTGCTCTACAACTTGCTATGTTCTATGAAGGTCTTAATGATAAAGGTAGAGAGAAGGTGGATAACATTGGAAAGGGTAATTTCGTGTCCATGAATCACAATGAAGCTTCCGAGGTGTTGGAAAATATTATGGAACAAGAAAGAAGTTGGCCTTCAACGCGAGCTTCTGTAGCAAAAACCCGAGGAACGTTTCATTTAGATGCAGAAACTGCGAACTCAGCTCAAATATCCTCATTAGAAAATCAAATCAAGGAGCTGAGAATCGCGATGGAGAAGAATTTAGCCGCTACAAAGGTAGTACAAGAAGCACAAGGTTGTCAACAATGTAGAGTTAACGATCATACATGGGAAGAGTGTGAAGCAAATCCGCAATCTGTCTACTTTATATCCAACCGATGGGGCAACCGCAACCATCCGGGTATGCAGTACTCAAATCCACAAGGGGCCGCTAATCCTGGTCATTATCAACCGCGACCCCAGAACAACTCTTACCAACAGAGAGGTCAGTACCAAAATCAATATCAGAATAGACCTGCTCCTCCACAATAACCTGCTCAAGACGCTTATACCGATTCCTTAGATCAGAAAGCTTTACCTCAGTATCCGCAAGAAGGATCTATGGACAATCAATAGATAGTACAAGCTCTAGACCGTTTAAACACAACTATAAACGCTCAAGAAGAAAAGGTCCGAGGACACGATGCCATACTTCAGATGCTAAGTACTCAAGTAACACAGTTAAACAAAGTGTTAACAAGTGTAGTAGAACAAAAAGAAATAAAGGCAATCGAAGGAGGTGAAAACAATGAGGGGTTCGAAGCTTGCAAGGCTATATGCCTTGAGATTGAAGAAGCGAAAGAGGAAGCACTACATGCTGCCATTAGTGCCGTCGAATTTCCAAGTAGTGAAGAAGAACCAACCAAGTCTAGCCCCGTGGAATCTGACTATTCTGAAGTTTATGTGGAGGACGATCAAGAGAAAGACGAATTCATAGAGCTACTGAGGAAGGTGCAAGAGGAGATTCGATCGGTAGTGGAATATGCAGCTGAGTTGGCTAAAGAGAAAGAGGAAGAAGCCTCAAAAGAGGAATCGAAAGATGAAGTGGCACCTGCTGTGCTAGAAGAGAAAGAAGAAGAGAAGGTGGAATCGACACCTATCGTTCAACCAGTGTCATCAACTAGTCCTGATTCAAATCCTAACAATGACACTGTACTCAAGACATTTGTAGAGGCGTACCAACCTGAAAATATAAACGCCCAAATGCTTGAGATTGCGAAGAGAGGACTTACACCGCAACAAGTGTATACGCAAGTTATTCCTGAGACAGAAGCGAGTGTAGAGATCCCGAGAGAGAACATGAGGGTTTCAAGAAGAAGTGAGAAAGAGCTACCTCCAAAGCTTAAAGATCCGGGAAGTTTCAACCTTCCTATTCAATTACATGGTATGCTCAAGGTGAAAGCTATGTACGATGTGGGTTCTGGTGTTAATCTTATGCCTAAGTCCGTGTTCGAGAGACTTGGACTTCAGAAATCAGAGAAAACTCCAGTGAAGTTGCAGTTTGCTGACAACTCGGTTAAAAGGACATGGGGAACAGTGGAGGACGTCTTAGTCCGTGCAGGTAATATCGCCATCCCTACTGACTTTTTTATTCTTGAGTTTGATGCAGATAAGCAGGTTCCGATCATACTTGGACGGCCCTTCATGGCCACAAGTCAAAGTGTGATCAACTTCCAAGATGGGACCATCACCCTTCATGCAAAGAATGTATCCGAGACATTCTATGTCTTGGGTAAGAAACCGAGGAAGTTAGATCCCACCGTTCCTGTCATCCACAGCCTTTCACATCACAAAGTCCCTCCTGAGAAGATCCACTTAAAGCCTGTGGATACTGAGCCAAACATTGAGTTTGGGGTTGGCCATGAAGTTCTATGGAAAGCTCACAAACGCGAGAATATGCCACGAAGTTTCAAAGACTCGTGGATGGGACCATTCATTGTCACTAAGGTTGTTTCAGCCAAGGTGATAGAAATTCGCCCCAAAACTGGGGTCAAGCGCAGATTAGTTGACGTTCATAGCCTTACTCGTTGTTGGGGAGGCTATATTCGCAAATCTTGACAGAGGTAACACGTCTAACTTTGAAAGACGTTTAACAAAAGTGCTGTACGGGAGACAACCCGTAGTTTTTTTAATTTTTCATGTCTTTTATGTTTTTAGTTTAAGTTTATTATAGTTGTTTTTAGTTGATAATGCATATTTGAGAAAGGTATTAGTATTTTTGGTGTGTAGGAATTGGAGAAATCGAGTTAGGGAACGCGAGGAAAAATTTTTGGAGCAAAGATTGACCCCCACGGACTACCCCTGCGGACTACCCATGGTCCGCAGCCCTGGTCCGCGAGGTCAAAACACGTGCCACGGTGGAGCCACAGGTTTGATCCAGAAACCAAAAAAATGACCCGCGGACTACCCCATGGTCCGCGAGGCACAAACACGTGCCACGGGGTAGGTCCACGGGTATTTTGACGTAGAACCCGCGGAGCACCCCCGCGGTACACTGCACCCTAGTCCGTAGAGCAAAAACGCGTGCCACGGGTCCTACCACGTGTATCAACCAGAGGGTAAAAATTTTCGAGCATCAGATGTCGCGGACTACCCTGCGGTGCACCCCATGGTCCGCAGGGGTAGTCCGCAGCGCCACCAGAGAGAGAGAAAGTTACGGGATTTGTGTATAAAGGAGGTATTAAGCTTTTAGTTCCGAATTTATTAAACCTTAAGCCTCTTTCTTCTCTCCAAAACTCTCCTAACTCCATTGAAGCTCATCAAAACCTTCACCAATCACCAAAACACTACCCAATCATCAAGAAAAACACATCAAAACTTCTCTCCACACCATTACAAGAGAGATTCAAGCTACCAATTATCACCAAATCCATTCAAATTGAAGAATCAAAGAGCCAAATTTCACAAATTCATCACACAATTTCTAAAATCCAAGCCAACCCATTACAAATCCACCTCACCTACATAGAGATTCATCATCAATTCACCTATCCTAGGCCAAATCAAGCTTGTTCAATCAATAATACACAAGTTCAAATTTCAAGGGTTGCTAAAGCTTTGAGTTGGGGGTTAATTGAAGATGACTAATAGAACAACAATATTATCTAACAAGAGGGAGGTGAAGAGTAACAAGGGATTGGATTTAAACAAGAAGAAATCAATTGACAAAGGTTCGAGTTCTAAATCAAAGGGTAAAGAGAAAGTTGAGAAGAGTGGGATACCTTTGTTTGATCGTAATGGTAAAAGGCTTTATTATTATGCAAAGGAGAAAACTCAACCTCAACAAGAACTTATACCTATAGAGAAAGTGGATGCTTCAAGGGCCCTGAAGATTTCTGCAGAGAAACAATTAAAAGAGCTACCTTTTGCCTATGACAAAGTATTCAAGGAAGAAATTAGAGATGGAGAATACAAGAGATTCTTAGAGCTTGATGAGAAATTGGGTTGGTCTACGTTCATGGTAAGCCGTTCTGAATTATGTCATGAATTAGTTTTGGAGTTCTATCTAGGCCTCTTTAGCCGAGATAGTAAAGGTTGTGTTCCGATTAGAGGAAAGTTAGTTCCTTTCGCAGTTGAGGAGATTAGAAACCACTTCAAGTTTAAGAAATTGAAAGGTTGTTGCAAATTTGAAGAGGCGGTTGCTAAACGAAAAATCTTTGATGATGAATTACTTTTTGAGCATGTATTAGACAAAGAGAAAGTGCAATCACATAAGGGAGAATTGAAGACACCTTGGCCTTACAAATATCTTCAAGCAGATGCTAGAATTTGGCACAAATTCCTTGTCCCTAATATCTTTGGAAACACACGAACTTTGGATGTGACTATGAAGTACGCTTTACTTTTGGACTGTATTTTGAGAGGAGAAGAAGTTGATGTGGCACAGTTGATCTATGAGGAGGTGATACGATTCTCGGTCTCTCCTAAATCAGTTTATAATGTTAAATTTCCAACTATGATCACGTGTCTTGTGCGAAGAGCGAATGTTCCATTGGGTGAAGAAGAGAAACTCGAATTTAAAGGGAGTTATATTGATAATGCTTGGATCAATGATATCTTTCGAAGAGCGAGTTCTACTCAAGTCTCGAAAGAAGAAAATAAGCAAACTTGGCAAGAGAAGGTGGATGAGCGTTTAACAAAATTCGAAGCAGCTCAAACTTCTTTAGTCAATGATGTGGCACAAATCAACGCTAATCAAGTGCACATCATGAAACTCCTTGAGCAATTAACGAAAGGTCCAGCAAATCCAACCTTGGATATCAATGATGTGAGGCAATAGCCTTGAGAGTATGTTCTCTTTCTTCCTAACCATTTCTGTAAATATGTCTATCTGCTAATTTTAATTTCTTTTTCGAGTCTTTTTCGAGTCGTGTGGACACGGCTCATTTTTTAGTTGGGGGTGTGGGGATTCGTTGTCTCTCATCTCCATTTTTCTGTTTTTAGGTAGAAATTAAAATTTTTGATACATGGGAATTAGATGTAGAGTGTGTTTAATAGCTTGGAAGCATAATCTCAGTAGATTAATGATAGTAAGTAATATGTTTATGAGCTATGTGTTTGTATGCTTTGAGTATTTGCAGGAAAACACACGTCTATAGTAAAGAAAATATTAGTGAGCAATGCGATAGAAAGTATGTTCGATCTCAGGGAACCTTGAGAAGTGTGTAGGCCGTGAGATCCAAGCTAGTTGACAAACCATTTGATGAAAGTGCTAAAGGTAAGAAAACAACTATATTACATAGTGTAGAAAGTGATCAAGGCGGTTCTTTCATATTTTGAAGCCTTTGAAGCCTTTTTATACCTTCTCACCTTGTGATTTTTGATTTATATGCTATATCCTTCTCAGCCCCTTCTAGCCTTTCTAAAGCCTTTTTATTGAAACACATTATAAGCCATATCCTTTAGATTTTAGGACTTTTCCATATGACCTGCACTCGAATCGCGATGCATAGACAGTTGTTTTAGAGCTTGAGTTTGGGGTGGTGGGTCCACCATTATGGGAATTGTTATTTTGTTGGGATTTTTGAGCTTGTTAATTGTGCTTTGTGCTTTATATTGATGATGATTCACAAATTCTTATTGTAACCCTTTGCCGGGGTAATACTGAATGAAAAAGAAGCTTCGAGCTAATTTTGCCAACAAGGGCATTAAAAAGAAAAAATATGTATATGAGAAAATTAGCGTGATATCTCAACATTAAAAGAGAGTCATAGCTATAAAACGAAATTGATTTGAAAAGAAAAGAAAATATATATATTCGGACCGGCAAAGTGGAATTTTTATGTGAACATCTTAAGCTTTAATTGGGTTATTGGGGATGCTAAATTGTGCATCAAGGAATTCATTGGGTTGAGTGAGAAACGTTTTATGAGAGTAACTCAAGCTCTAGGGCGATTCGTTGATGGCCAGTGAGGAGAGAGCCAAAAGCTCACTCCAAATTATCCAAATATACTATCATACCGTCCCTAAGCCTAAATGACAACCTTAAAGACCTTGTGATTCTTTGTTATATAATTGAGAAGTGATTGAGCCATTAGAGAGTAGTTGAGTGGATCTTGAAATACTAGTGAGGTTTGATGAACAATCTATAGCTCTCTTGGGGAACTGAGTAAAGTCCCAATCCTTCTTACATTGCGAAACTAATCTGATCTTGAATTCAAACCGTGTTGACTGTGGATATGAGAGGTGTACAGGTATGTAGTTTATAAACATTATTCTATATATTTTTGACTTATGTGCTTTAGGTTTATTCTATATATTCTGCTATGTTTTTCCCATTGTGTTGAGAATTTTATAAGTGTGTATTTATAGACTTCCCTTTGTTTTTATCTTTTTATTGTATCGGGACGATACAACTTAAAGTTGGGGGTCTTGATGTCTCCTCATTTGTGATAGATTAATGTTAAGATGAGACATCATTTTTAGTGTTTTAGAAGTCAATAATGTCGATTTTCTTGAGTTTTAGTGCACTTTACTATTTTGAGTCTTGATTTGTAGAATTATTATTTTTAGAGCATATTGGGTTTAATTGTTTATTTTAGTGTGAAGCTTTAAAGATAATTATGGAGATTAATTAGATTCAAAGTCAAATACAACAACTTATGGAAAGAGATTAGCATGGAAATTGGAGATAAGGAAACAAAAGCTAAAAAGATGGAAAAGGAAAAGCTGCCTAAATCTGGGATTCTGCATACACGTCCAAAGATGTGGGTTTTTACCTAAGAAATAGGCCGATTTTGGTGATTTCCTTCTTTAAGGGTCAAGATAATTCTGTTGCGATTCTTTTGGTATCTTATGGAGCTCAAACCGACCAATAACGAAGAAGATATGCTCAAAATAGTCCATCAGTCCAATAACTTACCTCCTCCTCAAGAAAACGAATTAGGTCTTCTAAACACCTATAAATACACCCTTATATCACTTGTAATTCTACCCTATTAATCCTTGCCTCATAGTAATTAGATCTTAAGGTTTTATTCTTCCAGTTTATTGTAGAGAGCAAGATGATGTCTTTTGTAATTTCTTTTAGTTTATTTCCTTCAGGTATGAACTAAACCTCCCATAGCTTGGGTTTTGCATCATGTATAAACTATGAATTCTAATTCTTCTATCTAAGTTTCTTTGGGAATTATATGTTTTAATCTCCTATTAGCTACTTACTTTATATTTGTTTATGTGTTTTGATTTATTGTCTTTCCTAGAACTGATCACTTTAGGATTGTTTTAATAGTAGTTAGATGGTCTCCTTGACTGGGTGTTTAACTATTGAACCACCACATAATGTCTAGTGTCGATAGTAGTTCTGACAAAACATGCTTCTAACTAGATAGTCATTAAGGTTTGTTTTAACCACCATATCACCAATTGATTGTAGTGTGCTGGATAGGGCCTTAGTGGCGTTTGATAACCCTATTTGAGTCCTCGTCTTGGTTGTGCCGTAGCCCCCTTAGTCGCTCTCAAGGTCTAACATAGAGGAATTTAGAATCCTGACTAAGTATACCAAGAGCTAATATTCTCCCTTATGAACTAGATTTATAGATAGAATTAGAAGGATTAGTGTATACTAGCAAAACCTAAGCTATACTTCTCATCTCATCTTCTCAGTTATTTACTTTATTGTCTTTATTTTTCTTAGTTTAATTAGTTAATCTCGAATTCTAATTGCTTTAGTTTACTGTCTTTTAATTATTTACTTTCACTCGATATTCTTACCTACGCGATTAACACACTTAAGTCCCTGAGAACGAACTCTACTTATCATTAAAACTTGCATACGTCCTGTAATACTTGCAGTACCGTCCTTGTTTAGGGTGAGAGTGCGTAGTTTCTTGACTTAATTTAATCTTATTTTTATCCCACCCTAGGCAACACCAGAGTGAATGAAAAAAGCTAAAAAGCATGAAAGGAAAAGAAAAAATCTATGAGAAAAATAGTGTGATATCTCAACATCAAAAAGAGAGTCACAACTATTCAAAAGAAAAAAAAGTGATTTGAAAAGAATATATATATTTGGACCGCCAAAGTGGAATTCTTATATGAACATCTTATGTTTTAATTGGGTTATTGGGGATGCTACTTTGTGCATCAAGAAAATCATTGGGTTGAGTGAGAACGTTTTATGAGAGTAACTCAAGCTCTAGGACGATTCGTTGATGGCTAGTGAAAAGAGAGCCAAAAGCTCACTCTAAAGTATCCAAATATACTTATCATACTGTCCCTAAGCCAACATTACAACCTTAAAGACCTTTTGATTCTTTGATATGTAATCTAGAAGTGATTGAGCCAATAGAGAGTAGTTAAGTGGATCTTTGGATACTAGTAAAGTTTGATGAACAATCTATATCCTCCTTGGTGAACTGAGTAAAGATCCTCTCCCTCTTACATTGTGAAGCTAATCTAATCTTGAATTCAAGCCGTGTTGATTGTGGATATGAAAATTGTGCATGTATGTAGTTTGTAAATATTAGTACATGAAATTTTCCGAGTAGTTGCTTTGAGTCTATTCTATATATTTAGCTATCTTCTTTCTCACTGTGCTTAATTGACCTAGGTGTGTATTTAAAGACTTCCCTTTATTTTTATCTTTATTGTATTGGGACGATACAACTTTGAGTTGGGGGTCTTGATGTCTCCCCATTTGTGATGATTTAATATTAGTTGGAGACATCATTTTTAGTGTTTTAGAAGTCTAAATACTCGATTTTCCTACGTATTAGTGCACTTTCCTATTTCTTGTCTTGATTTAATGATTTATTATTTTTAGAGCATATTTGGTTTAGTTGTTTGTTAATTGTGAAGCTTTAAAGATATATATGGTGATTAATTAGATGCCAAATCAATTCTAAGAGATAAAGGAAATAATATATGCATGGAAATAGGAGAAAAGGAAAGAAAAGATAAGATATGGAAAGATAAAGTTGCCAAATAAATATGAATTCCAGCACCTACAACCATAGAAGTGATCATAACTCAAGATTGGCTAGGAACTTGGAAGAATGTTCTGAAGCAAAGTTATAGATCTTTCCGAGATGATCAGTTTCGACATATGGAACGCGTAATTCGAAGCTATATCGAAGAAGTTAAGGCCAAAACAAAACATCAGCAGATTTTTACCTTTTCTATATTTTAGGGTTACGAATTTGAGTTGGGCTTGGAGTCCAAGTTACTTGTCTTCCACTCCAAGAAAATGAATTAGGTCTTCTAAACACCTATAAATACACCTTTTAAACCTTTATAAACAATCCTTGCTCAATTATAAACCTTATATTAATTCTTAGTCATTCAAGAGAGAAAGATGAAATCTTTGTATCATTCTTTTAGTTTATTTCCTTCAGGTATGAACTAATTTTCCCAAAGTTTGGGTTTTGCATCATGTATAATCTATGAATTCTATATTCTTTCTATCTAAGTTTCTTTGGGAATTCTATGTTATAATCTGATTTTAGCTACTTACCCATATATTTGTTTTATGTGCTTTGATTTATTGTCTGTCTTAAACCTGATCAATTTAGGGCTTTGCTAATAGTAGTTAGATGGTCTCCCGGAAGGGGTGTTTAAATATTGAAACACCACATAAACGTCTAGAATAAGGAATTGGTCCTGACAACACCAGCCTAACTAGATAGTCATTGGGGGTTGTTTTAATCACCATATCACCAATTGAAGGAAAGATTTGCTTAGGAACCTAGTGGCGTAGGATAACCCTATTTAAGGTCACCTCGTGGTTGTTCCGTAGCCTACCTTTTTGCACTCCGGGTGTAGGTAGGAATTTAGAATCCTGACTACATATCTAAGAGCTATTATCTCCCTTATAAACTGAAATCGATAGAAAGAATTAGAAGGATTAGTGCATACTAGCAAATACCTAAGCTATACTCTCTCATATTTAATTATTTGTCTTTACTTTTACTTAGTATAATTATCAATCTCTCAGTTAATCATCTTTATTTTCTGTCTTTTAATTATTAATTGCTACTCTAATTTTTTGCTCATTCGTATAACACACTAAGTCCCTGAGAACGAATTCTTCTTATCATTAAAACTTGCATACGTCCTGTAATACTTGCAGTACTGTGCTTGTGTAGGGTGATTAGTGCATTGTTTTCCAGCTTATTTATCTTATTTTTATCACACCCTAGGCGACACCAGTAATCTGTAAAGTAACAAGAAGTCTAAACTTACCCAAAGAAAACAAAAAAATTATAGGCAAAGATAACCTCTTCTTGTAGTTCTTTCCTGATATTCTATATGCGTCCTAGAAGGGGGGTTGAATAGGACAATGGAAATTAATCGGCTAATTTTATTTCAAGTAAATAAAATTAAAAGCTAATTTGAATCCTATTGTTTTAGCAAACTAAATAGTTAAGAACTAGATAATCCTAAAAGACAATATTATCAAACTATTCATATAAGCATTTTATCAAGCATATAGAGTGCGGAAAAGTAAAGAGTGTAGGGATAGAGAGATACACAACGATGTATAGTGGTCCGGTTTCCCTACATCCACTACCTAAGGAAGCCTCCTTAGGATTTGCAAGATTCTCAACTAATCTTCGTAACTCTTTAACCCGGGTGAGATTACAAACCCTTTACAACCACTTCAAAACCTTGAAGGAAAAACACTTGTTATCACCAACACAAGGAACCAAGTATAGAACCTATACTCACACTACTCTCTTAATCTATTACAAGGAATTAAGAGGAAAAGAAAAGTGTTTAAATGTGGTATAATAGCTTGTAACTAGACTCCTAAATGAGTGGATATAAACTATGTGGCTTGAGGAATGAAATTGACTTGAATGCTCCTTTGAAACCTTCTTGAATGATCATATTAATTGCTCTTAAGATTGGTAGATGGAAGGAGTGAGTTGTGTCTTCAAAGAGCTTTAATTTATAGCTGAAATAAGCTTCCAAAGGTCAAAAGGCTTCTATCTAACGGATAGATTTTAACTCCAACGGATATAAGCTTTGTCTTGTTCTAAAGTGCAGAAAACCCTTTCTCGCGGTGTACCGCGGATATGGTGCGGTGTACCGCACTTCATCGCATCGATTTCGTAGCATACTGACGGGCTACCCCATGCACCGTGTTCTTGGTCCGCAGCCTTGGTCTGGTGTACCGCGCCTTCAGTCCGGTGTACCGCACATTTTCTTGCTTTCTGTTCGGACTAGCTGTGCACCGCGCCTTTGGTCCGTGGTACTGCGGTGTACCGCAGGTGTTGTCCGGTGTACCGCGCCACTGTACTAATGAAGCTCAAGTTCAAGGATTTTAAGATAACTAATCTAATGAGGGGTTTTGGAAAAACATTTAAAAGTAATACCAAATGAATTTTAGTTAAAGAATGATTTGTCGAATATTAAAACGGGAATAAAAACAAGGTAAGGCTAACAATCTCCCCCTTTTTGATGTTTGACAAATCATAAATTTTTGAAGATGCCTTAGATAAAGTTTTAATCAAAAACTCCCCCTCAAACTAATCACTAGAGTTTTTAGAAAAACTCCCCCTCACGAAATGCATTTGAAAAAGTTTAACTAAAATTTCTCCCCCTTTGTCAACAACAAAAAGAATCGATGATATGATTTTTGAAAATTTTAAGGGGTCAAAATACTTTTGAGTAAAAACAAGTACTAAAGGAGTAAATGGATAACAATTAGAAGCTCAAGAACCCTATAACACAAAGAAAAATGTTAGCAACGAAATATCATAATAAAAACACCATAAGCAATAAAAAATGGCAAGAAAGGAAATCTAGAGAAGTTGCATGCCAATTTCACAACGAATTTTCTCAAAAAGATCTTGGGGTAGAGATTTGGTAAAAATAGCGGCTAGTTGATTTTCCGAAGTGACAAATTCAAGCACAATATCCCCTTTTTGAGTGTGATCACGGATAAAATGATGTCGGATTTCTATGTGTTTCGTTCTAGAGTGTTGAATAGGATTTTTGGTAAGATTGATAGCACTAGTGTTATCACAACGAATGGGAACACAATCATACTCTAGGCCAAAATCTAGTAAGGTTTGTTTCATCCAAAGAATTTAAGTCACACAATTTCCGGGCGCAGCATATTCGGCTTCGGCCGTGGATAAAGCAACACTATTTTGTTTTCTACTAGACCAAGATACAAGGGATTGACCTAAGAATTGTCAACTACCACTAGTGCTCTTCCTATCAAGTCTACAACCGGCATAATCGGCATCCGAATAACCTATTAGTTCAAAAGAGGTAAATTTTGGGTACCAAAGTCCTAAATGTGTGCAGACCAAACATAATCCAAATAATTCAATTTGTATATTTTATGTTATTCCTAATGGGTAAAGAAAAAAAGGATACAAGAAGTATTGTTAGGTCATGGGTACAACCTAAAAAGAATTTGAAGGAGATGGGTCTGCCTCCATATGACTATAAATGACATAAAAAAGAACTTAATAAAAAAAATTAATGAAAACCATTGCAAACGTATTGGGTCCGTACCCATCAAGTTATAGTTTAGACCGTGGTAGTGAGTCAGGATGGGTCTGTACCCATTAAGAACAAGGGTAAAATGGTCAAAATCCAAACCAGAAAGTTGGATATAGGCCTTAAAAAAATTCAACTAGGACTTAAATAAAAAAGATTTTGGATTTAGGGGTGTAATTTGTATTTTCCTCTTATGATATCTAGGTCAATTATTCCTTTGACCTAGTTGGTATGCCACTTGTATTCAGCCTATCGAGGCTAATTCAGCCCTTCGAGGCTTATTCAACCTTTCGAGACTACTTCAGTCTTTCGAGGTTAATTCGACCCTTCGAGGCTTATTCGGCCCTTCGAGACTGATTCAGCCCTTTAAGTCTTATTCTGCCTTTCGAGGCCTTTTTGGTAGATGAAGAGAGTTATTTGAAGATTGGTGATTTATTTCTTGACTCCCTAGCGGATACTTCGTCAAGATAGAGATATTTGTTCGAGGTGAAGATATTGTCAGGTTTTCAGGGCCTCGGTTACTGAACTTTAGTTTTCAACCCTAGTATCTCCATTTTACCTATAAATACATAGGTTATTATTTAACGTGTTCAATTGGCAGCAGTCATTAGACTCTACTTTGTAATCAATCGTTTATAATAAAATTTTCTCCGCTTCCCGTAATTTTTCTCATTTTAGGTTTTCCACGTATATCGATGTTACTTTCTTTTCTCGTTCCTTATATTATATTTTATCGGCAATTCAACACATAAATCTTCTCTACTTCCCGTAGTTTTTCTCGTTTTAGGTTTTCCACGTATATCAATGTTACTTTCGTTTCTCGTTCCTTATTTCATATTTTATCGGCAATTCAAAAGATATGGAGGCACAAGTTTAACTTTCGAAAGTAAGAAGACTTTCTTTTAGAAATGTTATGTGAGAGTCACATGGTTCAATAAAATAACTTTCAAAATTAAGAAGGAAGTTAACCAGGCTAGGATCATTCCATGAAAAGTTAGGAAAGCAGAAAAGATAACATAAGAAAAGCTTAAAGTAGTGTACAAAAGAAGTTGAAAATATTGGGAATTGACATATGATATTAACGATAATCTATTTTGCCCGTCCAATTTTTTTACTATAACCTTTCGACCGACCAACTACTAACCAATATGATGGTACTGGTTTTCAACAAAAAAAAGTAGAGTATATGATGACAAAAAAATGTTAAAATCAACCAAGCATAAACAATAAAATTACATAAATAGACTTACAGAGTCTTATGGTTTATTTCTGAATACAATGATACAAAATGGTGGTTAACAAGAAAAAGTTATTAAATTAAATAGAAAATGGGAATACAATTAAATCGATGGATAATAAATAAGTTAAATGTCGTAATATTGGGAACGCATTCCTTTGAGGGATACCAGAGAAGGAATTAGAGGGTACCAGGCGGGTCTGGGTAAAAGTGCCTTGGCTAAACATGTATACTTCTTTGAGTGAACATCATATTCCACTAAATCTTTACCCATAATAAAACGCAGTAGACCAATATTTGGTGAGGTAAGCACAGTAATCTTCCACAAATTTGGAATATCCAGAGTAATAATGATTTTGTGAGACCAGATGTGTTTATTGTAATCCTCCAACACCCAAACATGGAGTTGTTGTAAGTAATAGAACCCAATTGCCAACTTGTCATCATCTACAATAAACATACGCAACCGATCAACATATCCAATTTCAATTACTGGAAGAAATCCAGTTCGAAAACCCTGAGGGAGCTTGATATTCATGGAGCTCTTCCCGTCCAATGTAAATCGTATTAAATCTGATTTTTCCATTTTTTCAAATCGAAAACTCAATGCATAACAAACATCATTGTCGCTTATCATGAATGGTTCACTACGCTCACACGATAGTGTTATATCAAGGGATTCATAACTCAAACCATCACTTCCAATAGTTACCATAATAACACCTAAATCAGTTTTTTTTTCTTTATTCCTGCATAAATTAATCATCTTATAATTACCCGTTGATGAATCGAAGCCCAGAATGGCTTTCCACCTTCTGAATATTACTGACTTGTCCTCCTCTATTTGAACCACTTGTTTAGTGATCGGGTTTCTTATGCGATATTCATTACTCTGTTCCTTTAAATCAATACTCTGTGTCTTTAACTCCAGCACTAAGCCATTACAGCTATTTAAGAACATATATCTTTCACCAAAATTTGATCTAAGTACATGCGCATATTGGATAACAATTTGGGAGCATTTATTCTTCTTATTCTTCTGATGCTTCTCAATGAAAAACTTTTGCTGAGTAATCATATTCCATGACTTGCACACACATCTGCATCTTAGTACACTTTTTACTTCCAAACGGCTCAAAATATCAACTATTATTTCATCAGGCATTATCATCATCATTGAAGATCCACCACTCTCCATATTTGACACCTGTTACAATATCAAACCAAAGTAGTAAAAAGTGTTACTAACTTGTCTACTTTTCTTTAAAGGATGAGAAAATCTTAAACATTCTGTCTTAAACCAGTAATAGCACATAGAATAAAGCTTTTATTTTTAAACTTTATTTTGAATCTTCTATTCTATCTATCAAGTTTTACATAGGCGGATAAACATATATACCATCTTAAACATTCTGTCTTAAACCAGAAATAGCACATAGAATAAAGCTTTTATTTTTAAATTTTATTTTGAATCTTCTATTCTATCTATCAAGTTTTACATAGGCGGATAAACATATATACCCTTAACTACTTTAATTTAAAAGACACGATTTTTATTTATATCATAATCTCTGTTGCTGCAAGCCTTTTAATTTGATTTTAATATGTTTTGCAGAACCAAGATAAGCAAATAAAATTAAGAGCTAAAATTAAAAATTGCAACTTTTTAAGATATTGCCACAATTCTAAACTAATTTTATACAGATACAACAGATAACTTATGTTAAGAAAAAAGCATCAAATTAAGTGATTACCAGAGTCGATCGACACCCCCTTTTTCGAAACACCATTCTATTCTTATTGAACCAGACAAGCAGCTAACCTAGTTATATTTTTTGGGGGCGAATTGTTAATTTTTTATTGACAAGAAAACTAATAGATACAGTCATGTTAGGCCCACAGTATATGTTGTTTACGATACCATGATGTTCTTTCTCTTTAATGTCGGAAATTTACTTTTTGTTTTGTTTTAATTATCTTATCACTAATTATCATAATATATAACTAAATTATTTATTATTTATTCTTCATCCATCAATTTACTATCCAAATATCAAATAAATTGTTTTTTTCCATTTTTTCCATACATGAGAGGTTTTAAAAAGAGTCAATTGTTAATGGATGCCTATTAAAAAATTTATTTAGAAAAAAGTACCTATAATAAAATATTTATTGAAAACAACCCCATCCCAAATTACCTTTATAATTAACAATTAAAAAATAAGAAAAAAACTAATAAACACACGCGCGCGTCCGTGAAATTTTTTTAAAATCGTCATAACTAATTCAAAAAAAATCAAAAAAATCAAAAAAATATATATTTGGATAAATCAAATTAATATTTACGTCTATGATTTTTTTCGAAATTTTCTGAATTTTCTGATTTTTTTTTGATTTTTTTAATTTTTTTTTTCGCAGACACGAAATTTCATGTTTATTTCACGGTTTTGAAACATGGAATTCCATGTTTAAAACATTGAATTTCATGTTTAAAACATGGAATTTCGTGTCTGCGAAAAAAAATCAAAAAATTCAAAAAAAATCAAAAAATCAAAAAAAATCAAAAAAAATCAAAAAAATTCATAGACGTAAATATTAATTTGCTTTATTCAAAAATACAATTTTTTTAATTTTCTGATTTTTTTTGAATTAGTTATGACGGTTTTAAAAAAAAATCACGGACGCGCGCGAGCGATGGAATTAGTAGTAGTAGTAGGTGGTGGTGGTGGTGGTAGTGGTGGTGGTGGTGGTTGTGGTGGTGGAGGTGGTGATGGTTGTGGTGGATGTAGTGGTGGTTACATACATGGTGATTGTGGTGGTGGTTGTGGTGGTGGTGGTGGTGGTGGTGGTGGAGAAAGAAGTACCCTATTATTTGTTTAATATTTAAAAATTAATACTGTATTAAAATAAAATAATATATTTAATAATAAGGGTTGTAAAAGCATAGAAAATATAAAGGGGATGTTTTCTATAAATATTTACTTTATTAGGCATTTTTTTATAAAATAGATTATTGAAGGCATAAAAGAACAATTAGATAGTTTAATGAGGATGTTATCAACAATAACCTCTTTTAAAAAACCGATAAGAACATAGAAATACAAAAAGAACAAAAGTTCTTATTCAAAATCAAGTACAACTCTAGCAGTTGCACACTCACTTCTGTCTCTTGTAATAAAGGTCCAAAGATAGTCAGGATGTTCGTTAAAATACACTGGTTGAGCATTCATATATGCCCCTTTTCTTGCTAGCTTGTCCGCACAAAGATTGACTTCTCGGAATATATGATTTACTTCATACCTAGAAAAATTGCTCAAAATCACACAACAATCCTTTATAATTGAAACATAGCGACTACCTAAGTTCCACCGCCCTTTACTAGCGCATGGAACTTCCTCAAGTCTATCTCATAGTGAGTTGAGCTCCTACCGCCCTTCACTAGCGCATGGAGCTCCTCCTAATCTGTTTCAATAATCATCTCTATATAACCTTTGTTAGTAGCCCATCTAAAACCAAAATGTAGAGCAAATAATTCCAAAGCAAACGGGGAAATCGCAATGCAAGTACCCATGAAACCTGAGATACAAGAGCCATACCTGTCTCTCAAAATACCACCTATACCAGCCATCTTTTTCTCGGCGATAAAACTCCCCTCAATGTTAAGTTTGAGTCCATCACTAGGCTTTACCCATTTAACCATTATATTTCTAGCTACCTTAACTATTCCCCCATCAAAACTCTTTCCCCACGCTAGTATAAAGTTACTAGCTAATGAAAAAAAATTTCTTTTAAGTTCTAGTATATGCGGTAAACTATCCACCTCACTAAATAATATACAGTTCCTTTTGATCCAAATTACCCAAAGAGCGGCAATAAACACATAGGGACATTCAATCCCAGCTATTCGGGCTTTTGAACGAAGATGGGCCTCCAACCATATCATTACAACGCTTGGGACAGAAGGTGTTGGCCCCTGTTCACCTCTAAGCTGTGATCGATGAGACGCGGCAGAAATCTCCATTAATCTGTCTTGCCGCCATCTGTTGTTCAAAGACAGCAAATAACTCATCTCATGTGTCTTCAAGTCACGCGTGTCTAGTAAATTTCCGTCCAGTAGCGTTGCAGAAGTCAGCTCCACCGAGATAGTAGTAACCGAGCTACTTCCTTCAGGAGCAGCGGTTTGCTCTCTTCTTCCTGTAGCAGCAACCTCCGTCCAGCCCTCCCAATCAGCAGGAGCAGGAACACAACCTCCAGCAGCTTCTTGTTCGTCCCAATTTACAACAGCAACAACTTCATCTCGCGCCGCTCCAGGAACATTTCTCCTACCTGTTTCAAAACCAAGTAAGTTCCAAACCAAAGTAGCTACTTTGCATTTTACAAAAACATGATATAAATCTCCCCTTTCGGTACCACAAAAATTGCATTTCCGGGAATCAACAACGTTTCTCTTATATAAATTTTCCGTCGTGGACACCCGGTTCAAAGCTATTCTCCATAGAAATACTCGAATCTTTTGGGAACACTTTAACTTCCATATAAGATCCCAATTGAAAGACATATCCTCCTCACATTCTTCCATGCTCAAAAAGGCAGATTTCACCGAAAAAGAGCCCGAGATCTCTAGTTTCCAAATTATCCTTGACCCCACTTCATCATTTATTACACTTATACCATCACGAACGACACTAACACCTGCTAATATGTCTTTGCAAGCACTAGATTCATCTCCTTTCTAGATACAATTTAAGAGCCCATCTTTGAAATAAATATCCACCCACGCAACCGAATGTTCATCTTGTAGGATTTTCCACCCTAACTTTGCTAATAACGCCAAATTGTATTTCTCCGCGCTTCTTATACCCAAACCCCAATGCAATTTTCTCTGCAATCCCCACAAACCCCAAATAAAATCCCTAACTACTCTATCAATATCCTAGCATACTGATGTCTCCTCATTTGTGATAGATTTATGTTAAGATGAGACATCATTTTTAGTGATTTAGAAGTCATAATAGTCGATTTTCTTGAGAAATAGTGCACTTTCCTATTTTGAGTCTTACTTTAGTAAAATAATATTTTTAGAGCATATTGGGTTTAATTGTTTATTTAGTGTGTAGCTTTAAAGATAATTATGGAGCTTAATTAGATTCCAAGTCAAAGATTACAACTTATGTAAAGAGATTTGCATGGTAATTGGAGATAAGGAAACAAAAGCTAAAAAGATGGAAAAGGAAAAGCTGCCTAAATCTGGGATTCTACAGCACACGCCTAAAGAAGTGCTATTTACCCCAAGAAATAAGCCGATTTTGGTAATTTCCTTTCACAACGACAAAGATAATTCTGTGAGGATTCTTTTGGTATCTTATGGAGCTCAAACCGACCAATAACGAAGAAGATATGCTCAAAACGGTCCAGCAGTGTTTATCTTTATTTCCATACGAATTTGAGTTGGGCTAGGAGTCCAATACTTTATCTCTTCCTCAAGAAAACGAATTAGGTCTTCTAAACACCTATAAATACACCCCTATATCACTTGTAAAATCATCCTTGCCTCATAGTAATTAGTTCTTAAGGTTTTATTCTTCCAGTTTATTGTAGAGAGCAAGATGATGTCTTTTGTAATTTCTTTTAGTTTATTTCCTTCAGGTATGAACTAAACTCCCCATAGCTTGGGTTTTGCATAATGTATAATCTATGAATTCTAATTCTTCTATCTAAGTTTCTTTGGGAATTACATGTTTTAATTTGATATTAGCTACTTACTTAGTATTTGTTTATGTGTTTTGATTTATTGTCTTTCCTAGAACTGATCACTTTAGGATTGTTTTAATAGTAGTTAGATGGTCTCCTTGACAGGGTGTTTAACTATTGAACCACCACATAATGTCTAGTGTCGATATTAGTTCTGACAAAACATGATTCTAACTCGATAGTCATTAGGGTTTGTTTTAATCACCATATCACCAATTGATTGTTGCGTTTGCTTAGAGCCTTGGTAGCGCTTGATAACTCTAAGAGTGTAACCACGTCTTGGTTATGCCGTAGCCCCCTTAGTCGCTCTCAAGGTCTAAGGTATGGGAATTTGGAATCCTGACTAAGTATACCAAGAGCTAATATTCTCCCTTATTAATTAGATTTATAGAGAGAATTAGAAGGATTAGTGCATACTAGCAAAACCTAAGCTATATCTCTCATCTCATATTCTTAATCTTTTACTTTATTGTCTTTTAATTTCTTAGTTAAATTAATTATTTTCGAAATTCATATCTCTTTATTTTCTGTCTTTAATTATTTACTCTTACTCGTTATCTCTACTCACGCGATTAACACACTTAAGTCCCTGAGAACGAACTCAACTTACTAACTAAAACTTGCATACGTCCTGTAATACTTGCAGTACTGTGCCTGTCTAGGGTGAGAGTGCGTAGTTTTCTTGACCTTATTTTATCATATTTTTATCACACCCTAGGCGACACCACATACATACTTAGTGGTGTCGACTAGGGTGTGATAAAAATATGATATAAATAAGTGAAAATAATCACCCTAGCCTAGCACGGTTCTGCAAGTATACAGATCGTATGCAAGTTTTAATAAATAAGTAAGATTCGTTCCGCAGAGACTACGAAGGTTAGGAAGATCTTATGCAATAATCGAGTGCAAATATACAAAGCTAGAACAAATAATACGCAAAGAAATAAAAGACAAATAGATTTTTATTGGGTTTTTTATTAAGAAAGTTAAACTAATAAACTAAAGACTGAAAATTAAATGCAAGAGAAGAAGATAGTATGAGAGTTTAGCTTGAGTATAATAGCACGTAATCCCCACTAGTTTTGTCGTTCTAAACATGTAAGGGTGAATTATGTAGTATTTCAATAATCGGTTTCAATTGCGCTAGGTATTTTTAAATAGGGTTTACTTGTGTCAATAAGGAGTCCTAAGCAAACTTTTCCTGCAATTGATTAAATAGCAATACACTAAACCATGGTGATTATCTAGTTAGGTTGATTTGTCAGATCTAAACCGTACAGTAGATGTTATGTGCTAAACCTATAGTTAAATATACCGTTGTCAATGATTACTTAACTACTATGATGGTAATTCTATATGGTCGCGATCCACAAGAACACAGAATATAAATCCAAACACATAAACAGACAATAAAAACAATAATTCAATTTAAAACATAGAATTCCCAAATTAGATAGATATCAATCCAAACTAGGGTTCATACATATATGCTAAAAATCAAGCTAAATTTATTTAATTCATACTAAGAAAAGAAAAGAAAAGAATTACAGAATTGAATGTTGATGAAGACATGATTGATGCACAACTCCTTCCAGACTTCTTTTCTTGTGTTGCAACTTCTTCCGGGCCTAAGGTTTGGCCAAGGATGACTTTCTAATGATAAGAGACTGTATTTATAGTGTATAGGAAGACCTAATCGTTTTCTTGAAGGAGAAGGTAAGCAGTGGACTCCAAGCCCAACTCAAATTCGTAACCCTAAAATATGAAATCAGCACCGTTTTTGTTTTGGTCCTAACAACTTCAATTCTTAACCGTTTGACGCGTATGAGTAGTCAAAATTTATCGTATCGGAAAGATATTTAACTTTTCTCTTGACCGTTCCTCCAAATTCCTCACCGATTTTGAGATATAAGCTGATTTGTGGTCGTAGGTGCTGGAATTCAGATTTACTTGGTAACTTTATCTTTCCATATTTTAGCTTTTGTTTCCTTATCTTCAATTTTTATGCTAATCCTCTTTCCTTTAGCTCTTAGAATTAACTTGGACTATAATTAATTACCATATATCTTTAAAGCTTCACACTAAATAATTAATTAAACCCAATATGCTCCAAAAATAATAAATAATTAATTCAAGACACAAAATAGGAAAGTGTACTAAATCATGAGAAAATCGACCTATACTCTAATAAATACACCTAAAATGATGTCTCCAACTACTAATAAATCATCACAAATGGGGAGACATCAAGTCCCCCAACTCAAAGTTGTATCGTCCCGATACAATAAAAATAAAGAATAATAGGGAAGTCAAGAAGAAGAAGTAGGAGGAGAATAAGAACAGAACATAATGAATGATCCTAGAGCACAATATCTAAAAAGTCTCATGTAGTAATTCTTAAGAAATAATGCACACGTATGCTTAATATACACATAATCAACAATCCATGAATTCAAGTCAAGATTAATTTCGCAATGCCAGAAGGAGAGGTCTTAACTCAGTTTGTTCTAATGGCTATAGGTTGTTCATAGGTCCTAATATAGAATCCAATGGTCCACTTACCTACTACCTAATAGCTCAATTGGTTCTTCATCAAGCAGTTAGAAATCCTAAGGTCTTTGGTTATAACGTGGCTTAGGAACGGTGTGGTATATTTGGATAAATGAAAAGTGAGCTTTTGGCTCTCTTCTCACATTCCATCAAAGAACCGCCCTAAAGCTTGAGTTTTCACTCGAAGATGTTCTCACTCAACCCAATTTTTTATGCTTTTGATGTGCATCCCCAATAATCCCAAATAAAACCTTTTTCATGATGATATACAAATTCCACTTTGCCGGTTCGAATATATATTTTTTACATATCATTTTTTTCTTTTGTATAGCTATGACTCTCTTTTTGATGTTCGAGATATCACGCTATTTTTTTCATATATATTTTTTTCTTTTCAAATCTAGCTTTTAGCTTCTTTTTCATTCACTATTACCCCGACAAAGGGTTACAATAATATTTTTTTCATCATTAATAAAATCACAATTTCCCAAACCCAATGTTCCCTAATGATGAAACCCACCACCCCAAACTCAAGCTCTAAAAACGACTTGTCTCAGGTTTTGCAATTCGAGTGCGGGTCATATAGATAAGTCCTACAAACTAAGGGTATGGATTATAATGTGGTTAAATAAAAGGCTTTAGAAAGTCTCAGAGGGTCTAAGACGGATAAATAATAACAATAATCAAATAATTAGGGTGAGAAGGTATAAAAGGCTTCAAGTGGCTTTAATATGAAAGAACTACCTTATTTATTTTTCTAACTACCGGATTTCGTTACTTTTTCAATAATAGTTCATAGACAAGCGGGTTTTCAACTGATTTCAAACCTCACGTTCTACACACCAAATAACTCTCCCTAAGTTTCAACGTAACTTCTTAGCATTGCTCATTAACTTTTCTATCTTTTATTTCCTGTTTTCATACATGCATACTAAACATATTTGTGACATCTTTTAAAAACCTACTACTTACTATCATTCACTTAATTAAATCATGCTAAATAGGTACATTCAACATATTCTATGCCTATTTCAACCCAAAAAAATTTAAATTTTATGTAAAAACAAAAAGGGAAGATGAGGACAACGAATCCCCACCCCAACTCAAAAAGGAGCAGTGTCCCCTCGAATCGAAAAAGACTCAAGAAAAATAAAATTTAAAATTAGCACATATTGCACATAAAGAAATGGTAGGGAAGAAAGAAAACATACTCTTCGAGGCTATTACCTCGCCTTATCGACGTTCCATTTTCGGATGATTAAATCTTACCACTTTGGCTATTGCCTAGTCAAGCCTTTCAAGGTCATTGGCAGATACCAACGGCAAATACTTAGTTCTATACCCAAACCCCCAGTCAAGGTGATCCATACGCCACTATATAAATAGCCTAGGTACTAAAACTTATCACTAGTTCATGACTCTAAGGATAATCAACAAGCATAAAGTAAAAGCCAACGTAAAATAAAAACTCAATATAAATTTATTCAATCCCAAGTCGGAAAAACACTAATTATTCAAGAATGGGTTCAACCCATGTTACGATTCTCAAGTACAATAAAAACTTAACTCATAATTGAAATTAAAACTAATGAAATTAAAATAATGGAATTCGTGTTTAACAGAAAGAGAATAAAATTAAAGACCTAATTAGGATGTTAGATTTGGCTGTTGAATTGGAGATGTTGAAGTCTCTAGCTCTTGGCTTCTTCCTTCTTCCTTGCTTCTGTCTTTTTCTCTGGCGCTCTGACTTTGTAGAAAAAAAATTGTGTGTAAAAATAAAGTCAAAAAGCCTATTAATACTATTAAATTCGGACTTGGGCTCTTTTAAAAGAATAATTAAATATTAAATGGCCCAAGTCCACTCTTCAAGCCCAAAATCCCGTAAATGTTGTACACCTCTCACTAAAACGGCTGTAACTTTCTCAATTTAACTTTGAATTAACTCATTCAACTTGCTAATTATTCGTAACTTGATAAGGCACGAATCTTCTTCATAACACAGAGACTGAATTCATCTTTAAGTGGCTCGAAATCAGCAATTACCACCAGCCTTCCAGATTTTCAGCTCAAATTTGTCAACTCCTCGGGATATTTCTTCTAGCTTTTGACTTCTTTACACGATCTAAGACTTCTATTCTTGATTCCTCTCCTTGCTAGTATTAGAAACCTACAAACTTTTCACTAAAAACAAACCATATTACGCGCAAAATCTTAATAAATCAAAAATACTAAAATCTAAGGAGAGAAAATGAAATATGACATATTATTGCTAAAAGTCTATCGAATTAGTCAAATAATCACCAACTTTGATGTCTCCTAAGGGCATATAAATTGAACAAAAGAGGAGACATCACCTTGTTCAACTTACAGTAATTGATGTCTCCCATTTTGTTCTAATTATATGCCCATATGAGACATCATTTTTGGTGATTATTTTATTAATTCGATAGAATTTTAGTGTTAAATCATTATATTTCCTTTCCCATCCTTGGATTTTAGTATTTTTCATTTATTAAGATTTTACGCGTAAAATGGTTTGTTTTTAGTGAAAAGATTGTATGTTTAAAGATGCTAGCAAGGAGAGTAAACGAGAATTAAAGTCTTAGATCGTGTTAAGAAGTCAAAGGCGAGAAGAAATATCCCGAAGAGTTGATTTAGGAAACTGCAAATCTGGAAGACTGATGTTGATTTCTGATTTTGAGCCACTTAGGCTTGGATTAAGCCTTGACACATGAGACAAGCTTTGATCCCTTATTGAGTTACGAAGACTTAGCAAGTTGAATGGGTCAATTTGGAGTTGAAATGAGAAAGTTACACCCATTTTAGTGAAGGTTGTACATCAGTTACGGGATTTAGAATAAAAGAGTTGACTTGGGCTTTTTAATATTTCATTTATTCACTTAAGTAATAGCCCAAGTCCGAATTTTAGAGTATAAAAAGACCTTTGGACTTCTATTTCATACACAACTCAATTTACACAAGTCAGAATCGCCAGAGAGAAAGTCAGAAGCAAGGAAAAGGAGAAAGCTAAGAGCTGGAGAATTCATCTTCTCCAAATCACAGCCAAACCCAATTCCTCAATTAGGTTTTCTTATCTTTTAATTCTGTATTAGACATGAGTTCATTTATTTTTATTTCTTTAGTTTTAATTTCCATTATGAACTAATTTCATTTGTGCTTGAGAATCGCTTTAATGGGTTGAGCCCCAATTTATTTAGTTAATGTTTTTGAATTTGGGATTGAAAGATTTAATTCGAATTGGGTAAATTAGTATTTTCTATTATCGTGAATTTATTTACTGTCTTTGAAGTCATGAATAAAAAACAGGAATTAGTAATTAAGCTATTCATTATAGTGGCGTAATGATCACTTTGACGGGGGGTTTAATTACTGAACCAGGTAATAGATGTAAGATATAAGCTATTGATCCTGACGGACTTAGTTAATCTTATAGTCAATTGGGTAAAATACTTGAACATTCAAAGGTAGCTTATAATCACCCTGACGGGGTTTGTAATACCCTAGAATAGCTCCTAAGTCTACCCTGACGGGGGTTAGAAGAAACTAGAATCCCGACTAGTATTAATTACCAATTCGACCCTTAAACGAAAGCATTAATTGAATAGATTTAGGTGAAACCCTTGCGAAACTCAAGTACTACTTCTCATCCTTGCGTCTACTCATATTTTATTTACTTGCGTCTCATTTATTTGCATTAGTCAATTTAATATTTTACTTTATTGCATTTCAGTCCTTAAACAAAAACCCAACAAATATTTATTCCCTTTTACTTTTCTTATCATATAACAATTATTCACACTTATTACATAACATCTAAAGTCATATCCAATCCGTCCCTGAGATCGATTTCCCGTTTACCGGGTATTACTTGGACGACCCGTACACTTGCGGTACGTGTCTTGCCTATTTAGGTGTGTTATTTTAGAACACACAAGGAGACACCAAGTTTTCGGCGCCGCTGCCGGGGACGGTAGCGTGTGACCACGGTGTTATTCATAAGTATTTTAGTTGTTATTTTTATTTTGTTTTTTTTGGTTTTACGCTTTTCTTTGTTTTGCTTCTTCTCAGGTTTTACAGGTCTGGTGTATGCTCTCAAATCTCGAGAGACTAATCCGAGCTAAGAACAAGAGAGAAAGAGAAGCAAGAGAAAAAGCAAGGTTAGAAAAAGAAATGGAGGATCCGAACATTCATAATGTTGAAGATCCCGGAATTCAGTTGGATGAAAATGGCAACCCACCAATATTACAAGATCCACCGGTAGGACTCCAAAATGCTCAATTCCAAATTCCTCCGATAGGTCAACAACCACTCAACAACAATGGTGTAGAATTTCAAGATGATGGTCCGCGATTCCTCCAACCGAATAACTATAGACCTTTCCGTTTACCACCACTAGGACTCCGTCCTCCCGCTATTCAAGGAATTCGATTCAGACCAGATGCGGGTATGATTAATCAGTTACAAATATTGGAGAGTATAGTGGTGCAGCTCGTGAAGACCCTATTCGAGCTACGCATAAGTTTATGCAAATCTGTGATGTATATGTCACTCCTAAAGTAACACAAGAACAAATGTACTTTCATATGGTTCCATTTTCCTCACCAGAGGAGCGAGTGAATGGTATGATCAGCAACCACACGATGAGATTTTGACTTGGGATCAACTTCAGACAGCATTTTTCGACATGTATTATCCTCAAAGTGTTAGACTTAGTGGACAATTAGATGTTGCTAGTTTCCGTCAAGAGCGAGGAGAAACTGTAGGAGTTGCTTGGACTCGTTTTCAATCTTTATTACGGAAATTCCCATTACATGGGTACTCACTTGAGTTACAGCTTGGGATATTTTATCGAAGTTTCGATGAAGCCGCGAAAGAGAAAATAGATACTATGTGTCAAGGTGGCCTCATGATGGTCACAAGACTCACAACTAATCAAGCTTTAGCTATTATGGATAGAATTGTGAATAATTAAATGAGTTGGCAACCTTCAAGATCATCAGTTAGAGTTTCTGAGAAGGGTATTTTGAATCTAGACGCAGAAACAACTTTGAATGCTAAGATTGCCGCACTTGAGAACAAGCTAACACAGATAACTATGTCGAATAACGCTATTGTAGATGTGGTAAACAAACCAGAGATATGTCCTAGTTGGGAGGAAGATGATCATAGCTGGGAAGAATGTGATAATAACCCAGAATTCGTGTGTTTCGTTAATAATCGAGGTAATAATTATTCAGGTGGTCAAGGGTATGTGAATCAAAATAGAAACCATCCAGGCTTTCAGTATTCGAATCCACATGGGGCAGCCAATCCAGGAACCTATCAACAAAGGCCCCATGGGAACAATTATCAAATTAATCCACAAAACCAATACCAAGGGAATCAACCTAGAGGATCATGAAGCCTATTCTGATACGTTAGCTCAAAAGGCACTTCCTGCTAGACCTCAAGAAGGCGCAATCAACGCAAATGTTTAGCTCTTACCTTGACACAATACATATCCACTTCCCAAAGTAAGTCATCTCTACTCGAAGATCAGTTATCTCGATTCATAGACACCACAACCGTTAAAGAGAACAAGATGGAAGAAACGTTAAACTCACATACCGCTTCATTAAAATTTTTAGAGAATCAAATATCAAAGATCGCTAATAGCTTGAATGTTAGAGGTCAAGGCCAACTCCCAAGTGATACAGAGGTTCCTGAGCAATACGACGATTGTAACACTATCTCGCTCAGAAGTGGTAAGAAGCTCCCACCACCACCTTTTCCCGTTATGAAAGAAAAAGAAACAACTATAAAAACAAAAACGGTAGAGGATGTGGTGGAGAAAGTAGTTGAACCAGAATTAGAAGAGGTGGAAGTTGAGAAAGCTCCAGAAAAGACAAAGAAGAAAGATATTGTAGAAACCCGTCCTCCTCCACCGTTTCCATCAAGAATTCAGAAGAAAGGAGATAAGGCCGATTATCAGAGATTTTAAAATATGGTGAGACGTTTGAACATTAACATACTGTTCTTAGATGCTATTAAAGATGTACCAAAGTACGTGAAGCTCTTGAAGAGGGCCATCGCCAACAAAAGGCCATATTGTGATAATGAGATGATAGGATTGCCAGAAGAGTGTAGTGCAATTTGTCAGAGTAAGTTGCCACCTAAGTTACTTGATCATGGGAGTTTTACGATTTCGATTTCTATTGGTGATGAGTGGCAAGGTAAGGCTTTGTCTGATTTGCGTGCGAGTATTAACCTCATGCCTAGATCAATTTTTGAGAAGTTGAAGATAGGAAATGCAAAATAAACCTCTATGGTCTTACAGATGGCTGACAGATCCCTCATATATCTAGAGGCACGAATAGAAGATGTCCTCGTCAAGGCAGGTACGTTAATCTTTCCCGTTGATTTTGTTATACTTGACTATGACGCGGATAGGAATGTCCCCATTATTTTGGGAAGACCATTCCTATCCACGGGGCGTACTCTTATTGATGTTGAGAATGGAGAAATGATTATGTGTATCCAAGATGAGGAGGTGAAGTTCAACGTGTTTAGACAAATGAAGTTTCTGGAGTCCAAGGAGGATTGTTTTTGTTTTTGGATAGGTAGAAAAAAGACCAACTAAGGTTGTGGAGACCTTAGGAGTGGAGGAAAGAAAGCTAAGAAAGAAACCACCAATTAAAGCTCCTCCTTATCCTAAGGGAAGTCCATACCTTGATCATGCAAAGAAGAAAAATAAGGCACGTGCCATGAAGGTTCCAAAAGAACCTAAGAAAGAAAGAAAGAAAAAGGAGTTTAGAGTGGGCAAAGAAGTTGCGATGAAAAAGCCTGACCCTCTTCCAAAGGCGCGTGAATCCAAGAGCTCTTGGCTAGTACCATTCATGGTCACCAAGGTTATCTCAGAGAAATTAGTTGGAATAAGAGCCAAAGGATACAAATTTCGAGTAGAAAATGTTGACAACCTCACTCACTGCTGGGGAGGTTATGTCAAGGAATTATGCATGAGGTAACCCGTCGAGCTTAACGACGTTAAACAAAAGCCACTCATTGTATATTAGTTTCATGTCTTTTAAATTCATAGTGTAAATTAGAGTAATTGTTGTTTATTAGTGTTTATTTTTAAGAAGTGATAAATGTTGGTGTTTTGATGATTTGAGGAGTGAAAAGGTCACGAGTTTGGGGTGAAAAAGGTGAAAAATAATGAAAAAATGGGTTGCAAGACAGGAGCTAACAGGGAACCCGGTTGTCGCCAACTGGGAAACCGGTGAGCAACTGTTGAGCAACCCATCACACGCAAGGATAGGCGTGTGTGGGTTCGCGCCAAGCGACAGCAACCGGGAACCCGGTCTCGTAGGCCAAGGGGTCTGACCTCCTCGGTGGAAACGCAACGCAATTCTTGCGTTTGGAAGGTAAAAAAAAAATTAATTTGGAAATATTTTCTACGCCGACATAGCGACGCTAACCGGGAACCCGGTTGAGCAACAGTAGAGGCTGATTTTCATGTATTTTAACCTATTTTCTTGCCTCCTTTCACAAGCCACTTGCTATTCCGCTTCCAAGCTCCCTACAACTGCGAAAATCATCATCAAAACACCACAAAATCATCAAATCTTCTCCTACAACAACACATAAACACACAATTCTCTCCAAATCCTTCCAAAACACCAATAACTTTCAGTTTTCTCAAATTGAACTATAAAACCTCTCCAATCACACAAATTAATCCTTACCCATCTCATATATCACCTTAATCTTCTTCCTTATCTCCTCAAAACATAAAATTTCAAAACTTTTCTCAAATTTTTGAATTTTTGAAGTTTTGAGTTTGGGGTGAGTAGATATGACAAACAAGACAGATTCTTCCAGTTCCGCTCAGAGAAACAATCCAAGAACAAGAAACAATCTTGGTGCTACGCAAGAGAGAGTTAATGAGATTCCGTATTCGGGTCCTAAACGCAAGATTGAAGAGGTTAAGACTGCTATGAAGAGGAAAGAAAACCCAAGTGAGGCTAAGCTCAAAAAGCCCTCTTTGGTTGATGAAGAAGAGGTTGTTGAAGAAATTCCTAGCAAACCCGTTCCTGAACAACGATTCGCTCGAATAAAGATGAGTGCAAATAAGCCAAAAAGAATCGTTATTGGTTGGAGGAGCAAGTTCGCAATAGAATTGAATACTTGAAGTTTGGTGTTGAGAAAGGATTTCCTTCAGGTATTATGAACAATACTTTTAAAGATTATGCTATTACTTGTGATAAGATTGGGTGGAAAGAATTGAGAATGAGAACTCCCACGTTCATCCCTGCTTTAGTTCGTGAGTTCTACGAAAAACTTGCCTTTTTGAATAAACAATCAATCATCTTATGCAAACTACCTTTCTCAGTTGAAGTTATTCGAAATACATTGAAGTTACCAATCTTGAATGGCCCTTGCCCTTATCACGAAACACTTCACGATCCATCTTTCGAATGGGAGTCCTTTTATGATTTAGTACTTATTCGTGGAAGACTTCCCATCCCAGAAGGTGAAAGGTATGCAGGCCAAGTTTATAGCAGTGATTTAATACCTTCTACAAAGGTATGGTCTCGTTTCATAATTCTAACCTTCTATGGCAACAATCACACTTCCGAATTGAAAAAGGAACATCTTATCTTCATAAAGTGTATCCTTGAAAAGAAACCTATTGATGTTGCCCGTGTGATCTATGACATTATCATGGAATTCGAAAATCCCCTATCCTTCAATAAAACCTCAAGTTCCAATGCACTATAACCGCCATTTGCCTAGACGCAAAAATACGACGTAAGACCGAGGAACTTGAACCTACAGAAGAAGGGGAAGAGATGACGATGAGATCAATTGAGAATGCCCATGAAGAAGCTACAAGAGAGATGAGGAGACCTAGACTTCCTCCACGCAAGAAGAAGGTAACTAATGGAGTTGATGGGCCACTATTATCACCATATCCACCAACATCACCACCATCTTCACCATTATACACCATCATCACCATCATCTGCATCACCATCTCCACCAACATCACCACCATATTCACCACTATCACCACTCGGATCTCCCTCTCCTCTTTACCCTCACGCTTCACCTTCCCGATCTACTGCTCTCTAACCAGTCGCTGCTCTCCTGCACACGAAGACCGACGCCATGCCTGGAGCTCCTGTAGAAACCGCCGCCGCTAACATGCATACAACGACGCCATCTTTGCCACCACCATCTCTCGTCCCCTCTCTCATCCCATTTGAGCGCCATCTTCGCCGCCCTATCTGAGAGAAACCTGCTGTCACTCACGTCGAAGACCGACACCATCTTCTCCACCTTCATCTCCACCACCATCACCTCTATCATCCCGTCTGAGCGCAATCTTTGCCGCACCTCCATTTTCACCACCATCACCATCATTTTCACGCACCCCTTCAAATCCGGCACACCATCACCATCTTCACACCGTATGCCCAAACCAAGAACCCACTATCATGGGTACAACCCAGGAACTAAGGACCAAGAACCCACTTCCCCGTGCGTGGATCCATTCTCACACGTGGACCTGGCTCCACCATTTCTGGCGTGGACCAGTTCCCTCTGCTGGACTCCATCATTTCTGACGTGGAACTCTTCTGTACAATTTTTTTTGTGTTGTTTACAGATCCGTCAAGTGTGAAGAGATATGTTTTGGGTCTATGATCCAAAAAATGTGAGTGTGAAGAGGCTATTTAATAAGTACAACCCAAAAGTAATCCAGTTTGTTATGTTTTTTTGTTCCTGATGGGTAACCCAAAAGTGGGTGTGGATATTTTTAGGGCCATGGGTAAAGTTGAATAGATTCCTTTTTATTTTTGTACCTAATGGGTACAACCCAAGAACGTTGATCGAGATGGGTACATACCTATCTAGCTATTTGTCGAGAATGGTACTTACACATATGACTATGAAGGACTTAATAATAATAAAAAAACGAACTAATAGAACATTACAAGCTACGAGTTCGAACCCATCACAGTTATATTTCCAACCATAGTTACGAGCGTTCGTGGGTTCGTACCTACCTGAAAAGTAAAAGATTATTTTGTTCAAATCAAACAAGGGTAAAAACGTCAAAAAACAAGCCAAAATATTAGAAATAGGACCTGGATAATATTATTTTTAAGTTAAGATTTATAATGTAAGTTGGTGGATTTTTAGACTGCAAACTGTATTTTAAATTATTAGTGAAACAATTTTCCTTTTGAATTTTGCCAAACCCCTTATTATTATTATATAAGCCTTCAATTTTTTAACACAAAAAAAAATAGTATAAGCCTTCAATGAAAATAAAAAATTAGCTAAGGCAAGGCAAAATGTTTTCTTCAAAGGCAAGCTAGCCAATTGGGTCATAAATATCAAACCCGATAGATATTAAACGGGTTAACTTCGGGTTCTAAAGTAACCAACAAATCACACCAATAGGTTCAAGCAGGGTTTAAGCGCAGCCTATCTCTCTCCTCCTCCGTTCATTCTCGCCACCACCTCCTTCTTCTCAAATTTGCATCCCATTTGTCTCTTTTCTCCATTATTTCATTCATTTTCTCTGTTTTCATATCTTATAAATTAAATTTACGTGATTTTTTTCCTACCATTTTCAATTATTAAATCCGCTAAAAAATGTGGAGAAATCTTTCGAAACAAGCACAATTAAGAAAGTTCAAGTTTTCAACCGAACAATATTGTTGCTCCACTTCATATTCGTCGAAAATCTTAACTCAAGATTCCACCTTTATACAAAAAACCAACCATTTAGGTCAATTCCCAGTTAATTTCACCCAAAGACCAAATTTTACAGGAAAAGATGATCTGGAAATGCATAAAGCTTCGATATTTCAACACCCATTTGGATTTCCAGGCAGTTTAAGAGGTTACGCTAGTGCAGCCGAGGCTGTAGCATCAGCATCTGAAGAAGAAGACATGGATGAAAAAGAATTAATCGCTGAAATGAGTAAAGAACATAAGATAAACGAGTCAATATTTCGTCAACAACGTGAGCAAAAGACTATGGGAGGTATGGGTTTTGGTAAGTATACTTTATTAAGAAGAAGACAAGTAAAAATGGAGACTGAAGCTTGGCAAGAAGCTGCTAGAGAGTATCAAGAGCTTTTAAGTGATATGTGTGAACATAAACTATCTCCAAATTTACCGTACATGAAATCCTTATTCTTAGGATGGTTTGAGCCATTAAGAGATGCTATAGCTGCTGAGCAAGAATTATGTAGAACAGGAGCAAATCGAACTGCTTACGCACCTTATTTTGATCATTTACCTGCTGATATGACAGCTGTCATAGTAATGCATAAATTAATGGCGTTATTAATGACTGGTGGTGGCCATGGAAGTGCTCGAGTTGTACAAGCTGCTTGTAGCATTGGTGAAGCCATTGAACACGAGGTGAGTTAAACTAATGCACATAACTTGTTTGTTAAAATGCTTCAGTGTTGTAAACATCTTTTTTTCAGGTTAGAATAAACAAATTTTTGGAGAAGTCTAAAAGGAAGATATCATTAAACAAGAAATCAGGAGAAGAATTAACACCAGAGATAAAACAAGAAGAGAAACTAAGAAAAAAAGTGAATATGTTGATAAAAAAGAGCAAAGTTCATCAAGTAAGAGAAATAGTTAAAGATCAAGATGATTTAAAACCATGGGGTCAAGATGCTCAAGTAAAAGTAGGGTGTAGATTAATTCAAATATTAATCGAAACAGCTCATATTCAACCTCCTACTGATGAAACTAGAGATGGTACACCAGATGTTAGACCTGCTTTTAGTCACACACTTAAAACTGTCGAAACTGTGTAAGTATTATTTAATTTCATTTCATATTTAATTTACTAAATTAAAAAAATCTTTATTCATTTCATCTTTGTTTAATAGGCGAGGGAATCGTAGATATGGAGTAATTGAATGTGACCCTCTAGTTCGAAAAGGCTTGGAAAAAACTGTACGGACAATATTTTATTATTTTATTATTTTATTACTTAAATTAAATATATGTGACAATTAATTTTTATGAATCAGGCTAGACACATGGTGATTCCATACATGCCTATGTTAGTTCCTCCTCTTAATTGGACAGGGTAGGTTATATATATATGTATGTATTTATGTATGTATGTATGTGGATAGTATATGAAAGATGTTTTTATTTAATAGGTATGATAAAGGTGCGTATTTATTTTTACCGTCTTATATAATGAGGACACATGGAGCAAAACAACAACGTGAGGCTGTAAAAAGAGTCCCGAAGAAACAATTAGAACCTGTTTTTCAGGTTAGTAAATAATTAAAATTAAAATTTAAATGTATAGTAAATAATATTGTATAATTTTAGGCATTGAATACTCTTAGTAATACGAAATGGAGGATAAATAAAAGAGTACTTTCAATAGTGGATAGAATATGGGCTAGTGGAGGTGGTTTAGCAGATTTGGTTGAACGAGAAGATGTAAGTTTTTTAAATATAAGTTTAATAAATTCGAATAATTTGTTGTAAGTTTACGTTTTTACCCTCAGATACCTTTGGCGGAGGAACCAGATACGGAGGATGAAAAGGAAATAAAGAAATGGAAGTGGAAAATAAGAGCTACGAAGAAAGAAAACTCTGAAAGACATTCACAACGTTGTGATATAGAACTTAAACTTGCGGTATAACTAACTAATTTTACAGTTATATTTTTGAAACTATTTACAGTTATTTTATAACTGATTATAGATACTCACATATATGTGTTAAATAACACTCTTAAATAACTCTACGCCTCTACAATAATTAAGTATAACTAAATAATTACATATTCACAAGATACTTACATATTGTGTTTTTATATTAGTTTCCTCGTTTGCTTCTTTTTGAGATACGGGTATATTTGGCTATTTTGCATAATACATGGGACTAATGGTGTAATTTAGATTGTATTGGAAAAAGTTTGCTTTCTTTTTTGGAAATGGGTATATTTGGATATGTTGCATAATAGAGGGACCATTGGTGCAATTTTTATTTATAGTATTTGCTTCTTTTTGTGACACGTTTTAATTCTGCTTATATTGCATAAGACAGGGACTAGTGGTGCAATTTATCCTATATAGTTTTTGCGACTTTTTGGGACATGGGTAATTTGGTTATTTTACATAACACAGGGACTAGTAGTGCTTATATAGTGTTTGCAATTTATTGAGGCACTGCTATATTTGCCTATTTTGCATTACACAGGGACCTGTGGTGCAATTTATGCTATTTAGTTTATGCAATTTTTTGAGTTACTGGTATATTTGGCTATTTGCATACACAGGGACTAGTAGTGCAATTTAACCTATATAGTTAATGCAATTTTTTTGAGTCATTGGTATATTTCGCTATTTGCATAACACAAGGACTAGTGGTGCAATTTTACCTTTATATTATCTGCTTCATATTGAGACCATATATTTGGCTATTTTGCATGACACAAGGAATAGTTTGCAATTTATCCATACATAGTTCTTGTGACTTTTTGAGTCACGGGTATATTTGTCTATGGCGCATAACACGGGGACCTGTGGTGCAATTTATTATACATAGTTTTTGAGCTTTTTCTAGAAATTGGTATATCTGGCTAGTTTGCATAACACAAGGACCAGTGGTGCAAGTCCTATATAGTTTTTGCAACTTTTTGAGACCAATGGTATATTTGGCTATTTTGTATAACACAGGGACCACCAGTGCAATTTTTCTGTGTTTGATTTTCCTCAAAAAAATAAATCCTTCCCTGAAAAAAGATTTCTTGTAAAAAAAATCTGCAGAATTGAATTGTTTTCCACCCATTTTCCATAATGCAATACTAATTACAGTTAATTCAACAACTAAAAAAGTCAACTCTTTCCTTTGACTTTACAGGTAGGACGAAAAATGAAGGACGAGGAATGGTTTTATTACCCACACAATCTAGATTTCCGTGGACGTGCATATCCAATGCACCCTCATTTAAACCATCTAGGATCAGATCTATGTAGAGGAATACTAGAATTTGCAGAAGGTCGTGCACTTGGTAAATCAGGATTAAGATGGCTTAAAATACATTTAGCTAATATATATGGTGGTGGTGTTGATAAATTATCATATCAAGGTCGTGTTTCATTTACTGAAAAACATTTAGATGATATTTTTGATTCTGCTGATAGACCTTTAGAAGGTAAAAGATGGTGGTTAAATGCTGAAGATCCTTTTCAATGTTTAGCTACTTGTATTCATCTTTCTGAAGCTTTAAGATCTTCTTCTCCTGAAACTACTCTTTCTCATATACCTATTCATCAAGTACGCGTTACTAATTAACTATTACTCTCTTTGGCATTTTATCATACACTTGGTGTAAATCTGTTTCAATTTGTTTTTATAGGATGGTTCGTGTAATGGGTTACAACATTACGCTGCTCTTGGAAGAGATAAGGTAATAATTCTTATTTGATTTATCAAATTAAATTTATTTAAATTTTATCTTTTCAGTTAGGAGCCAAAGCCGTTAATCTTGTTGAGGGAGATAAACCTGCTGACGTGTACTCTGGCATTGCTGCCAGGTATTTAATTTTAAACCGTTAAAAAATTTAAAAATATTCTGATTTTTTAATTTTTTTTAATTGTATTAGAGTTGTTGATATTATGAGACGAGATGCGGAACAAGATCCAGCCGTTGATCCAAATGTGATGCGTGCGAGGTTATTAGTGAATCAGGTAAAGCCCAATTTTGATGTTTTGTATGTTAATTTATTTTTTTAATAAAATTAAATTAATTGTGGTTAGGTGGATCGTAAATTAGTGAAGCAAACAGTTATGACGTCAGTATATGGTGTGACGTATATTGGTGCGCGAGATCAAATAAGAAAAAGATTAAAAGAGCGTGGTACAATTGAAGATGAAGCCGAGCTTTTTTCTGCCGCGTGTTATGCTGCAAAAGTGAGTTTATTTTTTTTATTCTTTTAATTTAATTTAATATTTATTTAATTTATTTTTTGGTTTGATTACGTATAGACTACTTTGACCGCTTTAGGAGAAATGTTTGAAGCAGCACGAAGTATTATGAGTTGGCTTGGAGATTGTGCTAAGGTTTGTTTGTTAAAACTCCTTACACCTATTAATTAATTATATATAATTTTATTTTTTTAATATTTTTTTCGTATTATACAGATTATTGCTATGGAGAATGAACCTGTTAGATGGACGACCCCACTTGGTCTCCCTGTGGTGCAGCCGTACCGTAAATTAGGACGACATTTGGTAATTTTCAAATTCAAATTATTAAAATTTTTTTCTTTTTTTTTATAGTAACATGAAATTAAAAACTGAATGCAGATTAAAACTTCTCTTCAAGTTCTAACGCTACAAAGAGAAACTGATAAGGTAAGTTTTTCTTAATATTATAATTGAGGAAAATATATTAAAATTATTTTTGTTTATTTTGTTAGGTAATGGCTAAGCGACAAAGAACAGCGTTTCCTCCAAATTTTGTTCATTCACTAGATGGGTCCCACATGATGATGACTGCTATTGCGTGTAAAGAGGCAGGATTAAGTTTTGCAGGTCAGTCCGCTTTCACATGTATATATTAAGAGTGGGACCCATTTAACACATTTACGATTTTGCAGGAGTGCATGATTCATACTGGACTCATGCATCTGATGTTGATCAAATGAATGAGATTCTAAGAGAAAAGTTTGTTGAATTATACGAAGCACCTATTTTAGAGAATGTATGTTGTTATTTACTAAACTTATTAATTTTATTTTGTTATTAATTTAGTTTTGGAATTGTTTGTTTTGTTAACAGTTGTTGGAGAGTTTTAAGGAGGATTTTCCCAACTTAACTTTTCCACCTTTACCCGAGCGAGGAGACTTTGATTTGAGAGAAGTTTTAAAATCAACTTACTTCTTCAACTAGCTAACCTTATGTTGGTCCCACATTCTTAAAGTGACATCATGATGATGTCAGTTCATGGAAGCAGCTTCAAGAAACTAGCTGTGTCCTTGAATGAGAAGCAATGGAGTTTTCCTATCATGTATATATGCCTAAAATAACACCTTACCAAAAACCAGCATTTCAAGTATCGAAGCTTTTCACAATGGAGTTGTTGATTTTTGATACACTGTTTTTCTTCAGTTATAAAGAAGTTTCAAGCAGTGTGAGAATTTAGTTTTGACATATTTTTGTTATACTGAGAAAGGGAAACATGAAGTGTAGTGTATTCTAGTAGAGACACTATTCTTTCTATCATAATAATTGTACTTGTTTGTACCTAAGAGTATATATTATAAGGTAGAAACTTGTCAAGCCTTTTTGTATTTGAATTTCTCATACATATTATATTATATTATTTATTGATTTGACTGCCAATATGGGAGCGACATACATTTTTTGTTCATATTCTGTTTTAATAACGAGAGATTCACTTTACATATTTGATTTACTGCATATTCACTTAGAAGACCAGTCTCGGTATATATTACTGACTCTTGTAATGATAAAAAGGAAAAGGAGAACATCTTTTTTGGTTATACAGTTGTATATGCTATTATGAACTGGGTCTCGACTTTAGGTCCAAATTGTTTTTTTAGTAGATATGCATGTTATGTTGTTTTTTTCTTTCTTTTTTTTGAAACAGTAAATATATTATATTAACTGAATAATATAGTCTCCGGTTAAGTAATCATATTTTAAGAAAAAGAGTAAATGGAAATAAAACAAATGTTAATCGGTTTGGGAAACCCTTACATTCCATTCCGGTAGATTATATAGGAATAGGGTAGGGATTGGTGCGCCTTCATGAGTTTTTATGATGATAGAAATGCAATCTCAAGACTTGACTTAAATTAAGGGGGAAAGAATAACCATATAAGAATTTATTGAATATAGTCACTCAAGCACAACTACTAACTAATACAATTCCAATCCAAGACTAGAAAAGAATCTAGGGAATGAAACTAATATGTAGCGAAATTGAATAACGACGATGAAGGAAACAATTCAACGGTCGAGCAGATAACTTAGCGAAACAAGCCAGACACAGGGCAATGAAGGAACAGGAGACAACTGCAACGCTAATTAGGCAATTTTCTCGATTAGGGATTGGTTAATTACAGTGTACGGTAGAAATTTCTTATGTGTCCAAAAAAAAAAAAAAATAACGACGACAATGAGGTGTGTGAATTTATGGGAACCTTTATACCCCATTCTGAATGGAAATATTTTAGGGTAGTAAAACGGGATTCGGACAAATTGAGAGTATTGAATTATAAAATCTGGGAGGATGAATTATAGCATAAAATTAGCCTTCTCTAACTTAAAGTTTAGAGATTAATTCTATCAAATAATAAAATTTATTGACGAAATTGAAACGTAAATACCATTAAATATTTAGTTTTTTGATTTTTTTCATAGATTTTTTTGTAATTAACTCTTAAATGTTTTAAAAAAATTTATTTGGTCCCCTAAATTTTAAAATTTATTTTATTAGACTTTAAATTATTTTATTTATAGGATTTTTTGTTTTTTTACAACAAAATGTATGTTATTTTGTATAAAAAAAAGGAAATTTATCAGATGATTAATTTAAAAAACTAATATCCGGACTTATATTGCAATCTTTACACAATATAGAGATTTATAGTGCATTTTAGCATTATAAGGATCTATCTAGTAATTTTTACATAATATGTAGACTTATCGTGCAAATACGGCAAAATATGGCGAGACTCTTCACATACCTCCAGCGAACGGAGAACGGAGACCGGAGAAGAGGCTGAGCGAATCTCAAACGGATTTGACCTCCAAATCACTAGCATAAACATCGTTCACACCAACAGTTGGATCTGGATTTTTCCTAATCGGAGCTTCACAAACATGGTATATGTGGTACAGCCGCCACACGTTACCATATCTCCCCGGAGCTCGGAAGATTTGCTAAAACTCCGTGAAGCCGTGTTCGAGCATCCACTGGAGAACGCACCACCGGATGGCACAAGAAAACAGTCGATGGCTGGAAAAGAAAAGAAAAGAAAAGGATGATTGGAGAGATAGAAATAAAAGAAGCGTGTAATTTTTTAGATATAAAAATAAATTGTAAAAATATTAATATATATAGGAAATAAAAAACAAAAAGGGACAAAAAGGTAATTGGAATTTTTGCTTATAGTGTAAAAATTAGTTTGTGGCCTTTAGTAAGATTAGGCTAAAGAGCCGTTCTTGTTAGGTCCTGAGGTGGTGTTTTCAAGACCCTTTTGGTAATAATCTCATTAATTTAAAAATAAAAGTGACCATTTTCGCTTAAAATAGAAGAATTGTATTGTTTAGATCAAGAGAGGTTTGACTAAAATAAAAATAAGAGATTTGGATCCTTAATTTATTTTAACTATATAATATACTTAAAATTCTTAACTTATGACATAATTAGTAGGGATATTTTTTTGATTTTGCTCTATATTTATTTTTCTTTACAATTTTATATTATTTAATTAAATTATAAAGGGTAAAATTATAACTTACCTTACTTTAATAATTGATCATTAAAAGATAGAAACTAATTTATTTATTTAAAATTTGGAGGCACTAAATCATGATTTACGAATTTTGTAAAAGGAAAAACCATTTTTAACCCTTTACCATTTCATACAAATATTAGTATTTTTTTAATATTAAAACCATAACCCCGTAGATGGAGTGATCAAGCGGCCCTTCTTGCGCCAGCATACATGCCAATGGTAGTCATGGTTTAACTTAGAATTTCCCAGTCTATCACCCTTCTATTAATTCAAGGGCCATTTAGTTTATAAGGCCAACCTTAACACCCCAATTACTAAAAACATCCTCAAGCCCAACTAGTAATTGGGTTTCAACTAATGAGCCAACAATTCCCAAATAGCCCAATAATGCCCTCTATATAATCCCACCCATCCCCTTCTTCTCCAACAGCATACCCGAACCCCCTCTCCCCTCCACTCCCGTTCTCTGATCTAACCAAGCAACCACCACTGCCACCCTACAATCAGACCCACATAAAGCAATCCACCACCATACCTACAATCAGACCCACCCAACCAAGCAACCCACCACCCCCTACAATCAGACCCACCCAATCAACCCACCACCGCCCCTAGAATCAGACCCATCCAATACCAACAAAGCAACCCACCACCACCTCCCACCACTAGCCACCACTATTCGAAACCCCATCTCGGCAGCAACCTTCGGAACCCCATCTCGGCAGCAACCTTCGAAACCCAATCTCGGCAGCAACCTACCACCACCTCCCATCACCACCAGAAACAAACCCACCCACCCATCCTGCCGTTACCCACCGACCCCAAACCTTCATCACCATGGCCACCATCCACCTTCATCAGCACCACTGACCCCCTCCCCCAACACCTATGGCCTCACCACCAGCAACATCAACCCAACCCCACCATCATCCGCGTCAAATCCACCCCACCCATCCTGAAACCCATCTTCACCACCATCGAGTACCCGATCATGGCTAAGCCCGATTATGGCTAAGCCCCATCACCAGCGAGGTTGAAGCGACAGTGGGCCATGGGTCCAGCCCAAGCATATCCACGGTATGGATTCAATAAAACTCGTCTATTCTTTAATGGAATCACTTAATTTATATAGCCACTGATTTATAAAACTCGTCTATTCTTTAATGGACCCTTCAATTTATATAGCCACTGATTCCATACCACTTTACATAAGGTAATATAGTTGCAAAATTATACATATTCTGCATTTTTCAGTTAATTATCATGAAAATGTTATAAATATGCAAAGCTTTTTAGATTGTTTAATGATTTATTTGTCTTATTGTAAGGTTTAAGCATGGGTTTGAAGGTGATATTGAAGAATAGCAGGTGATCTGAAATGTAAGCTTCAAAGTGTCTATGCTGGTTTTGATTGTCCAAAGTCCAGGCCCGAAGTCATGAGCGAAGACCATACCGTTGAAGCCCCATTAATTGTGGTATTCGTGATGGATCCAGACCGTTGAAGCACCACCGCGTGATGGGTCCAGACCGTTGAAGCACCACCGCGTGATGGGTCCAGACCAGTAACCTGTAATCCTGGATCATGGGCTAAAGCCCAAACCTCGCTTCTTCAGAATCAAAGTCCAATAAAGTTTTTTTCCATTTTCGTTTCAAATTCAATAGCAGCTGCTGGTTTTAATTTGTTAGTCAATTTCCCAGTTGGTTTTTGTTACCAGTTGATTGTTGGTAAATACTTAATTTTAGTTTGTTTGTAAATGAATTTGGTAAAGATAGTGCTTGAATAAGTTGAATTTGATTGAATCAGCGTTGTTTGTTTATATACAGTTTGGGTGCAGCCCCTTGGTAAGTTGTGTGTTGTTTTTGTGTAATAGGTTTGTATCCATCGAGTTAATAACCGAGATGGATTTGGACCGTATGGGATTTGACTTAACATAAAATGCAATTTTCACGGGTCCGTACCCATCACGAAAACAGGGTAAAAAAGACAAAAAGCTAACCAGATAGTTAGAGATAGGATGTATATAGTATTATTTTTTAGTTGGGATGTATAATATAAATTTTTTGAATTGGAGGCTTTACAAAGTAATTTCCTCTTAATTCAATGACATTTGACTTAAAAAAAAAAAAAAAAAGACAATTCTACCGAAAAAAAACCCTACAGTCTTTATCTGATTTGCTTTTGTAACCAGTTCACAATAGAGCATCTCAAGTCGCCCTCTTCACCTAACATCACAATCATTTTACAATATTAGCAACAACCATTTCCTTCATGAAGCTGATTGGTTCTTCTTTGTTTTGCTTTAGATCTTCTCTTTCTTCCATCAACACAATTGGTAACCCTTTTTCCCTCTTCTTTTATTCTTCAGTTTCATCTTTTAATGATATCAATCCTGTTGAAGATGCTCGTATTACTGTCAATCAAATGATCCGTACGCGACCCAAGCTTACTGTTATAGACTACACTAAGCTATTGGGTGGTGTAGTGAAGATGAAAAATTATTCTTATGCTCTTTCTTTATTCAGAGAAATGCGTATTTTGGGGGCTCCGTTAGATAATTACACAATGAATATAGCTATAAATTGTTATTGCGCTTCAAAAAAAAGCAATATGGGTTTTGCGGTATTAGGCTGTCTCTTCAAAAGCGGTCATGTTCCTGATGTGGTTACGTATACCACCCTGATTAAGGGGCTCTTTGGTGAAGATAGAGGAGAAGAGGCTGTAGAGTTGTTTAATAGGTTAATGAGGGAAAAACTTAGTGAGCCTAGTGCAGTTACTTTTGGGGTCGTGTTGAATGGCCTTTGCAAACATGGACATACACTTAAGGCTCTTGAATTGCTAAGAGTATTTGAAAAAAGGGAGATTTCTAAACCTGACATCCAATCTTATACCACCATTGTTGATTGTCTATGCAAGGATAGCATGGTTGATGATGCTCTTAAATTATTTTCTGAGATGAAAGATAAGGGCATTACCCCAGATGTTTTCACTTATTCTTCGTTGATCCATGGATTGTGTAAGTTTGATAGGAAGGAAGAGGCTAAAACGTTGTTGATTGAGATGTTGGACTGTAAAGTTGTTCCAGATGTACATACTTTTAGTATATTGGTTAATTCACATGGAAAGGAAGGTTTAGTAGATGATGCAAAAAGATTTATAGAGATTATGATTGAAAGAGGCCTGAAACCTAATGTAGTTACTTATAATGCATTGGTAGATGCATATTGTTTAAGGGGTGAGATGGAGGAAGCTATGGGGATATTAAGTACCATTGTAGGTAGAAAATTAAAGCCTAATATTCAAACGTATAACAGTATAATCAACGGTTTAGTGAAGAAAGGGTGGGTTGATAAAGCTTTTCAACTTTTTCAAGATATTCCTTCAAAGGGACTACAACCTAATACTGTTACATACAGCAGTATGATACAAGGGTTGTTTCAGAAGGGTAGATGTGTCATTGCACAGAAATTATTCAAGAAGATGAAATCTGAGGGTGAGGGAGTAATTAGTCCTAACTTTGTTACATATGGAATAATGTTAAACGGATTGTGTAATAATGGACGTGTTACCGAAGCTATGTCTTTATTAGACTCCATGGAAAATAGCAATGTAACTCCTGACATTGTGATTTATAATACAATTATTCATGGATTATGTAAAGATGGCCAAGTTGATGCTGCATTAGATGTTTTTTACAAGTTATCAAACAAAGGTTTGAAGCCTAATATACATACATATACTATTATGATTGGTGGACTTTGTCGGAAAGGATTATTAGAAGAGGTAAAAGAGTGGGTCTCAAGTATGAAGAAACAACATGGTTTGTCGCCAAATAGTGTGACCTACAAAGTTATTATACAGGGGTTTATGAAGAATGAAAAGTATGAAGAGGCAATTGAATATGTCAAGGAAATGAGAAAACATGGTTTCTTAGTAGATGCAACTACTTATGAAATCATATTTAAACATCCTAAGCTTCTTCATATGATTCTAACAGATATAAACTTTTAAAAATCAACAGTCTTTGCATCTTTGTTGTAGTCACCTTAGTCAGGTTTCAAATCAGAATGAAGTTTGAGTCAGCTTTTGTATTGAATAGCAAGAATCTTTTAATTTGGAAAGAGAGAGTAATGTTAGCATTAAATATTTTAACGGCTTAGTAAAAAATGTGGTGTGTAATATAATATAACATGTTCTTGTTTTTTCAGACTCTTTTAAGACGGTTTCTTTTAGATATTTGATGAATCTTTTTTTTATTTTCTATAATAACCCCCTCTCCATCTCAGGTAACACCTCAGCTAATTTTTTTTTTTTTCTTTTACAATGCTAAAAGTGCCCAATTACATTTTTGTCCAATAATTTGAGGTTGCACTATGTTCATACATGAATAAGAAGCTCCAATTGAATCACACCTGCAATATTATTTCAATATAAAAGGTAAGTCTTTTTTATTTATCACTCACTCTCAGAAAAACACAGCTCGAAATCATAGTTAACTTTGTACCAAGAGTATATATTATAAGGTAGAAGCTTGTCAAGCCTTTTTGTATTTGAATTTCTCATACATATTATATTATTAATTTATTGATTTGACTGCCAATATGGGAGCGACATACATATTCTGTTTTAATAACGAGAGATTCACTTTACATATTTGATTTACTGCATATTCACTTAGAAGACCAGTCTCGGTATATATTACTGACTCTTGTAATGATAAAAAGGAAAAGGAGAACATCTTTTTTGGTTATACAGTTGTATATATGCTATTATGAACTGGGTCTCGACTTTAGGTCCAAATTGTTTTTTTAGATATGCATGTTATGTTGTTTTTTTCTTTCTTTTTTTTTGAAACAGTAAATATATTATATTAACTGAATAATATAATCTCCGGTTAACCAATCATATTTTAAGAAAAAGAGTAAATCGAAGTAAAACAAAAACATATACAACGATGATAGAATTACATCTCAAGACTTGACTTAAATCAAGGGGGGATGAATAACCATATAAGAACTTATTGAATATAGTCACTCAAGCACAACTAACAACTACTCTCTCCGTCCATAAATGTTATGCATATTTTTTTTTTCATACGGATTAAGAAAAATAATTAATTCTTTCTATTTTTACTAAACTACCTTCTACCAACTAAAGTAAATAAATTTAATGATAATAAACTTGTAAATATTTTAAATAGACAATCTTTTTGGACATCTACTTTTAAAAATTGTGACAACCATTAATAGCAGGAGGGAGTACTAACTAATACAATTCCAATCCAAGACTAGAAAAGAATCTAGGGAATGAAACTAATATGTAGCGAAACTGAATAATGATATCAATAAGAGAAATTACTATATACAGCCTCAAATCCCAAATGTTTATAAAGTAAATCCAAACTGAAAAAAAATCCTATTAACATCCATTAGTTAGATTCTAACCATTCACACATTACCTTCATACCCTTCATTCCTCAACTAAAGCAATACACTGTTTGCCTTCATTCCATAACTAAAGCAATACACTGTTTGCTACCCGTGGGGCTGCACCCTTGCTGTCAAACACTTAACATCATAATACACTACTTCAATCTTGCATTCATCTTTAACAAATTCATGTACAAACAAACACAAACCAGAATCGATGGAGGAATGAATACAATTTCATATAAACTCAAACAATGGGAACCATAACAATAGGAATCGATGAATACCAAATTCATGTACACAAATAAACTCAAACAACAACATAATATCGAAAAGCTTCCGAAGCTACACAAAATCTATTAAAGAAATTAACAGAGAATTAAATTAAAGAAAGGTGTTGTAAAAAGCAAGCATCATCCATCAACAACAGGCTTGGACCCATAAAGACAACCAGCTTCGAAGGTCTGGACCAATATTGGTTTTGCCGATGGTGGTGAGGCTTAGCCATACTCGGTTTACTGGAATTCGATTCATCGGTCTGGACCCATCACGGGATAGGCCTTCAACAGTCTGGCCCCATACCAAGAGAACCAGCACCATATCTTCTTCAGCTCCTTTCGAACCCCATCTGTGAACCACTGATCCACCATCCACCACCTCCTTCTGCCGCCACTTGCCACTCTAATCCACCACCATCAGCATTAACAACATAATGGGCCTGGCCCCATAACCGGACATTCCTTCAACGGTGGATTTCGAAGCTGCTGATGGGTCTGGCCCCATAACCGGACATTCCTTCAACGGTGGTGAGCAGAAAAGTGGGGCTGTACCCATACTTTTTGCTGCTGGTGGGGCTGGTAATTAATTCGCTTCTCTTCTAAACAAAGGTGTAATGGATTGTTTAATGGATTGGATGGGATCGATGGATTGGATGGGGTCGATGCTCAAAGACCCATACTTCTGGAGTGTTTAATGGATTGGATGGGATCGATGCTCAAAGACGATTCCAATGATTTCACTTCGCTGCAGAATACTACCTCTCTCCATCGCGCTTCTGTGTGTGTGATCGATGGCGGTGGTTTGGTCAGATGGTGGGGGGGGGGGGGTTTCGATGGTGGTTTGTTATTGGCTGGGTCTGATTGTTGGGCGGCCGGTGGGTTGCTTGGTTGGGTGGGTTCGATGGTGGTGGTTCTGATGGGGGGTGGAATCGGTGGTGGTGGTGCTGGCTGCTCATTATCAAGAGAAGAGGAAGGGGAGCTGACGGGAGGGGGAGGTGGGTTGGGTTTGATGAGAGAGAAAAATAGAATGGGGATTATATAATAGTGTGTAGGGGTTTTTTGGGCTTTTTGTCCATATTAATTGAATTTAGTTGGATCTCAACCAGCTTGGATGTTTTTTGTGAATTTGGTTTGGCTTAGGCCTTATAATATAAATGACCCTATCAATAAGGTACGAATTTATGGGAATCTGTCCTAACCCACGAATTTATGGGAACATGTCCTAACCCATTCTGAATGGGAAATTTTAGGGTAGTAAAATGGAATTGGGACAAATTGAGAGTATTGAATTTTAACATCCGGGAGGGCGGAGCTAGTGTGGGTAAAGTCATTCTTCACTTGGCAAACTCTCCTGTAAATATATAATCTATGATTAATATATTATTTTTAATATATATATATATATAAAAAGATAATTTTCAATTAATTATAATTTCATACTTTACATTTCTTAAAAAAGAAAAAAGCAAGTTACCTTCTACTTACTCATAAATTATTAACTGGAATTAAACATATTGTTATATATATATATATATATATATATATATATATATATATATATATATATTATTTTATTATTTTTTTAATATATATTTTTTTTAAAATTTTTGTTTCAGATTTTTTTTCGAAATAATTTTTTTACGAATTTCTTTTTTCAGATTTTTTTCCCCGATTTTGTTTTAAATTTTTTTTCTACTTTTTTTAATTTTTTTTAAATCGAAGGGTTATGTGTTGCTGTAAGACACAAATATAGATTTATGTGTTAATGTAACACACAAAGTCATATAATCGATCTAAATGATTCTCTTCTTTAACAAAATTGTTTTTTTCTCTTTAGTCGCATATAAACCCTGTTTTTATTCGTTTTTAACTATCTTAATATATTATCTTTTTGGTCAACATTTTTTTTGTTATTTTTTTGTTTATGTTCTAGGGTTTTATGTGTACCAGGTCAGACAAAACTTGATTTTGTTTATTCCAATTATGTGTATTTCTGGAACACACAAATCTCATAATTGTGTATTCTTAGAACGCACAAATATAAGATTTGTGTATTCATGGAACACACAAAACTCAAATTTGTGTATTCATAGAACACATAAAAATAGAATTTATGTATTCATAAAATACACAAAACTTGATTTTGTTTGTTCCAATTCTGTGTATTCCTGGAACACACAAATCTCAGATTTGTGCGTTCCTGGAACACACAAAGCTCAGATTTGTGTATTCATGGAACACATAAAACTCAGATTTGTTTATTCATGGAACACATAAAAATCAAATTTGTGTATTCATGTAATACACAAACCTTGATTTTGTTTGTTCCAATTCTGTGTATTCCTGAACACAAATCGCAGGGAACACACAAATCTCAGATTTGTGTATTTATGGAACACATAAAACTCAAATTTGTATATTCCTAGAATACAAAAAACTTGATTTTAGTTGTTCAGATTCTGTGTGTTCCCGCAACACACAAATCTCAGAATTGTGTGTTCACACACTAAAAAAATTTCGAGAGAAAAAAAATTTGAAAAAAAAAATTTGAAAAAAATAAATTAAAAGTAAAAAAATAAAAATAAATAAATATTATTATAATTAAAGTAATTAATTAATTGTCTATGGGTATTTTTGTAGTTTTCTATTTTTTTTTTATCTTTAAGTAGAAATCAAGTTAAAGTTGTAATTAATTGTGAATTTTTACATTCTCTGTGTAATTAATTGGGTGTTGCCCCATATAAAAATAATTATATTTTTTTTTTAGATTATAAGGTTTAGTATAAATGTAAGTCGTATTTAATAAGTAATATTTTCTTCTCTCCCATTTTGTCATATTTATTAAATTAAATATTCTAACACTTTTGATCAAACTCTTTACATGATATTTAGTTTTTTTAAATATTTTCTCTCTGATTTTGTAATATTTATTAGAGAAAAGACTCTTTGGTATCCATGGAATTCGAAAAAGGACTTCTGAGTACATATACTATAGAATAGGACTTCTAGGTACCCAACTTTTTCTTTTTGTCCTATTCTTAGTGTTTTCCGTTATCTCACACATTAAGTATGATGTGGAGTATACTTGGACTTGGTTTCCTTTTATTTTGAAAGGTATAAGCGGTAGCGCCACGTAGGCTCCACATAGGCCCCACATCATACTTAATGTGTGAGATAACAGAAAACACTAACGGTTGGACAAAAAAAAAGTTGGGTACCTAGAAGTTCTATTTTATAGTATGGATACTCAGAAGTCCATTTTCGAATTCCATAGGTACCCACAAAGTGTTTTTCTCTATTTATTAAATTTAACATTCTAACATTTTAAATCAAACTCTTTACATGATATTTAATAAAAATATATTGTAATTTTGAATTATCATTATAAATTCATGATCTTTGATGCACCCTTACTTTAAAATAAATAGAATTTTTCAAACAAAACAACAACTAGACATCATTAAAACAATGAGTAAATATATATATATATATATATATATATATATATATATATATATATATCATTCTTTTTTGTTTCACCCTATTTCACCTCATATGTATCACCCTTTTTTTTTATTCACCTCTATATCATCCTATGTGGAGGTTTAAACACCAACCTGGTTGTTTCTCTCTCCTAATTATTAAATTTCTCTCTCTTTTGGTCACATAGGGTAATACATAGGAGGTAAAATAAAGGTGAAGAAAATAGGGGTGATATATAACAACGCTCCAAAATAATACCTACTTTCACCATGTAATTACCCAAATGGAAATCAGAGAAAAGACAACAAATGAACAAACGACCCTCCAGTTTCCCCAAATCAAGAATACTAAAGGACAAGACAGGCAAAATAGAAATACAATCCAACCAGGTGTTATAAACAAGATGAAAAAAAACCAACAAGTTAGAAGCGATCCCTGCATAAGAAAACCACAAAGAGTTACACTAAAAACAGCTACCACCTCCACCGACACATTCTCCGAATCAACATCCCAGTACTCGGCCCGATATTCCAATGCCCGACTCAAACAATATCAATATATTAGTAATAAAATGGCGACCCTAACAACACTATATGCCCAAAATAATATATTTTAGTCGCGGTCTAACTTCTCAGTTTCAGAATCGAACATAAACACACCACTTAGTATTAACATTGAATAACAACAATGCAGATTTGACACAAACTGATAAAGATGGAGACCAACCCCGCACAGGTGCAAACCACAACCTGACCAATTAACTACAAACTAGAGAAGACATAGACAATTGTAGACCGAACCCCACCCGAACATATCGAATTTTGAAGCCCCAAAAAAAACTGAAACAACATTGGTTATTAAAATTATCTAATGAAAGTTGCAATAACAGTCCTTGACGCGAGCTAACAACAAAATCAACAAGTTTTTTTTGATAAATTTTGCAGCAACATGTCCGAAGAGCCCATTAACAAATCCAGAGGGGGAAAATAGAAGAGGAAAATGAAAAGACTAAAAAAAACAAAATAAGAAGCTAATATAACGGTGATAGAGGGGGAGGCCATTGTCGCCTGTAATAAAGCATTTTTTCGGCAACAATGGTTAGGGTTTGGGGGTGAGTTTTTGGTTTCTTATCGTTATGTAGATAGAGAAGCTATTGAAGTTTTTTTTGTCAAAAGAGCATATTATTAACTATTAAAAAATAAAGGAACATTACAAAGGGTACCAAAATAACATCCAAAACAAAATAAAGGAAACCCAAAGTGAGAGTGGCTAGATAAATTATGAATTGGGAAAATCACATCGTCAAAACTCTAACCAAATTCACGACAACTGGGATATACTTATGGAGTTGTAGAAGCAACTTTAAGGACACGAAATCCAACAAACACCAGCATAAACACTATCATGGAAATCATAGTAGGAAGCCAATCAAGTCGAAATCCACACATTACAATATTGATACATATTACCAATCTTTCAACCATACCACCAAAAGTTGTGGTTTGAAGACCAGTAGAAACCAAAGAGACAAAGTGTTCAAAGGGATAACCAAGGATAAGAATAACAACCATGTCATTATCATATTCATTATTAGAAAGATATGGATCTGCATAACAAGATTTGAATCGCTGGAGGGCGATCCCTAAGGATTGCACTTGGAATAGGACCGAAAGGCCTTGTTCTCGTTGTTGATTGTTTGGAACGTTTGAATTTTCCATCTACGCATCTAAAAAAACAAAAACAAAAACCAAGCGTAAAAAAAGACAACTAATTCTACTACACTAAATTAAAATATGAAAATTAACGATATAGTCCCCGACAATGGCACAAAAAACTTGACGTCTCTATAGGTGTGATAAAATAATATAACAAAATTAACACCCTTAGAGAGTTTAACTAACTGCAAGTGTACAGATCGTTGACAAGTAATAAAAGTAAGTATTAAGAGTTATGTCTACATAGGGACTATAATTGTTAATTCTTAGCTCGTGTGTTGCTAAAATAATAAGTAAATGATATGTATATGTTTTGTTTTTATAATTAAGGACTAAGGGTGTAATAAAAGTAAATTAAGATAATATAATGATTAATCTAACGAATAAAATGTAAATAAATAAAAAGATGATATGAGAATATAGTTCGAGAACTTGCAAGCAATCTCCACCAGTATATTGTTTATGGGTGAATTGATAAAACATGTAATATTCGGGATTCTAACTTCTTCCTAATTCCTTTCAGGGTAGCTTAGAAAACTACCTCAAGGCTACTAGAGGACTCTTCCGAGGGAACTCCACATAATGATCAACGCTAAAGATTCTTACCTTATCAACTATCAGACTAGTCAAACCCGCCAGGATCACTTACGCACACCGAACGCTTATTTATCATTTCTTCGTAACCCGAACCCCCTGTCAGGGTGACAAACATAATTATTAAGTTAATCCATCTACTTGTCCAAAATAAGGGTTGATTTATAAGTCAACTACATAATCAAATCAACCCATTTAACGACCCATTTCAATTATGTAGTCCCATATTAAATAAACGCATAAAAAATATTATGGTTAATACCCAAATGTGATTCTCAAGCTATGAATTAATTATTTCATACCAAAACATTTAAAACGAGAAACGAAGAGTATAATATTCATGTTTATAAGATAAACAAAATAAACATGAATATTGGTTCGTTTTGCGGTTGTGTCGACACATGTATCCATTGGTTCATATCTCGTTGCACTAACTGCTCTAGGTACTGGTCCAACCTCAGCAGAAGTGGGATTCCTCGTTGGGCCTTGTCTCGCGGAAATTCTTGGTTTCTCCATTGGAGGTTGATTATTCAGAATGTTTTAATGCAGAATTGCGTTATTCTCATGTGGTTGTTCATTTCTTGCTAAAGAGGAATATCTTTCCAAGCGTTCGAAGCACCATAATTTATGACCCCGTCTTTCATTTGTCGTGAGGAATTTCTCACAAATCTCGTGAACACCATGTGGTGTCTCAATGGGAATCAAAACTCGATTCCTACAGACGATGCCAACTAATATAGCATAAAGACTCCACCAATAACTTAATATTTGCGTAGGATTCAAAAATTGAGTAACCTAAGAGATCATGAGTAGGCTTGTCGATTTTTTTTGGATATGAGACTGTGTTGTCCGAGGCGTCAACTTGATCTGCCAAAGAACTTGCTCTGCACGTAGTTGATGATACCTGAAACAAGACACTAGATCAGGATCTCAAAAGTTTTTTATACCGATAGAAATCGATACTCAAACCCATATTACGATCGGACATATTATTCCGACCCGAGAGAGTTATGGAGCTCTTGACAATATCTATAAACAATAATGAAGGAGTGAGATAATATATAGATCCCCTTTTGATAGGTGTGTATGGGGTATAATGACCATGTATTTGGGTCATCAGTCGCGTTTTGTTTTCTTTATATTAGTTGAATCTCGTCAACTGTTATTTACCCTCGTTTGGGGTACTTATGTTCGGTCGTAGCTTTATTTTGACTAGTTAACCTCGACACTTCATTATGGTTTATAAAAACTCTTTCTAGTAATATCTATATAACGACTTTATACAACTAGGCATCCATGTTTTTCTCGGGTACCTAATGCTTTGAATGGACATATCTCATCAGATTTGTTTCGGATGTCCGTAGACTCTCCGGGACTTGAATAAGATGTTTTCTTGGTCCTTCTTTTAGATACGTTTTGGCGATCCATAACTTGCAGTTGCTCGGAGGTTCGGTGGACATGATCTTAGTGATTTATGACATATGTATTTCGAAAATTTGATGTTGTAGGTCCTTGAGGGTACGCTGAATTGAATTAGTGACTTTTGACTTTTTGTTAGCTAAGATAATCTTTAAACCACATGCTTACACAAACATAGCAATATAAATAGAAAAGTTTTGACTTTAACTATCACTCAGAACACTCACTAGGCCAACAATTTGTTTATACAAACTTTTACTCATATATATTTTTTCCTTGGGTAAAACCCTCTCGTGATCCTCTAACTCTCAAGAAAATGCACGAACAGACCCCTGTCTTACAATTGTCATGAGATGACCCTTTACGTTAGTATTTTGTGACACTGTCAGCCATTTTCCCATCTTCTGTCAATTGAACATTAGTTAACGCCACATTAGTGCCACATAAGCATTATTCCTCTTTGTCATCATCGTCCTTATTATTATTCTGACAAAAGAATTCCTCTTCAACCCGCTTGTACGCCATCAACAATGGAAGAACCCAAATTAAAGTAAAAAATTAATTTTAACCATTGAAACTCCAACCCGCTCTCATGCACAAGAAAACCACCACTCCTCCATCATCAACCGACTTAGTTACTCTCTTCCCCAAGAAAACCACCGACATTTGTGGTCCATTCTCCGTCATCATCAACGACCGTCTCCTACATAAGAAATCTGCCGCCACTCGTGGTCCATTCTCCACCATCATAAACCGGCTTGGCTATGCCATCAACAATAGAAGAACCCAAATTAAGGTAAAAAACAAAAAAAATTACTTCACACTCACCTTCCCACACCAAGCCGCTATCTTGCACAAGAAAACCGCCGCCACAGGGGAACCATGCTCTACCATCAATAACCGGCTTGGTGAAGAACCTAAATTAAGGTAAAAATGAATGATTTTTAACCTAATCTCATCATTTTTACAATTTTTCAGAATTATTAGATTTAAGTATATTTATTATATTTTTATACAAATCCTACAATGTACGACCGTGGAATGAGTAATTTGGTCTTATCACTTTTGAATTCTGCATTTTTTTGAATTGTGTTGCAGTAAATATCCATATGGCGCAACTGTTGGAGAGGTCACCCAATCTCATTACTTTTACAGATTTTCAAAATTATTTGACTTAAGTATAATTACAGTCGTAATGTTTATTATATTTCTATACAAATCCTAGAATGCCCATTTTATGACCCGTGGAGCCTTTTCCCGTGCTGAAAACAGCGTATATGGGTAGGAGGATGCCGTGACTGTTTGAGTGAGCAATTTGGTCTTATAATGTATTTTTTGAATTGTTTTGCAGTAAATATCCATTTGGGGTCCCAAAATGAAGAACACCAAGAAGATGACATGATTCTTAATGTGTGTGTTATAGTGTGTGCGTTTTAATGTGTGTAAATGTGTTAAAAAGGGAAATGGCAGTGATGTCGTTGCCGCGTAGGAGAAAAGGGGTCAGATTGTGATGATGTCATGCTTATGTGGCACTAACGTGGTGCCACGTGGCGTTGACTAACGGTCAATTAACATAAAATGGTAAAAAAGGCTAACAGTGTCACAAAACATTAACGTAAAGGATCATCTCGTGACAATTGTAAGATAGGAATCTGAAATGTCATTTTTCTAAAAGTTAGAGGGTCCCGCAAGGTCTTTGAATACGATTGGTTTTTGTTACATAGAAAAGCCACTTTGGATTCGGAGTCATTAACTCGGTTCGAACCTGCACCACTAGATTGGATAACCAAGGTCTTGGCCAGTGAGCTAAACCCAACTGATTTTAAATACGAATTTTCATATTTAACTAAGACACTTTAATTATTATAAAATTAATTCCTTAGACAAATTGAGATCTTATTTTGGGTTTAGTAGGAAACATTAGCTTACTTGCACCTCTTTAGATTCATCCATGAACGAGTCAAGTGTAAGGTACTTACCTTATAATGTTAAGAATTCAAACCTTATTAAAAGTACGTTGTGATTAAGATCTCTTCAATAAAATATTAACCCTACTACATCAAAAGTATAAATAATCTCATAGGATTTTGTTTCTTCGATAGTCTCATAATAATTAAAAACACAATTATAATAACTTCAGTCAAATGTGCAGTGATGATGATGTTGAAATTCTTGACAGCTAAATTTCTGGCGAACTATTAAATTATTGTTCACTTGTATGATTCTCTCATCTGTTATTTACTGCTAGAATATTCCTCGGGACCTCTCTACATATCTTTTATTGATTGATAGCACCTTTTACTTCAACGTGTTCCTTTCAATAATGGAGACCTACATAAATCATATGCACCAGTAACTTTAAGATTTAAATGTTTCGGTTTTTCTGTATCTATTGACTTTAATTTTTTCATTTTTTTGAGGTTTCTGGTAAAGTATACCTTTCTGAGTTTCGAATTCGCGATCTTAGTAGAGTTCAGTAACAAATAAATTCCTTTCTATCATTTTAAACGGCTTATTGTAGCAACTTTCACTCTGATCGTATTGACATTTTATGAGATCTTTGAGTTGCAGTAATCAAATGGTCACTAAAATGTTCTTGATTTCTTCAATCCATTGAACTTATTTTATAATAAATCAAAAAGAAAAGTATTACAGACATTAAATATCATTTTTTTTATCAATGAATCTTGAAAAGCACTGCTCAAGAGTTGAACACTCCCATCCAATCTATTCTTTTTACTAAAAGCTAATTATAAGATTTTCATTAGTATTATTTCTTTCTTTGGTTTGTCAGGGATGAGAGAGAATCAGGGAGAGAGACTTTGATACAAGAGAGGGAGAAATAAATGATAAAAATTAAAGATTTTAGGTTTTATATAGCAAAGGTATTTCATACTTATAAGATTTCAGTGATTTCTTTAGAAGAAAATATCCACATCTTCCCCAATAAGACAGCAAAGGATGAGAGTTACTGGAGTCATAATACTCTCTAATGAAATAAGAAAAAAAGAAACAACACTAGAGCAATGTATTAAAGAAAAAATGGTGAATAATATAACCAATAAATTCGAAACTGGATTAGAAATGATCATTAAAAACTTGTTGAATTCTAAGGAACAATATTATACAAAAAAGTAATATAATTTGATCACTATTTATGTGAAGATACAATTACTAAATACATCAATATCTTCTTTCTTCTTTGATTTTATAATGACTCAACTCACTTAATCAATCAAAGCTCAGCCTTCATATGGCCTTGCGGTAGAGAAGCTGAAAATACAAAATAAATCCATTATTAGCTTAATTTTTTTATACCAATTTCTAAAAAAAAAAGAAATTAATTTGCAAATCTAACATACTATTAATATCTGAATCAGTCGAATTTAGACCCATTTGGATCACATTGTGTAGCTCATCCTCCCACACATTACTTACCTATGAACAAAATTGAAATTTCATTTATGCAGTTTATTCTAATAGTTTGAGAATAAAAAAGAGTATAAATAAAAGTACCTCTGATGTAGGGTCCTTGTACCCTCCAGGTAAGGTCATGAATTGAGAACCGTTAGATCTTCCTGATTGGATTAAATTATTTGGAGAAGTATAATGCATAGTCATATCAGGTCGAAAAGACAGAAAAGAAGAAGGACCAGCTCGTGGTTGAAATATCTGTTAAAAAAATAATATAAATAAATTTTGGTTAAGTTTTTTTTATTACATGTTTTAAAAATCATTTAATTCTCACATCTTTTGTAAGGAGACTTTCAACGTTAAACTCCATCCTTGGATTTACTGTCGCAAGTTTCATAGATAGAAACTGTGAAGAAAATGAAGCAATAAGTATTTATTTTTACATGTAATTTGTTGTTTTAATATATTATTTAATTTTTTTAGCGTATAAATTGTACCTCGACTTGACGTTGTAAAGATTGTACATAGTTAATGATTTCATCTAACATAACTGCTTTACCAGTAACCTATAAATTTAAAAAGGAGCCAAAATAAATTCACCGTTAATGATTCTTGAACATAAAAAGACGATACTAACCTTGTCACAACCAGGAACAAGATCTTGAAGAAACTTCATCCTTTCACTAATCTTCTCCCTCCTTACCTAATAATAATAATTAATTAAATAATTATTTAACCGAAACAAAAGCTATGAGATTGAATAAGAAATTTTTACTCTTTCAGCAAGACTATGACTATTTGTTGCTTGGCCTTTACGTGCTCGCACATGTATATATTCTGATGTTTGAGAGCCTTTTTTTGTAGGTGAAGGGGTATTTTGGTCTTCCTTTGTTTGAGTTTCTGTGAGTGTTTTTTTCCTCTTTTTTGATTTAACTCCTTTAGGTGACGATTCATCAGACTCCATCTCCGATGCACCACCCCCACCACCACCACCACCACCACCACCACCTTGTGTAGCTTCATCCGGAGACTTGACAAGGTTTGATATATGTTTCTCATTTTCTGGAGGGTTTTTTTCTATGTCCACTTGGTTAATAATATGTAAAGAGGCATCTATGGAAGTTTCAGGAATGTTCTGAGTATTCTTGGAATAAGGATTAAAAGATTGGTGTATGTTAAAAGGGTTCATCATATCACTGAAACATGAAAATCTAGCAGCTCTTTCAATAAAACCTGAATCAGCTGGAATTTGAGCTAGGCTTTGAGGAAGAATCCCTGGAACATTTGGTACAAACATAGGATTTGTTGGAAAATCCATACCAAATGGTCCCGTGAAGTTTAAGTTTTGAGAATTGGTGGGTAGGTCCCACATAGTAGGGGTATACGAGTTCACCATTGGAACACTTGAGCTAGAAGACATATCTTCTCTACAAATCACTGGATTTGCAAAATTAGTTTCGTTTAATTGCCATTCTGATGATATATTTGGTGAATTCTTCTTTTCAGACTCAAGATTATCCATCTACCTTTTTTTTGCTATATTTACAAAGAAACTAAACTTCTTTTTGCAACCTATAAATAGCAAAAAGAAAGACACTATTTTTCAGTTTACTTAACTAGAATACACTGTTTTATATAATTAATTCAAGTTAATCCAGATCATATAACAACTTACCAAGTGATGAAAAAAATGGAATGAAATTAAACTACCATTTCCATAGCTAAAAACTGAAATTATAGTCAAAGATAACAGAGACCCAATTGAATAGAGAGCTTAAAAAAGCGATTAACTCTGCTAAAACAGTAATTACTCATTTAAACACACTAGCCTACATAAAATAATAATCGTATTGGCTACATACTTTCTTACCATTTGATTGTAAACTTTTGCTCTTTTTCTTGATCCTTGATAATTTGCTCTATAGGGGATTCTTTTGTTGTTTTAAACTATATACCAAAACATACAACAATAATGATGGAGAGTGAGAACGTGGAAGAGAGAGAAAATATGAAACAAGTTTTAGCAGAATAGAGTAAGAGAGAAGAAGGAGGAAGGAGAAAGTAGAAAAGTGTAACTGAAAAAGAAAGCTTCATTAACAAACATAGACACTGCATTTATACCTCAGACTACATCGAAAAATGTGTATTCAAGTATACTTTACTATTTACCGTTAAACACCGCCACTGCTAGTGCTAAAATATGGCACAATATAGTACAGTATTCTAATTTTTCTATACTAAAAAGTACTATTCTTAATTAAGGAGTATTATTCTGCTTGACTAAAATTAAATAGTAGTATATTACTAGGAACAGATATACAATTCACGCATACATATTTTGCTAATAAATTTAAAATGGGTGAATTATCTATAGGGACTTAGAAGCACTATTTTTTCTCTATAGAGTACTGTCTTGAAAGTTGTTATTCTTAGGGACCTCATTTTTTATAATAGTCTTTCCTACCCTTACTAACACTAAAAGACAAAATAGTATGATGTCACTGTTTCTCTCTCCTCTATCACTAGCCACCTACCACCTACCACCCATCTCCGACCTCCGACCATCTACCACCGACCTCCGACCACCGACCACCGACCTCCGGCCACCGATCACCGACCACCTCCGGCCACCAGTCACCGGAAAAAAACTGAGAGTACTCTCAGTTTTTCCCGATACCAGTCACCGGAAAAAACATAGAGTATCGGAAAAAACTGAGAGTACTCTATGAAAAATAGAGAGTACTCTCAATTTTACCCGATACTCTATGAAAAAAGAGAGAGTACTCTGAGAATTAAAAGAATACTCTAACAATTTAACCGAATACTCTGTAAAAAAGTCGGAGTACTCTATAAAATAGATGGAGTACTCTTAGAAATTACATAAATACTCTATAAAAACAAGGCATAAAAATAGTCCAAAAAAAGCTTTTATTCACATTTATTACACTTTTTTAAACAATTACAAAAAGATATACAATTAAAAAATAAAAAAAACTAAAAACATTAAGTGGTTTGACCAGATCTAGATCTGGTCAACCATTACAAACTAAACAAAAAAAAAAAAAAAAAAAGGAGAATGCTTCACGCGTGAAACGCATCACCATCACCAAAATGACTACACGCCTCTTCACCGCCTGCACCACCGCCACCCACTAACACCACCACCAAGCAACTCTTCTTCTTCCATCTGCTCCCCATGGAAAACTCAAGCAGCAGCACCGGAGCTTCCACCTAATTTCAGATCCACATCGCTCCAGTTCACCTCCATCCCCCCTCACCTCGCTGCTAGCCTCGCCGGAGATCCAAGCTGCTAGCCTCGCCGGAGCAACCATGGCAGCAAAAGTGATCCTCGCGCTAGCCTCGCCGGAGATCCAAGCTGCTAGCCTCGCCGGAGATCCTCGCGCAGCAACTAGTTTGACAGCTACTCGATCTGGTGCGAATGAGGAAGGAGAAGAGCAACGAAGAGCTCCATGCCTCCTCGTTCGAGCTCGCCGGAGCACCACAGCGCCTCCTTCACGAGCTCACGAACCACCACAGCTCACGAAGCTCCGATCCGGTTCGAAGAAGCAGGAAAACGATTTAATAAAATGGAGCAGATTCCGGCGAGGCTAGTGGAGCAGATTCCGGTGTTATTTTGGTGCTTCATCTGGCGGTGGTGGTTGATGGCGGCGTTATGATATGGAGGTGGTGGTGGCGGTTTGGGAGATGGGGGGAGGAGAGAGAAATATGTGAGGAGGAGAGGTGAAAGAATAATCAGATAATAATGAGCTGTGAATGTAATATTTAGTATATATAGCAGAAATAAAACAAAAAGGGGTAGTATTGTAAATGGGGTTTTTAGGTTCATGTGTTAAATTCTTGTTGAGGGCTTTAGTAAGAAGAGACTCCTAGAGGGGGTGCTAACTCGAATAGGGGTGTGTCTTCAAGACCCTAGGTGTAATTATCTCATTTAAAATTTATGCTCAATAAATTTTTGTAACCTTATATATCTTTTATAAAAAATTGAGAAATCTACAAATACTCGCCTAAAACCATACTAACATATATTTTAAGATCTAATTAGAATAAATTTCTAAATAGAGTCTAACTTTATTTTTTGACGAATTTTTTTCAACTTTACCTTTTTTATTTTTTGAATTCATTTTTTGTTTTTTCTGATCAATTGGTACATATAGGTACAGACCGAAGTTTACCGACCAAAGTTGGATTTTAAATTTTTTTAAGTTATCTCAAGTCATTTTTTTATGTGAACTGGTTTTTTATTTATTTGCATTACAAGTTTGTCCATGTCGAGATATAAGAATTATTTGATTGCATTACAAGTCCTCCTATTTTTTTGTTTTTGTCCATGTCAAGATATAAGAAGATCTGATGAGTCGAATATGTCCAATGTTATACCCTAGGGTCTGTACCCTAGGGGCTGTATCCAAGCACGTTTTGTCCAAATACATGTCCAATAAAGTCAAAGGTTGCCCAATTCTATACCCCTAGGACTATACCCAAGTCCAATTTAGTCACTCTCACACACTCAACATCCAACTACACCATAGGGTAGTTGGACCCTCGACTTCATACAGACCCTAGGGGCTGTACCTAGGTCGTTTTAAGTCATTTTTTTGTTTATACAAGCTTTCCAAATTAAAGGCTGGACCCAAGTCAATATACCAATTGGGTTGGACCTAATAAAATGGACACAAAAAAATAACAAGTTCATTTTTTTAAATTATTATAAAGCCCATTATGGGCTGGACCTTACTACACACGCACAAAAAATTACCGTTTTATTAAAAATCATTCTAAAGCCCATTATGGGCTGGACCTTACTACACACACCCAAAAAAATTATAATTTTTTTAAAAATCATTCTAAAGCCCATTATGGGCTGGACCTTACTACACACGCCCAAAAAAAAACATTGGCAGTCTGGACCTAAAGGGGCTGAGCCCACGTACATGAACTCAAGAAACCACGAAAAGCCACGAACAGAGCGGCGACGTGTTGGTGGTGCTGCATCACAGAGAGGTCCTCACAGCAGCAGCAGTGCAGTCATGGAGGTCTTCACAACAGCAACATTAATGGAGGTCTTCACAGCAGCAGCAGTGCAGCGGCGAAACAAATCTGGAACGGCGGAGGCAGGGTAGATCTCGAACAGCGGAGAAGGTTGAGATTTGCAGCAGTGGTGGAGTCGCAGATCTGTAGAAAAGCCACGCGCAGGGCTTCGATGGAGCTCTGCTACAACGACGGTGGTGTGGCTCTGCTTCGCGCGAGGTGGTGCAGCGATAGTTAACAGCAGTTGGATTCGTGTCACAGCTTCGTTGTGGATTCACGTCACAGCAGTTGGATCTCCAGTAGTGGTGTTGTTCTCGTCACAGTGGCTTCAGCGTTTTCTGGTGGTGGTACAGTGAGCACAGAGAGAGAAGGTGAGAGAGGGAGGGGGAGGGGTGCAGTTTTACCAGAGAGAGAAAGGGGGAACGGGGCAGTTTTACCAGAGAGAGAGTAGGTACAGTGAGCACAGAGAGAGAAGAGTGAGAAGGTGGGCATCGATGCTATTAGGGTAAAATGTTTTGGGTTTGGGTATTTTGTTAGTGTATAAGAGAAGGGAAGGGGTGTTTTTAGTCTTTTGCCCCTTTCTAGTTAGATTCTGATGGGATTTTGGGACTGGGCTTTTCTTTATTAACCCACATGTCGTGGGGCTGTTTTAAAGAAATGTCCCTAAAAAATCATGGTCTTTTTTACCTTTATTTATTTTCAAATTATTTGATACCATCAATAACAAACTTTATCTATATCTACTAACAAATATAAAAAACATAAAAAAATCTGTTATATATCATATATATTATTTAATTTTTCATAAACTATAAAAAAGAACTAAAAAAATCCAAATAAGATAAAAATAAAAGAAGAAGAACTTAAGTTATGAAAAATTCTCAAAACTCAAATTCTAAGTTTTGAATTTTTTTTCAAACTAAAAATGTTCTTCAAACTCAAAAATCTAAGTTTTATTTTCAATTCTAACTAGTCATGGTGTCCTTCCAAATGATTTGAAGATCGAATAACAATTCTCAAACTTTGAGGGATAAGATTGTCAATTCTCAACGTTAAGGTGTTCAACTGAAAAATTTCCGTTACATATATGATATTTGTATATGTGTGTATACAATCAATTGCTTACACCATGGAGTGTTATTAATTGTGTTATGTGTATAAATTTCACATTGATACATTATAAAAAAAATTGTTGATATATTAAGAAATTAATAATGAGCTCCAAATAGTTACTTTTGTTTGATAGAAGTTTGAGTCATGTGAAAGACGCTAACAATGAATAAACTGAGAAACAATTGTTAAGGTCGACAACGGTTGTGGTATAAAAATGAGAAAATAAAAAAATCAGATATATGGTGCCTTTTATGGGGGAACAAATGACAGTTGTAGTAAAAAGAAATTAGAATCAACGTGAGGGATTTCTTGGTCATTAATCATAAATTTATGAGTTTTTTCTTTGATCGATAAAAGATTTATGAGTTAATAGTTCATTTTATTATCGCTTTATTTCTATATGTTAAGATTAATCTGGCACTCATATTTTAAAAAAATTGACATAGCATCTATGATGTATATTTTGGATGATTTTATTACGTAAAAAAAGAAAAAATAGTTAAAAAAAGGAAACAATATAATTGAATCACCCACAATATACATATTTAGGCAATCTTTTTTGAGTGATACCTAAGATTACCTATTTCAAAATTACTTAAAAAAACTATTTTCTTTATATTTTTTCTTTATTATTGACTAGTCAATAATTTTTTAGACAGTCAAACGTGGACTATGACAAAAAAGGCATGTACAAGACAAATACTTATATTTTTTGATATTAATGTAAATTCAGTATAATATTTTTTTAATCTGATTAATATAACAAACAAAACATAAATGCCAAAACAGTTTTTCCAACTTAGTATCATACTTTCACACGAAAACTTTTAAGCATGAAAGTGTTTCTTGAGATTCCAATATGATATTTGTGATTATTATGCGTAAAGGTGAGTTTAATCTCTTCACTACAATTAGATTAATCTTCTCTTAACACGATTCTAGTCATAAATAAGTTTTTCATTGTTTTAATTGTTTAGTTTCTCTTTGGAGTACAAGGCAAAAGTAACCCCAATTAGACAATCTAAAGATGTCTCTAATATGTGCATGAGCTTGTGTGCAATCTAATGGCAGAAGAGTTTTTTCTTGATCAAGAGAAACTTCAAAACAACAAATTAAGAAGAAAAAAGTTACCAATGGTGCTTCAAGCTATAAGGCGAAAAGGAGAAAGCAAGTCGAAAGAAAGACTCCAAAAAAGATAACTCAAACAATGGAAGTGTTGAAGAGCTAGCAAATGATATGAAGATAGCCTTGACACACAAGAAAGTTGCTATAATAGAAAGCTCGGGCGATATTAAAGGAAAGTAAGGAGTCCCTATGTGCTACAATTGTGCGAAGAAAGGTCATATAAAACCTTTTTGCTTAAACTTCAAAGAGGAAAGCCGAGGAGAGCTGTGCACAGAAATGTAGGAGATATTCAAGTAGAAGATGAAGAAGACAACCAATCTTCAAAGAATGTTAAAGCATTCATATCTATGAGGAGCAATGAAGGAAGACAATTAATTAACATCTATAAGATAAAAAATGGCACGCACATCAAAATAGGTATCTCTTCTACCCCTCTTATTTTTATCTTCATTTATGCTTTGATTGTCTTATCTTAAAATTATCTAACTATAAGTTTTCTTGCTTATCTATGTACTTAAATTTATTTTTAGAGACTACCTCCTTGTTCCATTCTTCTAATGGTTTGTCGATTATCAGAGTCTTCTAGCCTTGTCAACTGATACATTCTTCTTCTAAGTTAATTCATGTTGGGGGCAAAAAAATACCTTACTTTATTAATTGCATTATTATAACTTTCACAAAGGTTGTTCAGAAGAACATCACAACTTGTAGTAGAACTGAAGTGTGATCTTGACCAACACTTAGTACCAGGTTAGATAGCCCGTTCAAAGCGGTCTCATCCATGACTTTTATAACAGCCATAACCTCTGCAATTTTTTTCACTGTTGAGGCCCTAACTACTTCCCATACTTTGTCCTTCAGAGTCAACCCCATATGCTTGCTTTTGAAGTTATTATACAAATGTCTAACACAGTGACAATGTTCTATATCTGGTAGCATGTCACTAATTACATGGAGTAATCCCTACAAAGAAACATACAAAAGGTCAAATAGTACTCATAGAAAAGTAATGGAAGTAATTATTTAAACAAAGAAAGTACCAACCTTTTGTCTATCATATATGAATGTCCATTCTTGTTGATTATAAATATATAGGTCTTGTACCAGTAGGTTCAAAAACCATCTCCATGAGTTACTGTCCTCTTTTTCAGCGAGGCAATAGACAATTGGGTATCTACAATTGTTCCCATCTATACCTACATGGTGTCGCCTCGGGTGTTAGAAAAATAAGATAAATATAAGCCAGAAAACAATGCACTTTCACCCTAGACAAGCACGGTACTGCAAGTATTACAGGACGTATGCAAGTTTTAATGATAAGTTAGATTCGTTCTCAGGGACTTAGTGTGTTATACGAATGGGTAAAAAATAACGAGTAAGAAGTAATTAATTAAAATACAGGAAATAAAAGAGAATAATTCGAGATTAATGATTAAACTAAGGAAAAATAAAAGACAATAAAATAAATACGAAGAAATATGAGATGAGAAGTATAGCTTAGGTTTTGCTAGTATGCACTAATCCTTCTAATTCTTTTTATCAAATTTAGTTGATAAGGGAGATAATTAGCTCTTAGATACTTAGTCATGATTCTAAATTCCCATACCTTAGACCTTGAGAGCGACTAAGGGGGCTACAGACACATCATGAGGCAGCCTAAACTTAGGGTTGTACTACGCCACTAGGTTCCTAAGCAATTCAATTCCAAACATGATGATAGTGGTTAAATTATACACTAATGACTATCTAGTTAGAATTAGTGTTGCCAAGACCAATATCGACACTAGACGTTATGTGGTGTTTCAATAATTAGACACCCAGCTAAGGTGAACATCTAACTACTATTAAGAAAGCCTAAAGTGATCAGTTCTAGTACAGACAATAAATCAAAACACATAAACAAGTATATATAGGTAAGAAGCTAATATCAAATTAAAACATGTAATTCCCAAAGAAACTTAGATAGAAAGAAAATAGAATTCATAGATTATACATGATGCAAAACCCAAGCTATGTGAAAATTAATTCATACCTGAAGGAAATAAACTAAAAGAAATAATAAAAGACTTCATCTTGCTCTCTACAATAATTCTGATGAATAAAACCCTAAGGACTAATCACTATGAGGCAAGGATGATTTACAAGTGATATAAGGGTGTATTTATAGGTGTTTAGAAGCCCTAATTCGTTTTCTTGAAGGAGAAGGTAAGTAGTGGACTCCAAGCCCAACTCAAATTCGTAATCCTAAAACATAAAATCAGGCCCGTTTTTGTTCTGGTCCTAGCAGCTTCAATACTCATCCTTTTGACACATATGAGTAGTCTAAATCGTCTCCGAAAGATCTTCAACTTTACTCTTGACCGTTTCTCCAAATTCCATACCGAGTTTGAGATATAAGCTAATTTGTGGTCGTGGGTGTTGAAATTCAGGATTATGGCAGCTTTTCCTTTTGCATGATTTTAGCTTTTCTTTCCTTATCTCCAATTTACATGCTAATCTCTTTCCATATCTCTTAGTCTTTGACTTGGAATCTAATTAATCTCTCTAATTATCTTTAAAGCTTCACACTAAATAAATAATTAAACTCAATATGCTCTAAAAACAATAATTTACTAAATCAAGATTCAAAATAGGAAAGTGTAGCATTTCTCAAGAAAATCGACTAGAATGACTTCTAAATCACTAAAATTGATGTCTCCAACTAGGATTAATTCATGACAAATAGGTCACTACAGCTGTCAAAATCACCCCTGGATGTGGACCTTTTAGGTGACATCCATCTATGCCCACAAATTTCCTACAATCCTTTAAAAACCCTCTTCACATAAAGCCTTTGAAATCTTTCAACACCAGTCAATTCATCAGTACTAGTTTTCACTGCAACTGGTACTACCAGGATTACTTCTCCTGATTTCCTCACAATAGTCATATATCTTCTTATATTGATCCTTGTATTCAGCTTCTATCATTTTTTTTGCTAAGCTATATGCCCTGTAGCATGTTCTTATGCCAACATTGACTGAAAAATCTTTGTGCACTAATTGTTGAAAATCACTTACGTTATTGTACAAATTTAATCTTACCATATCCTTAAATGACCTTTCCAAGAACTTGGCTGACACATGTATGTGGTTAAGGTCTTTATCACATTCATTTTGATTACAAAGAGTTACTATTACTAAACCACCAAGTTTTTCTTTGTATGATGCATATACAAACCAACCACAACCTTCTCCCTCACAAACAACCCTTATTTTATACCAATCATTTTTCACAAACTTTATTTTAACCATCTTTTTTATAGCATGAACTCTAGTTGCTTCTCTTAGCTCTGTAGCATTAGCAAATGTCAAACACAGTACAATCCTTGGTGTCAACAAGTCAGTTGAAGGCCTAAACCTTGGGAACCACAACTTTTTTTCTTGGGGCATTTTTTTATCCTTCTTCATCTATACCAGATGAAACAGTAGTTGTATCTAACTGGTCAGAATATTTTAAAGCTTGATCAGAATCTGTTTCACTAACTTGTATATCACTATCAACTCCAAAAGTAACATCCTCATATGCTTCATCTTGCATTCCGTCCCACTCAACCTCCTTGTCTATATAGGTATTGTAATCTTGGTCGTCTTCACCCTCGCTTAAGTCATTGTTAGAATCATACATAAAATCTTCTTCACTTGTTGAATAATCATCTTCATACTCGTAGGTCTGCTCCTTTTGTAACTTTCTCCCTTTGTACCACTAGTACCAACACCAATACCACCTTGTTTAGTGTTTCTCACACTTGGCCTAAACCTTGTATTTAAATAAGACTTGTAAGTATGATATTTTTTAACAAATTCTACAGTTTTCTTCTTGATCAATGTTTGATCTTCACTATTAGTTACATTGATTTTCTTGTCAATTTTTTTTGACTTTTTCTTATCAACTCTACTTATGGGATTTTCTCTAGATAATTCTTTATTTTTCTTTTTAAAAACATCTGAAAGTAAGGCATTGTCACTCACAACATCATCATTAACATCTTCAACATTGGGTACATTGATTTTATTCTCCATTCTTTTGCCTTTTCTTTATTAACTCTAGTCCTTTTTTTTTGTTTACATAAATCCTTTGTTTTCCTCTTGACTACACTAGAGGTCAAAACATCTTCACTACCTTCATCATCATCACTATCATCATTCTCAGCCTCTTCCTCTTCCTCATCAGGGATTTTGAATTCACTATCTGAGTCATCAGTTAATTCTTCATCCACCAGCTTGAAAGGCACTGCTGAGTTTCTCCTCGACCTCTTCAATAATTCATCATCATCTGTACCCTGACCAATCTTTAAAGCACTCAGAACTCTATCCTTTATAGCATCCACAGATTTATCCCTAGCAAAAACTTCTTCATCTGACACTTCTTCACAAATTTCACTATAAACATCCTTGTTTAATTCTTTATCGTCCTCACATTGGCCTGCTTTCTGGCCTTCTTCATCATCAACCTTCTTGTTGTCCTCTTCAAGTATATTCTTACACGTTTTAACACAGTCTTCACTGTCTTTCTCCTCAAGTTTTTTACATTCCTCTTCTAATTGACTCTCATCTATTTGAACACATGACTCACTATCTTTATTATCCACCTTCTTACCTTCCCCCTCTACTTCATTCTCATCAGTTTGAACGCGATCCTTATCTAAGTTTTCACTTTCTTTCTCATCAACTATTGTAGTTTCCTCTTCTACTGGATTCTCACCCATGTTCTCACTAACATTATCATCCACCTTCTTACATTTCTCCTCTACTTCATTCTCTTCTAATTTCTGATCTTTGTCATCTAAATTATCACCATCTTCTTTATCATCTTCTAAATTATTCTCATCTTTCCCTTCCCTTATGTAATAAGCTTCTTCTTCTACTTGTTTCTTTAGGACCCACCCATCCTTCCATTTTAATAATATAGGCATGAACACAGGATATCCACTATATGTCCTTCAACCATCTCTTGTAAAGAAACAACAAACAAATCAACTGTTTGGATTTTCTCTGTCACACTAGACATTTCCATAACTTTATCATCACTATCTACATAGACTAGACCCTCTGGAAGCTTTTCGCCCAATTTTAAATAGTAGAAGTCTAATCTACCCTGAATTCCCAACTTTTCACAAGCTTTCCTAAGAAAAGGTACACTAAGACTGTCATAATGACAGCCTGCTAAATACTCGATCTTCACCTCTCTATACACGCTCTTATCTTCATTAAAGCCACCAAAATGAATATGTAATGAGAATGTTTCATTTACACATGAAAATTCAAGAAGATTAGTTACCCACATAAGTAGGCACTAATTTAAGCAAAAAACAACAACGTGTAAACAACCACTACGAATATGGTAATGAAATCCCTAAATATTAGTTCTGTTAATAACTAAATCCCGACATTCAAGCACTATTTCAAAAAAAAAATCCATTTCAAAACCCTACATTTACGGAGTCAAAAAATCAACCCCACCCCTTAAAACCCCAACATTTATGGGAATATATTAAGCACACTTACTCCATAGGCAAATTGGGGGCATTGAATGTCTTTAACAGTTATGAATGGTGAAGATCTCTAATGAACTCGCTACCCACTAATGGTGATCGGTAGAACAATTGAGTTATTTTTGGTTTTTAATTTTTGTTTATTAATTTTGTGTATTTATAATAAGGACAAAAGTGATGTACAAAATACCCATGTTAAAATAATGGTTTTAATAACAAATTCTGAAAAAATGATTTTTTAGTAAAAAAAAAAAAAGAAATCACCCGCATGTACTAGCCACGTAAGAATTTAACGTAAAAAATGGACGGAATTTGTTAAAAATGATTTAACGGGACACGAAAATGAATTTTAAAGGCCATCCAGTCGCAAAATTTTTAGTGGGAGACAAACTGTCAAAACAGGTATAGTCCAAGAGGTAAGTGAGACATTTACTCAATAGATTAACGAGAAATGTTCAATAAAATTATAAATTGATAACAAAAAAATTTGTCATTGATTAAAGTTGATAGTTAATTGATAAACGTTTTTAAAAAGGTGGGTAAATAACTTTTTAAAAAGAGATATTTAATTAATGGGAATAAATGAAATTTATTAATTTGTCAAATGACTTACATTATTCTTTTCTCTATATAACATTGTCATTCTACTAGTGTCTGCAATGAATAAGAAACAACTACTTAATAGTCTTACTGAGATTCAACTACTTAGACCAAAAGGAAACAATCATGTATACGACCCTTTACTTTAGTTTTTCATTTATTTTCATTTCACTTTTGCTATCTAGTATCCAGGCTGATTTGATTGAACAAATCTGCCCTAGAACAAAAAGCCCTATTGTTTGTAATAATACTTTAAGATCTGATCCTCGCGCTGCTAGTGCAACTATCGACATTTTAGGTCACATTGCAATTGATAATGCACTAAAACCTTCCATAGCAATCAAGAGCTTAGCTGATTCACTTATGAAGCAAGCGACAAATCCAGAACAGAAAAGAAGATTAAATGTATGTCTGGTGAATTTTGGAGATGTTGTTGATAATCTTAACACTTGCAAAGGTTACTTGAATGCTAATAACTTTGAAGAAATGCTTAATTCCATCTCATCATCCTCGACTGATGAGATTGCTTGCGATAAACAGTTTGAATCACCTCGAACTGAACTCCCACAACTTAAAAGTGCCAATTACGAAGTACAGTGTCTCACTAATATTGTTGAGGTCATTGCAAATTTTCTTGTAGGATCCCTTTGATTTCTACTAATAATTACATAATATTCCAAAATATAAGTTTTATGAAATTAAACCGAAGACAATATGTACCGATTAAACTCGTAGAACCAATATTAATAAATTATCATTTCTTGTTGAACTCTCTCTCTCTCTCTCTCTCTCTCTCTCTCTCTCTCTCTCTCTCTCTCTCTCTCTCTCTCTCTCTCTCTCTCTCTCTCTCTCTCTCTCTCTCTCTCTCTCTCTCTCTCTCTCTCTCTCTCTCTCTCTCTCTCTCTCTCTCTCTCTCTCTCTCTCTCTCTCTCTCTCTCTCTCTCTCTCTCTCTCTCTCTCTCTCTCTCTCTCTCTCTCTCTCATATATATATATACACAATTTTTTTTGATGTTGTGTCAAGTGATATATTGTGAAAGTTGTATAAAATAGTTTTGGTTAGTGTGAGAAACTGAAATTTCTTGATTTAAGAGTCCATAGGCTAAAGATGTATCATCGTTCTGAACTCCAAATTGTAAAAATTTCAAGGTTTGGGACTTATGAAATCTCTTCAATGATACTTCTTGAGATTTAACGTACTCCTTATATTTTGTCATCCGTCCGTTTGATATTAATATAAATTTATCGAGATTCTTTTTCGATCTACTTGAGCCCTCTTATCGACGTGTTTGAAGCGCTTTTTGAGTAGATTACCGACTTATGAGTTGCAAACTGGTTGTTGTTGAGCATAGTTCTCATATGCTGGTTCACTTTGATAATGATTATTTTGAGGTCTCACTTGATAATTATTTCCTTGAGGACATTATTGGCACTGATTACCTTGATAGGTGTTTCCTTGGTTGACTACTCCACGCGAATTAGACTATTAAAAACCTATATGGTCAATTTTGTTGCCTTATTGATAGCCTTGACCACCATGTTGGTAGTTCCCACAATTATTCACAAAGAAAACCTATTTTAGATTTGTTTGACACTCTTCTGAACTATGATCAGCCATACCACAACTTGAACACTGATGTCTCCCTTTTTGTTCTAAATATATGCCCTTAGAAGACATCTTTTTAGGAGAATAATTGAATTATTTGATAGACTTTTAGGCTTATTTCGTTATATATATTTTTCTCTCCTTGAATTTATAATATTTCATTTTTAGAGCTTTTGGTACGTTAATCCGTTTGTTTTTAGTGAAAAGTTCTTAGGTCCATGGATTCCAGGGAGCACCAATACAAGGAGAATAATAGAGAATAAAGTCCTAGATCGAGTGAAGAAGTCAAAGGCGAGAATAGATTTTTCCCGAAGAATTGACTAGGAAAGCTGCAAATCTGGAAGACTGTTAATAATTGCTGATTTTGAGCCACTTATACAAGGATTCGTCCTTTGCGTCGTGAATAGAGATTCTTCCTTATTGAGTTAGGAAGATTTAGCAACTGGAATGAGTTAATTAGGAGTAGATTTGATAAAGTTGCCTCCGTTTTACTAAGGACTGCACATCAGTTACGGGATTTTAATTAAAAGATTGGAGTTAGGCTTTTCAATATTTGACTTAATTACTTAGTAAGAGCCCAAGTCCGATTTGCTTCATATAAATAGGCCTTTAGACTCCTATTTCATAGACAATTCATTCTACGCTTAATTCAGAGAGCAAAAGTCAAGAGCAGAAGGTAGAAGAAGAAGCTAAAGGTGAAGAATCTACATTCTTCCACCATAAGTCAATTCCAACGCCCCAATTAGGTTCTTTTCATTTATTTCTGTAATTGAACATGTACACATTTATTTTATTTTCAGTTTTCAATTCAGTTATGAACTAATTCCTTTTGTACTTGAGAATCGCATTTATGGGTTGAACCCTAATTTGTTTAATTCATGTTTTAGAATTTGGGAATTAAAGTTTTAAAATGAATTGGGTATTTTTGTATTGACTACTATTTTGAATTTATTTACTGTCTTTGAAGTCGAGAATCAAAAATAGGATAGAGTAATTAGGTTATTCACTTAAGTGGCAATGTGATCACCTTGACGGGGAGTTTAATTACGGACATAGGTAATAGACGCGAGGTATTTGTCATTGATCCTGACGGGCTTGACTAACCTTGCAGCCAATTGGGTAAAAGACTTAAACATTCAAAGGTAGCTTATAATCACCCTGACGGGGTTTGCAATACCCTAGGATAGCTCCTAAGTCCACCTTGACTGGGGTTAGGAGATACTAGAATCCGGACTAATACAAAATACCAACTCAGCCCTTAAAGAAAGCATTAATTGAACAGATTTAGGTGAAACCCTTGCGAGACTCAAGTACCTCTCTCATTCTTGCGTCCACTCATCTTTATTTACTTGCATTTATTTTACTTTCTTTAATTTAGTATTTTAATTATTTGAATCTTAGTTACATAAACAAAACCCAACAAATATTTTATCAATTATTTTCTTGTCACATAACAATTATCCTCACTTATTACATAACATCATAAGTCATATCCATCCATCCCTAAGATCGAAAACTTGTTCATCGGATATTACTTGGACGACCCGTACACTTGAGGTTCCTGCCCCTTCATTTTAGGGGTGTTATTTTATAACACACCAGGAGACACCAGACACCATACAAATCTTGAACCAAAATCACATCGACTTGTTTAACTTGTCCACCTTAATTACCATTCATAGATAACATCTTCAACTGATTCTCAAGAGTGGAAAGTTTAGAATTTATTGTTGTCTCAACATCTAAACCTAATGTACCTTACGCATATTAGAGAACATGAGATCTAGCAGGTTGTCAATCATCTTGTTTTTCACTATCCTGTCATTGAACCCCTAATACATCAAGCTTTTCCATTAAGCTGGCATCACAACTATTTTAGTTCATCTCAAGTAGAAATTCAATAGCATACTCATGGCTAGGACACTTATTCAAGCAAGTCAGAAATTCTTGTCCAAGTTTCACATAAGGACTCGCATCGTTGTTGCCTGAAAGTTACCAAGTCAGCCTGAATTTTCACCCTCATGCCATGAGGATAAAATATGTCAAAGAAAGCGGTTTGTTGTTGATCCCAAGTCATTATTAACTTTGATGGTTTAAGATCCAGCCACTTACCCGCATCTCCAATCAAGAAAAATAGTAACATCATAAGATACATATGTTTTAGAGTAACACCCTGAGTGACATAGGTGTCATAAATCTGCATAAATTTATGCAACATTCATACCAGATCTTCATGCACATCCCCACTATTATTTCCATAGCTCGTGACCCACGTCAGGCTTAAGTAGTCTAGCCTAAATAGGTTGTGGGTGAATCCCAATTAGTCGCAGAAGGAATTGAAATCCTTGCAGTGGTGGCTTCATGGTGGGGCCTAGGGTGTGATAGAATAAGATATAAATAAAGTGCAAAAACACCCTAGAACTACACAGTTCTGCAAGTATACAGATCGTATGCAAGTTTTAGATAAAGATTCGTTCCGCAGAGACTACAGAGGTTAGAGGAATCTTATGCAAATAGCAAGTGCAAATAATTAAAGATAGAAAAACTAAACGCAAGTAAAAGTAAAGACAAATAGATATTTGTTTGATTTTCTAATTAACTAAATTAAACTAAGAATTAAAAGACAGAAAATAATTATGAAGAGAAGTGATATGAGAATATAGCTTAAGTTATTAGCATGTAATCCCCACTAGTTTTGCCGTTCTAAACATGTAAGGGTGAATTATGTAGTATTTCCCTAATCGGTCCCAATATGCTATCGGTAGTTTCAAATAGGATTTACCTGTGTCAATAAGGCTTCCTAAGCAAACTTTTCCTGTAATTGGTAAATAGTCACAAAGACTAAACCATAGTGATTATCTAGCTAGGTTGGGTTGTCAGATCAAACCTAAAACTAAACGTTATGTGCTAAACATGCAATTAAACACCGTTGTCAATGGTATCCTAATTACTAGATGGTAATTCTAATGGCTGCAGTCCACAAGAACACAGCATATAAATCCAAACACATAAACAGAGAATAAAAACTATAATTCTATTTAAAACATTAAATTCCCAAATTAGATAGATGTCAATCAAAACTAGGGTTCATACATTAATGCTAAAACTCAAGCTAAAGAAATTTAGTTCATGAAAGAAAAGAAAGAAATTACAAAATTAAAGGTAGAAGAAGACATTGTTGATGACAGCTCCTTCCAGACTTCTCTCTTGTGTTCTAAGCTTCCTCTTGGTTTAAGGTTTCACCAAGGATTATTTAAGAGTGTTAAGAGGCTGTATTTATAGTGTAGAGGTTGACCTAAATCGTTTGGTGGAGATAACTTCAAGTAATGGACTCCTGGCCCAACTCAAATTCGTAAGGAAAACACTGCTTCGTTGTTTTGAGTGTATCTTCTTCGTTATTGGTCGGATTTTGCTCCATAAGATAGCAAAAGAATCGCAACAGAATTATCTTGACCCTGTAGAAGGAAATTACCAAATTCGGCCTTTTTCTTAGGTAAAAACACCAATCTTTAGACGTGTGTGCAGAATCCCAGATTTAGGCAGCTTTTCCTTTTCCATCTTTTTAGCAATTGTTTCCTTATCTCCAATTTCCATGCAAATCTCTTTCCATAAGTTGTAGTCTTTGACTTGGACTCTAATTAATCTCCATAATTATCTTTAAAGCTTCACACTAAATAAACAATTAAACCCAATATGCTCTAAAAATAATAATTCTACAAATCAAGACCCAAAATAGGAAAGTGCACTAAAATAAGCTAAAATCAACCTATAAACTAATAAATAAGCCTAAAATGATGTCTCATGAGTGTATTTTACTATCACAAATGAGGAGACATCAAGACCCCCAACTCAAAGTTGTATCGTCCCGATACAATAAAAGTAAAGAACAGTAGGGTAGTCAAAATAAACAAGAAGAAGTTGGAGGAGATCAAGAACAAAATATAATGAATGATCCTAGAGCATAAAATCCAAAAAATCTCATGTAGTAATGCTCAAGAAATAATGCACAAATATGCCTAATTTACATGTAATCAACATTCCATAAATTCAAGTTAAGATTAATTTCGCAATGCCAGAATGAGAGGATGATAACTTAGTTCAGGTTAATGGCTATAGGTTGTTCATAGGTCCCAAATACAGCATCCAATGGTCCACTTACCTACTACCTAATAGCTCAATTGTTTCTCCACCTAGTAGTTAAAAATCCTAAGGTCTTGGTTATAACTTGGCTTAGGACGGGTGTGGTATATTTGGATAATGAAAAGTGAGCTTTTGGCTCTCTCCTCACTAGCCATCAACGAATCGCCCTAGAGCTTGAGTTTTCACTCGAAGATGTTCTTACTCAACCCAATTTATTGATGCTTTTGACGTGCATCCCCAATTAATCCCAATTAAAACCTTTGATGATATAAAATCCACTTTGCCGGTCCGAATATATATTTTCTTTTCAAATCAATTTTTTTTTCTTTTGTATAGCTATGATTCTCTTTTGATGTTGAGATATCACACTATTTTTTCTCATATATATTCTTTTTATGCCCTTGTTGGCAAAATTAGCTCGTAGCTTCTTTTTCATTCACTATTACCCCGACAAAGGGTTACAATAATAACAATTTCATCATCAATAAAATCACAAAGATAATTCCCAAATTCCCAAAGTTCCCTAATGATGAAACCCACCACCCCAAACTCAAGCTCTAAAACGAGTGTCTCAGGTTTTGCGATTCGAGTGCGGGTCATATAGATAAGTCCTAAAAACTAGGGTATGGATTATAATGTGTTTCAATAAAGGCTTTAGAAAGGCTCAGAGGGGCTAAGACGGATAAATAACAATATCAAACAAAAAGGTGAGAAAGTCTAAAGGCTTCAAGTGTTTTATCATGAAAGAACTGCCTTAGTCATTTTTCTAACTACCGGATTTCGTTACGTTTTCATTATTAGTTCATAGACAAGTGAGTTTTCAACTAATTTTAAACCTCACGTTCTACACACCAAATAACTATTCCTAAGTTTCAACGTGATTTCTTAGCATTGCTCATTAACTTTTCTATCCTTTATTTCCTGTTTTCATACATGCATGTTAAACAATTTTGTTGCATCTTTCAAAAACATACTACTTACTATCATTGACCTAATAAAATCATGCTCAAATAGGTACATTCAAGATATTCTATGCCTTAATTCAACCTAAAAATTTTAAATTTTATGCAAAAAACGAAAAGAAGATGAGGACAACGAATCCCCACCCCCAACTCAAAAGTGAGCCGTGTCCCCACGACTCGAAAAAGACTCAAGCATGAAATAAAATTTAAAACTAACTAAACTACCTAATGCATACAAGCTATTGAGAAAAATTAGAATGACCTACCTGGTTGACCATAGAGATCCATCATATCATCCTCATCTTCTGAAGCTGAGGGATCGGTGTAATCATCTACATCCTTGTACAAGGTCAAATTCTCTACCCGTGTTTCCAACTGCATGATTTCTACCCAAAGGTCTTTGTTATCTTCACGTAATCTTTCAACTTCGTTCTGTAACTTGATAGCCCAAGGAGGAAGATCATAAACAATTTCAGAGGAAGAGGTAGAAGAACCTTGGTCTTGGATTTTTATTTTCTCTAAAGGCCTCCTTGATGGTATGGACATTCTAGCAGTTAACCTCTTCTTTGGTAGTGGTTGTTCAGGTGCCTGTTCTTTTGATTTTTCAAAAACCTCATCAAGATTGATGGGTTTTTCAATGGTGGCTCCAGGCAATTTCTTATTCTTCCCAAGGATTGAACACTTTCTCTTGTATTCCATAGCTTCAGATCTGTTAGTCATGCTTGTTTTACCCACAACTCAAGTTATACCAAGGATGGATTAAAAGTTTAAGGAAAATTTGGTGTAGCTTGATGTTGTTGCTTGGAATTGGTTAAAGAGAAAGGTTATTTGATTGATCTTGGAAGAAATATTTAAAGCTTGTTAAATGTGATGGTGTTTTAATGGTGTAATGTGATGAATTTGATGAAGGATTGTGTTTATGGAAGATGATGGAGAGGATTTGATGAGTTGTTGTGTTAATTGTGAAGGTTTGCACAAGCTTTAAGGTGTATATATAGGGTATGGGTCTGAAAATTTCGTGTATGGAAGGCTAGGGCTAATCTCATAAGGTTAGAATTTGATTAGGAAAAGAATTCCTTCACAAACCGCCTCCTGCGGTGTACCGGACGAATCCTGCGGTGTACCGCAGCTTCTGTTGCTCCAAATTTTTGCCCACTGGATAATACCCGAGCTAGCACCCCGTGGCACGTGTTTTGTGCCTACGGACCAGGGTCCGGTGTACCGCACCTGTCCATCGAATTTTTTTTAACTTTCTGGATAAAACCCGTGGTACCCGACCCGTGGTACGGGTTTTCTGGGCACGGAGCATCCCTGCGAACCATGGGGTAGTCCGCGCCAGGCCTTGAGTTCCTCCAATTTTTTCCTTTCGACCCGAAACTCGTTTCCTGCACAATAATACACTACCTTTCTCTCCTATTAGCTTGTAAACACAATTAAAAATATACACTAACTTAAAATTATACACTACAAAGCAAAAATAACTAATATAAAAAGCAATTAAAACAAGGGGTGTCTCCCAAGAGCACTTTTGTTTAACGTCTTTGAGTTAGACGTGTACCTCAGGCTAAGCGCATTCGACAAGGTAGATTTTCTCCCCTTGCCCAAAGTCCTCACTGTCATAGTATCTCTTCAAACGCTGGCCATTCACCATGAATGTTCGTTGCTCGGTTGGATTTTCAATCTCAATCGCTCCATGCGGTGTGACTTTGGTAACAATGTAAGGTCCTCCCCAACGGGATTTAAGCTTTCCTGGGTAGTTCGAAAATCGAGAGTTGTATAATAAAACCTTCTGTCCAATCTCGAAATGCTTTGGACGGAGCCTTTTATCATGCCATCGCTTTGTTTTCTCCTTATAGAGGCGTGCATTTTCATAGGCAAGATAACGAAACTCCTCCAACTCGTTCAGCTAAAATTAATTTGATTAATAATGACGAAATTTCCACCCCTTTCCTTTGATTCCCACGAACTTTTCAGCTCGATTCTTCATAAGTATGGATGGTTCCATCCAAAATTTCGTGGGAAGAGGCTCTTCTGGTGGTAACTTGATAGCATAACACCCCTCTGGTGATCCACTCATATCCGCGATTTCTATACTTCGTTTGTTCGGAAGAATGTCCTTCATGAATTTTAGATATTTCGGCATTCTTTTGATAGCTTCAACAAACGGCATTTTAATCTCAACCTTGCTCACCATGTCATCGAACTTCCTGAATTCCAGGTCATTGTCCTTCTTTCTGACACGTGAAGGGTATGGTGGTGGAGGGCGTGTATTAAGTTCCACTGGTTTTCTTGTCTTCTCAGGTGTCTCGGTTTGGACACTCTTTGGTTTAACTACCTCCTCAACTGTATCTTTGATTGGTTCTTCCCCCCTTTGTTCTGGAATAGGGATAGGTTCTGGTTCTGGTCTCGGTGGAGGCAGTTGCTTTCCACTTCGCAATTCAACTGCATGGCAAGAATCATCTCTAGGAGCAATAGTATCACTTGGGAGTTGCCCTTTTGGCCTAGTTTGTAATTTACTCGCCATATGTGATATAGTGTGCTCCAGTTGCTTGATAATCTTCTCCTGGGTCCGAATTTTTTTGTTGGCTATGACTCATTTTCTTCTCAACTGTTTGCATTAATCTAGCCATACTCGAACTTAAGCTCTGGAGTTGTTCTTGTTTTGCCAATTGCATTGATTGTTTAGGTGGATCTTTCTTTGGTTCTTGACAAGTTTTAACAATGGGTGCCTTGTTTTGAATAGGTTGTGGTGGATTCTGAGATTGAAGTTGGGGTTGATGATAAGTTTCTTGTTGTTTTACCCAACTCTTTTGTTGTGGAGGTTGTTGATAATTAGTGTAGCTTTCTTGAGGACAATCATAACCATTAGAGTAGTAGTTATCTTGAGGATATTGAACGGAAGCTACTGCTGGATTATTCATACATCCTTCCCACACATGATTTCTTGATCCACAACCAGGACACAGAGGAATTGTGCATACCATATTCACCTGAGCAATTGTTCGGGCTTGTTCCTTAAGTTCCTCGAGTTGTTTAGCCAATTCTTTAAGCTTCAGAGATGTTGAATTGTCTTCTTTTATTACTCTCTTTGGCCAACTTCTCTCGTTCTCAAGAATTCTCTCCATCCCCAACTCAGCTTCTACAGGATCTAGCAACACAAAACCTGCGTTTCCTAACGAATCTGCTTTTTCTCTTGATTTATCATTAAGGCCTCCATAAAACAAGGTTAAATAATATTCCGGCGAGGATCTGTGATATGGACAACTCGCTTTCTTCTCTGTAAATCGTAACCATGCTTCACCCAAACTCTCTTCCTCTTTCTGTATAAATTGTTCAAGCTCCAACATATCTTTTAAACGTCTACTAACCGGATAGAAACGGTCTAGGAATCTTGCTTGGAGTTTGTCCCAATCTGGAATAACATGAGGGTATTGGGTATCATACCAATCGCTTGCACATCTGGTCAAGAAGAACTGGAACATCAGGTAATATACTTGCTCCCTGGTAACTCCTTTTACGATATAGGCATCACAGATCTGCATGAATTTCTGAATATATCGGATCGGATTTTGATGTGCATCTCCGCTGAATAATCCATGAGATGCAAATTGAGTTAGCATCCCAGGATCAGGTTTAAATTTCGCGGCTTGAATTTCTGGAGCTCGAATCCCTCGTGGTTCCACTCTGAACTCGATGGGTAGCTCAAGTCTCCTTGGGTTCTCCATCTGTAACTAAATCTGAAAAAAAAAACTAAAAACAAAAAGCGTAAAATAGAACTAACTAAAAATAAAACCACAAGATATATGCACAAGGACTAACGATGTAGTCCCCGGCAGCGGCGCCAAAAACTTGGTGGGGCCTAGGGTGTGATAGAATAAGATATAAATAAAGTGCAAAAACACCCTAGAACTACACGGTTCTGCAAGTATACAGATCGTATGCAAGTTTTAGATAAAGATTCGTTCCGCAGAGACTACAGAGGTTAGAGGAATCTTATGCAAATAGCAAGTGCAAATAATTAAAGATAGAACAACTACACACAAGTAAAAGTAAAGACAGATAGATATTTGTTTGATTTTCTAATTAACTAAATTAAACTAAGAATTAAAAGACAGAAAATAAATATGAAGAGAAGTGATATGAGAATATAGCTTAAGTTATTAGCATGTAATCTCCACTAGTTTTGCCGTTCTAAACATGTAAGGGTGAATTATGTAGTATTTCCCTAATCGGTCCCAATATGCTATCGGTAGTTTCAAATAGGATTTACCTGTGTCAATAAGGCTTCCTAAGCAAACTTTTCCTGTAATTGGTAAATAGTCACAAAGACTAAACCATAGTGATTATCTAGCTAGGTTGGGTTGTCAGATCAAACCTAAAACTAAACGTTATGTGCTAAACATGCAATTAAACACCGTTGTCAATGGTATCCTAATTACTAGATGGTAATTCTAATGGCTGCAGTCCACAAGAACACAGAATATAAATCCAAACACATAAACAGAGAATAAAAACTATAATTCTATTTAAAACATTAAATTCCCAAATTAGATAGATGTCAATCAAAACTAGGGTTCATACATTAATGCTAAAACTCAAGCTAAAGAAATTTAGTTCATGAAAGAAAAGAAAGAAATTACAAAATTAAAGGTAGAAGAAGACATTGTTGATGACAGCTCCTTCCAGACTTCTCTCTTGTGTTCTAAGCTTCCTCTTGGTTTAAGGTTTCACCAAGGATGATTTAAGAGTGTTAAGAGGCTGTATTTATAGTGTAGAGGTTGACCTAAATCGTTTGGTGGAGATAACTTCAAGTAATGGACTCCTGGCCCAACTCAAATTCGTAAGGAAAACACTGCTGCGTTGTTTTGAGTGTATCTTCTTTGTTATTGGTCGGATTTTGCTCCATAAGATACCAAATGAATCGCAACAGAATTATCTTGACCCATTAGAAGGAAATTACCAAATTCGGCCTATTTCTTAGGTAAAAACACCAATCTTTAGACGTGTGTGCAGAATCCCAGATTTAGGCAGCTTTTCCTTTTCCATCTTTTTAGCAATTGTTTCCTTATCTCCAATTTCCATGCAAATCTCTTTCCATAAGTTGTAGTCTTTGACTTGGACTCTAATTAATCTCCATAATTATCTTTAAAGCTTCACACTAAATAAACAATTAAACCCAATATGCTCTAAAAATAATAATTCTACAAATCAAGACCCAAAATAGGAAAGTGCACTAAAATAAGCTAAAATCAACCTATAAACTAATAAATAAGCCTAAAATGATGTCTCGTGAGTGTATTTTACTATCACAAATGAGGAGACATCACTTCATATACCATTTCTCTTGTCATGGTGGAACTTGGGGTCCTACTTGATGACCTGGAGGAGCATCGTTGTTGACAATAAAATCTCGCAGATGAATGTGAGATCCAGATGGTTTTTGAATTCACAACAATATTGGGAGTTGTCTAATTGGTGGATCAACTTGAAGTCCATCCACATGATTGACATTGAGTGCTCCCACTAGACCAAGTAGATTTCCCTATGCATCGATCAATGGTGGATGCAAGATCACTTTACCATGTGCATCCAACTACTGTTGCAAATCCATCTCAACAGTAAGTTCTTTCTTCTTTCTCTCCCTTTCTCAATTCCTGTAGAGTTCGATTGACCTCTCAAGATATGAGAGCATGCACTAAATTCAATACCTGAAAAGATCAAGAAAAAGCATAAAAATCACAATGACTATCCAAAAGAAAAATTAAAAACACAATTAACAATGTAATCCTTGACAATGACCCCAAAAAATTGTAACTAACCGAATGTGATATAAAATTAAGTGTTGGGAGGTTACACCCTGCAACGTGTGGGTCTCCAAGTGACGTTTAATCTTCTGTGATAGATTTATAGTGTCACGAGACATCATTTTAAGGGGGTTTGGACTTATTTGTGGGACTTATCCATATCATGTGACAATATTTTAAGTTCTATTCTATAATTTATTGTATTTTTGGATATTTTTATGTTAATTATGTGTTAAATGTATAGTACCTAGGTACATGGATGATACGAGACCCCGATATTGTGATAAGAAGTAAAAAATTCAAAGTCAAGCCCAAGTTAAGGTGCAAAAAAAATTAGAAATCCTCATTCGAAAGGTGGTGGTCCCTTGTGTGTTCTTAAAATAATGCAATAAGGAAAAGAGAACCACAACTGTAAGTGTACAGTTGTCCCAAGTAATATATGTGATAAACAGATTCGTTCTCAGGGACGGATTGGTTGACTCTAATGCTTATCAAGTAGTGATTAATTGCACGTAAAAGCAAATAAATGATTTTAAGATTGGTTGTTTTTTTTGTATAACTAAGATAATTAATTAAAAGACTAAAATAATGCAAATATTAAGTTAGACGCGAGAAAATAAAATAGCTAGATGCAAGGTATGAAAGTTAGTACTTGAGCAACGCTAGGATTTCACCTAAATCTATTCATTCCATGTATTGTTTAAGGGACGAATTGGTAAATAATAGTGGTCGGGACTCGATATTCTCCTTACCCCCATCAGGGTGGACTAAGGAGATATCTTAGGTGCTACAAACCCCGTCAGGGTGAATATAGTCCACCTTCGAATGACTAAGTTCTAATTACCCAATTGGCCATATGATTAATTAAGCCTGTCAAGGTCAAATAATTTCTATCCTGCATTCATTAATTATTTCTGTACCTAGACCCCCCGTCAAGGTGATCCATTCGCCACTAAATGGAATTGCCTAGTTACTAAGTCCTAATACAGATTAGCTACTTCAATAATAGTCAATAAATGCAAATTAAAGAAAATTATTAAATACCCAATTCGATTTCAATTACAATAATCTCAAATCCAAAAAATTAGAATGAAAAAGATTGGGGCTTAGCCCATTAATGCGTTCTCAAGTACTATATGAATTCAGCTCATAATTGCAAAAACTAAAAAATTAAAATTAAAGGAATTCATAATTGTTTTACAGAATAAAAGATAAAGAAACCTAATTGAGGAGTTGATTCGGCTGTGAATTGGAGAAGTTGAATTTCTCCAGCTCTTGTCTTCTTCTCTTCCTTGCTTCTGCTTCTTCTTTGATACTCTGACTTTGTATAAAGTGAGTTGTATGTGAAAATAGAAGTCTAAAAGCCCTTTTATAGTGGAAAATTCGGACTAGGGCTTTTAATTAAAAGAATAAGCAAATATTAAAAGCCCAAGTCCACTCTTCAACCCCAAAATCCCGTAACTGTTGTACACCCTTCACGAAAACGGCTTTAACTTTCTCAATATAACTCCTAATTGACTCATTCAACTTGTTAATTCTTCGTAACTCGATAAGGTACGAATCTTCTTCATAACTCAGAGGCTGAATCCATCTTTAAGTAGCTTGATATCAGAACTTTCCATCAGCCTTCCAGATTTTAAGCTCAATTTTGTCAACTCCTTGGGATATTCCTTGTAGCTTTTGACTTCTTTACACTATATTTGACTTGTATTCTCGATTCCTCTCCTTGCTAGTATTAGAAACCTACAAACTTTTCACTAAAACACACCATATTACGCGCAAAAGCTTATTAAATAAAAAATACTAAAATCTGAGGAGAGAAAATGAAATATTGCATATTATCACTAAAAGTCTATTGAATTAGCCAGATAATCACCTAATTTGATGTCTCCTAAAGGCATATAAATAGAACAAAAGAGGAGACATCAAGACCCCAAACTCGTCCCGGCAAAGTAAAATTAAAAACAAAGGGAAAAGGTTATCGCAGAGACGCAGACGCAAATAAATACACCCAAAGCATTACTAAAAATAAATCTCATATAGATAACATTAGGACTAATATACATATACACTAATCATGCAAAATCAAATACAAATAAATTCAATCATAAAATTAACTTCACAATGCTAGAAGGTTGTTCCTCGATCCTTACTCGCTTTGAACGCTCCACTTAGTATACTCCCTATTAACTTACCATGTACCTAGGAATCACGAGGACTTTACGGTCTTAGCATAGGCTTAGGGATGGTGTGGTATGTATATTTGGTAAATTTTAAGTGAGCTTTTGGCTCTCTCCTCACTTACCATCAACAAATGTCCACGAGCTTGAGTTTACACTCGAATAATGTTCTCACTCAACCCTTTTGATGCACTAAGTTAGCATCCCCAAGTTAAACCCAATATATACTAAGATTTTTTTCAGAAATTTCCACTTTGCCAGGTATTTTATTCTTTCTTTATTTTTCTTTTCTTTTTCTCATAACTTTTTTTTTGTACAAGCGATAACCGGGTTCCCGGTTTGTGTTGACCGGGTTCCCGGTCAGCTAATGTATTGACTTTTCGAATATTTATATATTTTTTTTAATCCTGGCGAAGGGTTACAAAGTATATCATCATCTAAATTTGTGCCTTAATATAAACACATTAATCTCCCTCCCAATGTAATTTCCCAAAAGTGGATCCACCACCCCAAACTCAAGCTCGAGACATGTCTCAGGATCGTGATTCAAGTGCGGGTCATTTTGGAAATGCCTAATAAACTAAGGGGATATGAGCTTATATCATGGCAACAAAAGAAACAGCTTAAGGCTCAAAATTGGGCTAAGAAGGATAATATTATTACAAGGGATAAAGGGCTAAAAAGGTCTCAAATGGCTTATCAAAGAACTGCCCCTATCATTTTCCTAGTTACATGGTTTGTCTCTAGTTCATATTTAAGTGGGTTCTCTACTAATTTAGATCTCACGTTCTACAAACCAAACATTTTCCTTAAGTACAAGCTTACTTCTTTTGCATTGTTTATTATTTTTTTCCTATCCATTACTTATGTTTGCATGCAATTAAAGCGCGTTTTATATAAATTCCTAAAGTCCACTATTAACTATCATTGATTCATCAAAAGTATGCTTAATGGGGACATTTAAGAACTTCTACAGTCAAACGCAACTCCTAATTAATTTTATTGAAAGCAATAAAAACATATAACACATAAAACTGGGATGAGGCAACGAACCCCACCCCAAACTCAAAAATGAGTCGTGTCCCCACGACTCAAAAAGACTCAATGCAAATAAACTAATCTACACTAAATGAGAAAGGAAAGAAAACGTATCTTAACCAGCGCGAGGCTGGTTATCAGTGTTGCGTCCAGGTATAGATCCCTTCGCGAGTAAACCATAGGTGGCGTGTTGGATGGTGCTCACCCCAAGTAGCATGTTGCGAAGAAGATCTAACTCTTTGGTGACGTTTCCTAAAGTAGTAATCATATTTTCTTGATTCTCTTTTAACGCTCGAATTTCTTCTTCCAACCCATTATATGTATGTACCTTTGGTGGGGGCAAAGGTGTGTTAAAATAATAGATAAATAAAGATAATAATAAAGAGCACACACCCTTGAGAACCACGGAACTCACTGCAAGTATCACAGATCGTTTGCAAGTTTTAATGATAAGTCAAGTTCGTTCGCAGTGATTTAATCTGTTAGATCTACTTGTATTAAAGGAACGTAGATGAATTTAGATGTTTAGAATAAAATATAAGATAAGATGACTAGCTATCTAAAGTGAATAAATAAATAATGCAAATAAATAAATAATGTAAGTTAAATAAATTAGGATTACTAATATGAGTCTATTACTAAGTTGTTATTCTAACCTGTCACGCATTGAGCATTATATATTAACCGGGGATCTAAATAATGATTGATGGTTAAATCAAACCTTTATGGCTATCTAGTTAGGCAAAGGATCAAAACTAGACGATTATGTGGTGTTGTCAATGACTAAGAATAATCCTAAGATTGGCCAAATCTAGGGCTTAAAGCAATAGGTCAAAACACATAATAACAATATACGCCAAGCTCAAATTAATTAAAATAACAAATAGTATTATGGAATTTAAAGACAAAATAATAACCTAACAATTAAAAGTAAAACTTACAGAATAAAAGCTTAGAAATATGGTGAAACCACAAATCTATAGCTAATTACCCTAAATATAGAGAAGGTGAGATGTAGAAGAGGAGTTTGTCACTCTCCAACTTCGTGCTTCTTGTCTTCCTCTATAGGTCAGCTTGCTTCTTGGATGAATAGCTTGATTCTAAGGATGAATATATGTATAAGGACTAAGCTAATGTTTAGAACTGAGTAAGGACATGTTTACAATGGTATAAGGGTGTATTTATAGGTGTTTAGGAAGACCTAATTTGTTTTTTTGAAGGAGAAGGAAAGTAATGGACTCCTAGCCCAACTCAAATTCGTATGTAGATAATAATAATTACTGCTGACTTGTTTTTACCATATCTTCTTCGTTATTTGACCATTTTTTACCCATAAGATATCAAAAGAATCCTCACGTAATTATCTATCTCCCTATGAAAGGGATCTTCCAGGATCGGCTCGGATGTGGAGTTATCATCACTTCTTTAGACAAAGCTGCAGAAATTTAGATTTATTTGGCAGCTTTTCCTTTTCCTAATTGAACTCTGTTTCCTTCTATCTCCAGATTTCTTCAAGATCTTCTTTCCTTATTTACTTAGAATTGACTTGGCATCTAATTCATTTACATATTATCTTTAAAGTTTCACACTAAATAAATAATTAAACCCAATATGCTCTAAAAATAATAAATCATTAAATCAAGACTAAAAATAGGAAAGTGAAATATATCATGAGAAAATCGACTAAAAGACTTCCTAAAACACTAAAATAATGTCTCCAACTAATATTAATTCATCACAAATGGGGAGACATCAAGACCCCCAACTCAAAGTTGTATCGTCCCGATACAATAAAGATAAAAACAAAGGGAAGTCTCTAAATACACACCTAGGTCAATTAAGCACAGAGGGAAGAAGATAGCAGAATATGGAGAATAGAATCAAAGCAACTACTCATAAAATTTTATGCAATAATATTTACAAACTACATTCCTGTACACTTCTCATATCCACAGTCAACACGGTTTGAATTCAACATTAGATTAGCTTCACAATGTAAGAAGGAGAGGAACTTTACTCAGTTCACCAAGGAGGCTATAGATTGTTCATCGAACTTCACTAGTATCTAAAGATCCACTTAACTAATCTCTATTGACTCAATCACTTCTAGATTACATAGCAAAGAATCAAAAGGTCTTTAAGGTTGTAATTTAGGCTTAGGGACGGTATGATAAGTATATTTGGATAATTCAGAGTGATCTTTTGGCTCTCTCCTCACTAGCCATCAACGAATCGCCCTAGAGCTTGAGTTACTATCACTCAACCCAATGATTTCTTGATGCACAAGTAGCATCCCCAATAACCCAATTAAAGCATAAGATGTTCACATAAAAATTCCTCTTTTCCGGTCCAAATATATATTCTTTTCAAATCAATTTTTTTCTTTTGTATAGCTATGACTCTCTTTTTGATGTTGAGATATCACGCTATTTTTTCTCATATATTTTTTTCTTTTCATTTCATGCTTTTTAGCTTTTTTCATTCAATATTACCCCGGCAAAGGGTTACAATATAAACTCGTGAATCATCATCAATATAATAACAAAGCACAATTATTAAGCTCAAAAATCCCAACCCAATAATAATTCCCATAATGGTGGACCCACCACCCCAAACTCAAGCTCTAAAACAACTGTCTTTGCATCGCGATTCGAGTGCGGGTCATATGGAAAAGTCCTAAAATCTAAAGGGATATGGCTTATAATATGGCTAAATAAAAAGGCTTTAAAAAGGCTAGAAGGGGCTAAGAAGGATATAAAATATTAAATCATATAACAGGGTGAGAAGGTATAAAAAGGCTTCAAGTGGCTTCAATATGAAAGAAATGCCTTAATCATTTTCTACACCATGCAATTTGGTTATTCTCTTACCTTTAGCACGTTCATCAAATGGGTTTGTCAACTAGCTTGGATCTCACGGCCTACAAACCACTCAAGGCTCCCTGAGATCGAACATACTTTCTATCGCATTGCTAACTAATCTTTTCTTTACTATCAATGTGTGTTTTCCTCCAAATACTCAAAGCATACAAATAAAATAGCTCATAAACATACTACTTCCTATCATTAACTTACTGAGCTTATGCTTTCAAGCTATTAAACACACTCTACATACATCTAATCCTTCAAAAATTTTAATTTTACCTAAAACACATAAAACACAGAAAAAAATGGAGATGAGGGACAACGAATCCCCACACCCCAAACTAAAAAATGAGTCGTGTCCCCACGACTCGAAAAGACTAAAAAAATTAAAAAAAATCAAAATTTTAGCACATATTGCACATAAAGAAAAGGTAAGGAAGAAAGAAAACATACTCTTCGAGGCTATTTACATCGCCTGGTCAATACCCGGATTAGGGTGCAGTGCTTTCATGTACGTAAATTTCATGTATCACCAATTTTGCTTTCCCTTACATCCTCTTATGCTTCATCCAAATCAATCACACTCTAGAAATCTCTTGTTTATCTTCTTCCAACTTTGCTCTCGAATACTCTCTCATGAGCTAAAGGTAAGTCCAGTAATTATGTTTTTGCGGAAGCTAACAAGGCCCTTTGAAGCTTCATTAATCTTGTGTAAAGGACTATCGATTGTAGAGGTTGTGCAGTCTTCCTTATGAAAGTTTAAACCTTTTTGCTCTTTGAGTCCACCACATCTAGCTTTCCTCTATTCTCTTGATCCGATTTACCTTGTAGTTATTCCCGAACTAGTACCCAACACCTTGCTTTGATTCTTCATATCCCTTAACACTTGATAATATCTCTATCATCTCTTTTGACCCCCAACTCAAAGCTTTGAACACTCTTGAAATGTGTAACTCTTGATCATAGGTGGAACAAGCTTTAATTGGGTTAGAAAAAGTGTTAGGATGACAATTCTCTATGTGGGTATGATGGAATCAAGCCTTAATGATGCGGGTTTAAGGATTTTTAGAAGAAGATTTTGAAATTCATGCTTTTGATTCTTGGTTTCTAGGTGTTTTGATATGATTTGGGCGATTGAATCTTCTCTGTAATGATGTAGAAAGGATTTGGAGGTAAATTCATGGTGATTTGGTAGTGTTTTGATGTTAGGTGAAGGTTTGTTGAAGCTTTAATGGAGTTGGGAGAGGTTTGGAGAAGAAAGTGAGGCTTAAGGATTGAAAAATTCGGATTAGAACTCACCTATTACTTTTTATAACCTAAAAATGCAATAATTTTCTCTCTCCAGCGGCGCTGTGCGGTATACCGCCCGTAGGGCTCGGTATACCGGTGCTGCTGCTCTTTGAAACTCGAGTTACGGCAAAATACCCGAGTTATAAACACGTGGGCTCGGTTTGGTCGGTCCGGTATACCGGAGTAATGGCCCGGTATACCGGAGCTGCTGCTCTTTGAGATTCAACTCTCTGCCATGAACACGTGGCTAGTACCCGTGGGCTTGGGTTTTTGACCTGCGGTATACCGCTGGTAAGGCCCGGTATACCGGTGGCAGGACAGAATACTCCCAAAAAAATTCTGTTTTCCCTCCCAAACTCGATTTCTTTAATACCTGAACATCAAAAACACTAATACCTTTCTCAAATATGCAATATCAACCAAAAACAACTAATCTAAACTAAAATATAACAACATAAATTACTGTGGGATGTTTCCCAGAGGGCACTTTCGTTTAACGTCTTCCAAAGTTAGACGAGCAACCTCAGTTATTTCTTTTTATAGCCTCCCCAGCAGTGAGTGAGGTGATTAACACTTACCAACTTGAGCTTGCAACACTCGATAACTTTTATTTCGACCACCCCTTCTGAGATGATTTGCGTGATAATGTATGGCCCCTTCCAAGAACTGTTATGTTTGGGAAAGGGAGGTTTCCATGTGATGTCTCCTCCTTTGTGATAATAAAATATACTCATGAGACATCATTTTAGGCTTATTTATTAGTTTATAGGTTGATTTTAGCTTAATTTAGTGCACTTTCCTATTTTGAGTCTTGATTTAGTAAACATAATATTTTTAGAGCATATTGGGTTTAATTGTTTATTTAGTGTGAATCTTTAAAGATAATTATGGAGATTAATTAGAGTCCAAGTCAAATATTACAACTTATGGAAAGAGATATACATGGAAATTGGAGATAGAAGGAAACTGAGTTCAAATAGGAAAAGGAAAAGCTGCCTAAATCTGGGATTCTGCAGTACACGTCCAAAGATTGGTGTTTTTACCTAAGAAATGGGCCGAATTTGGTAATTTTCTTCTACAGGGTCAAGATAATTATGTTGCGATTCTTTTGGTATCTTATGGAGCAAAATCCGACCAATAACGAAGAAGATACACTCAAAACAACGCAGCAGTGTTTCCCTTACGAATTTGAGTTGGGCTAGGAGTCCATTACTTGAAGTTATCTCCACCAAACGAATTAGGTCAACCTATACACTATAAATACAGCCTCTTAACACTCTAAAATCATCCTTGGCCAGACCCTAAGGCCAAGAGGAAGATGCAACACAAGAGAAGAAGTCTGGAGGGAGCTGTGCATCAATCATGTCTCCTTCAACCTCTTATTTTGTAATTCTTTCTTCTTCTTTTCTTTGTATGAACTAATTCTATTAGCTTAGGTTTTGCATAATGTATAATCTATGAATTATAATTCTTCTATCTAAGTTCTTTGGGAATTATATGTTTTAATATGATATTAGCTACTTACCTTTATATTTGATTATGTGTTTTGATTTAATGATTGTTTTCCTTGCGAATGCATGCGTATAGGATTACCTTAATAGTAGTTAGATGGTCACCGTAACTGGGTGTTTAACTATTGAACCACCACATAATGTCTAGTGTCGATAGCAGTTCTGACAAAACATACTTCTAACTAGATAGTCATTAAGGTTTGTTTTAACCACCATATCACCAATTGATTGTAGTGTGCTGGATAGGGCCTTAGTGGCGTTTGATAACCCTATTTGAGTCCTCGTCTTGGTTGTGCCGTAGCCCCCTTAGTCGCTCTCAAGGTCTAAGGTAGTGGAATTTAGAATCCTGACTAAGTATACCAAGAGCTAATATTCTCCCTTATAAATTAGGTCTAATAGATAGAATTAGAAGGATTAGTGCATACTAGTAAAACCTAAGTTATATCTTTCATACTATCTTCTTTTCTTTTCTTTTATTTAGTAGTTTAGTTTTCTTATTAAAAACCAAATAAATATCTATCTTTCTCTTCTTTCTACTTGCGTATTATTATTATCTATCTTTAATATCTACACTTGATAATTTGCAGAAGTTCTCTCTAACTTTCGTCAGTCCCTGAGGAACGAATCTTCTTATCATTAAAACTTGCATACGTCCTGTAATACTTGCAGTACAGTGTTAGTTTAGGGTGTGTATTTGCACTTATTTATATCATTATTTTATCACACCTTAGGCCACACCAAGTTTTTGGCGCCGCTGCCGGGGACTACATCGTTAGTCCTTGTGCAAATATCTTGTGCTTTTATTTTAGTTAGTTCTATTTTACGCTTTTCTTTTTAGTTTTTGTTTTACAGAATTTTTTTAGGCGAAAGCAGATTCATTAGGAGATAAAGGTATCGTGTTATTAGATCCTGAAGAAGCTAATTCAAGATGGATTCTCTAAAGCTCAAGGAGTTAAGCCGACAACTTGAGGAATTACGAGAACAATCGCGAAAACTAGCGCAGAGGAATCTAGTACACACCTCACCTTCATGTCCTAGTTGTGGAGCAAGAGATCACTCGTGGGGACATTGCATGAACAATCCAGCCTCAATTTCCTTCATGCCTTATCAAAGAGACCATTATTATGATGGTTATTATCAATCCCAAGGAAATTACGCTGACTATCAACCCCCACAGAGTTACAAATGGGTCGGAGATCAACAGAATTATAATCATAATAATCATTATTATGATGATTATTATCAAACACGACCACAATCCTACTATCCTCCACAACCTATCTATCAAGAAGCGCCGATTTATAATGAAGCTTATCAAGAACCACATCCTTATTCAATGCAGCAAACCATACAAGAACAACCTCCGAGTTTGAATTCAAGCATGGCTAAGATGATGAATCTAATTGAAAAGATGGAGAATAACCAGCAAAGAATCCAAAACTCAGATGATGCGATTGACAAGCTTGTGCAGACAATGTCACAAATGGTGGAAAAAAATAAAATCCTTGCAGAAAGGCAACTCCGAAGTGATACTACTGCTCCAGAAAACAAAGTTTGTCATGCAGTTGAATTAGGAAGTGGAAAACAACTACCTCCACCAAGATCAGAACCAGAACCAGTCCCTATTCCAGAAACGGGGGGAGAAAAAACAACAGAAGATAAGGTCGAAGAGGTAGTTGAACAAAAAAGTGTCCAAGAGAAGACACCAGAAAGGAAAGAGAGCCCAGTGGTAACCAACACATGTCCTCCTCCACCATTCCCTTCACATGTCAGAAAGGACAATGACCTGGAATTCAAGAAGTTCGTTGACATGATGAACAAGTTAAAGATCAGCACTCCGTTTGTAGAATCTCTCACAAGAATGTCAAAATACGGTCAATTCATGAAGGACATTCTTTCTAACAAACGAAGATTTGAGATGAATGGATTACCAGAGGAGTGTAATGCTACACTTGAAATCAAGTTACCACCAGATTGACCACTTCCCACGACAACTTGGATGGCACCATCCATGATTATTAAGAATCGAGCTGAAAAGTTCGTGGGAATTAAAGGCAAAGGGTGGAAATTTCGTCATCCTTAATCGAGGTAACACGTCTAACTTTGAAAGACGTTAAACAAAAGTGTTGTACGGGAGACAACCCATAAATTTCTTTTATGATTTTACGTTTTTAGTTTTTAATTTATGTTTAGATTAGTTAATTTTAGTTGATATTGCATATTTGAGAAAGGTATTAGTGTTTTTGATGATTAGGTATTGGAGAAATCGAGTTAGGGAAGCGAGCAAAAATTTTTCGGACAGAAACTTCGGCACGTCATATCTTTGCGCTCGGGTATCGGAATCAGGTGATCTTTGAGCCTAAACTGCATAACTTTTCGAGATCTAGTTGATGGAGAGGTTTTTGCCACGTGCGGTACACCGGACCTCAGCCGCGGTGCACCGCAAGGTAAAAACCCGTGCCACGGGGTCCTACCACGGGTTTTATCCAGAAACGAAAAAAAAATAGCTGATGGGTCCGGTATACCGGACCCTATACCGTGCCATGCACCGCACAAACACGTGCCACGGGGTCCTACCACAGGTTTTTTGACGTAGGAGGCGCGGTGTACCCCGCGGTACACCCCATGGTCCGCAGGGGTAGTCCGCAGCGCCGCAAGGGAGAGAAAAACCTACGGGATTTGATTATAAAGGAGGTATTAAGCTTTTAGTTCCGAATTTTATAAACCCAAACCCTCTTTTTCTTCTCCACAACTCTCCTAACTCCATTGAAACTCATCAAAACCTTCACCAATCATCAAAACACTACCCAATCACCACGAAAACACATCCAATTCATTCTCCACATCATTAAAAGGAAGATTCAACCACCTATATCATCCCAAAACACCTTGAATCCAAGAATCAAAAGCTTAAATTTCAAAAATTCATCCTACAATTTCTTAAATCCAAGCCAATCCATGAAGAACCCATCTTACCCACATAGAGAATCATCATCCAATCACCTCTCCTAACCCAATAAAGCTGTACAACCAAATCAAGAATTCCAAACTTCAAAAGTGGTTAAAGCTTTGAGTTGGGGGTCAATTGAGATGATTAAGAGAACATGAACATTATCTACTAAAAGGGAGATGAAGAAATCAAGGTATTGGATTTAATTGAGAAGAAATCAAGTGAGACAAGGCCTAGTTCCAATTCAATGGGTAAAACAAGTCAAGAGAAGAGAGGTTAGCTAGCTGTGTTTGATTCAATGAGCAAAAAGATTCCAAATTTAGTGAAGAAGACAACACAACCTCTACAAATCAACGACCTTTTACCCGAAGAATAAGAGAAAGCTTCAATGGCCATGATAGCTTCTCTGAAGTAACAATTAAAGGAACTACCTTTTCTTATAAGATAGTATTTGAAGAAGAAGTTGAAGGTGAATACATGAAGGTTCATGGAGATTTGGAATGCTTTGGGTTGTTTGTGAATTGTATTTTGTGAGCAGAAGAAGAAGATGTGGCACAGTTGATCTATGAGGAGGTGATACGGATTTCCGATCTCTCCCATGACGTTATATAATGCAATATCCTACTATGATCACGTGTCCTGAACAAAAAGCGAATAAGAAGTTGGGTGAAGAAGAGACATTAGAGTTAATCCGAGTATCGTCTAGGCGAGGTAATAGCCTCGAAGAGTATGTTTTCTTTCTTCCCTACCATTTCTTTATGTGCAATATGTGTGCTAATTTTAAATTTTATTTTTCTTGAGTCTTTTTCGAGTCGTGGGGACACGGCTCATTTTTGAGTTGGGGGTGGGGATTCGTTGTTCTCATCTTCCTTTTTGTTTTTCATAAAATTTAAAATTTTTTGGGTTGAATTAGGCATAGAATATCTTTGAATGTACCTATTTGAGCATGATTTAATTAAGTTAATGATAGTAAGTAGTATGTTTTTGAAAGATGTTACAAATATGTTTAGATGCATATATGAAAACAGGAAATAAAGGATAGAAAGTTAATGAGCAATGCTAAGAAGTCACGTTGAAACTTAGGAATAGTTATTTGGTGTGTAGAACGTGAGGTTTAATATTAGTTGAAAACCCACTTGTCTATGAACTATTAATGAAAAACGTAACAAAATCCGGTGGTTAGAAAAATGAATAAGGCAGTTCTTTCATGATTAAAACACTTGAAGCCTTTTAGACTTTCTCACCCTTTTATATTATTGTTATTTATCCGTCTTAGCCCCTCTGAGCCTTTCTAAAGCCTTTCATTTGAAACACATTATAATCCATACCCTAGTTTTAGGACTTATCTATATAACCCGCACTCGAATCGCAAAACCTGAGACAACTCGTTTTAAAGCTTGAGTTTGGTGTGGTGGGTTTCATCATTAGGGAACTTTGGGATTTGGGTATTATCTTTGTGATTTTATTGATGATGAATTGTTATTATTGTAACCCTTTGCCGGGGTAATAGTGAATGAAAAAGAAGCTACGAGCTAAATTTGCCAACAAGGGCATTAAAAAGAAAGAATATATATATATATATATGGAAAAAAAATAGTGTGATATCTCGAACATCAAAAAGAGAATCATAGCTATACAAAATAAAAAATTGATATGAAAAGAAAATATATATTCGGACCGGCAAAGTGGAATTTGTAAATCATCAAAGGTTTTAATTGGGATTATTGGGGATGCAAATCGAAAGCATCAATAAATTGGGTTGAGTGAGAACATCTTCGAGTGAAAACTCAAGCTCTAGGGCGATTCGTTGATGGCTAGTGAGGAGAGAGCCAAAAGCTCACTTTTCATTATCCAAATATACCACACCCGTCCTTAAGCCAAGATATAACCAAGACCTTAGGATTTCTAACTGCTAGATGGAGGAACAATTGAGCTTTTAGGTAGTAGGTAAGTGGACCATTGGATGCTGTATTTGGGACCTATGAACAACCTATAGCCATTAACCTGAACTAAGTTATCATCCTCTCTTTCTGGCATTGCGAAATTAATCTTAACTTGAATTTATGGATTGTTGATTACATGTATATTAAGCATAGTTGTGCATTATTTCTTAAGCATTACTACATGAGACTTTTTAGATATTTTGCTCTAGGATCATTCATTGTGTTCTGTTCTTATTCTCCTCCTACTTCTTCTTGACTACCCTACTGTTCTTTACTTTTATTGTATCGGGACGATACAACTTTGAGTTGGGGGTCTTGATGTCTCCTCATTTGTGATAATAAAATATACTCATGAGACATCATTTTAGGCTTATTTATTAGTTTATAGGTTGATTTTAGCTTAATTTAGTGCACTTTCCTATTTTGAGTCTTGATTTAGTAAACATAATATTTTTAGAGCATATTGGGTTTAATTGTTTATTTAGTGTGAATCTTTAAAGATAATTATGGAGATTAATTAGAGTCCAAGTCAAAGATTACAACTTATGGAAAGAGATATACATGGAAATTGGAGATAGAAGGAAACTGAGTTCAAATAGGAAAAGGAAAAGCTGCCTAAATCTGGGATTCTGCAGTACACGTCCAAAGATTGGTGTTTTTACCTAAGAAATGGGCCGAATTTGGTAATTTCCTTCTAAAGGGTCAAGATAATTCTGTTGCGATTCTTTTGGTATCTTATGGAGCAAAATCCGACCAATAACGAAGAAGATACACTCAAAAAAACGCAGCAGTGTTTCCCTTACGAATTTGAGTTGGGCTAGGAGTCCATTACTTGAAGTTATCTCCACCAAACGAATTAGGTCAACCTATACACTATAAATACAGCCTCTTAACACTCTAAAATCATCCTTGGCCAGACCCTAAGGCCAAGAGGAAGCTGCAACACAAGAGAAGAAGTCTGGAGGGAGCTGTGCATCAATCATGTCTCCTTCAACCTCTTATTTTGTAATTCTTTCTTCTTCTTTTCTTTGTATGAACTAATTCTATTAGCTTAGGTTTTGCATAATGTATAATCTATGAATTATAATTCTTCTATCTAAGTTCTTTGGGAATTATATGTTTTAATCTGATATTAGCTACTTACCTTTATATTTGATTATGTGTTTTGATTTAATGATTGTTTTCCTTGCGAATGCATGCGTATAGGATTACCTTAATAGTAGTTAGATGGTCACCGTAACTGGGTGTTTAACTATTGAACCACCACATAATGTCTAGTGTCGATAGCAGTACTGACAAAACATACTTCTAACTAGATAGTCATTAAGGTTTGTTTTAACCACCATATCACCAATTGATTGTAGTGTGCTGGATAGGGCCTTAGTGGCGTTTGATAACCCTATTTGAGTCCTCCTCTTGGTTGTGCCGTAGCCCCCTTAGTCGCTCTCAAGGTCTAAGGTAGTGGAATTTAGAATCCTGACTAAGTATACCAAGAGCTAATATTCTCCCTTATAAATTAGGTCTAATAGATAGAATTAGAAGGATTAGTGCATACTAGTAAAACCTAAGTTATATCTTTCATACTATCTTCTTTTCTTTTCTTTTATTTATTTTCTGTCTTTAATTTAGTAGTTTAGTTTTCTTATTAAAAACCAAATAAATATCTATCTTTCTCTTCTTTCTACTTGCGTATTATTATCTATCTTTAATATCTGCACTTGATAATTTGCATAAGTTCTCTCTAACTTTCGTCAGTCCCTGAGGAACGAATTTTCTTATCATTAAAACTTGCATACATCCTGTAATACTTGCAGTACAGTGTTAGTTTAGGGTGTGTATTTGCACTTATTTATATCATTATTTTATCACACCTTAGGCCACACCACCATGCCACCTCGTCTCCTACCCCAAACTCAATTTTTTTCTCCATGGTTTCTTGGGGGCTTACAGGTTCTGGCTTCTTAGTTAAAACTCTGATTGGATATAGTTCATTTGACTCATTTTCCCTTTTCTTCTTCCCCGAAACATAGAATGTTACAGAGTTATCTTCAATATGGAGAGTCTCGGTTCCCTTATTTACATTCACTATGGTATAAGGAGAAATATTTTACTTTTAATTGTAACTAAAAAGGTAGAAAGTTATTGGATTTAGCCTAACATCCTTAAATATTATGTTTATTTTGTTTTTCTTTATACCCACAAACACAAACACAAACACAAACTAATACCTTACAAAATAAACTTTGATTTCACACCATGAAATATGGATGACATTTTAGTTGTAAAGAAATCAGGTTTCATAGCCAATAAAATATCGCCAACAATCCATAGAAAGCAATTAACACCTCCATGGTCAGAAATCGGATGATAGGTTTACATAATGCCACGCTGAAGCCACTTTCTCTCTATCTTTCCCCTCATAACTACTTTCAAACCGCCCCTTCGCCTCCTTTTCCAAGATTTTCACCCCCACCAAAATCGATCCTTAAGTTCAAACTTACGATTGTCACGCTATAAATCTGTATATTTCTTACGTATATTCCCAACAAAATGTCATCTTCATTCTCTGTATCGTAATAATTCAACAAACTCCCCATCTTGTCTAGGTACATTCCTTTTGTCTTTCAGCTATTCTAAAAAACACTTGGTACCCCTCCACTACAATGTCTTGATCATACGCATCTTCAACCATCTTTTTGGAGAAAACAAAGTGTGGTTTTTGTGACACGTGTTATAATATGGTTGTGTGATAAAGCTTTCTGAATGCACCTTATGAAGGATACATGGTTTTGTCGAATCTTTGCATAAAATCTGGGAATTCGCGAGGTTGTAAGAAGGTGGGGATTTCAGCTGGAGCTCCTTTTTTGGCAAAATCAACCGCCATGGAATGAAGATTTGTTAAGTGTAGACATTTCTCGTCTAATGCTTTGTCTGGTTCACCATCTACGTGTACTAGATGTGATGTAGATATTAGCCAAGTGTATAGTTTATTAAGTAGTCCACAATGAATATATGTATCTTCTGAAAGAATTAGCGAATTGTAGAATAAAATGGATTTACAAATAGTATATCAATGAAAACAGTGAATAACCTATTTTGTCCTTTATCTTTTACCTTTTTGCAGGATAGAAACAAGAACTTAGATTGAGTTTATGTAATGGAAAAGCTTACTCACAAGAAATTCAAAACGAGAACATAGGGATTGCATGTGATGGTTACAAGAACACAGGGACCAATGTGATAATTCAAGAAAATATAGGGGCTGGGACTGCACACTCATTTGCGAAGCAAGAGTCATGCAGTGCAATAACTAAAAATACAACCCCTAAACTGGGATTTAAGAATGTTGTAACTTATGTACAACAACATCAAAATGCAAAGCTAGGGGCTGAATTGCAAACTTCAACTAGCATGCTCGCCCAAAAACGGGTGGGTGGCTTTTTTCCAGAGTTTTACTTCTAGTTAGCGTGTTCTTTACCCCTAACTCATCTTCTCCAAAGACTCAAGCTCTTCTTTTTCACAAACATGAATACTTAAATTCAAAAAATGCATAGAAAATAACTCACTCCAACAACAGTGATTTTCATCTCCATTTATATGTTTTTCCAATTACAACTGAAAGTAATCATGAATACTTAAAGTAAAAATTTCCTCTCTATTTATATGTTTTTTCAAACATGGATCATCAAAGTAAAAGATGCACTATATAATTTCCATCTCCAGCAAAAATCGGAAACTCACTGGCATCCCTCACATTCCCATTGAGAGATGAATAACGGTTTTTCCGTATGCTCATTGGAATCCCCTATCATTCCTATTCCCTTTGAGATGAAACACGTTTCTTCATAAATTTTCAAATAAAAGAAGATAAAACAAACTCATTGGCATCCTTTTCCCGTTCCCAATGAGAGATGAAACATGGATCTCCTCACAAACCAACTCTAATTGGTCATTGCTCTGAATCAGAACCTTCTTCATTGTATAGGTTCCAGGTTCCACTTTCAACCATTATTACAAGAGTTGCTCTAATTAACACAAATGTACATAGAAGATTATAAAACTAAACTAATTTGGTATAAATGGATATAAAATTCAAATTTTACATAAGAGTCAAATATTAAACTTTATAGCTATAGAGTTCTTAAATAAATACATATAGAGTTCTGACTTGAATTCATGTGTATATTGTATTTTTTGGAGGCTGGAGAAAATGAAAAGGGGTGGGTGGAGAGGATGTTGGGTGAGGTTTTTGGGGGCCATGATTTGCTCATACTATTAGGTACACTATTTGCATCACAAAACTTTTGTTGGTTGGGTTCTTCAATGGTATGTTTATATTGGATTCTTTAATGATATCTTCTTGTTGACGGTGGTGGGGAATAATCTTCATGTGGTGGGGATCATCAATGTCCATGATGGGAGAATGACGGTTTTGATGGTTGTGGAGAATGATCTCTGTGGGGAAGGGGTTATCAATATGCAATTGGAGAGCAGTTGAGTTTTTTGGGCTTACAATTTGTCCAGAAGGTTGGAGGGAGAATAATGGTGTTGGTGGCGGTGGAGAATGAACTGCGTGTGAGGGGTTATCAATGTAAGTTGAAGAGTGTATGAGTTTGTTTGGGCCATAATTTGCCTGAATTGTTGGATGAATAATGATGATGTTTATGGTGGTGGAGAATGATCTACGTGTGGCGAAGATTATCACTTTTTGTGTATAGTTGAAGAGTGGTTTGGGTGTGTGTAAAGATGAGTTTGATGATATCTCTATGCAATTATGTTAAAAATCTAACATTTTGTTACAAAATTAACAAAAAAGAATAAGTTAGGGAAATAGTGATTTGTGGGAGGTCAATAGGTATTATTTAGATTCAGTGAGGGCATTTTTTAAAAATATTTTAAAAAAGATATAAGTAGTCTTTAAATAAATTAAAAATAACTAGAAGTACCATACAATTATACAATATTATATTATTCTATGTAAAATATATGTAAGGTGTAAGTTTACAACAAATCTATCGGTTATCTAAATAAGAATGAAATGTCATTAAAAATTAGTTTAAAAATTCATATTGTCTATAAGTGGAAAAATTATATTTAAAGAAATATCAAAATATTAATCTCAAAATCTTTATGGATATTAAACCTTCGACAATATTTATTGTTCTTGATATTATTTTACACTTCAATTTTTTTATCATTATTTCATACTTCAACTAAATAATATTAATTTTACACCTTACAAGTTTAATATGCATCATTTTTACTATTTAAATAATATGATCAGAATTTCGTTCATGATTTTTAAATTTTCAAGATTTATAATAATCTATCAACTTGTACAAAATGAAATGTATCTCGATGAAATTAGTTTTTGTAAAAGAAATATGTAAAAATCAGATTAAGATTTTTAAAAGAAAAAGATAGTGTAGCCACTGAATATTTTAGATACTCCTATTGGAGCATGAGTAGACTTGTAATGTGAGAATGTTAAGGTCTTCTCGACCTCAGATGTAATGAAAAAAAAAAAAAAAAGATAGTGATCCAGTTCACTAATAAAAAAAAATGATTATCCATTTTATAAAAGGATTTAATCTAAATATTGGTAAAAGTCATCAAAATTTATTTACATTTTAATTTTATTATTCCAATATAATGAACAAATTAAAATAACCAATGAGATTGAAAGATCCGAGAAATAAAACTTGCCTACAACTTATTGATTAGCTAAAATCATTCTTAGTACACCCCAACCAAGAATGGAGATTTTACATCTTTGAATAATACACAATTTTTATTTTACAAAATACTATTTTAATTTTCAATATGAAATATATTTTTGTAATTATCTACATGATCATAGAAAAGAATCGTATACAATATTTTACACTCGTCAAGGAGGGTATTCGAACTCTTTACCTTTCCTTTTAAGTACTGGAAAACAGCAAAGCTATGGCCATACCAACTTTACATGTACTTAATGGTAATAAAAAATCATGGATTACATTAGTAATTGATACAAGAAAAAAACAATCTCTTTCCTACAATTGTAACGGAAAAAAATATCCGATCACGACAAACTTAATTACTTAAAATATATAATATATATACCAAATCAACAACACTTTCCTCAAGACATTTTACTTGCCAAGCAATCAACTTATATAGCAATTAACACTTCCATGGCAATAACTCGGATTACTTTCAAACCACCCTTTTAACGCCTTTTCCAAGCTTTTAACCCCCACTAAAATCTGATCCTTAAGCTCAAATTACCTCCTAGCAAATACATATATTCCCTGACAAATCTCATCTTCATTCTCCACTCCATAATAATTCAACAAATCCCCCAGTTTATCCAAGTACATTTCCTTGTGTCTTTCAGCTATTCTCACAAACACTTGGTACCCTTCGCAAATAAAGCTTACCAAGTGCACCTTCACCATCGTGAGTAAACTTTCCCCGTGAAATCACCTCCATGATCCTCCAAAACACGGAGAGTCTGTACAACCTGGTGTGTCATAGACATAGTCACTCATAAACTTAGATCATAATTCAGATATATTGATAATTATAACTTTTTACCTTTGGGCAATATAATCGAGCAATCTATATATTACGTCAGGTTGTACAGACTTTCAACAGTATACCTCTACTGATCTGGAGGATCATGGAGGTGATTTCACGGAGAAGGTTTACACACAATGGTGGAGCTGTAAAATTGATCTTATGGTTATTATAATAATAAAGTGTTAAGTTTTAAAATAGATTGGATCTATAAGTTAAAACACAGAGAAAACAGAGACTATACATTATACATACAAGCTTACATAATAAGACTAATTAATAATGATATCACAGGATAATATGGAAGCTGCTTGTTTGATTCCAAGCAGTTGAGGGACTTATGAGTCAATACTGGAAAATAGTGGGTTTAATATTGGTACCAAACACTACAGGGACCAATGTGACAATTCCAGAAAATATAGGGGAGGTTGGCTCGGATCTTAATGGTACAGGTGCTAATAGTCAATTGCAAAAGAACGCTACATGTGGGGTTCATTAAAGACCTGCAGTGCAATAACTAAAATTGTAGCCCCTGAATTGGGCTTTAAAAATGCTGTAACTTCTGTACATCAGCACTAAAAAGCAACTCTAGGGGCTAAACTGTAAACTTTATCTAGCAGGGCCCTTAGTGATGAAAAAGCTGCAGATTTTGGGGGTCCAGAAGCAAATTATTGTGACAGTGTGTGACTCAGAAAATTAAAATTACAGAGAATCATAACCAATAATAAGAATGAAGTAATCTATTATATTCAAAAGTAAGATTAAATAAAAATAATTATACCTTAAAAGAACCGCATCGGGTTCATCGGCGTCTAAACAGTACAAACAAGTCTAATATCCCCAAATTGAAAATTCCAGTTTATAAGAATCTCCGTTACAATCAAACATGACATGGAGAGAATCCCTTCCATGCATAATCCATGTTTTAGCATCCTTCCATGACTCCAAAACGCTCATACAATTGCTTTTTACCAGCAACGCAGTATGTAAAATCGAACGATCTAGCCGATTTTTCAGGTCACTTGGTCGAATCAGTATATCATCAAAAGAAGGTGTGATAAAGTGAGAAGATACCTTCAAGATTTTAGCTTATTTTGCATCGAAAGTGATAAAGCATAAGCTTTTGCTTCAAGGGTCTCGAATTGATGTCACATGTATAGATAGTGCCTTTTCCGATTTTGGTTTCTAGGAAGTTGTAAAGAATAATTTGGCTTGAAGATTGCATTGTATTTCACAATATTTATAGTGTTACAATATACAACAAATATGGAAAATATCACTATGATTTCTCTAACAAAGGAAACTATCCCTATGATATTATAAAATCTCTAACAAAGGAAACTATCAATTACATATAATTATTTAGGATCAGGATCCGATACACTAGCCTTATTACCCCCCGTCAAGCTTAGCGTGGGATGAGGAAACACGCAAAGCTTGGAGCGTATAAGTTCGAAAATAGGGCGCAGAAGGCTCTTCGTGAATATGTCGGCAAGCTGGAGACGAGACAGCACAAATTGAGTAGTAAGCTTGCCGGAAGAGACGAGTTCCCGAACAAGGTGATAGTCCAAGTCTATATGTTTCGCCCGTTTATGAGCCACAGGGTTCTGACTGAGAAAAAAAGCGCTCTTGTTGTCACAAAGCAGCGGAACAGGTGTCGGTGGTGCACGACGAAGCTCAGTGAGAAGATTAATTAGCCAGACAAGTTCAGCAGCAGTGTTCGCCATAGCACGGTACTCTGACTCACAGCTAGATCAAGCAACAGTAGGTTGTTTCTTAGCACTCCAAGAGACAAGATTACCTCCAAGAAAGATTGAGTAACCGTATGTAGAGCGGCGAGTATCAATACATCTTGCCCAATCGGCATCAGAGTAGCCGAGAAGAGAAAGATCCGATCGGCGAGTGAAGGAGAGGCCGAAATGGATGGTACCTTTGACATAACGCAAGATCCTCAGCCTGAAAATGATCATCTAACGGAGTTTGAAGGAATTGGCTGACTTGATTAGCAGCATAAGAAAGGTCAGGACGCGTAATAGTCAAATATTGCAAGGCACCGACAAGAGAGCGAAAGAAAGTAGGATTACCATAGGGCTCCCCCTCTCGGCTAAGCACCTCTCCTGCCGAGAGTGGGGTGGCCGTGGGTTTGGCATCAACGAGCTCCGCGCGCTTGAGGATGTCGTGCGCGTATTTAGCTTGACCGATAAAAATTCCATCATCAGTATAAGTGACTTCTAGGCCAAGAAAATAATTAAGACGTCCCAAATCCTTTAAAGCAAATTCGTGATTGGTACGTGAGATAAAGTTGCGAAGCAGATCAGAGTCGTTTCTGGTGATAATAATATCATCGACATATAATAGTAAAAAAACAACCGATGAACCCTGGTGAAAGTGAAATAGAGATGAATCTGCACGACTCTGAATAAATCCCAAAGAAAGCAGATAAGTACTAAACCTTTGAAACCAGGCAAGAGGGGCCTGACGAAGTCCATAAAGCGCCTTTTTTAGGCGGCAAACATGATCAGGAAAGCGAGGATCAACAAAGCCAGGCGGTTGGTTCATAAATACCGGTGTGTCAAGAATGCCGTTGAGAAAGGCATTTTTGACATCAAGTTGATGGAGATGCCAGCCATGATGAACTGATAATGCCAGAATAACACGAACCGTGGCCGATTTGACCACCGGACTAAAGGTAAGGTGAAAGTCAGATCCATATATTTGTGTGAACCCCTGGGCAACTAACCTCGCCTTATGACGCTCAATGGTACCATCTGCATTAAATTTTGTTCGAAACACCCACTTGGACCCAACAATATTCGTCCCTGGTGGACGAGGAACAAGATCCCATGTATCATTGGTGTGGAGTGCATTAATTTCCTCCTGCATTGCTGAAAGCCAAATAGGAGACTTTGCAGCAGATTTAAAACCACGAGGAACAGTATCCGAAGCAATAGCTGCTAAGAGAGCAGTATAAGATAAATTCACTTGATACGTGGGATTGGGTTTGACAATACCCGAGCGAGCTCGAGTAATCATTGTGTGCTGCGGAGCAGGTGGTAGATTGTCAGCAATTGGAGCCACTGGGATCGGCTCAATAACTGGAACAACAGCTTCAGCCATGTCATCCTCAAGGACCACGGCTGTTGGTCTTAGCTGAACGGAGTCCTTAGACTTCGGCTGTGATGGTGGAGCAGTTTCAGAGCTTCCGAGAAAATCAATAATATCAAGTGGAGTTGCGGATGGTGCCTTAGAGGTTGAGGAGTATGGAAATAATAATTCATCAAATTGTGCATGTCTTGTGATAAATACCCGAGAAGTGGAGGGATCAAAACACTTGAAGCCTTTGTCTAGGCTGTTGTATCCCAGAAAGATGCATGGACAGCATTTCGGCGAAAGCTTGTTGGATGCGTAATCACGCAAATAGGGGAATACTCTGCAACCAAACGGCTTGAAAAGACCATAATCCGGAGTCGAGCTGAATAAAATCTCAAAAGGAGATTTGTCCGGCAAAACAGATGAGGGCAGTCGATTTATGATAAATACTGCTGTTGTAAACACATCAAACCAGAGAGAGCCCTGAACATTTGCGTGAAACAACATGGAGAGCCCGGTTTCAGTGATGTGTCGGTGCTTTCGTTCCGCCCTACCATTTTGCTGAGGTGTATAGGCACAAGACAGACGATGATGAATGCCCTCGGAAACCATAAACTGCTGCACACGAGAATTAACAAATTCTGTCCCTCCGTCACTTTGAAACACTTTAATAGTACGAGAAAATTGGTTGCGCACATATTTATGAAATTTCACCAAAGTATCATAAAATCAGATTTCAATCGTAGAGGATATATCCAGGAGAAGCGAGAAAAATCATCCACAAACACAACATAATATTTGTAACCATCAAAACTAGAAACTGGCGCAGGACCCCATAAATCGCAATGTATCAAATCAAGCACATTTGAAGCACGTTTTTCATTAAGAGTAAAAGATAAGCTTTTACTTTTCGCAAGCTGACATGAATCACAAATACGAGGGTCCGGTAATACCGAAGTAGTAGCTAAGAGACCTTTTTTATTTAATAAAGTAATAACGTGAGATGGGACATGCCCCAATCTCAAATGCCACAAATTAAAACTAGCTTTAGATACTCTTTGGCCAAATGCTGCAACTAAAGCTGGAACACCACTGTCAAGAATGTATAATAAACCTCTATCTCTGCGCCCCTGAGCTAAAATCTGTCTGTTTCTCCTGTTCTGAATAGTAAATGTTTTGTCAGAAAAAGTAACATCAACGGGGTAGTCCGAAGTTAATTTGCTAACAGATAGTAAATTTTTGGTGATTTGAGGTACTACCAAAACATCCAATAATTTAACACCAGAATTTAAATTTTGAGTGCCAGTATGAGAAATTTGAAGAGAATTACCATTACCGACATAGACTGAAGCATTACCAGTGTAGGAGGCAGTGCTATCAAGAGAATCCGCATCAGGTGTCATATGAGCGGTTGCGCCAGAGTCAATATACCAGTCAGAAGCAGCAGGGGAAACAGAACAAGACTCACGAAAAGCTTGAGCCAAGTGAGCACTTGAGTCAGAAATTCTAGTAATGGAGAACTGAGGGCATTTGTTAGCGTAGTGCTCACCTCGACAAAGCTGGCAGCGAGGAACATAAGAGCGACCACGGCCGCGATTGTTACCACGACCACGATGACCCCCACGATGGGAGGGCTGCTGAGCGGCAGAAATTTGGTGGACAGCCCGTGGCTGCTCTCGGCCTTGAGAGTAGCGTTCAGCCGAGAAGGCCACAGGTGCTGGTGGCGGTGTGTTGTTATGCATAGCAGAGATTAGAGATTCGTAATGTTTAGCCTGACTTAGTAATTCATGAAAACCTGGAACCGGGTTCATCGCAAGTCGCATGTCAGCAAAAGAGGTAAACTGAGGTCCTAATCCACGTAAAAACCAGTACGCCTTATCAGATTCTTCAACAGGCTTGTTAATAGCACAAAGTTGATCACATATGGACTTGAATTTGCGTCCATACTCTTCGACAGACAGAGATCCACGGAGATGAGAAATTAATTGTTCACGAAGTTGATGAGTTCGTGAAGCTGAAGCATCAGAATAAACCGAATGGAGCCTCTTCCACATGGCACAGGAAGTCTTGCATCCAACGACTTCAGTGAGAGCTTCAGGCGACAGGGATGTCCAAATCACGGACATTAGTTTGCGATCTTTGATACTCCATGAGATGAATTCAGGGTTAGGAGAGGTAACACCATCAACCGCAGTGGTGGTTTGTGGTGGTGTAGGCACGGACTCGGTGAGGAGACCATGAACATCGAAGCATTCCGCCATTTGAAGAAGTTGTTGTTGCCAAAGGAGAAAAGTGGAAGAGTCCAATTTGATGGGTACCATGTTAATCATGGTGTTAAGCGGAAGATTATCTGAATTGGTGGAAGCCATTATAACTCACGAAGGATGGTGAGATGAAGAAGAAGGACGGACGAGGAAGAAGAAAGGGAAAGAGGGCGGGCGACTAGGATTTTTTGGCTGATACCATGTAAAGAATAATTTGGCTTGAAGATTGCATTGTATTTCACAATATTTATAGTGTTACAATATACAACAAATATGGAAAATATCACTATGATTTCTCTAACAAAGGAAACTATCCCTATGATATTATAATATCTCTAACAAAGGAAACTATCAATTACATATAATTATTTAGGATCGGGATCAAGATCAGGATCCGATACACTAGCCTTATTAGAAGTCGAATATATGTTTGACTGTGGTTGTTTGAGGGATGTTTGATTTGAAATTTACAGAGTTGCTGAGGTTCTTGTGTCCATGGCTATGGTGATGAGGAGCTCTGTGAGTGTGTGAGAGTGGTGGGTGGGGGGTTTTATAGTAGTGAGGTTTCTTTGGTTCATTTGTTTTGATTGGAAAGTTGAGACTCTCGATGTTTCGGACAACCGGCGCTTCTGGATCCAATCAAATCGCCGGAAAACAAGTTGTTGGCATATAGCCTCCCTTAATAGGTTGTTTTAATGTGACAAATCCTCTTGTGTTTAGTGTGCTAATTACTATTGTTATATACATTCGATCTTGCACTCTAATTCATCAAAGAGCACATTCTTTATCATTTAGATCATAGCTTTATTGTTTTATCTTAAGATACTAATTCTCATACAAATAGTTTTAACCTTATCTTTGTGTACATTGAGAATTAGCTTTAGTGATCAACTACAAAGTTTATTAGAATGATGTTCTCTACAACTCTCGTGAAGAAGGTTTTCTGATCCGAGCATCACCGCAAAAGATATACTCACTAAAAGGTGTTTTAGACCTTTGGTGCGGTACACCGTAGGTTCTGTGCGGTACACCGCAGCCCACGGACCAGGGGGCTAGCCCGTCAAAGAGCAAGTGAATTTAGCAAGTTCAGTGCGGTACACCGCAGGTTAGGGTTTTCTGCAGCAAAATGAAGACTAAAGAATATATCCGTTGGAGACAAGTCTTATGACCGTTGGGAGCATTTTGCAGCTATAAATTGAAGGTCTTTCAAGGCTACAATTACACCTTCAATCTATATACACTTAGGGGCTTAATTGTTATCATCCAAGAAGGTGTCAAGAGCTATACATTGTCATATCCACTCAATTAAGGAGTTAATCCAAGAAGCTTCAAAGTTATTATCAACTCAAGAGAAGTTTTAAGCTTACAGTTATATCATCTCTTTAGGAGTTCATTAGCAAAGTTGTTTCACCCTTTAAACACTTTGTATTTATCCTCTTAAGTCTAGTTCTTGTAATAGATAGATTAAGAGAGAATTTGAGTATCGGCAGTATACTCGGTGTCCTTGTGTTGTGATTACACAAGAGTTTCCTTCGTGGTTTCGAAGAGGTTGTCCTTCGTGTTATCGAAGAGGTTGTAAGGGTTATTGTGTTCTCGACCCGGTTAAGAGAGACACGGGAGCTTAGTGAAAAGCTTGAAATCCTAAGGAGGCTTCCTTAGGTAGTGGATGTAGGGAAACCGAACCACTATAAATCGTGTGTATCTTTCTATCCCTACGCTATTTACTTTCCGCACTTTACATGTTTGATTATATGCTTACTAGTATGAATATCGTGATTATGTTTATCTAGCTAATCAAACTTTGGTCTTCTAAGTTAGTAAGAGATTAGAAACTCGTTTTACTTGTATCACTTATATATCGAAACTCTTAGCTTATCCTTTGCATGATCCCATAAGTGTTTGATATATTAGTTGACTTAGAAGTTTTCTCTTAAACTTATAATTGTCCAAAAGATTTTTAATTAGACATTAATCTTATTAGTAATCCTATTCACCCATCTCTAGGACTTTCAATTGGTATCAGAGCCTAACTCTACGTGAATAGCTTAACCGTTAGTAGAGTAAACGATTTGGAATTTAATCTTTTGGAAGAGTTGTTTTCTACACAACCTCCATTTTTTGTAGGTGATCGTTATTTTGCTTGGAGGAAACAAATGGAAGGATTATTATACGAAAGAACACTCAAATCTCGAAAAAGGAAAATCCGGTGATTTCTTTTCTTTATCTCGTATATAATTTTGCGTTCCTCCTTATGGCTTGTGTTTATGTTTATGATTCCGTTTTGATTTGATTAGTTGTGTTTGTTGTTATCATGTTTTGTCTTTGGATATTATCTTGTGATACTAATCATTGTTTTAATGTTATTAGTGATATTGCATCTAATTCTCATGAATGATGTTTTTGCACTTTAGCTCTTAGAATTTTGGTAATTGCATTTTAGTCCCCAAAATTTTCAAAATTGCACTTTGACCCCTCATAGTTATTAATTTCTCCAAAGTGTCATAGTTTGGACTTCATAATCTTTCACTTGTAAAATTTGCCATTTTAGTTCATATTTTTGAAAAATTGCATTTTTAGTCCCTACTTTGTGAAATTGCTTTTTAGTCCTTCAACGATTATAAATTGCACTTTTTATTCTTACAAGTTTTTATATCTTTCAAAAGTGCCTATTGATTCTTTTTATCGTTGACAAAAAGGGAAGAAAGATCAAAGATACTAGTTTTCACTTTCAAATCTTTATTTATCTTTGAACACAAATTTGCATTTTCATACGTCTTTTAGTAAGGGTGAGTTTTAAAGAAATTGCTTTTCAAAATATTTTTCCGATAATCTTTTGAATTTCCCATAGCATTTCAAAATTGTTTTTATGCATAGAATTATGGGAAGTTAATTCATTATTGGTCATTAACTCATTTGCATGAAATTATTTAGCCTTACTATCTATATGTTGTGCTTCATTATGTGCTTATATGGTTTATTCCCTATTGTGCAAATATCTTGTATGACTTGACCTTTTCATACTTAAAATTGCTTAACTTTGATTTTGGGTCTTTTCGTATTTTTTAGAATATATAGGGGTATTTGTGAAATAAATTGTTTTATTTGTTTTCGAGATTTTCTTGTTGTATCTTTTCAAAACAAAAGCGTTTTTAGTAGTTTTAAAATATTTCTAAACTATTGGGGAGTTTTCGAATTAATTTCGGGTGTTTATACAAATTGCCTATTTTCTAATCTCTCTTCTTACTCCTTTTAGTCGAGCATTAGTGCGGTGCACCGCAACAATGGTCCGGTACACCGCGATTCGGGGTTTATTGTTTTATTTTGCATTGTGGTCCCTATTGGTTGAAAATATTGCATTGTGATCCCTATAGGTTGAAAAATATTGATTTGAGGTCCTTATAGATTGAACAAGTTGCATTTAGCTTTCTTATGCTTGAAAATTAGACCTAGGTCCCTATTGTCTTGAGAAAGTTATACTTAGGTCCTTGAAGTTTTTCAAAATTGCATTTAGTCCCTAAACTTTTGAAAAAATGCATATTGACCCCTATACTTTTCAAAGATTAAATTTTACCCCTTGATTTCTTAAAATCGGTTCAAATATTCTTATTAGTAAAAAGGGGAGAAATTGTTGGTCAAACTTTTTCAAAATTGAAACAAACACTCTATGCATTTTGTGAGGGGGGAGTTTTTCTTAAATTATCTTTAAAAACTAAAATGCTTGATTAATCGTTTGATTAATCGTTTATCTCATAAATTGCACTAATCGTTTGTGTTGTTGGAAAGCGTATAAGATGAAAAACTTTCGATCAAGAAGTTGGTAAAATGTCTCTATCCCTTATCTTTTTCATGCTTTGCAATTGTTGATCTTTGTGCATCTCAAATTAAAATGTTTTAATTGCTCTTAACCCTTGATCTCTTTATGTTGTTTTTCAAAATCTATTCACTTGAGTTTTTAGCTTTTCTATGATTAGTTGTTTGATTTTATTTTATTATCCCGTCTTTTTGATGAAGACAAAGGGGGAGAAATATGTGTGCACTAAAACTTTCAAAATTGCACTTTTTAACACTCACAAATGCATTTCATATCTTATATTCACTTTTACTTAAATGCTTATTGTGAGGGGGAGCTAAATTTCATTAGAGCTTAAAGTTTCATATCATTCCTAAGGTGTTTTAGTGAAGGATTTGTCATCATCAAAAAGTGGGAGATTGTTGGCATATAGCCTCCCTTAATAGGTTGTTTAAATGTGACAAATCCTCTTGTGTTTAGTGTGCTAATTACTATTGTTATATACATTCTATCTTGCACTCTAATTCATCAAAAAGCACATTCTTTAGTTTTAACCTTATCTTTGTGTACATTGAGAATTAGCTTTAGTGATCAACTACAAAGTTTATTAGAATGATGTTCTCTACAACTCTCGTGAAGAAGGTTTTCTGATCCGAGCATCACCGCAAAAGATATACTCACTAAAAGGTGTTTTAGACCTTTGGTGTGGTACACCGTAGGTTCTGTGCGGTACACCGCAGCCCACGGACTACACCACGGACCAGGGGGCTAGCCCGTCAGAGAGCAAGTGAATTTAGCAAGTTCAGTGCGGTACACCGCACCAACCCCGCGGTGCACCGCAGGTTAGGGTTTTCTGCAGCAAAATGAAGACTAAAGAATATATCTGTTGGGGATATTAATATATCCGTTGGAGACAAGTCTTATGACCGTTGGGAGAATTTTGCAGCTATAAATTGAAGGTCTTTCAAGGCTACAATTACACCTTCAACCCATATACACTTAGGGGCTTAATTGTTATCATCCAAGAAGGTGTCAAGAGCTATACATTGTCATATCCACTCAATTAAGGAGTTAATCCAAGAAGCTTCAAAGTTATTATCAACTCAAGAGAAGTTTTAAGCTTATAGTTATATCATCTCTTTAGGAGTTCATTAGCAAAGTTGTTTCACCCTTTAAACACTTTGTATTTATCCTCTTAAGTCTAGTTCTTGTAATAGATAGATTAAGAGAGAATTTGAGTATCGGGAGTATACTCGGTGTCCTTGTGTTGTGATTACACAAGAGTTTCCTTCGTGGTTTCGAAGAGGTTGTCCTTCGTGTTATCGAAGAGGTTGTAAGGGTTATTGTGTTCTCGACCCGGTTAAGAGAGACACGGGAGCTTAGTGAAAAGCTTGAAATCCTAAGGAGGCTTCCTTAGGTAGTGGATGTAGGGAAACCGAACCACTATAAATCGTGTGTATCTTTCTATCCCTACGCTATTTACTTTCCGCACTTTACATGTTTGATTATATGCTTACTAGTATGAATATCGTGATTATGTTTATCTAGCTAATAAAACTTTGGTCTTCTAAGTTAGTAAGAGATTAGAAACTCGTTTTACTTGTATCACTTATATATCGAACCTCTTAGCTTATCCTTTGCATGATCCCATAAGTGTTTGATATATTAGTTGACTTAGAAGTTTTCTCTTAAACTTATAATTGTCCAAAAGATTTTTAATTAGACATTAATCTTATTAGTAATCCTATTCACCCCCCCCTCTAGGACTTTCACAAGCCTACCCAAAAGCAATGGAGAAAACGATCCAAAAACTGGTGAGATGGGATTTGTTTTAAAAGCCTTTGGACAAAGAAAAGTGACCAAGTTTAGGGTGTGAATGAACTAAGTAGCTCTATTTTAAGCTGGATAGGTAAACGTATATATTTAAACTCAGTTTAAAATTATGAATTATAAATTAATATATTATTTACTATAAATAATGTATATAATTATTATTAGTGGATGTCTTTTTATTTTCTAGGCTTTTCATCCCCTTATTTATAAATATAACTTATTGTATGAAATGAAAGGTCATATATCTCTTATAAATATATGACATTCATCCCATTGTACTTTACATACTATTGAAAAGAATAAGAAAACTCTCTCCATATTTCTCTATCTCTTGAGTTTATATTATACTAGCTCTCTCCATATTTTTCCATCTAGTTTAGTTTATATTATCCTAGTTTATAACACGTTATCAGCACGAGTTTCTGCCGATCGAATCAAGGAAGAATATTTCCAGGTATGATTTATATTGTTCTAATTTATATATATATATATATATATATTATTTTTTACAAAGAAAATAAGAGAGAATATTATAAGGATTTTCCATTGCAACCGATAAATATTAGATGGACATCCATTGCATCCTATACAATACTCTTATACTATTCAAGCAGATAAAACAGTTATCACTTTAAAAAAAATAGAGGCCTGAAACCTATATGTAACTATAATTTTGAAAGGCTTAAAAATGAAACGAGATGTTTTTCTAGGCTTGAAGCCTACAATGCCCGAAACATGGAAAAATAACCGTATAAGCATGGAAAAATAATCGTATAGGCCTGAGGCCTAAATTTTATATTATAGGCCCGAAATCTAGGAAATAAAATATATGCCTGAAACATAAAAAAAAAATCAGAAACTAACGCTATAAAGGGCGAAAATTATATCATATGGAGTAACATACGAAGCATTTTAAATTATAGGTACGAAGCCTAAAACAAAGTTCTATATGCCAAAAGCGTATACTGAAATTTAAAGGCTTGAAGTCTATATGCATTTTTAGAAAGCCTAAAGCTAATTATTTATTTTAAAGGGCTCGAATCCTTAATAAAATTCAAAACCCCGAAACTATAAAAATTAATTGTGTAGACTCAAAGTCTCAATTTCGATTAATATAGATGATGCTATATGTAGATTTATTTATCATATCGAAATAAAAAAATAGAATTGGTATAACTTTGAGAAGTATCGGAGATTTGAACTTGAGACTTTAGATAGTAGAGTAGTTGGGTATAACCACTAGACTATACATTTATTTTGTCTTATAACAGTAATTTTTGAACAATATACTATACAATTCTACATTTTGTTATATATTATTCACATTCTCAATTTATAGGCCCGAAGCCTAAATAGAAATTTATATTATCGAGAGCATATACCAAAATTTATAGGCCCAAAGCCTAGAACTCAATTTATATGCCAAAAGTATATAATAAATTTTATAGGCCGAAAACCCATCACAAATTTTATATGCCAGAAAAATAAAATAAATCTCATAGGCTTGAGGCCTTGAATACAATATATATGCGTGAAGGAGTCTCTTGTCGGTAGCTTAGAAGGCAAATCTACGTCACTAGTGACCCCTCCCGTGTGACCCTACGAAGCTTTCAAATGCTGAAATTTCAAACCTTATTGACTATCTAGCTAGGCAAGACCTCTCAGTTCACTACCGCACACTAGACTCTTATATACTAGTTCTGAAATTCGACACCCTCCCGGGTAATAGCCAAAAGTCTAATACTATTCAATATGTGATCAAGACACAATTAGACAACAAGCACAAATATAATCAATGAAAATTAATACTCAATCTCAAGTAAATATTATAATCTCAAATTCAGTTAAGAATAAAAACAATATTCTAGAGTTCATACAATAACAAACCCTAAGCAAAAACATGATAGTGCATAATAAAAATTAAGATTAAATAGCAAATAAATAAGGTGAAGCCAAAATATCTAACACTAATTACCTAAAAGTAGAGATGGAGAGGTGCATAATCGATGCGGTGATGCTCCAGCTCAATTTCTTCGTTCTCTAGATCCTCTTGATCGCTCTCTAATGGTATTCTTGATAAAAATAATCCCGTGGGCCAAAGAATGATTTTCTAATGTTATGAGCTGATATAAATAGGTTAGAAAAACATTTTATGGGTCATGGGCTTCATTTAAATACATAGTCCATCCCAAAAATATTTTCCTCCAAGAGGAGACTAGTTCGAGTCACGCCAACTGCAAAATTCGTAACTTTTTCGTTACAACTCTAAATCACAAATTGTCAGCGGCCAAGTGTTCCTAAGCCAACGCCCTATCTAGATATAAAAGAGATCCTTCAAATCTTCATAATTGCACGTGGGATTTAACACAATTTGCTTTCTTATTCTGGTCGACAACTCTTGGACTTTTAAAAAACGGTTTCTTTGTCCTTTAATTCTTGGTTTCCACTTTCATCTTTTTTCCTCGACTTTTTATCCAGGCTTTGGTATCTAATTTTATCCTTGTACCTAAGAGCTTCATACTTAACACACAAATAGCTCTAAAATTGACAAATCTCCAAAGTAAGACAACAAACGAGAATTTATTACATAATCTGAAAAAATCCCTCAACAGAGAACATAATTAGCCTAAAAATATGGAAGGTATTTATCATGACCAAAAAGAAGATATCACAGATCTAAATTATATCTCATCTCATTCTTATTCATCTTATTTCATTTTCATTCACTCATTAATCATTTATTTCTTGCATTTAGTTCTTAATCATAAAAATCGAACAGTTATTATCATTTAGACCTATTTTAGCTTAAACACTTAAATTCGACTACGCTTATATCGAACATGAGTTTGAGCTTACTAATCAAATTCCTGAGAATGAACTTACATACTTACTATTACTTGCATGCGATCTGTGCACTTGTGGAGAGTTTTATTGTAGTTCTTTCAAGGTGTGTGTGCTTTTATATTGTTTATTTATCACACCTTTGGGCCCACCACGTATCAATTACCACAAGTGGTACAATTTCGACCAAGTAATAATTCTCAATAAGCAAGAAGTCGAATCCTTGAGGATTGAGAAACGAAAATGATGTGATTCTAGTAAAATGTCAATATAAGTTGTGGATAGATAAAGATAAAACAAAGATATAGTGGATTTATATAAATGTATGCTTAGAAATAATAAAACTAAGTCAATAATGCAACTAGCTAGATTAAAAATTATGGAATAGTTAGCTTGGATGACATTATGTCAAATTACCATGCATATGGATTGCTATGATTAAGGGAGAATTGGGTTAAACAACATCAGTCATGACACTAAATTCCAAAAGATGCCAATCTTGTATTCATTAGGACCCTTTTTAATAAGCACTCTAATCACAACCCATATAGAAGCTATACAAGAGGAACGATACTAAGCCTAGAAACCCATTCGAGGCAATTCTTAGTATTTTAGTTTACTATGCACAATTAACAATCTTAACTTGATTCTTCTATCACCCCTTTGAGATGTATACCTAAATACTAGAATGGCTCATATTGATGGTTTGATCGGGTTGTATATTAATCTAATATAGGATAATAAATGGGTAAGCTCAGAAATTCAATTAATCGTAATCGTTGTTAAGACGTTGTTAAGACGTAGCGAAGTTTCCATATATCATAAGCTACCATATGGCATAGAATAAGGTTCACAAATATTGTATCCTGTGCTAATAGAATTATAGCTCTTAGTAAGATGAGATCAAACCATAAGAGTTAAGCCACGTATATTAAAATATAAATGTACCGTTAAGTTTCACAACTGGGTTTTGCTTAGTGATGGTGGAAAGTTTTGCCCTAAGTTTCTTGAACTAGAAGCTAATTATAACTTCTAATTCAAATCTAAAAGATATGTAAAATTAAGCGAAGAATAAAGTGTGTTACCAAAATGGGTTAAACGAGTAATTTTAGTTGTTTCAAAATTGCATGGTGTTGGGTGAGAAAACATCCTAATGTATGCTACTACAGTTATAGAGGTTGGGAAGATTCAGCATAAGGAAGCATATCATTTGACAACACTATCTTAATTTATTCATTCATATGTTGGATCCCGGTAATTATTTAAAAATAATGAAATTAACAACCTTATAAATGAAATTACACATCATACTTTTGTATCTAATGTTCAAGATGTAGTTTTATTTACATTTCATTTGCATATTTAAAGCTCTAACAGAAATTATGCTAGACTAAACAGTTGCTGCTATATATGCTTTTGTCTCGGCAGATTCTTGACCCTTGAAACCAACCAAAGTCATATCCTTCCTCTATGAGCATTGAGTTGAGAAACTTTAACATTTCCGATACCATTTTTATTTATCTGGATAAATTACCAAATAACCCTTGTGGTATCTTTAAATACCAAACCTTTATTCAAAACTCCCAATCTACAAACATTCTACTAAAACAATTTTTTTGATGATATTTTATTACAAAAATGCTATCATGGGAATCTTTTATAATGTCAGCTTCAATAAGATTCGATATTTGCCATCAGCCACACGTATGTTACACGCGCTTTATATGCAAAACGCGTGTAATGCACGAACGGCTCAAAACATATAACCAACTTTATTGAAGCCATCTATACTATGTTGATTTATTTGGCCACATAGCTTATATGTTGAAGCCCATTATACTATAGCATACAAAAAGTTAAGAAATCAAACATAGTTGCCATTTATGACAATTTCTTAACCTCTAATATGGCTTACATGTATAACGTTAAATTTTATTTTTGGTTTTAATAAGATTATGGTTTTTTGAATTTTTTTAAGGTTCCTAATAAAATAGTTTTTGGCAATTTCTTGCACAGTAATGAGCTTATCAGGACAAGGTATATACTATATTATTCACTCAAGCCATTTAAAGAGAACCTTAATGCCCACTCAAGTCTCTAGCATATAGATTATTAAGCTTAGATTCAAAGTACCCTATTAATCTAAAGATTATATACTTCCTATTAGAATTTTTAATGCTAGAGGCTTGAGGAGACACATAGGTTTTATCTCTAAATGAGTAAAGAGAATAGGTAGATTTACAATACCATCTTTATCCCAGATAAATGATTAGTGCATTATCTTGTGACTTTTGCACATAACTATTTCAGTTTCACGTTTATTTTGATTATATTAGACCGTTGATGAATTGGATCACTACAAAGACTTGATTTGTTGCAAATCATAACATTTTGACCTGCTTATTTGAATACTTTAATCAAGAACCCAGTAATCTCATTCATTCTCAACAAAAGCCCATTGATATTGTATCTCCACTAGTATGATCTACCTGAAATCCGAAAAATGTGAAAACGAAATATCAATGAGAAACCAATCAGTAAATATTGGCAAACTAGTTAAGTCTGCAAATGATTTAGAATTTTGTAAAGCTTTTGTTAATTATGAAAATTAACAAATTTTCATAATTTTCTGTGTTGTTTTTTGGGCTAATCAAAGCTGAATAAACTTTCAATTATTTAGCAGAAATTTTTGCCCAAAATAAATTCAATTTAGCACCGAGAATACCTTTTATCTCGATTTTTCTTTACAATTAAGACTTGAAATTGCAAAGGGCTATTTGGTGCTCTGGTTTTACAGAGTATGTGATTAAATAATGAATGGCCCAGGCATAAGATTAATACCGGTCCTACCGAATCACCATCAAAACTGGAAAAATATTCAAAATATGTAATTTTGGGTAAATAAACAAATACGCCAAATTGAACGTTGCGCTTTTTCTGAAGCTATAGCTTTGTATCACGGGAAAGGAAGAAAAAAATGAAACTCATAAGAAAAATCTACAGATAATAGTTTAAAGATTAGATTCCAACAAAAACAACAGTTTTACTTCTGTATCAATTAAAATAAAATAATATTTCACCTTCAAAAGTGATTGTGTTGTGGGAGGTGAAGATTGATTATGCGTGATGGTGGAAAATAACTTCTTCTTGTGGATGCGTGGAATAGGCGGCTGATAGGGATGGGTAAGGAAGATAGGTTTGAGCTTTCCATCTTATAGGTTAAAAGAATTTTCTTTTTCGGGTAATTTTCTTTTTTTTTGGTTACATTGGAGAGCCACTTTGGACTCGGAGTCATTGACTCGGTTCGAACCTGCACCACTAGATTGGTAGACCAAGGCCCTGGCCAGTGAGCTAATCCCATCTGGTTTTTCGGGTAATTTTCGGATATACCCTTTTCTCCTTTTTTTTTTTTTTTTTTGGATAGGGTTGTTTAGTGACACCGGCTAACATATCTCTTTCACTCATATGCAAGTTGAGGTCCTAAGCTATACGGGAGACACATAATGTGATATTCTTGATATAGGTGTGTATGGTTATTATTCTGTCTTGGTCTGGTTATATGATGCATGATTGTGTTATCAACCTAGTGCATAGGCGTGACCCCTTCCCAAACTTCGGAAGAGAAGGATATCGGGCGGCGTCCAAAGTGTCGACACGTCTCATTGTGCTAGTCTGGTTGAAAGTAGTAGTTGGAATTGGAAGTCAGGAAAGAAATGTCTTCCTAACAGGAAGTTAGGGACCCAAAATTTTTTGGTGTTAGACGAAATTCGATACAGGTCTATTTTTTTATTTTTTTTGGACGAAAGTGAAACACATGCCTCCTTTCATTATTCGATTCCGATCTTCGAAAAACCTTCCGTAATTTGTAGTTTTTAGTTTCCCCACGATTGGCTCCGATCCATGTCTAATTGTCGGTTTTAAATTGGGTTAAATGGGTTATATATTAATTATATATTTAACCTTTTTTAAATTAGGACAAATCCCAAAAAACCCTGTCTATAAGTTTTTCTCTAATACAAAGATTTTCAGATCATGTTTCTACAGACACTGTTACATAGGTTCTCCAGAATTGGCATCAACTAAGTTTTTGTTTCTCTCATCTTTATTTTCTTTTGCTTTCTGTAATCGTCCAAAAAAAAGTCTCATTAGTTTTTCATGGTTATTATGTTATTAATATTTATTACAATTTTTTACACTTTAAATTTTAATATCGAATAAAATGATCAATAAATTGATACACAAAATATATAAATAAAAGAAAAAATTTGAAAAATATAATAAACAATGGCGGATTCAGAATGGATATCTGAAAAACAAAAAATCAATAAGTAAAATATCACAGATTAGTATATAAAGAGAAAGAAAACACAATATACACATACATTTCTTCTTTCTCTCAATTCTCCTTCCTTCTCATAACGATTATAAAATATACACTAGATCTCTCTTAGTAGGATTAATTGCATCCCCTCTCATAGGTACGTTCTTATTACTTTTTTAGTCATCATACGTTATATTAACTCTAATTTTACATATTATTACTGAATCATATAATTGGAAGTCATCAATTCAGAGTAGATTATTTGTCAAAAGTTTCATAAAAAACTATTAGTTTATTGCACCATTGGCCCATGTAATTATTTCAAGCCTATTTTTATTTTTGATGAGTTTTTTTCTTTGCATAATGAAAAAGAGATGAGTTTTAGTTTTTTATTATTATTATTATTTTTATTTAAATTGACAATTCTAAAAAAAATTACATGTCATGCTTGATGAGGTGCCAATTTTGTCCACGTGGTGTTATCGTGGCGTTTATGTGGTGTTAATTAACGATTGACAGAATTGAAAAAAATGACCAACGATGACACAAAATCTCAAATATAAGGGTTATTTGGGATTTTTTAAAATATCGGGATCTATGGAAACAAAACGAGGTAAAGTTAAAGGGTCGCATATGAGGATTTTACGCTTTTAAAAAAAAGAATTTAAGTTATTTCTAGATATATTTGATGGAGTATCTAAACCTTGATTGCCAAAATAGAATGTTGACTTTACATGATTTGTCTATTTTTGTTATGTACTTGAGATACTGTATCAAATATGGATACTAATTACATACAGGCTACATACGAGATATATGTTTCAAAGCTAACATGTTACTGCCTTGCCAGTCAAGAGCAGCAAAATAAGTGTGTCCTTGATGGATTAGTAAATACTAGGAGTGTATATGAAAATCGCAAAACCGCAAAACTGCACAAAATCGACCCAATTCAACCTGTGAAAAAACAATCTGCACGATCCATGGTTTGTAGTGGGCCCAATTTTTTTTATGGTTTTGGTTCGGTTCACGATTTGGCAAAATCCCAATCCGTGGGTAACCGACCCAACCCGCAGATTTGGCCCAATTTTTTTTATATATATATATATACCCTAGTATATAATAAGTGGGATAAAATATCCCACCTCATTTGCTCGTCCTTTTTACGCTAGTCTTCTCTCTCTTGGGCGTCTCTTACACGATAAGGCTAAAAAAACTAGCTTTTATCCCTTCTCTCTTTCCTATCTGTAAACCATCTCTTCACCAATCTTTCGCCGTCTCCTCTATGCCTCCTTTTGTACTCCGCATTAATTATTTGGAGGGTGTTCAACAACCTTTGAGGTCTGGATTTAATACGAGTGACTTTTCTCATGATGTTCACCTCCGATTTACGAGTTTACCGTGGTTAATGGATTGATCCATGGTTAACAATATGTGGGATTTTCTGGAATCGTATAAAAGGACGATGTTAGGGTTTGTGTTCTTCGAAAACCCTTTTCCAGGTTTGAATCTCATCTCCCTCGTCTTTATACTTCTTCTATTTCAAATCTTTTCTATTGTATTTGAAGATCTAGTGTGGTTATTTGGTTTTTAAAGGTGATTGATATTTTTGAAAACTAATTGATTTTTCTGGAAAATTGAAAGATTGAGGTGTTTTATATATTGTATTAGGTTAGTAATAGTGTAATTTATTTTGAAATACCATAGGTTATAGATTAGTAGATTTTTTTAATGTACTAATTTGATTGCTTGTGTGTGTTTAACTGTTTTGCAGATTAGTGATGATGGAGGATGAATCTGAATCCATCATTGATCTTACTTTACAACCTAAACAACTTGCGAAAGACTTGGAAGCTCAATTGAGTAATTTTTTAAGCCCAATACTAATTTTCCACTAAATTTAAATTATTCTACTTTATATTATTATTTAACTTGAACTTTATTTTCTTATCTTATGTAGGTTATTATGGTTTAGATGAATTAAATTTGAGTGACACTCACCAGTCCACTCTAACTGATTCAATGAATTAGCCAATAACCTTATGTAAGTTATAAATCAGTTTCATAGTTAGATGACTTGCATTTCACTATACCTATGCATATAGAATAAAGATTGCAACTCATAGACTTCCTATGATGCTATTTATGGTAATTATAAGTTATACATGTGGAATTTATTGTACAATTCAGCTGAGGAAGTAATATACTAACTCATTTGAGATGGCATTCTTTGTTCATGCATTTGGTATTTGAAAATTGTAGGTTGTTTAATAAAACTGACCATGTTCCTTGTACCTATATGTAAAGTGTCAGTGATGATTAAAAAGCTAATCTGAGGCACTAGTTCACAGCCAATGATGATATATTGATAGTTTAGTTACTTACTGTCAAGTCCTAAACAATCTGAGGCTATGATTTCTTCATTTCTTTATATAAAACTTTTATCAAGCGGGGATGGAAACTTGAAAGTTGGAAAGGAATAAAGAGCTAAATGTTTGTATCTTCAAACTCATCTCTTGGAGTTGGAATCTATCAATGTTGTAGTTTGTTTGGAAATGTTTACCTTGAATTCTAGTTTTGGATGTGTAATGTGTAATTCAGATTTGTTTTGGTCCTTTGGCTATGTAATATGTATAATTCAGTTAAGTTTTGGTCCTTTGGCTATGTAATTTATAATTCAAGTAGGTGTAATGTGAATTAAACTTGTATTTTGTAAGTGATGGGGATTGTATCTTTAATTCATATGTTTTTCTAACTTTCTCTATTAGATTGTACTTAAATTTTATTTCAAGGACCAAATGTGAAATATGTATAGTGAACCCGAAACCAATACAAATCTGACTCTAACCCGCAAAAACCAAATCCGAACCCGCACTAGAGAACCCGAGTAAAACCAACCTGCATCCAACTCAAGACAATGGATTGGCTTTCGGTTTTTAATACCATAAACCCGCAGATACGTGTTGGTTTCTTCCTAAGGGTCAATGGGTCGGTTACCCGACCCGTGTGCACCCCTAGTATATACAACTGAATATAAGGTTTGTGTTTTTCAACCTTGTAAATATTTAAACATGATTAGCTACTCTCGAACCTTTTATAAGAATCCAAAAAAAATTAAAGTTGATTATCCAAAAAAGTAATTTTTCGACATTAAGAAAATGGCAGGTTATTGACGATCGAACAATTGGAGATAAACCCAAAAAGTTTAACTTACTGAAGGGGACATTTTGTAAAGTAATGCAGTAGTGTAAGTGAAGTTGCACACTTTAACATTTTTTATTGATATTTAGTTAGAAAGTAATTTTTTTTTGTATTTATCGTGTATGAAATAATTACCTAGTTACAGTATATCCCTAAGCCTACTTTTGTTTTCTTGTATAGCTTGAATTCCTCACCTAGTATAATTTGAAGTTACTGGAGATACAATTTTATGGCTATTGACCTTCATGGACCAAGTTTGGAATATTTGTTTGATTATTTCAATCAAGAGTTAACGAGACATGCAAAATAATATGTAGAACCTATCTATAGTAGGTCATCAAATTTCAGTTTTTGACATATACTTATAAATCTAAGGGTAAATATTTCCACAGGCCACCAAACTATCTTTACCGTCCTGTTTGGACCACTTAATGAGTTTCAGATCACCCACTAATGTATTAAAAGTGTTCCAAATCATCCACTATTATATTAAAAGTGTTTCAAATGACCCACTCTACTACTATACCCGTTAAAAAGACGGTCATACGAGACTTGAACGTGCATTTATAATAGTCAATCTATAATTTAACTCCACAATAACTACTTAATTTTAAACTCATGGATGAAGACCCAAAACAAAACTCCATGAAATTGTCTAGTTTATTTCCAAAACACACATTATTTCTACCCTAGCGAGTCATTGAAATTATTAATTCTTCTGCTCAAATGCATGTTTATAATCAAAAGACTACTACTAAAACCTCTGTTAACCTGTATGTTGATAGTTGCTTCGGCTGCAATTTGTCATGACTTGTCGAGTTGCTAGTCTTGCCAGCCCAAGCTCGTGAGCCGAAACTGGGAACTTCAGTTTAAACCATTTATACAAAAAAAGTCGGTATTATGAAGATCTCTGCATTCTAACTACTTTGGCGGACATATACCAGCTTCAGTCAGTCAGCTATCAAATCTTTATTGGCTGGATTCGGTTGATAATATGCTTAGTGGAAACATCACTATATCTAACGGAAGTAAACCTGGTCTAAATTCTGAGATTTGTGTGTTCCAGGAATACATAGCACTGGAATAAACAAAATCAAGTTTTGTGTGTTCCTGGAACACACAAAACCCTAAAACATAAACAAACAGAAATAACAAAAAAGTGTTGGACAAAAAGATAATATATCAAGGTAGTTAAAAATGAGTAAAAATAGGGTATATGCGATTAATAAAGAGAAAAAAACAATTTTATTAAAGAAGAGAATCCTTTAGATCGATTTTATGATTTTGTGTGTTACAGGAATACATAAATCTATATTTGTGTGTTATAGCAACACATAAGCTTTGCTCTCTTATTTTCCACAATAATAGCAAGCACTTTTTGGTTTTGAAATCTTACCAGTATTTCTGGATTGAGTTGCCTCGGTTCTTGTTTTCCACCAGATTTACATTTGTTCGAGCTTTGATGTTTTCCTTTCCTCTGGATATGTCTTTGTTTCCTTAACCATAACTTTCAACAATGTTAGCTTTCGAGAAATGAAAGGGAAAAGAAAGACTTATCCTTGACTTGATTAGTTTTTTCGACTTGCATGTGGACTGTGGTTGATGAATCATAATTATAATATCTTGTATCAAATATGTAATTCATTTTTATTTTTTTAACTGAAACTATATTATTTGTCGTATAGTAATTTGAGTAATGTTACATCTTGTATATCGTCTTTTTTTGTTTTACCTTTGTATCATCTCATATGTGTCATTTTATATATTAAATAAAAAAGAAAAAAAATTAATAAATAGAAAAAAACAATTCGATTAAGGTCTAAAACCTTCACATAAAAAGTAATAAATGCACAAGGAGACGATATATAGGTTAAATGAGGTTCTAGACATCTTCAATAGCACTGTAATTGGATAATCATTTGTTTTCTATCTTGTAATGTCCTTACTAGTCAAGAAAAATGAGAATAAACCTTAACCGAATTATAACAAAACGATCTCAAAATTTAGAGAAAAAAAAGATGAACGAACCGATAACCTCATGTCAAATTCAAACCAAGTACACTAAAATATTAACAAACCAACTCAAAGTAATTAAATTCAACTTGACTCGGTTCATTTCATTTGCAAACTTAACAAAAACTAAATTTATTTGCAAACCCAAATCACAACCTATACCGTTAGAACAACTTCCACAACCATTATTACCCTTCACTACCGAATATGACTTAATGAATCTACAAGTTGAATTTTTTTTTTTTTTGTTCAATTTGATCTTATTGACTATCAAGCTTAATTTTATTTCTAGCAAACTAAAATAACAATTTTAGAAAATTCCAACACATAATTAAAATTCAAAAATCCACAATATTATTATTAAACCCCTTCCAAACTCCCAAAATTCTCTCACATTTCATTACTGAAACCAACCAAAGATAAATCTTAAAATAATATCTATTATAACTAAAACATTTCTCAAGCACTCCAAGGATCATTCTCAGTCCTCACTTCAGATGGCTCAATAACTTGTGTCTCTTCTAAACTTCCAGAACCTTCTTCTGAAGTTCCAGAACCTTCTTCAGAAGTTCCGGAACCTTCTTTTTCTTCATCCTCAATTCTTCCCCATCTTCCTCCTAAAGCCATCGCCATCATTTCATATATTTTACCACCCAATTCCGCTGGACTATCCGGCTGTTCATTCAAACATAAAATTACTCTAAGTAAAAAAAAGACAAATTTACCCTCACACCCTCCACACTTACCGTAAATCCACTAGATATCAACGCTGTATCGTATAACAATTCCACAGCTCTCTTAGCATCTACACTCTCAGGTTCATTCTTACATGCAGCCTATATATTCCAACGTTTTATTATTAATAATAATAATAATAATATTGTCACATAATTATTAAATCTTACATTCAAGTCTTTTACTATTGGATGGTCAGGATTAATCTCCAATATTCTCCTTCCTCTCATAAACTCCAAGCTTGTAGTATCCCCTAATGTCTGAGCTTTCATCAATCTAACATAAAATAAAAGACTCAATTAACCTTTTTATTTTTAACCAAAAAGTAAAAAATAAAAACTAACCTTTCCATATTAGCAGACCAACCAAATTTACCAGAAACAAGTACACATGGTGATGAACTTAAACGATTCGAAACTTGAACTTTAGCTACTTTATCACCAAGTTGTTGTTTAATCCAATCACATAATAGAGTATACACTTGTTGAGTTTCTCTTTCCTTTACTTCATCTTCATCATCTATTCAAATAATCCATGTTATTATGTCTATTAATATCAATACCCACCAAGTGTATGATAAAATGTCAAAAAGAAAAAAAACTAACCAAGCTCCAAATCTTCTTTACTAATATCAACAAATTTCTTCTCCTTATACGTTTGTAAATTTTGTATCGCAATTTCATCAATTGGTTCAACTAAATATAGTACCTACGCATTTTATCAAACACCTCATGAGCGAGATCATATATATATGTGTATATATATATAAACCATTAAAACATACCTCGATTCCTTTTTGTATAAGCTTCTCTACAAAAGGAGCAGTTTGTGCACTTTTCAAACTATCAGTAGCTAAATAATAAATTGCGTTTTGATTTTCACCCATATTTTCGATATAATTATCTAAACTTATCAAATCTTCTTCACTTTTCGAAGAGAAAAACCTTAATAATGGTGTAATTCTCTTATGATTACCCGAATCTTCAATACAACCTAGTTTCAAAAACTTTCCGAAATTCTCCCAGAATTTTTTATAATCCTAAAATTCAAATATTTTAATAATCAGAAAAAAACGATAAATAAAAAAACAAATAATTAGCTATATTCTCACCTCTTTACTCTCTTTTTCAGAAAGATCTTGAATCATATCAAACGTTTTTCTAACAAGCCTCTTTCTCATTATCCTTACCTGGTTAATAATAAATATATCAATTATACTGTAAAATATATATTTAATTACAAAGTAAGTCCTTACAATTCGGCTTTCTTGAAGGATCTCTCGTGAAACATTTAAAGGAAGATCATCAGAATCTACCACACCTTTAACAAAGCTTAAGTACCTCGGAAACTGTAAAATATACAAATTATTAAATATTTTATATATATGTGTGTATATCTATATATGTATGTATTAAAGAAAAATAAAAAAAACATACCAATTCACCATCGAAATCATCAGAAATGAATACACGCTTAACATATAAGCGAATATTTTTAGTTTTTGGATTAATAACATCTTCATTATTCATAGGTGCCATACCAGGTACATAAAGAATACTTCTAAACTCTACTTCACCCTGTAAATTACTCAAATTTTAATAAAAATAAATTAAAAAGGTAAAAAAATAAAAAATTACCTCTGTAGTGAAATGAGTGTGAGTTAAAGGATCCAAAAATTCACTAAAAGTCTTCTTGTAAAATTCACTGTATTGATCTTTCTCAACTTCCTTTGGACTTCTCATCTATATTTAATTTAAATATTAAGCAAAGAAATTTAAAAAAAATCTAAAAATAAATATTTACCCATAAAGGCTTAGTTTCATTAGCTAATTCCCAATCCCAATATTTCTCTGTTTTAGTCTTTTTCGTCTTTTTCTTCTCTTCCTAAAAACAAAAAGTAATAATTATAAATATATTAATAAAACATTTAAAGGAATAATAAATGAATATTTAATTACCTCAGGCTTTTCTTCTCCTTCTTTTACTTCTTCCTCTTCTTCAACCTATAAAAATCGTTCATCCAATAATTAAAAACAGAGTAAAAATTCAAATTTACTTTACTAAAAAGAAAATTACCTCAACAGTCCTTGATTTTTCTTGCCATACATAAATTGGGAAAGAAACAAATTGTGAGTAATTTTTTACTAAATTTTGAATCCTAGCTGGCTCTGAAAATTCATACTTATCATCATCCTGTAAATAAGATTAATTAATTATTAAAAAAAATGGTAAAAAAAACAGTAAATTTAATTAATTACCCTTAAAAAGAGAGTAATTTGAGTTCCTCGAGGTAAAAGTTTATCAGAATCAGTCTCTTCTTTAATAACATATGAGCTACTTTCAGCTTCAGCTTCCCAAACATATTGTTTATCTGATTTTGGACTCTTTGTTGATACTTTTATCTGATTATAAAATATTAATTAATTTATTAATTAATTAACAATCAAAATTAAATTAAAAAGTTAATAAAAATACCTTCTGAGCAACTAAAAATGCAGAGTAAAATCCGACTCCAAATTGACCGATTAAACTATTATCAGCTCCAGCTTCTTGAGTTTCCTAAAAAAAACCATAAATAGTCAGATTCAGTGTGAAAAAAAATAAAAAATATAAAAAAAATGTAAAAAGTACCTTAATAGCCTTTAAGAATTTTGAAGTACCACTTTGAGCAATTGTACCAAGACAATCAATAAGCTCCTCTTTAGTCATTCCAATACCAGTATCACTATAAACAAAATAAACATTTTTTGAAACAATTATTAATTAATAAATAGTAAAAATTTAAGAAAAAAAATTAAAACTTACGTAATAGTAATTGTTCCATTTTCTGGATCAGGTTTAATGCGTATTTCTAATTCACTAGTACTTCCGAGTAAAGAAGGCTCGGTTACACTTGAAAACCTCAACTTATCAAGAGCATCACTAGCATTACTGTATAAAAAAGTATGAATAATATAAATATATATATAATATTATAATCAAGAACATAAAAATAAAAATATAAAAAATAAAATAACTCACCTTACGAGCTCACGAAGAAACACTTCTTTGTGACTGTAAAGACTGTGAACTATCAAGTCCATTAATCTACTAACCTGTGATTACATACACAAAGGTGTAAATATTAACTGCTGTAATAAAAAGTACAAAAAAAAAATTAAATTTACATTTAATTGAAAACAATTTACATCCGAAAATCTCACTAAAAATTACAGAAAAAAAATCCAAAACAACCCAAGATTATATTTAATTTATAAATTCCCTCATTACCCATTACCCAAAACAGATTTGAGCAGAATTATTGCAAACTAAAGACCCCCAAAATTCCAAACATAACAAAAAAACCCAATTTATTACAAAAAAAAAAAGGCAAAAATGAACTTACCTCAGCTTGATACTCATGAGTTTCACCAGGGTTTTCAGTAACTTCTTTTTCAGCTACAGCAGAAGCGTCACACCTAACCACTACTCTACTGTTCTCTTTTTTCTCCAATCTCCACCTTAAACTTGATGATAATAATCCATTTTTCACACCATTTCTAGGTAAAAAAGCACTTCTCAATAAGCACTGGTTTCTGCTACCTGAAAATGATGTCGTAAAAGGCAAAGAAGCTACAGAAGTCAAACTCCTGCTTAAAACAGGGGCCATGGTTTATCTTAGTTGATAATACAAAGCTGAATCTTGATTTGTTCAGTGTGTTCGTGTGTGTGAAATTTAATTTGGTATTTGTTAGGTGAAGAGTGAGAGAAGTGTGGAGGAAACCCTTGAAGGAAATGAGGGTTTAAGGAGAAATGGGTAGAGGGTTCTAGAAAGAATGAGGGGGTTTTGTTTGGCAGGTTGTGTTTCGAGGATTGTAAGGTAAGTATGATGCCATATCAGCAATTACAATATCCTTAACATTTTCTTTTAAAATTTTATTCCCCTTGAAAATTGATCTTTACATTAAGGGGTAATTGGAGAAAAATGTCTCCTTAATGAGGCTACTAATTTTTTTAAGCCTCTAACTTTTTTATTTAGAGATAAATGCCTTCTTAATTAAGTAATTAGAAAAAAACTCCCCTTAATTATTTCTTTTCCCTTTTTACCCAATATAAATACTACTTATTATAAACTAGGTAATTAATTCCCCAATTATTAGCTCACACACTCACACACATTCTCTCTCTATTTCTCTCTCTCTCTCCATTTCTCTCTCCTGTAACGGTTTTCTCCATTTCCATTGATGAGCTACGAAGCTCACTCACACTCACCAAGCTCACTCACGAAGATTACTCGGTTTTTTCTTTTTCTGTAAAGGTAAACTAACATCTCTTTAATCTCTCACGCTCTCTATCTCTCTCGTCTCTGTTTTTTTAATTTTTTTTAATTTTTTTTATTTCATTTGATTGTTTTACTGATTTGCAGGTTTGATTTTCTAGATATACGTATACATGTGTATGTATTCTCTATTTTGAAAGCATTTTGATTCACTTTTTCATCCTACTTTGCAACTTGAAGCAATTCTACTGTTTTGAAGGTTTTTCTCTTCTAATTGCTTGTTTTGTTATGATTTTGTGTTTACATTCTTAGTTTTGTTCATATTTTGCTTTGATGTTTGCAAATTTTTGTGTTTAAGCTCTTTTTGTTATGATAATGTGTTTACATTCTTCATTTCTTCATATTTTGCCTCTTTTTCTGTAAATTATGTGTTATATTCTTCATTTTGTTCATATTTTGCTTCTACATTGCTAAATTCTGTGTTTAAACTGTTTTAATCGCAGTAGATTGTGTGTTTGAGTTGTAATTATGTGAAGAGGTTTGTGCAGGCGCAGAATTCCATGTTTTAAACATGGAATTCCATGTTTTATACAGTATGAAGCTGTATGAAACATGGAATTTTGCTTATTCACATTTTCATCCTACTTTGCATCTTTAAGCAATTCTACTGTTTTGAAGGTTTTTCTCTTCTAATTGCTTGTTTTGTTATGATTTTGTGTTTATATTCTTAGTTTTGTTCATATTTTGCTTTGATATTTGCAAATTTTTGTGTTTAAGCTCTTTTTGTTATGATAATGTGTTTACACTCTTCATTTCTTCATATTTTGCTTACTTTTCTGTAAATTATGTGTTACATTCTTCATTTTGTTCATTTTTTGATTCTATACAGCTAAATTATGTGTTTAAACTGTTTTACTCGCAGTATATTGTGTGTTTGAGTTGTAATTCTGTGAATAGGTTTATGCAGTTGCAGAATTCCATGTTTAAAACATGGAATTCTGTGAAGAGGTTTGTGCAGTTGCAGAATTCCATGTTTAGAACATGGAATTCCATGTTTTAAACAGTATGAAACTGTATGAAACATGGAATTCCATGTTTAAAACATGGAATTCTGCAACTGCACAGAATTTTTTCCCTTTTCTACTTCTTCCCTTGTTTGTGTTATTGTATTCTAGTACTTATGTCATGACTTGTTTTATGCAGATGGTTATGGCTGTAGTTAGGTTCGGTTCTCAACGTTCTATGCGTTTGTTTGATCTTTTCCCGACTCTCGATTCTGTTTTCACTTACGTTTTCCCACGATCCCAAGTAGCATACATTTGGTGGTCACAAAGATTTGGTTCTGAAAAGAAACCGTTGGAGTCAACTAATCAGTCACGTCGGTCAATGCCATTAATTGTCAAGTTGCTCTATGATTATTTTTTATGATCATTATATTCTTGTAACAGTTGTTCAATATTCACCGGTTTAACAATTTTTACAGTTTCTATTGTTATGTTTTGGGTCCTTTTTGTTTTTTTATTGTGTTTTGATTCATTCCTTTATAATTATTATCTTTCTGTATAGGTTTCGGTTCGAGTAGCTTAAGTTGTTAGTGTGCAGGTTAGTAAATTTTTCATGTTCAAACATGGAATTTACAAGTCATTTTATGTGTTGCGGATTTTGCCTGCCTTTTTGAGTTTTTTGTTGGTATTAAAACTGTTCTAATCAAATCCTTCACAATATGAAATACTAATCAATTTCCATTTCTAATCAAATTCTTCATAATACTTAATAAACTAACAAGTCATTTTAAACATTACAATCTAAAACATTCCAAAATAAGTACAATTAAATACGAAATACTCTTTTCAATACAATAATAAAAACGTCAACACATTCATCAATATTCTTTTAGATAATTGATTCTTTGATCTTTGTTTTCGCTGAACTGCATATACACTCTTCAATGAACATAATCCACTGAGGGGTTGCTCATCACTTAGAAAAGCTAGTAGTTCTTCCTTTTCACTGCTTGTATCTTATCATCTTCTTTTTCATCAGTAAATCTTCTTCTTGGAGGCATTTTTACTTGTATTTACACAAACTCCAACCACAAGAAACAAATTAGTAGTCTTGACTTGATAACTTTTCTTCTTGGTGCCATTTTCACCTGTTTTACACAAACTCCAAGCACAAGAAAACATATTAGTAGCCTGAATTGAGTTAATTCTATGTTTAATACAGTTATCAAAACATGGAATTTCATGTTTAATACAGTTATCAAAACATGGAATTTCATGTTTTGATAAATGTATTAAACATGGAATTCCATGTTTAATACAGTTACTAACAACATTCTGCAGAATTCTATATTATGCAGTAATTACACTATAAGGTTCCTAAACTACACATTCTATCTATAATACAGTTATCAACACATGGAATTTAATGATTTGATAATTGTATTAAACATGGAATTCCATGTTTAATACAGTTACTAAAAACATTCTGCAGAATTCCATATTATGCAGTAATTACACTATAAGGTCCCTAAACTACACATGATGTCTATAATACAGTTTTCAAAACATGTAATTTCATGATTTGATAACTGTATTAAACATGGAATTCCATGTTTAATACAGTTACGAAAAACATTGTGCAGAATTCTGCATTATGCAGTAATTGCATTTTAGGTCTCTGTTTAACACATTATTCACATTTTATGACTCTAATCCATCTTTCGTTCATGTTGATCACAGTAAATTGAACACATTCATCAAATAATCCTATTTTAAACCCTAGAAACTTCTAAATTTGGTTTTTATATAGAAATCGGTAAGAATTTGTTGATAAATCACGTGAAATCAGTTTCAAAAGTAATAAACACTATAAAAAACCTCAAAATAAACATAGAAATTAGATTATATTTCAGTTTTTTCACTTACGTATGTTTGTATTTTGTTGTTGTTGATCGCGTTTGCTTTTAGTTGTGTTGATTTGCTCGTGTTTTTATAGTCGCCGGTGAGTCGCTGGTGAGTCGCCGGTGAGTCGCCGGTGAGTCTTCTTCATCGTTCGCCATCGTCGTCTCTGTTGTGTGTGCAGTTGTGTGTACAATTGTGTGTGTGTGTTTGTGTATATGAAAGGAACGCTTCACTGTTTTGTTTTATTATTATTTTTTAATTGTTAATTAGGGGTAGTTTTGGGAGAGGCTGTTTTCTCTAAAATGTTTTATTGGAGGCACCTTTTTTAAAATAACTTTTTAAATAGGCACTTACCTCTAATTGACTCTTACATTAATTGATTTTTGTTTTTATAATATGATAATTATGCGAATATTTTATGTAAAAAATCGGTCAAGGCGGGTGAAGGTCCTCTACCGTTAAGAAAAAAACAATACTTATATTAGCATTTTTTTTGTCAATGAAAAGAAATAAAAACATTACATCTTAACCCTAGTTAAACTATTATAGAAGTCGGTAATAGAACTCGACGGTAAGCCCGAAACGTCGACTCCCCGCCTAGTTGCTTTAGCGGCTAGATCAGCAATCTGGTTCAAACCTCTCCTAATGTGGAATATCTTCCAATTTGGGAATCTTCCCATCCATCTGAGTATTTCGTTAATCATTGGTCGGATTTGCCAACTAACGCACCCGCCTTTAGTGATACCTTGAATTAATTCAAGGTTGTCAGAATAGAAAGAACTATTCTGTAAGTGATGTTCTGCGGCAGCCCTCATGGCCACCAACACAGCCCAACTTTCTCCTTCTACATCTGAGTTAACTCTTACGCGTTTGACGATTTTGTGTTCTATTCTCCCCTCTTTATTTGCTCCAACTGCCACAATCCCTACCGGTTCCCAGCTATGGTTGAATGATGCATCACACATCCAGAGCATATTCGCCTCGTCTTCTAAAAAAGGGTTTGTGATCCCCTCTACTTTTGAATCTGCTCTAGACCTTTTGCCTCCATCGTTGTTAATATCAGAGAATAAATGCTTTAAAAGTTCTTTTGTTTTCTCATTAATTTCAATAACATTCCAAGCTTTGTTCTCGAAAAATCCTCCCATTCTCGCTTTCCAAATATTCCAACTTGTGATGCAAACTGTAGCTGAGACTAGTCTTTTATCTCATCCATTTTTAGAGTAATTATCGATGATTAAGTTAATCTAGTCACTAATATTACCTTTGAACGACGTGTCAACTTTACATTGTAATTGAGAATCAGCCCAACCTGCTCTACTAAGAGGGCAAATGACAAATAGGTGCATATCAATGGGTTTTTTATTTTAAATTTTAAAATTAAATATAAAGACTCAATTTTTTTTTTCGTCGAAACATTAACAACATCAATAGAATAATTATAAATTTAAAAATTTATATTAAATTACTTATTAAATATATATAATACGTTAATTATTTATTATATAAGTAATAACTAATTATTTTAAAAAATTAAGATTTTATGTTAAATATTTTTTTCATGATTTTTAAATATGTATATTTGTTGTTGTTTTTTTTGTCAACCGTATATTTGTTGTCAAATTTGACAAAAAAATATGAAAACAGAGTCTTTATATTCAAACTTGACAAGTCTTTAAATTACCACGGGTGTCGATCTTTTTAGCTTTTTCTGGTTTTGGGTCTTCAAAAGTAACTTTTGAAGACCTTATTGGTCATGTCCTTAAGGGGAGGGCCAATCTAGGGATCGCAATGGTTATGGTTTAAAACAGAAACGATTAAAAACCGATTATGCAACCATGGATAAAATTGTTGGTCTATGATTTTGAAAAGTGTAATCGATGGTTAAATCTGTTAAGTTATGGTTTTAGACAAAAATAAAACCGAATAGCTGAAAATCAGTTTATTATCATCTATTTTATAATAATATAGATAAAAAAACTCATATCTCAAAACTAGAATCTAAATATTAAATTTGACCAAAAAAATATCAAATATGTTATTTAATTAAGGATCGCATAGTATTTAATATATCGCGAAGATTTTTTTTTCGTATTTGTGATCTTGTTTTGTAAATTTTCAATATATTTATAGAGTTATAATTCAGTTATGGTTAAAAACCGAAAAACCGCTTAAAAACTGAATCCGGATTATTCGGTTATGGTTTTGAAAAGGAAATTTGATGGTTAAATCCGTTAGGATTTGGTTTTTGATAAATTAAATGGTTATGGACATGGTTTTGGATTTTTTTGTAATAATCTGACCCATTGCCATTCCTAGGCCAGACCATAATCCACATTGGAGGTTCAAAATTGACCAAATTTAAAGTAATGAACTCTAGATTGTATAAAAGGAAAACTCTCAGAAAGACCAACGCGTAAAAAAAGCCCAAGCACAACTCATTGTCTGGATAATGAAGTTGTGCTTGTTTTAGTGGCCCGAAAATGTGCCTTATGTGCAAAACCAAATACGGAAAGCATTTTTAGTGAGTTTAGCCCATAGAGCAACTCACCTTGAGTGGGTCGCGTATTTACAAAAATATATAAGAGTTTTTCTCTGATTTTTTCCGACAATCTCATTCATTACATCAGGGTGCAAGAGCTAAGCAAGAGAAAACTTATAGTAGTCTTTGAATCTTCATACATTCATATCGTCATTTTCAAATCTTCAAGTTTATTAATTCATACAAAAATTTGTAATTTCCTTTTTCTTTTAACTCTTGTATGCTAGTTCAGTTCCTATGCTTCTTCCATATAAACATGGATGAATTTTTCATTGAGTTGAGATTTGATAAAACACTAGTTTAACTATTTGGTCAATTTTGTTTAATTAGGGGTATTTTAGTTTAATTAAGATTGATTATATTATATTTCTCTTTACCTTGTATTGAATTGTGATTGATTAATTTGGTCGATTTTAATCCTAATCCATGAATTACACCCGGGAGGGGGTTTATGGGTAGAATTAGGATACCGAGAGTGCATTTGATCTATATAATCGAGAGATCTTTGGTAAATGCATAGCCACAATGCAGGTACGAGTTTTTGTTTTTGTTTTAAGGGTACTTTAATTCGTCGAAGAGGAGCTTTATATCCTTGAGAGTAATTGGTGGGGGCAAAGGTATGATAAATAAACAAATAAATAAGATAATAATAATAAAGGACACACAACCTTGTCTACCACGAGAAACTCACTGCAAGTATTACAGTTCGCTTGCAAGTTTTGATGATAAGTCAAGTTCGTTCGCAGGGATTTAATCTGTTAGATCTACTTATATCTAACAAGCGTAGATGAATTTAGATGTTTAGATAAGATAGGATAAGATGAATAAATATCTGATATGAAATAAAGAAATATGAATGCAGATAAATAAATATGAATATAATTCAGATAAATTAGGGTTACTAATATGAGTCTATTACTAAGATATGGTGAATTGAGCATTATATATTATCCGGGATTCTAAATTCTACCTAACCCCCGTCAGGGTGGATTTAGGAGCAACCTTTCCACTACCAGGATCTTGGGTAAAGAAACCTTGAGTAATGATTGGTGGTTAAATCAAACCTTTATGGCTATTTAGGTAAGGTCACTACTAGACGATTATGTGGTGTTGTCAATAACTAAGAAGAGTCCTAAGATTGGCCAAATCTTGGGCTATAACAAAAAGTCAAAACACGTAATAACAATATACGCCAAACTCAAATCAATTAAAATAACAAATAATATTAATGAATGTAGACAAAATAATAACCCAACACTTACAAGTAAAACTTACAAAATAAGAGCTTAGAAATATGGTGAAGCCTAGGGGTGTGCATTGGGTTAAAAAACCCGCATAACCCGACCAACCCGATCACACTAACTCGGAAAAGTTGTCAAGTAAATCTGAAATTCTGCAACCACGTCCACTAATGTGAAGATAACTCAAAATCGAATGGGAATTTGGAGGATCAATTAAAATATGAAGTGTATATATTTTCGAAGAAAGGTCATTTCGATATAAAGTAGGCGATAATCAGAGCAAAAACGAGTGAGATACGACCGAAACAAGACAACATCAGTTTAAGCCTTCCCCTTATATTTTAGAAAACGAAATTGATTTGGAAAAGGAGTCCAATTACTTGCCTTCTACTCCAAGATTTCGACTTAGGGCTTCCTAAACACCTATAAAAACACCCTTGAATCATTGTAAACATTTCCTTGCTCAGTTCTAAACCTTAAGTATCATAGAATTCATTCAAGAGAAGCAACAAGACATGTAGAGAGGAAGACAAGAAGTTGGGAAGTAGCAAACTCCTCTTTTCATCATCTCCCTCTATCATTAGGGTAATTTGTATTAGATTCTTTAACTTATCTTTGTTTCTAATTACTTTTATCCGTAGTTTATTTCTATGTCTTTAGATATGAACTAATTTTCCCATAGCTTGGGTTTGCATATGTATAATATTAATTTCTAATTATTTATTTGCTTTTATGTTATATGGGAAAACCTTTTTAAACTGATTATAACTTCTTATATTTGTTTTATGTGCTCTGATTTATTGACCGTAGTTCTTGCTAGTGCACGAGTATAGACTACCCCATTAATAGTAGTTAGATGGTCACCCGGAAGGGGTGTCTAATTATTGAAACATCACATAAGCGTCTAGTGTGTGGTAGTGATCCGAAAGGGCTTGCCAACTAGATAGTCATTAGGGTTTGAGATTTAATCACCGATCATTATTGCAGGGTCCTTTTACCCAAGTCCCCTAGTAATTGTAAGGTCGCTTCTTAAGTCCACCCGGAAGGGAATTAGGAGGAATATAAAATCCTGGCTACTTATCTAAGAGCTTTAATCACCCTTATAACTAGAATATTGATTTAGAAGGATAAGTGCATGCTAGCAAACCTAAGATATATTTATCATCTCCATTCTCTATTATATTATTTATTTGCATTATTATCTTTTATATCTGAAAACCAATAAATATTATCTCTTTTATTGTCTTTTTATAAAAGAAGTAATTTCTCCTACACTTCTTTATTTACATAAGTAAATCTAACAGATCAAATCCCTGCGAATGAAATTTTACTTACTAACTAAACTTGCAAAATATCTGTAATACTTGGAGTGAGTTTCTCGTGGTAGTAAAGGGTGTGTCCTTTATTATTATCTTTATTTATATATTTATTTATCACACCTTTGCCCCTATGCTTATATGACTCAAGGAGACATAAGGGAACACATGTATCAACTTACTTTCTTTTTTATTAAAGGTGCTAGTGAGTGGTTGAATCTTCAAGTACCCGGGACGTTAAATAATTTGAATGAAATCCAAAATACATATTTCTATTGCCAGTATCCACGTAGTATGCGAGCCAAACTCCAAACATATAAAAGTGAACAAAGAGTTTGTGAATCCGGAAGCTATAATGTAAGTTATATAGGGGTTAAATATGGAAAGTAATACTAGGGGATTTTCAATTTAACTATGATAAGAATGTCAACCTAAATGTTAATTCAATTTAACAAAATAAGGAGGGAAACTATATGCAACCTAAGGTTAGATAATCTAAGAGTAATATTCATAATAGGAAAGTTTAAAGCAATAAGTAATATAACTATATAAGAGATAGAATATGCAAGACATGAGGAAAACTATAGGAATGGGATTACTCTGGTAGTTATAGTGGTTCGCACTCCCAAAGGCCTAATCCACTACATATGATCGTCCTCATAGGATTTCCAAAACTTCTATTCCACTAAACTTTCGTATCTCTTAACGGTGAGATAACAAACCCGATTAAACCGATGCTCTTTCCAGTTCAGTCATAACACGTTGCAAAGAGAATTTTCCCCGACTAAGTCATAACGCGATTACAAAAACCCTTGTGCTCTTCTACACACAAGTAATCACTTCCATAAAGGAAGCCTTCACACTATTCTCTAATCTCTAACAATATATATGTTCTAATCTGGAAGAATATTTAAAACCCTTGATGGTTGGATTTAGTCACAAACGATTGAATAATGCTCCTTGATGAGCTAATCTAACTATGAAGATGGTTTTACTCCTTTGATGAGTTGAATGCTAAAGTGAAAGCTTGAGATGAACTCCTGTTGAGTAGATTTGAAGTAGAAGTTGTTAGGTTTTATCTCCCTATTAAATTTAATATGAAGAGTAGCTTTGAGAAGGATGCAAACAATTCACAAGACTTGATTTAATGATGTGAAAATGCAAGTACAAGCTTGTGAATTATTTCTTAAAGTCTAGGATATAGTGTGGTTGAATTGATGCTTCAAGAGGTTTATTTTGTGATGCAAGGAGGTCATGCATAATGGGTAAGTTAAGTTCCAACGACTTCTATAATGTGAACAAAAAGACAACAAAAACGTTATATAGTTTTAAAGAAACACATATTCATTTTTATTCCCAATGACTTTAATCCATGTGACGTCCTTTATTCAATGGTTGGAAAGTCAAAGACTCTTTGAAATGACATCATTGTAGTGGAAAACCTCATATACCATTTTTTGCCTTAAAATGGGTATCCATTTATAGAGTCGTCGACGCAAATGTTACAAAGTGGTAGATTGTTACTGACTTTGTTTGGCTAAAAAGAAAAATGTTATATCGTTTTGAATCCTGAAACAGGTAACTGTTTTTAATCAGAATGTTGTTTTACCTTTTCGATTTTAAGTTGAGGTTATAAGTTCATCTACTCGGTTTCTTGATCCTACATATGAGTTGTATAAAAACAAACACTACAATTTGGGGTTAGTTCAACTCAAAACAAGCAAGCAATTACACACTATAATATATATTAATGAGACGTGTAAAGATAATCACAAAGAATTCAATCAAGTAGCAACAAGATGATCATTATAAGTGTAAAATCATTTAAATAGATGAACTAGTCGTGTATATAATAAGTAGTTGAGTTCATCTTTGTGCACAAATTTCTCCTAAGTGTGAATTGAGTTTTTTCAATGGATTTCTAGCTCATGAGTGTATGATTCAAAACATGTGATGTGTATGAATGCTTAGAAAGTATATTCAGATTTTTTAAGCAAATATGATCACATATAATGACATAAGAGACAAAGACTTTATATCAAGATAGAAAATTGTAATTCCTCAAGTCAAGGGGGTAGATAGATTAAAGAGTGTTTAGGTTAGGACATGCAACGTAGAGTTAATCATTTAAATGTGAGGACAAGCATGAGATTAACTACAGGATTTGTCATATGAAGAAAACTTATATTAGGGACTATGCCAACACCTCTCGGCACCACTTCCAAATAGAAACTCTAATCTTAGGTTGGATTCTCGCATGCCAAATTATTTTTCAAAGGATCAATTTTGTTTGTTGGACAGATAAAAATGGATTTGTTAAGGTAAGATCCTCTTTTTGAACAATATCATGGTATCTGCCTCAGTTGTATATTCCCCGACTATAGAATGAGGCCACATCAATTGATCTGGAGAATTAATACCATAAAGCGTATCTTGATGGACCTATTTGATGTATCTTTATCAAAATGATATATAGAGCTTGGAGATATTTCACCCTCATACAAGTAGTTTATGAGATCACATACCTTAATATATGAGCTAATAAAGATATTGTGAACACGATTTAGATCCAACGATCCTCCCAGTTTTCTGTGATTGGGCAATTACTATTTGTTTCAAGCATCCCCATATTAGGATATCACGGTCAACAAGGAGAATAGTCATGCCCACGGTCTATTTGTTTTGAGTTTAGCATTCCAATAAAAACAAGTGCAATAAGTAGACGCCTTTATGAATTTTGGCTGCCAGGTTATTTGGATTACAAATAAGTCTCCATGGTGAGTTTCTAGTAGAGCTTTGTTCATAATCACGAAATCTCTAATTCCTAAGCCTCGACATGCTTTGGTCTAAGTATTTTTCTCACGCTACCTAATGCATTTTATTTTTCTAGGTAGCCCCACCAGATGTCAATAGAGTGTGTCACAAAGGGTATTTGGAAGCAACAGATACAAATCATATAGTTAGGAAAAGTTTAGAGGGTTGATGTAATTAATACCGCTTTACCCTAAAGATGTTATCACACTCTTGAGAAAATCTTCTAGAGGTAAAGATTCGGGGGATTGATTCCATTTGATATATACTTCATAGGATCCCGACTTCAGAGTCTACGACATATGCAAAGAGGCAAACATATGGGTTGACTGGATGACTCGTCTTAGGACGTTGCAACAGACAGTGTTTTTCGATTACTAACACATGATAGAAGCAAATGCACGATACCTTTAGAGATATATAGACCTCTCCTTGGGTAGGGGGGATGGGGAGGTGCATTTGATTCTATGGTCTTCGAACCTCCTTTGTTAAAAGAAAAATCAACTATCACGTGTGACACATGATCAAGGTTTTATTTACGAGAGGGAGAATCCGTAATATTAGGACTAAGAAAGCAACTTCATAGTATTTTTATGGACTCAAATTTAATTTTTTTCTTGGAAAAAAGTATTTTATTTAAAAACAAACAAAGTAACACGTGTCCACATAACGCTTACAACGCTCATATATGCATACACATGACTTCTAACATCACAAAATTGGAAGTAGGCTATAAGAAGAACAAATCCACCGTCCATCCGATATCATAGATAAAGATGCAAAAAAAAAATCACGTATATATGAGAATAGGGTAATGAGTTTATAAGGCCATCAGCCTATTGGGTTTCTACTATAAGGCCAGTTCCCAATTAGTAGTTGGAAACCTAACTAATAGGGGTAAAAAATCCAAAAAGCCCTCCACTTCCCCATTAAACACACATAAAACCGCAAAACCCAACTCCAAAACCTATTATACAATCGGAACCCACCTCCCCTCCCACATCTCTCTTCTCTCTCCCCTCTCTGTTTCTCTCTTACGAACCAAACATCACCATCAACACCCACCCACCCCACCCACCCCTCCTGCCGTGTACCATTAACCACCATCATCACCCCACTGTCCCTCTCACTGTCTGCACCATCCCCACCATCGTCCCCACCAGCATCCCCATCATACCCACCCCATCCACCCCTCGTGCACCATCCCCACCATTAACCAACATCTCAGATCTCACCTTCCCATCGTCCTCTGCATAAGATACCCGACGAGCTCTACACAAGACACCGATGAGCTCTGCACAAGACACTGAAGAAGATCTGAACCAGATCTCCACCACCGTCGCCTGAACCAGATCTCCCCGCACTGCCTGAACGAGATATTCACCACCACGAACCACCGTTGAAGGGGCTACCCCCACTGTAGGATTTGTTCTCCACCATTGACGACCCTACCCCGACACCATCACCAACATGGATGCAAGCGCCTGAAGCCATCGACACCATGGGTCCAGCCCAATCAAATTACCACCAGGGGTCCAGCCCAAACACCACACTCCGATCTCTCTCTCTCTCTCTGCGCAACCTCTCTCCACCATTCTCCCTGCCAAGCAATATTTTGTATTCAAATCTGATTGTCCAGAGATTCTTTTTTCATTTTTGTTATGGGTTCGAAACTGATTGAGTAGGGACTCCATTTTGTTTTTTTGTTATGTGTTAATGGATTCGATTTTGTATTTTGTTCCTATGTTGAGCGCATCATGTGTTAATGGATTCCATTTTGTGTTGTTCCAGTTCAGATCGATTGTGTTGTAGTATTTCAGTTCGTTTTGTTTTCTTTGTTCCTGCTGGGTACCGCCCATTGTTGTTAATAGAGGTGTTTTGGGCCATCTGGTGAGGTGGTTTGGGTCATGGCCCATGGGTACAACCCGCTACATCTAGCTGTAACTGCTAGTATTTGTTGAGATGCGTCCAATACCCACCAAAGGATTTGTCGAGATGCGTCCGTACCAATATGGATAAAATAACAAATGAATTGATAAAAATCAATAAACACTTAATCAAAAATATAAAACATGACATGAATCCGTACCTATAAGAGTTTTATTTCGAGAACTAATAAAAATATGCACGCGGGGCTGGACCCATCACGAGTTTGTTTAAGAAAATAGTAACGAATATTCGTGGGTCTTTACCATGAGAAGGTTCTTCGACTCAAACAAAAGTAGTCTAATACGATATCCAAGACTTTAGATTGATGAAACTATCATACCCCCAACATACTCACTAACACCATAAGTTTGGATCCGAAACAATCAAGATCAAGAAAATATTCATAGGTTAGCCACCATCGAAGATTTCGTTGGCAATTATAATCTAAAAATCAAAACACACACCCAACTATTTATGCTATTATTCGACCAATTAATCAAACAAAAAGCCATAGAATATTAAAATTAGTCGCAACCCCGTGGAGTAAAATGCTTCCCTACTACACGCTAGCCATCGTACTTAATGGTCTATTGAAATCAACATAGCAACCTCATATTTCAACATCCACACCCTGAAATCATAAAACCTAGTAATTAAAAAAACTCGAAATTTTAAAACAAGCAACACCACTAAACCAAATTATCGAACATTACAGTTAATTCCAGTTGAAACTCAAATTTGATTTAGGCTTTTTTGTAACCAAAATAATATACGCGATCAAAACATAACTCGTATTCAATCCAAAATAAGTTTCGATGAAGAGTAAAACTACACTACACAATCAAAACGCTAAAAAGACGATTTAAAGTAGAAATTTATCTTCATACACATTACTTTTGATAGATTATATATTCATAATGCTCATTTAATAAATCACAGTCTATTGATATAAAGTAGGAATTTTCTTTCTAGAGAACACTTGAAATTTTTCTGCATAGTAATTAATTCACGGCATTCATGTTGTTTGCTTCAAACTAAAAAGAGAAAAAAGAAAGATCCCAATTGTTTACAAGCTGGGAACGCTTTTAATTGAAAAATAATTATATAAGCACTCCCGAACAAAAAAAATAGAGATTACAGAACACCCGTTCTACTTAATGACTTCTCTACTATATGCTAGATTTAAAATAGACCTTAGTCGTCTTCATCAAGATGAACAGCAATTAAACAACCGCATTTGCAACAACTTTAAAAAACAAATTATACACGAGACATCAAATGTGTTTTACCAATTTGTCATCAAATACTATTTTAGCTTGCTCTGATGCACGTGGAAAACTACACACTTCCTTGAGGATCTCATATCCTTTACAAAAGGTCACTTCACCTAGACGAATCAGCATTTTCTCTAATCTTGGTGATTTGACTAACAAAAGTCCTATGAGTTGCAAGTCGATATAATTCCCAGTTACATTCCCCAACTTCACTTCATTCAGTTCATTGTACTTCAAATCAGATTTCAGCTCTGAGTCTATAAGAGGACCACCAAGTAACTGTCCCAAAGATTTATCAGCCATATAGCTACTCAACACAATATCAAGAAACTTCAATCGGGGAGATTTTTGAATCAAGGAAAGGACGAATGATAAATGTTCATTGGTTTGATGTAGCATTATATTATACAACTTGAGATCTTTAAGGTAATCTAGAGTAGTCAGGCAAGGAACCATTGAAGAAAAGTATGGACCTAAGGACTAAAAAACAAACACATCAAGAAAAAAATAGGTTAAATATCACTACTCACCTAGCAAATTTAAAGCAATGTACTATGACGTAATGGTTACCATGAGCGAAAGATTTCCCAACACCAGCTTCTCCAACTTCGTCAGAACATGCAGACGATAAAGGAAAGAAGCACGAAAGACATATCGCCTAAGCTTACATGGTACAATGGTAACTGATGCAAGAAGTGGGCTGTTTTTAAAAATAATTGAGTGAGCACGGCCTTTAAAGCTGAAAGTTTTGAGATTGGGAGCATCAATATTAAGCATATAAGAATAGAAAATCTCCAGATCCAATATCTCGAGCAACGGGCAATTTGAGATTAAACTTCCAAGCATGTTAGTCAAAATATCCACATCACACAACTTAAGAGTAATCAGCATGCTAAATCCTTTAAAGGAAGGACTAATTTCAATTAGCAAAGATCTAAGAGTCAAGTGCCTCAGCTGTTTGCATGTAAAAAACGATGCTGGCAATTTGTAACCTTTACAAAACTTAAGGCTAAGATCCTCAATACCATTCCTTGAGAGGAAAGATATTAATTTGTCAACTTCAGAACCAATATATTTATCAGTTGTGTGCAGCGTAAACTTCATGATCGGACCTTGGTGTAGCAACAAGAAGTGAAATAAAATCTTGGTGAAATAGATGTGACAAGAATGTTTCAATTTACTCCACAAGGTCTCATCGAGTATCAGCTGTGGAAGTTGTGCCCAACAATACCTCCACCTCTTTGATAAAACACTTGTCCTTGCAGCATCTCGTGTTGGTAAACACATTAGAATAGTTTCCAAAGCATTATTAGGTAGATTACTTATCATATCATAAGGATCAGCATGACCACTTCCTTTAACTGCAACAATAATCAGTTAAATTTTCAATCATTACTAACTAAAATGTATAATATGTTTTTACTAACTAAAAATACGTTAGACTTAAGAAAAGTACCTCAAATGTTAAATGAGCTAAAATCAGTAAATTTTACTTACAATAACAAGGTCTGGAAATGGAATATTACAAGCAAATCGTGGTAAAAAATGAAAAGAAAATTTTGGTATTATGGAAAACTAGAAAGTAATTTGAAATATACTTGCAACACAAAAAATGAAAATAAAAAAGGAAAAAGAAAGACAATTAGCTTACCAATAAGCATTTCTTGTGACATTTGAGCTTTTTACAAGAAATAATTAATCTTGGCTACTACTCCAATTTATAATGAAGAAGAGGCTGAGATACATACGGTACATGATTTGAATGACGTTTGAGATTTACTAGGGGAATTGTGAACGTTTAGTTGACCTTATTAGATACTATAATTCATCGTTTACAGCAATCTTCAATAAATACCACACTGATTCGACAGAGGAAGTAGATAAGAGTAGTTCGATGTGGGAGGAGAGTTCCAATACACTTGAATTACGTTTTTGAATAATGGATTTTTCAGTAAACATATCTATAATTTCTTTTTCCCTATTGGTGTTTTGAGTTTATCAATAAGAAAATAGAAGTTGTGTAATTAATTTCATCCAATTATCACTTAACACAGGTGTTATAGCGTTTAAATATGAGAAAAACAGGAACAAGGGAAGTTGATTTTTTTTTTTCTTCTAAACATAATATATTAAAGAAAAGGTGGTTACAAATCAGCCTATCCCGAAGGAATAGGCATCAGTTCTAGTTATCAAATCTAGCTTACTTGGGTAATCACACAAGTGCGAGCCAAGAATGTTGCTAAGAAGCTTACTCTTGACTACCCCATCAGCTAAAACATTCATATCTCTACTAATCTACTTAAAGATAGGCTTACAAGTTTCAGAAATAAAATAAATTCTTTTAATAGTATTACAAATCTTAGGAATAGGAATAAAATTGTTCATCTCTAAAGGAAGCATCACTCTTTGGCAGTCGCTTTCTATAATTGTCCTTGAGTCTTTCAAATCACGAGCAATTACACAAGCTTTGAGTATACCAAAGGCTTCAGCTTCGATTGGAGAATCTGCACTTATTTTCCAAGCTTTGCAGTCAAGTACCTTGCCAAGATAGTCCCTGTTAACACAAGAAATTACAGCTCTATTATTATTAAAAGCTGCATCACAGTTGAGTTTGATAAAAAAAATTGGTGGAGGGGTCCATTTTTATCGCAAGCTAATATATTGCTATTAGTAATCTCATCCCCCATGTCATGGGGTTTGAGATGGTTTACCTTCTTTTCTTGCAGTTTATTATTAACATCATTAGGAAGATTGATATTTTTGTATTCATCCCACTCTTTATTAGCTTTACTAATAACATTTATAGGGTCAAGCTTGATATATTTGTACTTGTTATCATTTCTGGCTTTCCAGATATGCCATAGTAATACACATATCCTTTCCATGATATAGTTACTTTCTAACTTTTGGTTTTTCATATTTTCAACTATACTTGCCATCCAAGAATCCATTCTAGATGAATTTTGGTTGCAAGTTTGTATATTAAAATCAGAAGCAAGCTAGATGACCCTCGTCCATTCGCAATTTAGTATAAGTGTTCAGTAGTATCAATTTCTTTGTTACAGATATCACACATTGGTGTTTTTATAACCTTTTTCTTGTAGACATTCTCATTTGTGGTTAATAGGTTTTTAAAAATCCTCCACATAAAGTTTTTAACTTTAGGGGCTATTTTTAAATTCCACATCATCTTCCAAATATCTGGATTTATGTTGTGGGAAGAAGAAGAAGGTTTTATCGCATTTTTGTTATTGACTAGTTTATCATGCGCTTCTTTAAGAATTTGGTAGTTTTTTTTAACTGTATATATTCCATCTTGATCTTTACTCCAGTTGGGTATGTCTTTACCCCTAGAATATGGAATAAATATGTTTAATATTATAACTGCTATATCAGAATTAAATTCCTCATTAATAATATTTTCATACCACTTTCTATCCTTGTGTTTCATAAGGTCAATTACTTTCATAGTCACACCCTTTTTGGGTTTAATAATTTCATTCTTACCATGAATCCATATATCACTATGGATATTAATAATATTTCCATCGCCTATTTTCCATCTTATATTCTCTTTTATAATGTCTTTTCCACTCAATAGACTTCTCCAACCCCATGAGGGTGAGTATCATATTTGCGCTTCAAGAAAAGAAACATTGGGAAAATATTTTCCTTTAAGTATCTTGAATAACAAAGAGTCCTGCTTGTTTAGAACATTCCAAGCTTGTTTACCTAAGAGAGCCAGATTCATGAGATGTAAATCTTTAAAACCTAAGCCCCTTGAAAATTTACTCTTTGTTAAGTTCTCCCATTTTTCCAAGTGCACTTTTTTCTTACCATTACTGCCCTACCAGAAATTAGAAATTTGTGATGTAATAAGATCACAAATTTTTGGGGAATAAGATAAGAAGACATATAGTAGTTTGGTAAACTCTGTAAAACTGATTTTATAAGTATTTCTTTACCTGCAGAAGATAGAATAAGATTATTCCAATTTTCTGTTTTTTGTAAAGTTTTTTCCACTAGTGAATTTAGATCTTTAACTTTGGACCGACTCCATTCAGTAGGTAAGCCTAGGTAGTTACCTAGGTTATTGGTTATAGGCATATTAAGTCTCTTAGCAAAGATATTTTGTATAAAAGTAGGGGTATTAGGGCTAAATTTAATCTCACACTTATTTAAATTGAGTTTCATACATGTAGCATAGCTATATCTGTTAATAACATCTTTAAAACCTTCAATTTCTGAATTAGTAGCATTCATAAAGAAGATACTATCATCGACGAAAAGTAAATGTGTAATCGCGGGGGCAGATTTAGCTATTTTAATCCCCTGCATAATGTTTTTATTTTTTTTATCTGTAATAAGAGTAGATAGAAGTTGTGTTGTAATACTAAGAGTAAAGGCAATAGTGGGTCCCCTTGGCGCAAACCCCTTTGGGGTTTGTCAATATCAACTGGAGATCCATTAATCAGGATAGAATATGAGACTGAATTTACACATCTCATTATTTTGCTAATCCATTTATAACTAAAACCCATTTTAAGCATAATATATCGAAGACAATCATATTCAACATTTTCATAAGTTTTTTGTATATCCGATTGATGTAGATTGCCGATTTTGTTTGAAATTCAACTTTCCTTATTTCTTGTTTTTTTTTGTTCTTTTTTTGGATGTACAAACTTGTTTCATTAAAAATGTTAGAAAAATCATTCTAAAACAAATTATAATTCAACAAAAATATCAAATCTTAACGCATATATTACACAAAAATTATATTGGAAGCTTAACCACAACAACAGACAGTAGTAGTAGCGTATTTAATCAAAAGGAATCTAAAGTTATTTTACAAGCTTTCAGGATTACTAATCAGTGTTATTAAAAATAATGTGTTATTTGGGGAATGCACATATGGCATAAAGAATGAGATATGGGAGATATTACACAAACTTGAAGGTCAGTTACCCATGAAATACCTTAGTGTGCCTTTTAAACTAGCATACCTAGTGCTCAGAACTGCAAACCTATCATCACAAAAATTATTGGAGTATAAAGCATCTTTTTTATGCTGGTATATTACAATTTACAAGATTAGCGCTCACTAGTATAGCTAGTTACTGGCTAGGTATCTCTTCTTTTACAAAAGAAAATCATCGAAAAAATATAAAGTATGATGACTTTTTTATGGAAAAGTACTAGCAACTATTAAGGGGAAAAGTCTCTAAGAAGAAAGCATGCCTACCTTACTCTAAAGGGAAAATATGTCTCAAAGATACTTTGATTCAAAATCAATCAAGTTTATGAAAGATATTATGGAACAATTGTTTGCATGGGGCCTCATTATGGTCTTAATTTATGCATAATAACCTACTTAAAAGTAAGTCTTTTTGGCAAAGCCATATACATAATTACTTCTTTGGGGGGGGAGGGAGAAAAGTTTTAAAGATGAGGAGCATTACAATTTTTTATTATAACTCCGGGAATATGCAATAGAGAACATATATCTCTATGCGGTGATTATTGGCTACCTGGGAATACAAATCTAAATGACATACAATGCAGAACTATGTCTATGGATACTATATAAATTCACCAGTGAAGTTAAATGGAGGTGGCCAACTAAATTTTCTTTCATTATAAAATTATAAAGCATATCAAGATTTGTAGCTACAAGAAAGATTCAGTGTGTTGTTCAATCTCAAGAAAAGGGATATTTATAACAAAGAGGTATATGAGCATCTTAAAGCAAAATAGTCTGAAAATTCATGGCATAAGATAATTTGTGTATCACATAGCCTACCAAAATATAAATTTATTCTTTGGCTAGCACACTGTGATATATTAGCAGCGAAGCAGAGATTAGCTTCCTTAGGGTTATCTATAATACCGTATGCGTATTTTTCCATCTTACCGATCAGGACAAAGATCACTTTTACTTGCCATACTTCAGATTTTCATGTTCCAACTAATTTCTCATCTGATCCTGGGTCAATTCTTGTATTTCCGATTTACCCAAATTTTCCAACTTCTGTTAAATATGAGGAATATGATTAGTTGATTCAACTATACCTTTACAACATTGACATTTATCTAACTCTGCACACTGTCTCTTATAAATATTTTTCATAGATGGTCTTACCTCCCTACAATGTTTCCAAATAAAAACTCTGATCTTAAGTTGGATCTTCGCATGCCAAATAATTTTTCAAAGGTTCTATTGTGATTGTTGGACATCTAAAATTGTTTATTTTCAGGTAAGATCCTCCTTTTGAACAATAGCATGGTAATATGACGAGGGCACATCAGCTAATTTGGAGAATTAATATCATAAAACGTATCTTGATGGTCTTATTTGATGTATCCATATCAAATGAGCTATATATTTTGGAGATATTTCACCCCTCATACATGTCGTTCACGAGGCCACGAACCTCAATATATGAACTAATATAGATATTGTGAGCTTGATGGAGATCCAACGATTTTTGTTGATCAGCCATGTACTATTTTTTCAGGCATCCCCATTTAAGGATATCACGGTTTATGTATCCATTTATGTGACAAATTAATATAGACATAAGACATCATTTTAGTGGTATTTAGGACATAGTTGATGGATTTTTCCCATTATTTGATGTTTTACACTTTCTTGTCTACTTTAGGTGTTTATGATATTTCTAGAGCTTTTGCATGTAATTTGTGTGTTAAATGTGTATATATTAGGTACTTAGAAGCTACAACACCTTAAGATAATGATAAGACATTAAGAAATCGAGCTTACTCCTTAGTCATGGTGAATAAGAAATATTCGACCACTTTTAGAAAGTGAAAGCTTGTGATGGACAAATTTAGAAAGTGGACAGTTCGAGGTGCTACGCTAGATTGACAAAGATTATCGAGGATCCCTTCCATATCTAGATAGGATTTGAAATTAGGAACTCGTAGGATTTGACAGTTCACGATTTGGAGTTGAAATAAATAAGTTATTTCATTTGTCGCTGTCATAGTGCGACCTAGTCCCCTCTTTAGTTAAACATTTTTGGGTTGGATTAGGTCACATAAAAGAAGCCCACAACCCATAAAACGTGACGAGACTTTAAAAAAATTAGTTTTTAAGATTAGAAGAGGGTTCCTAATCATAAGAAGACGTAGAGAAATTTATCTGGACCAGAGAAGAGAAGAGAAGGAGCTGGGAACAATTTATGCCATTCCAATTCTTCCGTTTATCATTTTTTAGCAATTAGTATAGTATTCTTATTCTATTTTATCTTTTGAACATGAATAATATTATTAATTGTTTGTTTGTATTATTTGAGTATGAAACAAATCTATTTAGCTTGAGAATAGCATTTTAATATGAACCTTATACCTATGTTGTAGATCTCGGTTGTTGGGCCTAGGTGGTCGACCTGAGTCTATCGCCTAGGCAGCATTACACTGGGCCTAGGAGGTTTTGAGTCATGCTATTTAATTTTATATAATTAGTAATATGTATATAGTAATTATATTAATTATAACTATTTAAGACATAAATTTAATAACAACAATATACTAAATATAAAAATACTAAAAATTAGAATCATAGAGAGTAAGAAATATAAAAAGAGGGTCTAAGCGGCCATATTTTGTCATTAATCGGCGCCTAGGTGGCTCTTCTACGATGACTTTAAGATGCTAGGAATGTTAGGAGACTTGATGTCTCCCTATTTTTTTTAATCATTAGCCCTTAGGAGACATCCTTTTAGGTGAATATTTGACTTATTTGATAGACTTTTATGCTTACTTCGTCATATTACACTTTCTCCCCTTAGAATTAGACTATTTACATTTTTAGAGCTTTTGTGCGTTAATTTGGTTATTTTTAGTGCAAAGTTAGTAGGTTCTTGAATTTTAATACAAGGAGGAAAGGTGAGAATTAAAGTCTTATATTATTTTTAGTGTGTTAGGAAGATTTTATTCGAGTTTCTAATTTTAGAGTGCACTTTCTTATTTCTAGTCTTGATTTAATGATTTATTAATTCTTAAAGCATATGCGATTTAATTATTTATTTATTGTGAAACTTTAAAATATATAAGTCAAGTCTAAGAAGTAAAGTAAAGAATATATACATGGAAATTGGAAGATTAAGGAAGGAAATATGCAAAGAAGAAAAAGATAAAGCTGTCAAATAAATCTAAAATCCATCCACGTTCAAAGACGAGCTCATAACTCAAGATCGACTAGGAATTTGGGAGAATGGTCTGGACCAATGGATATAGCTTTCCGAGACAAGTGATTTCGATATAATAAACGCGTCAAACGGATATGTATTGAAGGAGATATGACCAAAATAAATCAACAACAAAATCTTACCTTTCCTATATCTTAGGGCTGCAAATTAAAGAGTTCTTAACTTGTCTTCCACTCCAAGTAAAAATGAATTAGGTTTCCTAACACCTATAAATACACCGCTTAGCCTCCTCTTTTCACACACTTCAGAGAATTACACAAGAGACTTAAGGTTTTCAAGTCAGAGCAAGAAGGCAAGGAGAAGCTAGCGCTGGAGGAATTCTGTTCTTCCAACAACAGCCAACCCAACCATTAGGTTATCCTTCTTCTTTTCTGTATTGAGAATCATGTATTCCTTTTATTTGATTTCAGTATCTAATATCTGTATGAACTAATTTCTTTAGTACTTGAGAATCGCTAAATGGGTTGAACCCAGATCTATTTAATTTATGTTTTCTAAATTTGGGATTTAATTGTTTAAATTAGACTAGGTATTTTGTGCTGACTATTATTTTGTTTTAATCACTAATTTTGAAGTCATGAATCAAACTTAGCTCATAGTAATTAAGTTATTCACTTTGGTGGGGAAGTGATCGCCTTGACGGGGGGGGGGGGGGGGGGAGGGGAGGGGTAGGGTAATTACAGACTCAGATAATAGACGTGTAGTATTCGTTATTGACCCTGACGAGCTTAACTAACCAGGCAGCCAGTGAGGTAAAATATTATTCATATGAAAGTAGCTTATAATCACCCTGACGGGGTTTATAATACCGTAGGATAGCTCCTAAGTCCACCCTAGGTTAGGAGATATTAGAGTCCCGACTAGCACAATAATACCAGTTTAGCCCTTAAACAAAAGCATTAATTAGATAGGTTAGGTGAAACCCTTACGAGGATCAAGTACTCTCTCTCGTTATGCAGATCCATATATTTCTCCAAGGAGTAAATTCTTCGGTTTTTTTAAGAAAAAAAAAAATTTAGCACCGAAAAACTCTCTCTGGCCCGACTCCCGAGATGACTCTCAAAACCCTAACCCCACCGGAAAACTCCACAAACCACCGAAAAAACCCTTCCACCACCACATAAATCTCTCTCTCTCTCTTCTCTTCTAAACCTTGGATCTTAGTGAAATTATTAGTTTCTCTTTATGAGGATCGATATTCTCTTTATTAGCTTTGTGCGTATCAGATTTGTTCGAATTTCTATTTCGTGTTTCGTTAACTTCTCCTTCACCTTTGTCTTCTAGCTTGTGGGTCTTACTCATCTTGCATTTATGGCAGCATTTAAAAGTGAAGGGACAGAAGAGTTCGATGATTCTCTTTCGTTATCTCCTGACAAAGATGCTATTTATGCTCAGTTTGAAGAGCCGAAGTTATTTATACGCATTATTGCTACTAGTAACATTAATCTCAACTACCTTAAGAGAATAATAATAGAACATTGGGGTGTTAAAGGTAGGATCTCTATTGATAAAAGAGGGAAAAACTTATGTGTTATTCAGTTTGAAAAAATTGAAGATGTTGACCTAGTTTGGAAAAATCGCCCTTATCATGTTTTTGGGTTTCATATACTGATTCAGAAATATGATGAATGTATTGCAAACCCTAACTTATTGGAGGAAACAGCTTTCTGGGTTAGATTTGATGGAATTCCTCCTTTATTTATAAAAGAAAGAAATGTTAGGAAAATTGCTTCTCTTTTAGGCAATGTTACTGAAATGGTACTCCCGGATCCTGATAACTTTAAAGTTAATTCGACATTCAAAGCTAGAATTACTTGGAAAATTAACAAAACTCTTAAAGCTGGATGTATGTTCAAATTAAGAGATAGTCATTCAGTTTGGATTGCTTTTAAGTTTGAGAAACTCTTCGACTTTTGCTTTGTGTGTGGTATTGTATCTCATGAGGAAAAATATTGTGATAATCCAAATAAATTGATTACAAAGTTGGGTAACTGGATAAGGTATATTGAGAATGATAGAGGTAACCAAGCTTTTGTTTTTTCAGCTAGTAAGCAAGATAATTTGGTCAAGAATGTTCAGAATAAACGTACTAAGCGTCCACTCAAGAATAAGAACAAATTGGATAAGAATAGTGTTATTATTAAAACAGAGTCAGAGGTTAATGTTGTTCACTCCATGTTGTCTCTTCCTTTTGTTAAATTGGGGGACAAAATTCTTGAAGGAATCAAAACAACAACAGCTGTGAGGCCTTTAACAGAAGGTGAATTTCAAAAGCTTTGTGGCCCAAGTGATAAAGGCCCAACTAATGATAAAGGCCTTTCCCCTATTATCAGCCCAAATGTCAGCTTTGACCCCTCTATCACATCTAACTCGGGCAAGAACATTTTATTTGGGTTCATAGAGAGGACCAAACAAGTTAGAAAAGATCTAGGTCTCCCCTATGAGAATGAATTAGCCTCCCTTGTCCCTGCAACTCTTACTGGATCTAAGGATGAAGATGGTTTTCAAGCTGATAGAGAAGGTAATGAGATGGCAGAGTATATGGAGCTTGATAAGTTCAATAACGAGGAAGAAAGAGAAGAAAAATGGGAAGAAGCTATCTGTCTTGACAACTTAGAAGTGGTTTGCGGGGTTGACCCAAATCAACCCCAAAAATCACAATGATACAAGCTTAGAACTGTCAAGGCATTGGCACAGCCTTGACAGAATTGAGCTTAATCGACATGGTTAAATCTCACAATATTCAGGTACTTTTTTTTTCAGAGACTAAGAATAAAATTGAGGTTCTTGAAAAATTATGCCCCAAACTTAACATGACTTTAGCTACTGTTATTGATCATGTGGGTATTTCTGGAGGGCTAGCTGTCTTTGTTAAAGATTTAAACCTGTATACACATATAAGTTCATCTAAGAACTTAGTTTACTGCTCATATCAACATCCTTTGACAAGACTGATCTTTATTTCTTTTGTGTATGGTCCTACAGCTGATGGAGACAAAATGGAATTTTTAAATGAAATCACTAAATTAAACAATTCTCAGAATTGTTGGCGTATACTTGGGGATTTTAACCTCATTAGATTTCCCTCGGAAAAATTGGGAGGTAATATTGATAGTATTAAAAGAAGGAATATGGGATTCTTTAATAACTTTATTAAATCAAATGACTTGATGGAATTATAATCAGAAGGATGTAGCTTCTCTTGGTCTAACAAGAGGAATGACAATCTTTTGATTAAACAAATTTTTGATAGGATTTTGGTTAATAAAAAATGGTTTGACTCCTTTCCTGATTGATGGTGCTCTCTTTTACTACCAACTAGGTCAGATCATAATCCTGTATTGCTCAATTTTGGGATAAAAGCATCAAATAAGAATAATAAGAGGTTCAGTCTTGAAAAAGGTTGTCTTTTTGATAAATCATGCTGTAATCTAATCCTCAATAAATGGAGGACAAAAAATCTTGACTTTTTGAGAGGAATACAAAGATTTGGCATAAAACTTAAAAGGATACAAAAAAGTGTATCTATTTGGGCTCGAAAAAGAATATTGAATAACAGAATTCTCATCTAAAAAACCCTTGATAAATTAGAGGAGATTTTCAATGCTCCTTACTCAACTGAAAATGAAAGGGTTTTTAAGAAATTGAACTCTGAACTTGAATTGTTTTGGAAGAAGGAGGAATTATATTGGTCTTTGAGATCAAAAAACACTTGGTTAAGATTGGGAGATAGGAATACAAAGTACTATCATGCCATTACTAAACATAAAAGAGTTAGAAACAAAATCTCTAGACTTAAATTGGATGGTGAGTGGACTGAATCTGATCATGAAATAGTTGAGGAGATTACCTCATACTATAACAATATATTCACCTCGGTTGGCCCAAGAAACTATGATCCAATTATCCATTGTGTGAAAAAAGTGGTAACTCAAGATATGAATAATGAGTTGATTAAACCAGTTAATGAAATAGAACTCAAGAAAGCTGTTTGGTCCTTAGGGAGTGATAAATCCCCTAGACCAGATGGCTTTAGTGGATTCTTTTTCAAAAAATTCTGGAATGAAATTAAATTAGATCTTATTAAACTATTATCTGATTTTATTATGCAAAACTCTTCTCTTGAAGAGATTAATGGTACTATTATTGCCTTGATTCCAAAGTGTACTAATCCTAACTTTATTTCATCTTTCAGGTCAATCAGTTGTGCAAACTTTATTTATAAAGTAATCTCTAAAATTCTAGCCAACAGGTTACAACCATGGCTTTGTGATTTAATCTCAAATACTCAAACTGCCTTTATTCCAGGCAGGTCAATATTTGAGAACATTATTATAGCCCAAGAGGCTACTCATTTTCTTAAGAACAAGAGAACTTCAAAAAAGTATAGCCTTGCCATCAAAGCAGATATGAGTAAGGCATATGAGAATATTGAATGAGATTTATTATTAGAACTCTTAACTAAAATGGGATTTCATACCAGATGGATTAAGTAGATACAAAATTGTATATCTATTGTCACTTACAAAATACAAATCAATGGTAAATTGTATGATATTAATAGTCCTAAGAAAGGACTAAGACAAGATGATCCCTTATCACCTTATTTATTTTGTTTGGTTACACAAGTATTAACTTCACTCATTGATCATTATGTTCAAATGAGACTTCTCAAAGGTATTAAAATTGCGAGAGGGGCCCCAATGATTACTCATATCCTCTTTGCTGATGATAGCTTGTTCTTTTTGGAAGCTGATGAAAATAATCTTGATATTCTTCTCAACATTTTGAACTGGTACTCTATGAGCTCTGGGTAATGTATTAATCTGAATAAAAGTGGAATTTTATTAGAAAAAATACTCCACTTTAGGAGAGAAACAAATACTCATCTTTACTTAGAATGAAAAAACTCGATGATTAGGGTAAATATCTCGGAATTCCTTCTAATTGGGGAAAATCAAAAGTTAAAGCATTGGAATGGCTTGTTGAGATGGTTATAAAAAAGATGGATAATTGGGAGACAAAATGCTATCTAAAAGTGGTAAAGAAATTCTTATTAAATCTATTATTGGAGCAATTCCCAACTTTATTATGTCTGTCTTCTTGATTCCCAAAAAGGTAACAACTCATTTAACTTCTCTCATCTCTGATTTTTACTGGAATAATCAAGGTGAAACTAGATGTCATTGGGTGAAATGGCAAACACTTATGAATAGCAAAAAAGATGGAGGACTGGGGTTTAAAGAGTTTCATACACAAAATGAAGCTTTATTAGCTTCAAATGCGTGGAGAATTTTTAACAATCAAAACTCTCTTTTATTCAGAATTTTAAAAGGGAAATACTTCCCTAATTCAAGCTTTCTTGAAGCTACAACTTGTAATAACTGATCTTGGGCTTGGAAAAGCATCATCACAGGTAGAAACTGTTTCAAGAATGATCTCAAATGGAATGTAGGAGATAGAAAAAATATAAACATTTGGGAGGACTCATGGATCCCTAATGTTAAAAATATTACCAGACCTGCTTAGTGTAATATTGAAAAGGTGTATGAACTTTTTACACCTAATTTTAAAGAGTGGAATATGACATTGATTAACTCATCATTCTCATCAAATATTGCAGCAACCATTAGTAAAGTATACATTCCACTTTATTACTGTAAAGATACACCACATTGGAATGGTTCTAATAGTGGTGATGTCACAGTAAAGGACATGTACACTTCACTTTGGAGGGCTCAATATAAGTTAGAGAAAGTAAAGAATAAAAAAGAGGGTGAAACTTCTTTACTCTTGGAAGAGAAAGACTGGAACTTTCTCTGGAAATCTAAATCCTATCCTAAGATAAAAAAAATTATCTGGAAATGTTGCAATAAAGGGCTAGCTACTAATGAGAACAGATATATCAGGAAGTCTATCCATAGCCCTTTATGTAACATTTGTGGAGAAGTTAGTGAATCTATTGAACATTTACTTTTTCATTGCTCTTGGGCAAGAGCAGTTTGGCTTGCTAGTCCACTTTGCTTTAATTCTCTTTCAGACCCTACCTCTAATGTGAAAAGATGGATTCAATTTGTAAGGTTAAGTCAGGAGGAAAAAACTGAAGGAAAATATATGGGAGATCTGGTTTTTTTTAATGCTTGGCAAATCTGGAAGGCAAGAAATGATTTTATATTTAAGGGTATAACCCTTGACCCTCTAATCACGGCTAAAAATGCATTATTGCCTATGATGAGTACTACTCAGCTACTGAGCATACTACTGAGGCAATGGATAACTCCATACCTTATGGTTAAGAAAAGGTGGTTCTAAAAGCTGGTATTAAGAATACATATGAATAGGGATCAAAGCTATACAATAAAGGGTAGTAAACTTGATAATTGTAATAGTTGGAACCCCCCCCCCCCCCCCCCATTAGGCAAATTTAAAATAAATTGTGATGCCTCTTTTAATCTTAGTACTAACACAACAACTTTTGCTTGTATACTACGTGATTCTACAGGTTGTTTTTTGGAAGGGAAAGCTAAAGTTATACAAGCTCATTCAATATTAGAAGCAGAAGCTAGAGGCATCTTGGAGGCTTGTGAAATGGCAAACAAGAGACCAAAAGGATTTGTAGAAGTTGAGAATGATTGCCTTGTAGTTATTAATCAAGTTAATTCGGCTAATTGTAAAAAAATTAGTTGTGTTAAACTTGTGGTTAAGAACATTCGTTTTTGTGCACTTAGGGATAATATTTGTATCTCCTATACTAGGAGAGTTAACAATAGAAGTGCGGATTGGGTGGCTAAACAAATGCTAAAAGGCAAATTGTTTAACCTTTGGAGTTTTTCTCCACCTCCCCAATTAGCCAACTTAATTAGGAATGACTTTGAAGCAATAGGTGTAGGTTGACTTGTATTTTATTTTGGCACTTTGTTGAATGCAAGTTTATTTTCTCGACTAAAAAAAAAGTACTCTCTCTCTTCTGAAGTTTAAGTCTCTTTTATTTGCTTTATTTTATTTCCGTAATTTATTTTATTGCATCTTTAATTCAAAAACAAAACAAAAATCTTTATTTTATTTTTCTGTCAAGCAATTACTCTTACTATTCGATCAATACCTGAGATGTGCCTAATTCGTCCCTGCGGAACTAAACCCGATTTATCGGATATTACTTGGACAACCGTACACTTGCGTTATTATGGTTCCTTCTATTTTAGTTCTTAATTTTATAACACCAGGACCCACCAAGACTGAGGGGTTGACGCCAAAGCGGCGATTTCTACAACATTGCCCTAGTCTTCTTTTACATTTTTGTTGAATTTGAGAGTTAACTTTAAATGAATTGTTCGTGTTTTCTATATGACTGCCCCTTTACTAATTAGGAACGTCATCTTGACGTGGGGTTCAATTATTGACAATAATACATAATCGTCTAGTGTGTGGTAGTGATTCTGATGGGCATTTCCATGTCACTAGGTCTAGATATAACCACTAATTATCGCATAAAGTATCTTTACCCAAGTCACCTAGTAGTGTTGAGTATACTTCCTAAACTACCCTGTCGAGAATTAGGAGGAATTTAGAATACCAGTTATTGGTCATAGATCACACAATTCTACCTAATGACAATTGAAACTCTAAAACAACAATTGAAAGTACAAATTTATCTTTCATACACAATACTCTCTCTTTTAACTATTACACTATCGAGATATAAGGCAGGAGTTTTCTTTCTCGAAGGCACTTGAAATATATTCTGCATAGTATTTTATTCACTGAACTCATATTGTTTGCTTCAAATAAAAAGAACAAAAGAAAGATCCCAATTATTTACGGAAAGCTTTTAACTGAAAAAGATTATAAAACACCAATTCTGCATGGAAAGCTTTTAATATAAAAAGATTACAAAACACCAATATTCTACCTAATGACTTCTCTCCTGTATGCTAGATTTAAAATAGGTCTTAGTCATCTTAATCAAGATGAACGACAATTAAACAACCGCATTTGCACCAACTTTAAACAACAAATTACACGCGAGACATCAAACTTGTTTTACCAATTTGTCATCATATACTATTTCAGCTTGCTCTGATGCACGCCGATAATTAGTCACTTCCTTGAGGATCTCATACCCTTCACGAACAGTCACTCCACCTAGATGAATTAGCATTTTCTCTAATCTTGGTGATTTGACTAATAAAAGTTTTATGAGTTGCAATTCAATAAATTTCCCAGTTACATTCTTCAGTTTAACTTCCTTCAGTTCATTGTACTTTAAGCCAAATTTCAGCTTTGAGCCTATAAGACAATCACTAATTAACTGTCCCAAAGATTCATCAGCCCTTTTATTACTCAACACAATATCAAGAAACTTCAATCGGGGAGATTTTTGAATCAAGGAAAGGACAAATAATAGCTGTTTATTGCTTTGATGTAACTCTACATCATACAACTTGAGATCTTTAAGGTAGACTAGAGTGTTAATTTTCTTAATCCGCCATTGAAGAGGTGGATTAAGCTACAAAGGTTGCAGAGAAGATATGAAGAAGAGTATGAAGAGAAGAGAGAAGAAGCAGAGAAATTCTCTTTATTTCATTAGTAGTTCAATGCATTACATCATCATCATATATATACAATGTTAAGATCATGAATTCTAATCATGATCAAGTCTAGATACAAGTTTCAGCTGTGTAACAACTTTGTAACTAACTTTTATTCTCTTGTTCTAACTAACTTTTATTCTCTTGTTCTACTATTTACGTTTTAGTCCCTGTAGTTACATTCTTTATCTCTTGACTCTCTATAGCTTTTATTGTATTCCAAGAGCCCCCCACAAGCTGAGCATGAATATTGAGAATGTTCAGCTTGGACAAGATGTGATGAAAGAGGAAAGAACCAAGTGGCTTAGTAAATATGTCAGCAAGTTGCAAATTTGAGGGAATGTAGAACAACTTGATTGTGCCTGATGTAATTTTCTCTCTCGTGATTTTGCAATCAATGTCCACATGTTTGGTTCTTTCATGTTGAACAGGATTAGAGGACATAGCAATAGCCGATTTGCTATCTGAGAAAACTAGAGCAGGATGATCATGAGCAAAGCCATAATCATGAAGAGCATATAATATCCACTGAATTTCACAAGTTGTTGCAGCTAAAGCCCTGTACTCAGCTTCAGCAGATGACTTACTGATTGTGCTTTGCTTTTTACTTTTCCAAGAAATTAAGGATTCACCAAGAAAAATGCAAAAGCCAGTGATGCTCCTTCTTGTATCAATACATCCAGCCCAATCACTATCGCAATAGGCTTTGAGTTTGATTTCTGAAGAAGAAGAGAAGAAAATACCTTGTCCAGGAGTGGATTTAATGTATCTAAGTATTCTCTGAGCTGCATTCCAATGATTAACTGAAGGTTTAGCTAAGAATTGACTTAAACAATTGACTGAGAAAGCAAGGTCAGGCCTTGTGATTGTAAGATAGAGAAGTCGCCCTACTAATCTTCTATATGAAGTAGGATTATCAATGAGTTCCTCAGAGTCTTGCTTAAGCTTTAAATGTTGTTCCATAGGAAATGCTACAGGTTTTGAACCTGAGACACCACATTCTTCAAGAATGTCTAATGCAAACTTTCTCTGACAAAGAGATATACCTTTAGTACTCCTTGCGACTTCTATGCCAAGGAAATATTTAAGTTCCCCAAGATCTTTGATTGTAAAAGCCTGATGAAGATAATCCTTGAGAGATTTAATTTCAATTAGTGAGTCACTAGTGAGGATTATATCATCAACATAAACTAGTATAGCAATAAAGCTTGAGGAGGACTTCTTTATAAAAAGGCTATAGTCACTATTGGAGTGAACAAATCCATAGTTTAATAGTGATATTGAAAGTTTAGCAAACCATTGCCTTGATGCTTGCTTCAGGCCATATAAACTCTTTCTTAATTTGCAAACTGAGTTTGGTGGAGTGTTTAATCCTTGAGGGGTTGTCATGTAAACCTCTTCAAATAAATCACCATGAAGGAAAGCATTATTTACATCAAGTTGATGAAGATGCCAGTTGTTAACTGAGGCTAAAGCAACCATAAGCCTTATTGAAACAATCTTAGCCACAGGAGAGAAGGTGTCAAAAAAATCTAAACCTTCTTGTTGGTTGTATCCTTTGGCTACAAGTCTGGCTTTATGCCTTTCTAAAGTGCCATCAGCATTATACTTAAGCTTAAAAACCCATTTGCATCCAATGGGATTCATACTTGGAGACAAGGGAACAATATCCCAAGTGTTATTATCTTGAAGAGCTTTGAGTTCTTTGTGTATAGCAGTCATCCAATTAGGATTAGTTGAGGCTTGTTTATATGTCCTAGGCTCAGTTAGGGAAGTTATAGAGGCTATAAAGTGGAAGTAAGATGAAGAGAGGTGGTTTGAACTCAAAAAATCTGAGATGGGATAAAGAGATGTAGATGAAGAGGAGTTGCAAGTAGAAGTGTGAGGTGTAATATAATCTTTGAGATATGAAGGAGGATTTCGAATTCTTTTTGATTTGGTAGGCTGATGAGAAACAATTGTAGTTGATGAGTTAGGATTTGAGGTATGCACAGGCTCAGGAGAGGTGTTTGATGAAGAGTTGGTGAAATGTTCAGTAAAGTTTGTGAAAGAGGGTGGAAATAGGAAGGTATGTAGATTGGGTGGAGGTGTTGTTTGAGAGAATGGAAATATGGTTTCATGGAATATCACATTTCTTGAGACAAAAATTTGAGAAGTGTTTATGTCAAGTAGTTTGTAGCCTTTAGTTGCAAAAGGATAGCCTATAAAAACAGATTTTCTTGCTCTTGGGTCAAATTTAGCTCTATTTTGTGCTAGTGTAGAGGCATAACAAAGAGAGCCAAATACACGTAGATGATTGAGTTTAGGGGGTGTTTTATAAAGGAGTTCATAAGGTGAGATATTTTGGAGAAGGGGAGTAGGTAATCTGTTGATTAAGTGAGTGGCTGTGAGAACTGCTTCAGACCAATATATAATAGGTAGCTTGGCTTGAAACATAAGTGATCTTGCAGTATTGAGAAGGTGTTGATGTTTTCTCTCCACTAAACCATTCTGTTGTGGAGTTTCAACACAACTTACTTGATGAATGATGCCTTTAGCTTTGTAGAAATCATGTAGAATAAATTCAGCTCCATTGTCTGATCTGAGCACTTTTATCTTGGTGTTAAACTGAGTTAATACTAGATTATAGAATGTATTAATGTGCGTGGAAGTTTCAGATTTATGTGCCATTAAGTAAAGCCATGTGCAACGAGTATAATCATCCACAATAGTAAGAAAGTATCTAAAACCATTGTGAGAAACATGTTTAAGTGGTCCCCAAATATCACAATGTATCAAGTCAAAACAATTTGAAGAAGATGAAGTAGAGGTAGGAAAAGTTAAACGTTTTTGCTTTGCATAATGACATACATCACACACATTATGAGGAACAAAACTAATACTAGAATCAATAGTTTTGAGAGCATTTAACCTAGCTGCAGAAGGATGGCCTAGTCTTGAGTGCCACAAATCAAATTTCTCAGTTGGATTTGAAGAAGCAGAATGAACTTGACACTTTGACCTTAAGTAGTATAAACCATCTTTTTCATAAGCAATCCCAATCATCTTCTTTGTTAATGCATCCTGTAATATGCAGTAAGAAGGAAAGAAAACAACCAGGACATTTGATTCCTTAGTTAGTTTAGAAATGGATAACAGATTTTGCTTAAATAGGGGCACACAAAGTACATTCTGAAGATTGATTTGATCATTAATAGTTATATTCCCTTTGTGTGTAGCATATACAATTTGACCATTAGGCAATGTAACAGGAATTTGCACTTTATATATGTCATTAGTATAATAAGATGGGGAATATATTAAATGATCAGTGGCTCCTGTGTCTAGAATCCAATAAGAGGGATGAGAATTACCTTCTTGAAGAGATACTTGATGAACAGCCGATGATGTAGAAGAAGCACCATGAGCAAGAGCCATTAATTTGCTCACTTCCTCAGGTGTAAACTCATAAAGATTCAAGGACTTGCTCTCAGTTGGTTCTTCATCATTTATGACACAGTTAGCCTTAGATTGTGAGTTGTTGAGATTTCTTTTGCCTTTAGGACCACTCCATCCAATAGGATATCCATGAATTTGAAAGCATTTATCCACAGTATGTCCAGTATATCCACAATGAGTACATATAACCTTCTTCTTCTCAGAGTAATAAGTCGGTTTGGAGCCATTTTTCACATAGAAGGCTTGATTATAAGAGTTTTGTGTGGGATTAGTAATGGACCTTTGGCTTTCTTCTTGGATAAGCATAGCAAATACAGAATTAATATGAGGCATAGGATCCATGAGCAAGATTTGGCTCCTAACAGCTGAGTAAGAATCGTTCAGGCCGATGAGAAACTTGATCACAAAATCATGTTGCTGTCGTTCAATAAGGGAGTCAAACAACTTGCAGGTGCATTGAGACATGATTCCACAGGAGCAAGAAGGAAGAGGCCTGAAGTGAAGATGTTCATCCCAGAGAGACTTGAATTGAGCGAAATACTCAGAGATTGATGATGAATTTTGAGATATAGAGCTTAATTCTTTTTCAAGCTGAAAAACACGAGTACCGTTGCTTTTCGAGAAGCGAATTTTGATTTCATTATATAAATCAAAGGCAGAGTTAACATATAAGAGACTACCTCGAATTTCTTTCGAAATCGAGTTAAGTAACCATGATAAGACCAAGTTATTAGCGCGATTCCATGCGTTGAACAGAACAAGGTCAGTTAGAGAGGGTTGAGTGATCTCGCCATTAACGAAACCAAGCTTGTTTTTGACAGCTAGAGCAATTTCAATGGCGCGAGACCATGAGAGGTAGTTATCACCATTGAGGACCTCAGCAACTAGCGAAGCTCCTGTGTTCTCACTTGGATGAAGGTAGTAAGGACTAGTGAAGTCTTCAAGAATCGATGCAGTGTGAGGCATTGTAGAGTAAGGATGAGAGAAGTAAGAGGAGTTTTAGTAGTGCGGAAGCTAAATTTCGTCTGATACCATGTTAATTTTCTTAATCCGCCATTGAAGAGGTGGATTAAGCTACAAAGGTTGCAGAGAAGATATGAAGAAGAGTATGAAGAGAAGAGAGAAGAAGCAGAGAAATTCTCTTTATTTCATTAGTAGTTCAATGCATTACATCATCATCATATATATACAATGTTAAGATCATGAATTCTAATCATGATCAAGTCTAGATACAAGTTTCAGCTGTGTAACAACTTTGTAACTAACTTTTATTCTCTTGTTCTAACTAACTTTTATTCTCTTGTTCTACTATTTACGTTTTAGTCCCTGTAGTTACATTCTTTATCTCTTGACTCTCTATAGCTTTTATTGTATTCCAAGATAGAGTAGTCAGGTTAGGAAGGGTTGAGGAATTGTGTGCACGCAAGGACTAAAAAACAAAAAATCAAGAAAAAGATAGGTTAAATATCATTAATCACCCAGCAAATTTAAGCAATATATATACCACGTGATGTAATGGTTACCATGAGAGAATAATTTCCCAACTCAAGCTTCTCCAACTTAGCCAGGACAGGCAGACACCAAAGGAGAGGAGCAAGAAGTACGATGGTAGCTGATGCAAGAAGTGGGCTGTTTTTAAAAATAATTGAGTAAGCACGGCCTTTAAAGCTGAAAATTTTGAGACTGGGAGCATCAATTTCAAGAACATGATAATAACAAATTTCCAGATCCAAAATCTCAAGCAACGGGCAATTGGAGATTAATCTTCCAAGCATGTTAGTCGAAATATTTACATTACACAACTTAAGAGTAATCAGCATGCTAAATCCTCTCAAGGAACTAATATCAATTAGAAAAGATCGAAGAGTCAAGTGCCTCAGCTGTTTGCATGTGAAAAACGATGATGGCAATTTGTAATCTTTATGCATCTCAAGGCTAAGATCTTCAATACCATTCCTTGAGAGGAAAGATATTAATTTGTTAACTTCAGGACCAATATATTTATCAGTCGTGTGCAAGGTAAACTTCATGATCGGACCTTGGTGTAGCAACAAGAAGTGAAATAAAATCTTGGTTAAATAGATGTGACAAGAATGTTTCAATTTACTCCACAAGGTCTCATCGAGTATCAACTGTGGAAGTTCTGTCCAACAATACCTCCACCTCTTTGATAAAACACTTGTCCTTGCAGCATCTCGTGTTGGTAAACACATTAGGATGGTTTTCAAAGCATTATTAGGTAGATTACTTATCATATCATAAGGAACAGCACGACAACTTCTCTTAACTGCAACAATAATCAACTACATTAATTATCAATCCTTACTATGAACCAACTATTTTTGTGGAATATTAGCAGATTGAAAAATTGTTCTAGGGTGACTGACTTTGGAGTGCAGGTTTATTTTTACGATTTTTCAGAAACAAAACATATTTTTCTTTACTAAAAATAGGATAAATTAAGAAATACCTCGAATGTTAAATGAGCTAAAATCAGTAAACTTTACTTACAATAACAAGGTCTGGAAATGGAATATTACAAGCAACTCGTGGTAAAAAAAGAAAAGAAATTTTTGGCATTATGGAAAACTAGAAAGTAATTTAAAATGTACTTACAAAATGAAAAATGAATAATAAAAAAGGGAAAAAAAGAAGACAATTAGCTTACCTGTGAGCATTTCTTGTGACATTTGAGCTTTTTTACAAGAAATAATTAATCGTGGCTACTACTCCACAATTTATAATGAAGAAGAGGCTGAGAGACTTAAATGATCTGAATGACGTTTGAGATTCATTTACTAGGAGAATTGTGAGCGTTTGGTTGGCCTTGTTGAATACTTCTAATTCATCGTTTGCAACAATGTTCATTAAATACCAATATCACTTAAAGCAATTGGATAGAATATTCCAAAAAATTAAACAACCATGATGGAGGAGAATTCCAATACACTTGGATTACACTTTTGCATAATGGATTTTTCAGTAAGCATCTGTGTACTGAAAAGGTAAATTTTTGAAGTTCTTGCATCGCTTATAATTGGTGTTTAAGTTTGTCAGTAAGGTAATGGAAGGTGTGATGGCAATTAATTGAGTTCATCGAATTATCACTCAATACAGGTGTGATGGCGTTTAAATTCTTTACAAATGAGGTTAGAAGACCATGAAGCAAAAGCACTTCCTATAACTTATTATCTAAGCTAATATTGTTCTTGGTACGGCCCAGCAGCACTTGTCCTTCGTGAGTAAACGCCAAAGTCCATCTGGCGGATCTTGATATAAGCTTGGACCCTCCGAACTTAACGCTCTAAACTTTGCCAGCCAATCGGCACACTTATTAGTTTCTCGATAGCACCACTCTAACTCAAATTGCTCTTTCGATGCCAATATCTCACGACAGGCATTTATTATGTCACTTGAAAATCCACTTGAGTTCACACCGCCCTTCATTAGCGCGTGCAACTCACACAAGTCAATTTTAATGATAATCGAAGAGAATCCTCTACATACCGCCATATTTAACCCAAAGTGCAAAACAAGTACCTCCGTTTCAAAAGGAGAACACGCTAGTCATTTACCCGAGAAACCACCAAGATATTCGCCTATTCTATTTCTGAAAAGGCCACTTACACCTACCACATTTCTCTCAGAATTAAAAGACCCATCAACGTTTAATTTAATGTCGTTCAAAGGTTTGTTCCATTTTATAAGTATGCTCTTTGCCGAAGTAATTAACCCGCCATCACGCTCTATGCCCCAAGCACGAATATAGTCACTTGTAGCATTAGTGATAATTGCTCTAAGTTCGCTATTTGATTTGACTCTTGCACCTGGCTCGAAGATCCTACTATTTCTGTCGGAACAAACATGCCATATATAAGCCACAAACATAATCCGTCTTTTGATTACATTAACACACGATTAATTAGACAGCATATCCGACCACCACCTTAAATCATCCAAAGGCTCATTCAAAACTGGAAGTACAGTGCCGACTTTAACTCTAGGAAATTCCCCTTGCAGCTGCTGTGGAACCATGCTCTCTTCCAGCTCTATGTCGCTTCTTCGCTGCTTTCCAGAACTCCCTCTAGGCGCGTCTGCTCTCTCCCATTCTGCAGGTTGTCTCGCCGTGTTCCTCATCCCAGCAACTGCTGCTATTCGCTGCTGTCCTGGCGCAACAACTGTTCTCTGCCAATCGCGAGTAGCTGCTGTCTCCTGGACTCCCGAGGTTCTGCCCCCTTCCAGCTCAACCTGTCCACCATTCCTGTAACTCACAGCAACATTGTTAAAACATAAATTATACAAGTTTACATACCCGGTGCAGCGCCGAAATACATAGGTGGCTGTATCCTCCTCCCTACCGCATCTTCTACACACAGGTTCATCAACTATATTTTGCCTCTTCAAATTTCTTCCCGTTGGCAACCTATCCCAAACCGCACGCCATAGAAGGACCTTTATCTTTTGCGGGCACTTCAAGGACTATATCAGCTCCCACTTAAAACTCGGAGTCACCTCCTCTTGTGTTAAACTATGGTAAGCGGATTTCACTGAGAAAACACCCGAAGGTTTGCGATTCCACTTAATCCCTACCTCATTCCCAACGATCACAATATTACCGTTTCCATCTAGCACTTCTCGTCCAGCAATTATACTTTTACACATTCGCGAATCCGATGTCTTCGCTACTCGCTCAAGGAACCCCAACCTAAAATACTTTTTCTTAAACGCTACAACCCATAAAGCTGGATCATTCCGAAGGATCTTCCAGCCCAATTTGGCCAAAAGCGATTTGTTATAATTCTTTGCACTCCGTAGCCCAAATCCACCACACTTTTTCTACTTGCACAATGTTTCCCAAGCTAACCAATGTACTTTTCTTTCATCATCCGGGGATCCCCAAACAAGATCTCGAATTATCTTGTCTATTTCATCACATACATGTACTGAGAATCTCATTGTTTGCATATTATGTGTAGGGATGGCAGATAATACCGATTGGGCTAATGTAATTCGGCCCGCCATAGATAAGTTCTGACTCATTGGTGGTCCTTTGTGTGTTCTAAAATAAATGCAAAAAGTAATTGAACCATAACCGCAAGTGTACGGTTGTCCCAAGTAATAATAGTGATAACAGATTTGTTCTCAGGGACGGTTGGTTAACTACAATACTTACCAGATAATGAATGGTTGCACTTATGAAAGCAGATAAAGATATAATGATTGGTTGGTTGTTTGTATTAATTCTAAGTAATGAAATACTATAAAGAAAATGCAAGTAAATAATAAAACACAAGTAAATGAAGGTAAGACGCAAATATGATAAGGCAGCACTTGAGAACGCAAGGGATCCTCCTAATTCTATTTCATAACATATGCTGTTTAAGGGTTAAATCGGTCAATTACAATGGTCGGGATTCTAAAATCCTTATACCCCCGTCAGGGTGGACTATAAGCCTACCCTAGAAGTGTCACTAGTCCCGTCAGGGTAAATATGATCCACTTTCGGATGATTAAGCAATTTTACCACATTGGCCTTAAAATTAACTAAGCTCGTCAGAGTCAATAGCTTCTATTTTAGATTGAATAATTAAGTCCGTACCCAAACCCTCCGTCAAGATGATCCACACGCCACGTATGTGGAATAGCCTAGATACTAATACCTGTTCTTAGTTCATGACTCCAAAAACAGTGAATAATCTCAAATTACCGAAAAGAGTAAAAGACCCAATTTAATTTAATTTAACAGAAACCCAAATTCAGACATAAGAAATTCAATAGAATTAGGATTCACCCCTTAAGCATTCTCAAGTACTATGAAGAAATTAGCTCATACTAATTAAAAGGAAAACTAAATTTAAAAAAAATAGAATTCATATGGTTTTACAGAATTAAAAATAAGAAAGACCTAATTTCCGGAATTAGATTTGGCTGAGAATGGAGATATAGACTCTCTCCAGCTCTACAGCTTCTTCTTCTCCCTTCTGCTTCTTCTCTCTTGATGTTTTATTTTGTAAAAAGTGAATTTTGTGAAAAATAGAAGTCAAGAGCTCCTTTTATAAGCTAAAATTCGGATTAGGCCTTGGGCTTAAAATTAAATCACTAATTAAAAGCCCAAGTCCATTTTCTAAGCCCAAAATCCCGTAACTGCTGCACCACCTCTACTAAAACGGCTCTAGCCGATTCGTTATAACTCCGATTGACCTGAAATCACTTGCTAAATTTCCGTAACTCGATAAGGAACATATTCTCTTCAAAAGTCAGCGGCTAAATCATCTCTTAAGTGCCTCGAAATCAGCAATCTTTGGCCTGTTTTCCAGATTTGCAGCTCTAAAATGAAATTCTTTCGGGATTTATCTTCAAGCCTTGACTTCATATCACGATCTTTGACTCTCTTCTCGGATTCCTTTTCTATCTAATATTCAAAACCTACAAACTTTTCACTAAAATACACAAGATTACGCGCAAAAGTTTAATAAATCAAAAATACTAAAAATAAAATAGGAATTCCGGATTATTGCATTTTTAACTCAAAAGTCTATCAAAATATTCAAATAAACATAAAAAATGATGTCTCCCAAGGGTCGAAAATAAGAACAATTAGGGAGACCTCACTCATCCAATTCGGAAGCTTGTTTTTCATCTTTGAAATGACTCCCCGAAAGAAGCCTATATGTAATCTTTGTGACCTTATTGGTGTTCCCAAATAGACCCCTAGCGAATCACTTAGCTTAAATCCACTCTGATTTGCTAACTCCACTGCCCTTTCCTCTGCTAAATTTGCTGAGAAATAAATCAGCGACTTTTCCTCACTCACTGTTTGACCAGCCTCATTACAGAAGACCCTCAACACTTCTTTTATAAGAGTTACTTGCGACTCCTTTGCTTCCGTGAAAAGTATGAGATCATCTGCAAAAAAGATATGTGAGATCGGGGGGCCTTGCCGGTGTAAACGAACGGGTAATTATTCGCTACTCGCACAGAGTCCCTGAATGAGCATTGATAAACGTTCCATACGTAAAACAAAAAGGTAAGGAGAAAGAGGGTCTCCTTGTCTAATCCCCCTTTGTGGGGTGAAGGCCTCCAACTGTTCTCCGTTCCATAGGATGCGCATCGTATTAGTTTCCATTGTTGACATGATAAGACTAATCCAAGACTTTGGAAAACCAAAGTACGATATAGTATCCTCAATAAATATCCAGCTCAATTTATCATAAGCCTTATCCAAATCAATTTTCACCTCCATATACTCAACTTTCCCCTTTACTTCCTGCATCCGATGATCAATCTCTTGCACCAAAACCACATTATCTACAGTTGACCTCCCCGGAAGAAAACTACTTTGATTCAGTCCAATCCTTTCAGCTAGCAGTGGACGTACTCTATTTACTATCGCTTTCATGATAAACTTAACTAGGACATTGATCAGGCTAATCGGCCTAAGCTGCCCTACCCTTTTCGGATCCGGCACCTTAGGAATTAGATGCACCAATGTTCCATTTAAGGTAGGTGACACTCTCCCCATAGCTATCGAACCTCTAACCATCCTACAAATGCCTGAACCAACCACTTCCAACACCTCTGATAGAATGAGGCGACTATACCATCACTTCCAAAAGCTTTGTTCCAATTGGATTGGAAGACCGCTACACGAATCTCGTCATATGTGAAGTCCTCAACCAGAAGTTCCCTTTCTGTTACCCCTAGATTGGCCCCGTGAGGTAACGCAAAGGGGCCTACAAACTTTACCGGTTCCAAATAAATATCTATAAAAAAACCTCGTACCAAACCACTTAGTGCCTCTCTATCCTCAACCCAAATCCCATCATCATCCTTAAGTCGGAGAATCTGCGATGTTTTCCTTTTCTTCATAGTCGCTAAATGGTAATATCGCGTGTTCCTATCATTCGAACGGACCCATTCCTCTTTTGAACGTTGGAACAAAAAATGTTCTTCCTCCCTGAGGACACTCAAATACTCTACACGGAGTCTCTTACCTAAATCAAAAAGTAAGGAGTTATATGAATTTGCAGCGATATCTGAATTCCCTTAAGTCTTGCCAATAATATCCCCTTTTTCTTCCTGAATCCCCGAAGACACTATCTTTCCATTCGGTCATGTGTTTTGTCATGACTTTAAGGCTATCACCGAGATATTCATTAACAACTTTCCATTTATCTTGAACAAACTCCTTAAAGTCTTTGTGTATACACCAAGCAGTTTCAAAACGAAATCTTTTTGGTTGACCCACATGACCTCTCGGAACTAACTGAATTAGAATCGGCGCGTGATATGAACGTCTTCTATCAAGATGACTAACTTTCGCACATGGAAACAACTCCAATAATTTTGTATTCCCATATGCTCGGTCTAGTCTTTGAAAAGTCCGTTGTCCTGTGTTCCAAGAGTCACACCACGTAGATCTCGGACCTTCAAAACCCAAGTCAGTCAAGTCACAGCTGTGCCTCCATTCCTCAAACTTAACCATACGGCGAGTTACTCCAGGTTCCCCACCTTTTTTTGTCAGCTTCTTCCCCTACTTGATTGAAATCCCCGACTATAATCCACGAACTTCTTATACTACTGAAAGCATGTTTTAACGCGTCTCATAATGGTTCTCTCTCCTGATGTTTGGGCCGCACATAAACTGCTAAAAAAATCCACGATTTACAGTTGTCTTTCGAAACCTCTATGTTAATAACCTGACTCCCTGCTAACAAGACACGAACCCCAATTTCTAAATCATTCCAAACGAGCCTCATACCTCCTTTGAAATTTTCCGCTTCAACTCTTGCCGAGTTTGTCTTTCCCAGTCCACGTATTATTTCATTTGCTCTCGCTCCACTTACACGAGGCTCAGTTATTACGGTTAACTAGACCTGGTGTAAACGTACCATTTCTCTCACAACTCTTTGGAAATTATCTGCCGCAACTCCGTGACAATTCCATATGAGAATATTTGGCTTTTGAGGATCCAATCCATAAGTACCTTCACTGGTTACCTGTGTACACATGAAGAAAACAATTAAATAGAACGGAAAAAAGGATAAGGAGTGTACATGTCCCATTCCATTGCCCTCTCCTTGCGCTGGTTCCATTTGTTCATCATGTTCCATGTCTTCCACCGGTCTCTCCGGAACTGATGTCAAGTCATCCTCACCAGGGTCCGGAGGAAGCGACTTCTCTATTGATGGCTCGGAATTAATGTCATCCATATCGAAGTCAAAAGACCTCCCATCCGCGAAAGCCTGAGGAAGATCCCAACCACTCGCAGCTACTTCATCCCGGACTTCACCTCGCGTAGTACTAATGCATCCTACCTGGACCTACTGCTGGAATTTTTCCGGAATTGCAGAACTGGTCCCTGCGGTTTTATTCCCTTTCGCACCAGCAAGTTTGCTGTTTTTCTCACCAGCAGCACTGCTGCCTTCAACAGATGATCCGCCCAACCTACTATCCTCCCTCATTACAGTCCCATCCGCCCCTTTCCAGCAGCCTTAGCAACAAAACCAACTACTATCACAGACCCATTAAATTACCCATCAGCTCCTTCATTAATTGTTTTATTTTCCGCACTATTTTTCTCTTCCTCTATCGCTTTTTCACCTACAACACTTTTCCCCTTTCCCTTATTACTTTTTCTCTTGCTTCCCTCTCCAACTTCCGACCTAGTTCTCTGGCCCCCACCTTTCTATACATTAATAATCTCCACTTCCGGAATGGAAGTCAGTTGCATTCTCGCTTCGAAATCCGGAGTTAAGATAATTTTATGCCCACCCCCGGACGTACCATGGCACTAGCTACTGAACCTTTATTACTTGCACTCCTGGCCTTACCACCTCTTTTAGTCTTCTCCTTTTCCGAGTCCATATTTTTTGAGTTCACCACAGTTGTGAACCCCTTACCTTCTTCGACATAAAGAGCCCGGTAACGCGAGCCCAAGTCCTTAATAGCTCCCTCACGATTAATACTCGAATAGTAAGAATTATTGTAACTATTTTTGTTTCCCTTGTTGTTCACTCTACCACCCCTTTTTACAGTCATCCACTCCCCATAAGTCGCTTCGTTTATGGTATTATTACTTGGAATGATCGCGTTATTATTGTCCTTAGGTTCCGGACTATACTGGTTCTGCTGCGGTACATCCACTCCACATTTATCCTTTTGATGGCCAAACGTACCACATTTGAAGCAAACCATATGAAGGCCTTCATATTCAACCAAACAGATTTCACCTCCAATATGAATCTTGGGCGTGAGAGCCTTTTTTAAATCAAGTTCGACCTCAAGCCTCGCGTAATTCCTTTTTTTTCCGAGCTTTTGTTAATGGATCGATACGTACAGTTCTCCCTATCTGATTACCCATTTTCCTAAGAATCTGAGGAGTATAATTGTGCATACCAACATTTGAGATACGTACCCAAGTCGTAGTAGTTGTTATCGAGTCTAGATGAGGCTTAAAATTCGGTGTCTATTCCCTCACAATTAAATAATGGTCGTATATCATCCATGGACCACCATTCAACGCAAATTTACAGTCCTCTCTAATAGCAAATTTCACCATAAAATAGCCATAACCCACTTCAACAAGTTCTATCATACCCTTAGGACTCCAAATTTGCTGTAATTTTGTTGCCAAATAATTGAAACCCACTTTGTATCCCAACAATCTGACAACTACTGTGTTATTCCATAATTGGATGCCCTCAATAATTTCCTCTCTGGACTTCAATACTTGCGGGAAATAACAATTCTCAATGGTATATCATCTTTAATAGAAGCAATAAAGCCCGTATCTTACCCATTCATCCTATTAAATTGAACTTCTTCGATATCAATTATAGGAAGAATTACAATGTTCTTACCCGTGAGTCCAGTGTGCCATCCCGAATATTTTCTTGGTGGATTAAATGGCGTTCTTTATCCCTCCCCTTGCGCCTGCGAATAAGGCTTTTGCCCAGTTTTTTCCGCCGGTTCAGACACCGGTCTTGCGCGCTTAAGCGGCTTTCCTCCATCGTGTTCCAGAGGTGGAAAAGCTAACCTATTTTCCTGTTCAAGCGTTGAATCTGTGACCATGACATCCACCTGTCCTTCATCCTCATTGGGAAAGGATTGCGCTTCACCCATTTTATCCGGTGGGACGGCCGGTGTTGGATCGAAGGGAGTCGTAATGGTAACGACTAGTTTTTTTCTCAGAAGGGAGCGTTTAGCAGAGAGGAATTAATGTTGTTATGGCGTTTAAATTTGTGAAATACGAGAACTTGTTCTGATTAAAATTTAATTTTCTTTATTTCTTAATTATTTGCTTAGATGCACTACAAGAAAAGGTAACTTTAGCGGCAAAATTTTTAACACTAATTTTTTTAATTTTGCCGCTAATAGTCGCTATTTGGTCGTCCCTATAAGTTCGTCTCTAAAGACACCTTTAGTAGCAAATTATTTGTTTTTGCCTTTATTGACTTTATCTTTAGCGGAAAATATTGCCGCTAGAAATATAATTAGAGGCCACTTTGGTATTTATAAATATCATTAGAGGCCATTTTAGTGTTGCCGCAATAATTTCGTCCCTAATAATATTATTTCTTGTAATGATGTACAAACTCTTTTTTAGAAGAAATGTTAGAAAAATCATTCAAAAACAAATTAGAATTCAATAAGAAGATTAAATCTTAACACATAGAAGGATATGGAAAAAAATGTTTAAGATTTGATGAAGATACAATTAAAAAAATTTAAGTGCAAATGTTTTTATAAAAAGATGAATTTAAAAGTGATTTTGAGACACCCAAAACTAATATAGAATAAAAATTTTGTTAACATTTTTTTTTATAATAATATATTATAATACAAAGATCAAGATATGAATTGTTTAATAGGCATAACTTTCTTTCATATTGTGTATGCATCCAAAAATATAAAAAAAATGTGATTTTTGAAAACATTTTTACATAGATATAGAAGGATTGTATTCAATTAAGAATTTGTTGCAATTTTTTAAATTTTAAAATTTAATGGGTATTCAATCAAGATATTATAAAGTATATTAAAACTTTTGGAATATTTAATTAAGATTTTAAAAACTTTTTTAAAATCTCGATGTATTCAATCAATTTTTTTTTAAATCCATTAAAATTTCGGGGTATTCGAAAGTTATTGGACTTTCCAAGTCATTAGACTTTGTAGAAGTTTAAGGTTTGAGTATAGATATACAAGTTTTCTACAAACCCTTATGTAAAAACAAAATTTTTATGAACTCCAACAAAAACAAGAGTCAAGGTAATTTTTTTCATAAAATATTTTATACTTATTCCAATATCTTATACTTCTCTTCGTTTTTCAACATCCCTCAAATCCTTCCACATATGTTTCCATCTCTCAACTCTCTAGATTAAGATATACAGGACCCAAAACTGCGTCGTCGACTCCCTTACAAGCCTCTCTTTTCATGCCTTCCTGTACCCATGTAAATTACCTTATCTACCCTTCTTCCTCTCCGAAGGTAAATCTCATGCGAATGAAGATATATATATATATATATATATATATATATATATATATATATATATATATATATATATATATATATATATATCATTGAGCTTGTAATGGATGTTGTCTTTTTTGAAATAGACATTATTGTTGCAAGATTGTCTTTTTTAAAGTTAAAACCAAGTTTGTCCCTCTGTGGGACTGTGGTGTAATTGTACTCCGGACACAAAAAAGGTGTAATTGTACAACCTTAATAAGAAAGTTGATCCATTAATTATGCACCCAAATAATGCTGCTTATGTGTTAGAATCACTCACTAAACTCCATCTTCATGTATAAAACAGATTGCCATAGCCAGGTAAATGTGTACTTTTTGCTAAGAAAAGATAAATCAGTGACTCACAGAGAATGTTTTAACTACATATATTACTAGAATATTTAAGAAAAGAAAATGAAAACCGAAGTGTATAAATTTCTATCTAATTAAATAAGCCCATGAATGGTCATTGGGTAACGAGACATAGTCAATTTTATCCTTGTTCAAAAGTAGAAAGTATAAGACTTGCACTATACATAAACATTGCAACTCTACTTTTCCTAGGATATATTTTTTTCGATTTTTGAAATAGCACATGGTTATACTTGCAATTTTTGAAAGAATTTGAATTTTATTGTGGTGTTGCCTAGGGTGTGATAAAATAATATAATTAAAGATAGCTAAACGATGCACAATTCACCCTAGACTAGCACGCTACTGCAAGTATTACAGGACGTATGCAAGTTTTAATGATAAGAAAGTTCGTTCTCAGGGGCTTAGTGTGTTATATGAATCAGCAATAATTAAGAGTAGCGAGTAATTAATTAAAAGACAGAAAATAAAGATAATTAATTGAGAGATAATTAATTAAACTAATGAAAAGTAAAGACAAAATATTAAATACGAAGAAACATGAGATGAGATATATAGCTTATTAAATACGAAGAAACATGAGATGAGATATATAGCTTAGGTTTTGCTAGTATGCACTAATCCTTCTAATTCTTTCTATCAAATTCTAGTTAATAAGAATATAGTAGCTCTTAAATACTTAGTCAGGATTCTAAATTCCCATACCTTAGACCTTGAGAGCGACTAAGGGGGCTACGACACAACCATGAGGCAGCCTAAACTTAGGGTTATCAAGCGCTACCAAGGCCTTAAGTAATTCAATTCCAAACATGGTGATAGTGATTAAAACAAACCCTAATGACTATCTAGTTAGAATAGGTGTTTTCAAGACCAATATCGGACACTAGACGTTATGTGGTGTTTCAATAAATAGACACCCATTCCGGCCGACCATCTAACTACTATTAAGAAAGCCTAAAGTGATTAGGTTTAGGACAGGCAATAATTCAAAACACATAAACAAATATATGGGTAAGCAGCTAATATCAAATTAAAACATATAATTCCCAAAGAAACTTAGATAGAAAGAAAATATAATTCATAGATTATACATAATGCAAAACCCAAGCTATGGAAAATTAGTTCATACCTGAAGGAAATAAACTAAAAGATTGAATAAAAGACTTTATTTTGCTCTCTACAATAACTCTAATGATATAATCCTTAAGGACTAATTTATGTGAGGCAAGGATGATTTACAAGGGATATAAGGGTGTATTTATAGGTGATTAGAAGACCTAATTTGTTTTTTTGGAGTGGAAGACAAGTAACTTGGACTCCAAGCCCAACTCAAATTCGTAACCCTAAAATATAAAAAAGGTAACAATCAGCCATATTTTTGTTTTGGTCATAACTGCTTCAATACTTATCCGTTTGATGCGTTCCATTAGCAGAAACTGATTGTCTCGGAAAGCTCTTTAACTTTGCTTCACACCATTCTTCCAAATTACTAACCAATCTTGAGATATATGCCTTTTTGTGGTCGTGGGTGCTAGAATTTAGATTTATTTGGCAACTTTATCTTTCCATATCCTAGCTTTTCCTTTCTTTTCTCCAATTTCCATGTATATATTCTTTCCTTTATCTCTTACAATTGACTTGGCATCTAATTAATCTCTATATATATTTTTAAAGCTTCACACTAAATAAACAATTAAACTAATATGCTCTAAAAATAATAATTCATTAAATCAATACAAGAAATAGGAAAGTGCACTATATCATGTAAAAATCGAGTATTTAGACTTCTAAAACACTAAAAATGATGTCTCCAACTAAGATAAAATCATGACAAACGGGGAGACATCAAGACCCCTACTCAAAGTTGTATCGTCCCGATACAATAAAGATAAAAACAAAGGGAAGTCTCTAAATACACACCTACGTCAATCAAGCACAATGGGAAAGGAGATAGTAGAATATATATATAATAGACATAAAGCAACTACTCAGAAAATTTCATGTAATAATAGTTACAAAGTACATACCTATACACTTCTCCTATTCACAGTCAACACGGCTTGAATCCAAGATTAGATTAGCTTCACAATGTAAGAAGGAGAGGAACTTTACTCAGTTCACCAAGGAGGCTATAGATTGTTCATCGAACTTCACTAGTATCCAAAAATCCACTTAACTACTCTCTATTGGCTCAATCACTTCTAGATTACATAGCAAAGAATCAAAAGGTCTTTAAGGTTGTAATGTAGGCTTAGGGACGGTATGATAAGTATATTTGGATAATTTAGAGTGAGCTTTTGGCTCTCTCCTTACTAGCCATCAACGAATCGCCCTAGAGCTTGAGTTACTCTCATAAAACGTTTCTCACTCAACCCAATGATTTTCTTGATGCAAAAGTAGCATCCCCAATAACCCAATTAAAGTATAAAGATGTTCACATAAAAATTCCTCTTTGCTGGTCCAAATATATATTCTTTTCAAATCAATTTTTTTCTTTTGTATAGTTATGACTCTCTTTTTTATGTTAAGATATCACGCTATTTTTTTCATATATATTTTTTCTTTTCTTTTCATGATTTTTTAGCTTTTTTCATTCACTATTACCCCGACAAAGGGTTACAATATAAACCTGTGAATCATCATCAATATAATAACAAAGTACAATTAATAAGCTCAAAAATCCCAACCCAATAACAATTCCCATAATGGTGGACCCACCACCCCAAACTCAAGCTCTAAAACAATTGTCTATGTATCGCGATTCGAGTGTGGGTCATATGGAAAAGTACTATAATCTAAAGGGATATATGGATTATAATGTGGTTAATAAAAAGGCTTTAGAAAGGCTAGAAGGGGCTGAGAAGGATATAAAATATTAAATGGACAGCAAGCTAAAAGGCAACAAGGGGATTATGAAAGAACAACCTTAATCACTTTCTAAACTATGCAATTTCTTTATTCTCTTACCTTTAGAACGTTCATCAAATGGGCTTATCAACTAGATTGGATCTCACGGCCTACAAACCACTCAAGGCTCCCTGAGATCGAACATACTTTCTATCGCATTGCTAACTAATCTTTTCTTTACTATCAATGTTTGTTTTCCTACACATACTCAAAGCATACAAAATAAAATAGCTCATAAACATACTACTTACTATCATCAGTTTACTGAGCTTATGCTTTCAAGCTATTAAACACACTCTAATTTCTACCTAAAAACAAAAAAATGGAGATGAGAGACAACGAATCCCGCACCCCCAACTCAAAAATGAGTCGTGTCCCCACGACTTGAAAAACACTCGAAAAACACTCGAAAAATAAATTAAAATTAGCAGATAACATATTTACAGAAATGGCAAGGAAGAAAGAGAACATACTCTCGAGGTTATTGCCTCGCATTATCGACATCCAAGATAGGATTTACTGGATCTTTCTTTAATTGCTTAAGGAGTGTCATGATATGCACTTGATTGGATTTGATTTGTGCCACATCTTCGGCTAAGGAAGTTTGAGCTGCTTCAACTTTGTTTAAATGCTCCTCCATCTTCTCTTGCCAACTTTGCTCCTTTTCTTCTTTTGAGACTTGCGTATATCCCGCTCCTCTCAAAACTTTCATGATCCAAGCATCGTTAATATTGTTCTTTTTAAACTCAAGTTTCTCTTCTTCACTCAATGCTACATTCTCTTTTCGCACAAGACATGTGATCAAAGTAGGATATTTCACATTATAAATCGAGGTAGGAGAGACCGAAAATCGCATCACCTCCTCAAAGATCAACTGTGCCACATCCACTTCTTCTCCTCTCAAAATACAATTAAAAAATAGAGCGTTATTTTTACTTATGTCCCAAATTCGTGTGTTTTCAAATATGTTAGGGAAAAGGAAATTGTGCCAAACTTTAGAATCCGGTCGATAATATTTGTAAGGACAAGGTGCCTTCAATTCTCCCTTATGTTATTTCACTTTCTCCTTGTCTAAAACATGCTCAAAAAGTAAATTCCAATTGTCTATCCACCGCTTCTCTATACTTGCATGGTCCAACCAATTTCTTGAACTGGAAGTGATTTCTAATCTCTTCAACTGTGAAAGGAACTAACTTTCCTCTAACTGGAACACAACCTTCACTATCTCGACTAAAGAGGCCTAAATAGAAATCTGAAACTAACTCATGACATAAATCAGAACGTCTTACCATGAACGTAGACAAACCCAATCTTTCACCAATCTCCAAGAATCTCTTGTATTCTCCTTTTCCAACTTCTTCATCGAATACTCTCCAATAAGCAAAAGGTAGTTCCTTTAATTGCTTCTCTACAGAAGCTATCATGGCCTTTGAAGCTTTCTCTTTGTCTTTGGGTGTAGGACCTTTGAATTGGAGAGGTTGTGTTGTCTTATTCACAAAAAGGTTAACCCTTTTGCCTTTAGAATCAAACGCAGCTAGCTCACCTCTCTTTACAATATCTATTTTACCCTTTGTGTTGGAACTAGAACTATTCTCACTTGATTTCTTCTCAATATAACCCAATACCTTGCTTTTATTCATCTCCCTCTTAGCAGATAATGATTCTGTTCTTTTAGTAATCTCAATTATCCTCCAACTCAAAGCTTTAACCACTCTTGAAATTTGAAACTCTTGATTATTGGTTGAACAAGCTTTATTTGGGTTAGGAAAGGTATTTTGATGATGAATCTCTATGTGGGTAAGATGAATTCTTGATGGATTGGTATGAATCTAAGAAATTGTAGGATGAATTTTTGAAATTTAAGCTTTTGATTCTTGAATTCAGTGTGTTTTGGTAAGATTTGGGTGGTTGAATCTTCTTTGTAATGACGTGGAGAGAAGATTTGATGTGTTTTTATGGTGATTAGGTAGTGTTTTGATGTTTAGGTAAGGTTTGATGAAGCTTTAATGGAGTTGGGAGAGGTTTGGAGAAGAAAGAGAGGCTTAAGGATTGTAAAATTCGTACTAGACTAACCTTCCTCTTCTTTATAACCTAAAACACATCTTTTCTCTCTCTCCAGCAGCGCTGATCGGCTTACCGGCTGTATGGGCCGGCATACCAGTGCGCTGTCCTTCTAAAAACTCATCCTCGGCAAAAAACCCGAATCGCGAACCCGAGGCCTCGTGTTTTGGTCTGACCGGCTTACCGGCGGTATGGACCGGCATACTGGTGCGGTCAGCTTTCGAAAATCAACCCTCGGCAAGGAACACGAGATGAGTATCCGAGGGCTCGTGTTTCTGACCCACCGGCTTAACGGTCGTGTGACCGGCATACCGGTGGTCAGGTCAGAATATGCCCAAAAAAATCGTTTTTCCTCCCAAACTCGATTTCTTTAACACCTGAATATCAAAAACACTAATACCTTTCTCAAATATGCAAGATCAACTAAAAAAATTAAACATGAATGAAAAACATAAAAACATAGAAAAAATTGCCGGTTGTCTCCCGTACAACACTTTTATTTAACGTCTTTTAAAGTTAGACGCGTCACCTCTATCAAGATTTTCGAATATATCCTCCCCAACAACGAGCAAGGCTATGAACGTCAACTAATCTGCGCTTAATGCCCTTCTTAGGCCTGATCTCTATCACCTTAGCGGAAACAACTTTAGTGACTATGAATGGTCCCATCCACGAGTCTTGATAACCGCGTGGCCTATTTTCTGGTTTGAGGGCTTTCCATAAAACTTCATGGCCGACCCCAAACTCAATGCTTGGCTCAGTATCCACATGTTTTTCATGGATCTTCTCTTTAAGGACTTTGTGATGTGAAAGGTTGTGGATGATAGGCACGGTGGGATCTGACTTCCTTGGTTTCTTACCCCATACATAGAATGTCTCGGATACGTTTTTAGCATGAAGGGTAATCGTCCCTTCTTAGAAGTTGATTATGCTCTGACTTGTGGATATGAAAGGCCTTCCAAGTATGATTGGAAACTGCTTATTGATGTCTCCCTAATTGTTCTTATTTTTGACCCTTGGGAGACATCATTTTTGGTGTTTATTTAATTAATTTGATAGACTTTTGGACTAAATATGCAATAATCCGGAATTCCCTTTTTATTTCTAGCATTTTTAAATTATTAAGCTTTTGCGCGTAATATTGGTATTTTTAGTGGAAAGTTTACAGGTTTTAGATGTTAGCTAGGAGAGGAATCCGAGGAGAAAGTCAAAGATCGTGAATTAGAGTCAAGACTTGAAGATAAATCCCGAAGATATTGTTTTTAGAGCTGAAAATCCATTTTCCAGGCCATAGAGTGCTGATTTCGAGGTGCTTAAGCGATGATTTAGCCGCTGACCTTTGAAGAGAAAACATTCCTTATCGAGTTACGGAACTTTAGCAACTGGAATGAGGTCAATCGGAGTCATAACGCATCGGGAAAAGCCGTTTTAGTGAAGGTGTATCAGCAGTTACGGGATTTTGGGCTTGGACATTTAATTAGTGTTTTATTTTCTGGTCCAAGCCCTAATCCGTTTTTATGCTTATAAAAGGAGGTCTGGACTTCTATTTTTCATACAATTCATTCTTTACAATTAAAAACATCAGAGAGAAGCAACAGAAGGAAGGAAGAAGAAGCTGCTAGAGCTGGAGTGGGTCTATAGCTCCGTTCTCAGTCATTCCAATTCCGGAAATTAGGTTTCTTTTATCTTTTATTTGTAAGACAATATGAATTCCATTTATTTTAATTTAGTATTTCTTTTTAATATGAGCTAAACAATTCATAGTGCTTGAGAACAAACAATTGGTGAATCCCAATTTTATGGAATAACGAATGTTGAATTTGGGTTTCTGTTAAACTAAACTAAATTAGGGCTTTTACTCTTTTCAATAAATTGAGATTATTTTACTGTTTTTAGCGTCATGAACTAGGAACAGGTGTTAGTATTTAGGCTATTCCAATTAGTGACAATTGGATCATCCTGACGGAGGGTTTAGATACAGAACCATTTATTCAATCTAGGATAGAAGCTATTGATTCTGACGAACTTAGCTAATTCTAGGGCCAATGAGGTAAAACACTTAAACATCCAACGGTGGATCATATTTACCCTGACAGGACTAGTGACGCTCTAGGATCGCCTTATAGTCCACCCTGACGGGGGTATAAGGAATTTAGAATCCCGACCATTGTAATTGACCAATTTAGCCCTTAAACAACATAAGTTAGGAAATAAGATTGGGAGGATCCTTGCGTTCTCAAGTACTACTTCTCATATTGCGTTTTCACTCATTTTACTTGCGTCTTAGCTCTTACTTGCATTTTAATATTTGTCTTTCATTTATTTAGTCTTAATACGAAAACCAAACAAACATTTTATTATCTTTTATTTTCATAAGTGCATCAATCACTATTTGCTAGACATTGTGATCAACCATTCCGTCCTTGGAACGAATCTGTATTATCCTTATTACTACTTGGGACAACCGTACACTTGCGGTTGTGGTTCGATTAGCATTTGCATTTATTTTTAGAACACACAAAGGACCACCAAGTTTTTGGCGCCGCTGCCGGGGACGGTAGCGTGTGACCACGGTGTTTATCCTTTAGTGATAGTTGCATTTATTTTATTTTATCAGTTTTACGCTTTTCGTTTGTTATCTTTCTCAGGTTTTTAGGTTTTGTGTATGCGAAGAAGGCTATTCAAGGATCTAGAGCCAATACCTCCGATCCTTAGTAATCCAGAATCGTTGATCAGACTTGCGAACAGAAGAAGAAGAGAACGAGAAGCTTTAGAAGTAGAAGAATTAAGTAACAGAATGGAGAATATCAATCTTCAAGGTCAACAGAATAATGGACAAGGCCAGCTAGATGCAAATGGCCAACCTTTAGCTCCAGGCGTTATTCCTCCAGTTCCACCAGTGATTCCTAATCCTCAAGTTCAGATAGTGATGAATCAAGATCCGTGGTTCACTAATGGTCCTCCAGAAGTTCCATTCCGCGCTCCTGCTATAGGAGTAGGTGCTCCAGATATTGATGTTCCGCGATTCCGTCCAGATTCGGGTATGTTAGCTCAATTCCAAAATTTTGGAAATTTTCGTGGAAGACCATCAGAAGATCCTCTTAGAGCAGTACAGAAGTTTAAGCAGATATGTGATTCTTATATCACACAAGGAGTTTCAAGAGAACAGATGTATTTCGCTGCGTTTAATTTTTTTGTTATTGATGGAGCAAGTGAATGGCACGATACGCAAGATCCTACGAAGATTACTAATTGGGACCAATTAGAAACTGCTTTCTTTGACAGGTATTACTCAAGTAACATGAGGTTAGATGCTGAATTAGAATTGACGCATTTCCGTCAAGAATATGATGAAACTGTGGGTAAGAGCTGGACAAGATTCCAGATGTGTTTACGTAGAGTTCCCGCTCATGGCTTTTCAGAACAACAACAGCTAAAAATCTTTTACAGAGGCCTTGATGGGACTTCGAGAGAGAAATTGGATACGTTATGTGGTGCAGGTTTCCTTCAAGTTCAACCCGCTCATGCTAAAATCATTTTAGAAAGATTAGTCAAGAATGAAGTTGGGTGGAATTCAGTAAGAACACCAGTTAGAGGAGGAGTCAATAATGTTAATATCGAAGAAAAGTTTGCTACACTAGAGACAAAGATTCAAATCACACTAGAACAACAACTGAGACAACTTACTCTAGCCGTGAAAGAAGGTTTTTCGAAAAAATGAGGTGAGGTAAAGGTTGCACAAGAGGTATATGGATGTGAGTATTGCGGTGTTAATGATCATAGTTGGGAAAATTGTCAAAATAATCAAGAATCCGTGATGTTTGTGTCCAATAGAGGTAACTTTAATTCGAGTGGTAATGGATATCAGCCTAACAGAAACCATCCTGGATTTCAATACTCAAATCCTAATGGGGCAGCCAATCCTACATATGCGTATCAGCCACATCCCCAAGGTAAAAACTACAATCCAAGACCACACAACAATTATCAAGGAGGACAGAATCAAAATTATGTTCAGAGACAAGCTCCTCAAGACAATTACGATGACACAATGAATCAGAAAGCCTTACCTGCCTATCCACAAGAAGGTGTAGTTACCCTTCGAAAAACTGTAGAAAGTTTAATTGCTCTTCAGACACAAGCCATGGAACGTCAACAAGCATCTGAAGCAAACATGAAGTTATTACAGAATCAGATGAATTAGATAAATAAACAGCTGAACCAACGTCCACAAGGGCAACTCCCTAGCGATACTGAGAATCCAATCCAAATCGAAGACTGTAAAGCTATTACTCTCAGAAGTGGTAAGAACCTTCCTCCACCTCCTTTCCCGGTTATGAAAGAAAAATAAGTTAGAAAAGAAAAAGAGGTGGTGAATGAAGATAAAGAAGTTGAAGTGGAAGAAGTGGAGAGGTCTAATGAAATTCTGAAAAAGAAAGATGACACTATAATAAACCGTCCTCCTCCACCATTTCCATCAAGAGTTCAAAAGAAGAGTGATATGGCTGAGTATCAAAAATTCTTTAACAAGGTAAGAGGTCTTAGCATAAATATTCCGTTGCTAGAAGCTATTCGAAATGTGCCCAAGTGTAAGTTTCTGAAAAGAGCCCTCACCAACAAACGACCATATTGTGATAATGAGATGATTGGTCTTCCTGAAGAATGTAGTGCCATTTGTCAAAGTAAGTTACCTCTAAAGTTAGTTGATCCTGGGAGTTTCACAATTCCGATATCGATTGGAGAAGAATGGAAAGGTAAGGTACTATGTGATTTGGGTGCAAGCATAAATCTTATGCCCAAATCGATCTTTGATAAGCTTAATATCGAAGCAAGACCCACTTCTATGGTCTTGCAAATGGCGGATCGATCTCTTGCACATCCGGAAGGCCGAATCGAAGATGTCCTCGTTAAGGCAGGTACTTTAATTTTTCCCGCTGATTTCATTATACTTGATTACGACGTGGATAGGAATGTCCCCATTATTTTGGGAAGACCATTCCTAGCCACGGGGCGTACCTTGATTGATGTAGAGAACGGAGAAATGATTATGAGAATCCAAGACGAGGAGATGAAGTTTAATGTGTTTAGACCTATGAAGTTTCCGGATTCCAAGGAAGAATGTTTTCGTGTAGATGTAATGGAACCGGTAAGAAAAGAGCCAATTAATGTTGTGGACACTTTAGGAGTGGAGGAGAAAGAGCTACGAAAGAAACCACCAATTAAAGCTCCTCCATACCCTAAAAATCCACAACTCAATCATGCAAAGAAGAAAGAGAAAGCACGTGCCACGAAGGTTCCGAAGGAACCTAAGAAAGAAAGAAAGAAAAAGGGGTTCAAGGTAGGTGAAGAAGTAGCTATGAAGAAATCGAACCCCCATCCAAAGTTACGTGAATCCAAAAGTTCTTGGCTAGGACCATTCATGGTCGCGAAAGTTATCTCAGATCAACTAGTGGGAATAAAAGCTAAGGGATGCAAATTTCGAGTTGCAAGTATTGACAACCTCACTCACTGCTGGGGAGGTTATGTCAATGACTAATGAATGAGGTACCCGTCGAGCTTAACGACGTTAAACAAAAGCCAATTCCTTGTATATTAGCTGAGTTTTTAAATTTTTGCAATTTAGAATAGTTTGATTTTCGTAATTTTAGTGTTTATTATTAAGAAATGAGGAAGGGTAGTTGTTTTTGATGATTTCGGGGGTAAAAAGGTCACGAGTTTGGGGTCGATGAGGCGAAAATAAGACAAAAATAGGTTGGATGTCCAGGAGAAACCGGGAACCCGGTTTCGCAAAACCGGGAACCCGGTTTTGGAGCTGGTACCAACCATTTCAACGCAACACTTGGCGTCTTGGTTCAAGACACAGCGTCGGAACCGGGTACCCGGTTTTTCGACCCTTGGGAGACATCATTTTTGGTGTTTATTTAATTAATTTGATAGACTTTTGGACTAAATATGCAATAATCCGGAATTCCCTTTTTATTTCTAGCATTTTTAAATTATTAAGCTTTTGCGCGTAATATTGGTATTTTTAGTGGAAAGTTTACAGGTTTTAGATGTTAGCTAGGTGAGGAATCCGAGGAGAAAGTCAAAGATCGTGAAATAGAGTCAAGACTTGAAAATAAATCCCGAAGATATTATTTTTAGAGCTGAAAATCCATTTTCCAGGCCATAGAGTGCTGATTTCGAGGTGCTTAAGCGATGATTTAGCCGCTGACCTTTGAAGAGAAAACATTCCTTATCGAGTTACGGAACTTTAGCAACTGGAATGAGGTCAATCGGAGTCATAACGCATCGGGAAAAGCCGTTTTAGTGAAGGTGTATCAGCAGCTACGGGATTTTGGGCTTAGAAATTGGGTTTGGACATTTAATTAGTGTTTTATTTTCTGGTCCAAGTCCTAATCCGTTTTTATGCTTATAAAAGGAGGTCTGGACTTCTATTTTTCATACAATTCATTCTTTACAATTAAAAACATCAGAGAGAAGCAACAGAAGGAAGGAAGAAGAAGCTGCTAGAGCTGGAGTAGGTCTATAGCTCCGTTCTCAGTCATTCCAATTCCGGAAATTAGGTTTCTTTTATCTTTTATTTTTAATACCGTAGGATAGCTCTTAGGTCCACCCTGACGGGGGCTAGGAGATTATAGATTCCCGACTATTGTGAGATTCCCCATTCACCCTTATTCTTAGGAATCATAGATTCAATAGGATAGGTTCATACTTGCATCTCCTTATCTTTCTTGCATAATTATTAATTGTTTATGTTATTGTCTATTTTATTATTTCGTTAGTTAGAAAACAAACTCCTTTGCTCTTTATCTTTTTATTAAAGCAATTAAAACTATCTATTCTGATCTTGAACACAAACTTAGAATAACTACTTAAATCCCTGTGGAGACGATAATCCCGTATTTACTTATCTATTACTTGGTACGACCCGTACACTTGCGGTCTGTGGATCCTTTATTACTTTGCTTTTATTTCATTATTTTATAACACACAAGGACCCACCATCACAAGTTTTATAACATCTGTATTATCCTTATCTGCATCAAAATCAAGTATAAAAAAGTCAGTGCGGATGGTGATATTACCTGATCGGACAAGAACGTCCTCCATTGTTCCCCATGTCTTGGTAACTGAGTTGTCAGCAAACTGCAACTTCACTGGAGCTTTCCCTAATTTTTGAAGTCCAAGTCTCTCGAACACGGACTTTGGCATAAGATTCACGCCTGAACCCACATCACACATAACTTTCACCTTGAGCATACCATTTATTTGAATAGGAAGATTAAAGCTTCCAGTATCTTTGAGCTTCAATGGTAACTCTTTCTCTACTCTTCTTGAGACTCTCACAGTCTCTCTCTTGGCTTCTACACTCGCTTCTTTCTCTGGAATAAATTGCGTAACAAATTGTTGCGGTGTAAGCCCTTTCTTCGCAATCTCAAGCATTTGGGCGTTGATATTTTCAGGAGTGTACGCCTCTACAAATGTCTTGAGTTCAATGTCACCCTTCGGATTTATATCAGGAATGGGTTGTGACACTAGTTGAACAACTGGTGGTGATTCCACCTTCTCTTCTTCTTTCTTTTCTTGCACATCAGGTGCAACTTCTACTTCCTCTTTCGAGGCTTCTTCCTCTTTCTCTTTAGCTCTCTCAGCTTGTAATTTCATAACCGATCTAATCTCTTCTTGCATATCTCTCAGAAGTTGTATAATCTCAGATTTTTCTAAATCTTTATCCTCATCATCTTCAGAACAGTTAGAGTCCACAAGGCTAGACTTGGTTGGTTCTTCTTCGGTACTGGGAACTTCCACGACACTTTTAGAAACATGCGGTACTTCCTTATTTTCTTCAATCTCAAGGCAAATAGCCTTGCAAGCTTCGAAACCAACATTGGCATCACCTCCTTTGATAGCCTTCAATTCTTTTTGTTCCATAATATTAGTAAGAACTTTATTCATTTGGTCTACTTGCGTACCTAAAATTTGAATTGAAGCTTCTTGTTCTCTTAACTTCTTGCTCTGTGAATGCATATTAGTGGTCATAATATCCATAAAATTCTTCAATTGTTGATCACCCACAGCTCCTTCTTGAGGATATTGTGGTAGTGCCTTCTGAGATAAAGTATCGGTATATGCATCATTAACAGGTTGTTGTGGAGGAGCAGGTCGATTATAATTCTGATTTCCTTGATATGGAACTTGACCTCTTGGTTGGAAAGAGTTATTAAGGGGGCGATGTTGATAATGACCAGGATTAGCGGCCCCTTGTGGATTTTAATACTGCATAACTGGATGATTTCTGTTACCAGATTGATAATTTCCTCGGTTGGATATGAAATAAACAGATGCTGGATTTCCTTCGCACTCTTCCCATGTATGATTTGTAACCCCACACTGTTGACAACCTTATGCTTCTTGCATTACATTTGTTGCGGCTAAATTTCTCTGCATCTCAAGCTTAAGTTATTTGATTTGATTCTCTAATACGGACAATTGAGCTGAGTTTGCAGTTTCTGCATCTAATCGAAGCGTACCTTTGGCATTTGTAATAGGAGCTCGTGAAAGTGGCCAACTCCTTTTTGTTTCAATAATATTTTCTAAACCTTCGGCGGCTTCTGCAGGATCCATGGACATGAAATTTCCCTTTCCAAGATTATCTACCCTCAATCTACTTTCTCTATTGATACCCCGATAGAATATAGCCAACTGTAAAGACGGGGTGTAAACGTGGAGTGGACATCTAGCTAACTTCTGTTGAAACTTGTCCATGCATCTCCTACTTCTTCTCCATTCTCTTGACAAAACTTTGCAAGCTCGCTTTGGTCTTTGAGTCTCATACTCTTCGGATAAAAACGGTTAAAGAATGCGACTTGAAGTTCTGCCCATGTATTAATTGTACCTGGTAGTTGCATATCTAGCCACTCACCAGCTTTACCACTCAGAAAGAACGAAAACATGTGACAATACAGTTGCTCGTGTGTAATGCCTGGAGTAACATAGGCATCACAAATCCGCATGAACTTCTGAATCGCTCTTACCGGATCTTGAACTGCTGCACCACTATAGAGTCCGAAATTTTGAAATTGACTGAGCATGCCCGGATCGGACCTAAATGATCTCTGGAGGACGATAACCTAATGGTTGAACATGAAACGGTACTCCCAAGCCTGGGAGGTCTTGCTCAACTTTGTTCTGATTATTGTTATTTCCGTTACCTCCTACCGGTGGTGGTTGTTGTTGTCCCATAGGTCCAAGTGGTGGAACTATAGGGATAAGTGGTGGATCTACTGGATCTTGTGCTGCCATATCTCTTCTTAAGGCTCTTTCTTCTTGGATACGTTTGTTATAAGCTGTGAAGCTCCTTTCGGGATCTGGTAGAGGAGGCCAAATATTCACTGTTGAAACCTGAAAAAGACTAAAACCAACCACAAGCGTAAATCTGGAAAAATAAAAATAAAAACTGAAAAAATAAAAATAATTAAAAACTACTACTCGAAATAGATAGCCCACACGCTAACGAGACACAAGTCCCCGGCAGCGGCGCCAAAAACTTGGTATTGCTTAGGGTGTGATAAAATAATATAATAAAAGATAGATAAATGATGCACAATTCACCCTAGACTAGCACGGTACTGCAAGTATTACAGGACGTATCCAAGTTTTAATGATAAGAAAGTTCGTTCTCAGGGACTTCGTGTGTTATACGAAAGAGCAATAATTAAGAGTAGCGAGTAATTAATTAAAAGACAGAAAATAAAGAGGATTAATTGGGAGATAATTAATTAAACTAATGAAAATTAAGAGAATAAATTAAATACGAATATATATGAGATGAGAGATATAGCTTAGGTTTTGCTAGTATGCACTAATCCTTATAATTCTTTTGATCAAATTCTAGTTAATAAGGGAGATAATAGCTCTTAAATATTTAGTCAGGATTCTAAATTCCCATACCTTAGACCTTGAGAGACACTAAGGGGGCTACGACACAACCACGAGGCAGCCTAAACTTAAGGTTATCAAGTGCTACCAAAGCCCTAAGCAATTCAATTCCAAACATGGGGATAGTGATTAAAAACAAACCCTAATGACTATCTAGTTAGAATCGGTGTTGTCAAGACCAATATAGGACATTAGAAGTTATGTGGTGTTTCAATAATTACACACCCATTCCGGGCGATCATCTAGCTACTATTAAGAAAGCCTAAAGTGATCAGGTTTAGGACAGACAATAATTCAAAACAAATAAACAAATATATGTGTAAGCAGCTAATATCAAATTAAAACATATAATTGCCTAATAACCTTAGATAGACAGAAAATAGAATGCATATATTATACATAGCGCAAAACCCAAGCTATGGGAAAATTAGTTCATACTTGAAGGAAATAAACTAAAAGATTGAATAAAAGACTTCATCTTACTCTCTACAATAACTCTAATGATATAAACCTTAAGGATTAAATTTATGTGAGGCAAGTATGATTTACAAGGGATATAAGGGTGTATTTATATGTGTTTAGAAGACCTAATTCATTTTCTTGGAGTAGAAGACAAGTAATGGACTCCAAGCCCAACTCAATTTCGTAACCCTAAAATATAGAAAAAGTAACAATCCGCCACGTTTTTGTTTTGGTCATAACTGATTCAGTACTTATCCGTTTGATGCATTCAAATAGTCGAAACTGATCGTCTCAGAAAGCTCTTTAACTTTTCTTCAGACCATTCTTCCAAATTCCTAACTAATCTTGAGATATATATGCCCTTTTGTGGTCGTGGGTGCTGGAATTCAGATTTATTTTGCAACTTTATCTTTCCATATCCTAGTTTTTCCTTTCTTTTCTCCAATTTCCATGTATATCTTCTTTCCTTTATCTCTTAAAATTGACTTGGCATCTAATTAATCTATATATATATATATATATATATATATTTAAATTTTCACACTAAATAAATAATTAAACCCAATATGCTCTAAAAATAATAATTCATTAAATCAAGACAAGAAATAGGAAAGTGCACTATATCATGTGAAAATCGAGTATTTAGACTTCTAAAACACTAGAAATGATGTCTCCAACTAAAATTAAATCATGACAAATGGGGAGACATCATATTGAAACATAGGGGTATGCTTAGCTATGCGGATAAAACAGTGGACCAATGGTGCTATTTACCTAATGATAAAAGACATTAAGATACATTCCTCATAAAAGACATCAGAATAATGTCTCGTCCAATCCTTCAAATTAGGATTTTATAAATGAATATCATTTTAAATTTTGAAATGAGTGATATAATTAGTGAGTCCTTAATGCAAATGTTTGATTATTTATTATACTTTTGTTGATACGAGAAAATGTTTGATTATTTATTATACTTTTGTTGATATGAAACTTCTGCATAATATCATTTGAATTAGAGAGCAGGTACATGTCTAACATATCAAGGATTTGATGGTGGAAAGAATAGCTTGAAACAATGAGAAAAATTGAACAAATACTATTTTTTATGTATTAAGTGTTGTGTGCCATTAATACCATAACAAACTACGAGCAGAACCTAACCATCCATTTTATTTTTCAAGGGTTTGATGATGTATATTTTTTTTGAAGTCCATTAAAATCTTGATATAAGAATTTTTCAAATTCTATATAGATTTAAAAAGAATCAGTCAAACTCTATATAGAGTTAAAACATCCCGTGGAGTCTGTAAAGTCTATGGATTTTAAAAATCCAAAAAAATCCTATAAACTCTTAATTGAATACACCCCCATAGAGTTTTCAATAGGCATGACTTGACTTGCATATGGAACATATGGAAGACAAAGATGAAAGTTGTTCACGAATCAAATGATTGATTTCGATTGTATTATTAAGGCTACAAATAGACTAATGACAAAATTACATGGAATTGAATGGAGGAAACAGGTACGGGATCATCAATGATAACCCCAAATATAATAATGCTCGAAGCCTGGAGATCCCTAATACTGAATCTTTTATAATTTTCTATTGGTGATGTCTCGTTTAAAGTTCCATATGAGGAAATAGGAATAGGCGTTTCTAAGGAAAACAAAAGAATTAAGAGCAAAACCGAAATAAGTGAACGCGTTAACTGTTACACAAGTATTGAGGGTGAAGCTCTTGTAGTTCTTAGGGCTACCAAACTGTGCAAAGATTTTCCAAGTGAAGAAAAAACTTTATTCTTAGATAACCTTGAACTAATTCAAGGTATGAAGCAGATGTCATCGACTAGTTGGAAATTTCAACCGACCATCCAAAAAATAGACCAGATGTCCGGTATATTTGGACCAATCATCTTCAAGCATATCCCAAGAAGGTGGAATGGATGAGCAGACCAAATTGCAAAAAATGTTGGGCATGGAGCCAAGAGGGGACGAACAAACTCGAAGGCGTCAAATTTTATTGAAGTTTTCAACAAGTTAGGAATAGGCTTATTGTAATTTTATTTCTCGTATTCGGATATACTATGCTACCTTACCTGTCCAAAAAGAACTAGGCATTATTTCCCCTCACATAATTCATAAAATAAATTTACATTTTTTACCATATGTGAGAAATCATGAGCTTCCTTTCCCCATTTGTCTTCATAAAAAAAAATTTAGACGTGGTAAAATAAAGACAATAAAAGTGTAAGAAACCCTATAGGATGATCATACCAATGTCTCATCTAATAATTTAAAATCGATCTTAAAAAGTGCTTTCATAAATATATCGACTAAATGGTTGGGGAAATCTACAAACTTTTAACACTCAATCATCTTCTTGGGTATGATCTTTAATAAAGTGGTGCCTAATCTCTATATGCTTGGTTTTAAAGTATTGTTTATGATTTTTTGTGAAGTTGATGGATTTGGTGTTCTCACACCTAATAAGATCATATGTAACATCAAAATCCTCTAATATTTGTTTCATCCAAATAATTTTTGCAACACAATTTTCTGTGGCAACATACTCGTATTTGGCGATGGATAGGGTAACAAAATTTTGTTTTCTACTAGACCAAGATACAAGTGAATGACATAGGAATTGAAAGATACCACTAGTACTCTTCCCATCTAGTCTACACCCCACATAATCAAAATTGGTGTAACCTATAAGTTCAAAAGATGTATGTTTGAAATACCAAAGTTCTAGGTTTATTGTGACTTTGAGGTATCTAAAGATTTGTTTGACGACACTAAGATGAGACTTTTTAGGGTAAGATTGAATCTAACACGAATACAAACGAGGAATATAATATCGAGTCTAGAGGTGATAAGATAAAGTAAGTTACCAATCATACCTATGTATATATTCTCATCAACATCTTTTCCATGCTCATCTTTGTTAAGATTTGTGGAGGTGCTCATGGGTGCTCCAATTTCTTTAGCATTGGAAAGTCCAAACTTCTTGATAAACTCTTTGACATATTTGGCTTAATTCACAACAGATCCAATTTCTATTTGCTTGATTTGAAGTCCAAAAAAGAATTAGAAACAAATGCTTCGTAAATTAAGGAATACTTAATACCCAAATGAAGGAATCACAATACCTATTATATCAAATATACGCAGCGGAAAAAATTATTGCAATCCTATAACCAATCTAGTACGATTAGAATTTAAAATGAGTTTTGATTGCGTACCTTTTTGGATTTATATGAGAATCGAAAGACTAACCGAGCTTCAAAATTCTTAAATCCTCCACGCTTTGCACACCGAGCCGTCAATCTTTCTTTCAGAAACCTTTTATGACTTGGAGACTTTTTGCCTGTTATGGCTGTTTTGTTTTTGGTTTCAAGAGTGGAAGTGAAAAGTTTATTCCCGTATAATGAAAAAAATTATACTTATAATAACTGTAGAGAAAAAAGAAAAGTTAGAAAATGAGAAGTCATCAGATATAATGAAAATTTATTATCCTAATAATCTGGATCACTAACCATTTGTAAAGTGGAGTTGGAGCTTTTACATTATACATATGACATTGACTAGCCCAGCGGTTAGTGATACATTTCCTACTATTGAGGTACGTGGTTTGATCCACAAACATGTCGAAGTTTTTCTTTTTCTCTTTTGTCTCAATTTAATCTTATATTAGAATTTAATTTGCACAAATTAATATACTAATATTCCAAGTATACGATAGAATTCAAAGTTTATGATAGAATTGTCTATGTTCTTGAAGCATAGGGAGAATTCAAAGTTCAAGGATTGAGAAAAATTTATTTTCTTTCAGTTTCGAAGATATGGCGGGAAGATGCTTTATTTGAAAACTTCGTCCCTTATTGATCAATGGTTTGCCATACTTTTGCGAAGAATTGGACTGATGGGTCATAACTCCGAGCTTTTTACCTTAACATTACGTCATTTGGGTACAAAAGCTTTGACTTATCTTAGGTTATTCCTTTTCAAAAGCTTTCATATAGAATATCTTTTTAATCAACAGTTATCTGGATCTGACTGAAGAAACAAACTTCACTTATCTTGGTATCAGGCAAGGTTAATGTCCCTATTCCTAAGGTCCGTATTACTATTCTTAGGTTCATGGTCAAAATGCGTATAGATCTTCCAATTTTGAGGGATATATTTGTTGAACTTAGAGAATACTAGCAATCATATATTGGTTTTAAGTATGAAGATTTAGGCATTTTTTGTGAAAAATATGGAATTGTTGGTTATACGCCATCAAAGTGAAAATACTTCATCCATTTTTATTTGTCCAACTTTCTAAAATGTGTCTAATATTATTTGTTCCTTTTACAATATCAAGATATTTTTTTACATACTTTTTCTAATACTATCCGTAATTAAATAATAGAAAAGGTATTGCAATAAATAACCATATGTGTATTAAATTAAGAGCAATTGTTTAAAAAAAAGAGTATTAAATGCTTTTTTTACTTTTTGTGCACAAAATAGATGGATAAATAAAAATGGACGGAGAAAGTAATAGTTCGTTGTCACCCAGAAGACCACATCCGTGGGTATTCGAAGTTTGGGCCATGGATCTCTATTGATGCACGATCTGAACCTATATACCTTATCAAAACCTTTAATTATGAAATAGGTTGTGTTGGCTTAAGTTCCGTTTTCACGTGGTTTTAATTATGAAAAGAGTAATTATATACTATTTAAATACCACCCAATGACGTGGCATAAATTGGTTGGTTACAAATCCTTTTGCATATGTGTGTTTTTTCATGTTGTTATAATTTTTTTCCAAAATGTTGTTATAATTGAGTATTTGAGCAAGGGTATGTGCTTCTCAACACTCTATTTTTTATCAATGGATAACATTAAAGATATTGATCTCTCTCCACTCTCGAAAGTCAACATGCAAAGTAGCTTTGGTCAACTTTGTCATCTCCAATTAATTTCTTGATTTCCATCTCTCTTATTGATCTGCATGTTCTTTTTTATTCTTGTTTCTCAATGTTCAAGTGGTTAACCTGATGTATATGAAAGCCGATATCCTCTCCTAAAGTCAACATTGATCTACTGTTCATCTTCTTCACTTCTGAGACCAATTTCAACATCAAGTTTTGTTTTTTTGCAAGCTTTTCCTTCAATTCATAGCAGGTTGTAAATATACTAGTGCGTACGCTTTTTCTCTCTCTAAGGAAAAGATCGATGGCCTAAAATGTCAAAATTAAATCTTCAATATTCATACAAAATTTGTAATCCAATCATGCTCTGTGTTTGATCTTGCTTTTTGTTTGATCTTGTAATCCAATCTTCATCGTTATTGATAGTCGATCAAGTGGGAAACAAATCTGCTTTCAGTCCTTTATCTTCAAAAATGGCGGTAAACAAACTCATCTTTTACTTTTAATTTCTTTTAGTTTCTTCTGTCTTTCACCTTATTATGCTTCTATTCAGAACTATTGATAGTTTTCTAATTTTAACTAAGCTTTTTATGTTTTTCCAATTGTCAAATTATGCACAACTGAGACAAAAAGATAAATTCTTCTGATTCACGGGCATGGTCAATACTCATCTTCTTCATCTGGATCTTTCAAAGTTCGAACCTTTTCGCTAAATCTTATCTGAGTTTTGTTTTCATTCAATAATCAATCAATAAGATTTCTTTTGTTGATTCTGCAATTTCTTCATCTGGGTGCTTCAAAGCTTCAATCTTTCTGTTTTTTCTTTCCTGGATTTTTGTTTTACCCATTGATCTACAAGTTTTTCTATCGGTGTATACCAAAAAGTTTGATTTCCGTGTTTACAAATCGATCTAATATCCTTATACTAGATTCTTGCTCTTGAAAGATCGATGGCCTAGGAAAAATTCTACAAATCCTACTGCTCTCCTATATGGCTGATACATTTACTCACTTCCAAGGATTCTGGAAATATATTCATGCAAAAGTTTAGTTGGTGAAGTTGATTTAAGATCGGATTAATTCAAGGAAACACCGGTGTAATTAGAAACAAGTGACGGCTTTCAATGGCTACAATTTCTTCTTGATATTGGTATTTCCGTTTCTTGTGAGAGAACATTTCTGATCTGGGTATGTGATGGATAGTTTTATGGTGTGGAACTGTCAAGGAGTTAGGGCGCCACTGACGAGAAGCTCGTTTAAGTCCTTGATTAGAAAAAATAACGTGTCTTTAGCTTGTTTACTTGAAAGTCGCTTGAGGAAGAAAGATTTCAAATCGTGTTCTCACCTCAAAGCTTTTGAAAATAATCTTGTGATTGACCCCGGAGGAAGAGCCTATAGGTCCGGGGGGATTGTAGTGGTTTGGAAGGAGACTATTTCTGTTTCAGTTTTATTTAAGTCATCTAATATTGTAATCTTAGAAGTTAATGAATCGAATGAAGTTTCTTGGTTTTTGTGTTGTGTTTATGCGCCTAGTAAGGAGGAAGAGAAATCTAAGTTTTGGCAATCTCTCAATAAGAAGGTTAAAGATATGGACAAGCCTTATATTATTATTGGTGATTTTAATGACATTGCTAACTTTGATGAGAAAAAAGGTAAGAAAGCACCAAATCTTGAACGAGTGCTTAAATTTAATGAGTTTATCAACTATAACCATCTAGTGGATATTCCGAGCAAAGGTTGTTATTATACTTGGGATAATCATAGAAAAGATCAAGAAAATATCAAAGAAAGAATCGATCGTGCTCTTGCAAGTATGGATTGGTGTGCGACCTTTCCAGATGCTTCTATTATTGTACCTCCGGCTATTGGGTCGGATCACTCACCGCTTATTCTTAAAAGATTCAAAAAGTGTGATAAATATGAAAAATATTTTATCTTTGAATCAAGATGGATTGAACACTCGCAATGTAAAGATATCATCAGAGATAATTGGAAGTCGAATACGAAATCCAACAGTATTATGGATTTCTGTAATAAACGTGATGCTACTTGCCTTGCTCTACAAGGATGGAGTAAAAGAACATTTTATAATAATAGAAGAAGGATTGAACTACTACAAAAAGAACTTATCGAACTCAATAATTGTCAGTTTCATGAAGATTTGGTTGATAAAGAACATATGATAAAGAAAGAAATAGAAGAACTATGGAGAATCGAAGAAATGTTTTGGGAAGATAGAGCGAGAGATCTACACATTAAAAAAGGTGACAAGAATACTAGGTATTTCTTTGCTAAAACAATGAGTAGAAGGAAGATTAATAGAATTGATATGATTAAAAAGTGTGATGGGGAATGGACAGAGAAACCAAAAGAAATTAATAATACTATTAATTCTTACTACCAAAACTTATTTAAAGAAAACCCAACAGAGGACAATGCAAATATTACTCAACACATTCCTTCGAAAGTTACTTATACTATGAATGAAGAACTTACGAGACTACCATTAATGGAGGAAGTCACAAAAGCAGCTTTTAACATGTCGGGGTCAAAAGCTCCTGGACCAGATGGATTACCGGGTAAATTTTATCATGAATTTTGGGAAACTATCAAAAACGATATTTTTAATCTGGTTAAGGACTTCTTCGAGTCCAATTTGGATCTAAAGAAAATCAACGACTCGGTTATTACTCTCATTCCGAAAGGAACATCTCAGGAAAATGTTAAAGATTATAGGCCAATTGCTTGTGCTAACTTTTGTTACAAAATCATTGCTAAGATTTTGGCATCAAGATTACAAGGGTATATGGATGAGTTGGTTTCACCTACTCAAACTGCATTTATTAAGGGGAGATGTATACAGGATAACATTCTGATTGCGCAAGAGATTGCTTTCTTTCTCAATAATAAAAGGAATACAAAAAAATACTATGCGGCAATCAAATTGGATATGGAAAAAGCCTATGATCAAGTGAATTGGAGCTTTCTCGCAAAAACGCTTTTGGCTTTGGGATTCTGTGAAAAATGGGTGGGATGGATCATGAATTGTGTTACCTCGGTGTCCTTTCAAGTCAAAGTCAATGGGCAAAGACTTAAGAAATTTTATCCTTCTCAAGGCTTGAGGCAAGGGGATCCTTTATCTCCTCTTCTCTTTTCTCTTCTTACGGAAAGTCTTATTAGTCTTATTAACTTTCATTGTCGTGAAGGAGATATAAAAGGTATTAACATCACTAGACAGTGCCCGACTATCACACACTTGTTATTTGCGGATGATGCTTTGTTCTTTATTAATGTAAATCAAAAGGAGATCGAGACATTTGAAGAAGTCATGAAGAAATATTGTATGGCGTCCGGACAACGCATTAACTTTCATAAGTCATCAATGTTCTTTAGTAAAAATACTCCTAATGAAGTTCGTAATAGCGTTTCTAATTTGCTTAATATAGAGAATACCAATGACTTGGGTAAATACTTGGGGATTCCACTTTCGATCAAAAGGGCAAAAAGTCAAAATTTAAATTACATTAAAGATCGTCTTCTCAATAAATCTCGAAGCTGGATGGCAAATCTTCTTTCTGATGGAGGTAAAGAGGTACTTATCAAAGCCGTATTGCAAGCTATTCCTAATTACGCCATGTCAATTTTTGAATTCCCGAAAACACTTTGCAAGAAAATGTCAAGTATTGTGGCTAACTTCTGGTGGGACACATCACATAAGAAAAGAATTCACTGGGTTGCATGGAATAGAATAGCGAGATCAAAGAAAATTGGTGGCCTAGGTTTTAGAGATTTTCATAAAATGAATGTAGCAATGTTGGCTGCGCAAGCTTGGAGGATTTTACATAAGCCGGAGTCATTTGTATCAAGAGTTTTAAAAGCCATTTATTTTCCGGAATGCGAGATGTGGGATGCTAAACTTTATAAGAAAAGATCGTGGAGTTGGTATAGTCTCTTTAAGGGACTTCAATTTCTTAAAAAATATTGTATCTGGCAAGTAGGGAATGGAACACAAATTAATATTTGGAAACACTGCTGGATTAAAGAAGGATTTTATGCACCAAAACCAGATAATTGTCCAGTCGAAAAGGTTAGTGAACTGTTTAGTCAGCACGGATATGAATGGGATTTTGATAAACTCAGATCATTATTCTCTAATGAGGTGGTTTCATTTATTCAAGAAATTCCAATTTTCAAAGATAATAAGGTTGATAAAATCATCTGGCCTTTCTCAAAGAATGGTGAGTATTGTACTAAATCTGGATACCACGCTATTATTAATGAAGAGATTATTAATGAGGCTCAAACGTCGAGAAATGGCGAGATTTTGAAAAGTGAATTGTGGAATAGCATATGGGGAGCTAATGTTCAATCGAAAGTTAAAAATTTTGGATGGAAAATTTGCAATAATGCGATCCCTACGAAAAATAATTTGGTGAGGAAAAGATGTTTAAAGGAAGATGTGTGCGAGTGGTGTGAGATGGAAGGGGAAAATGTGACACATCTCGTTCTTAGATGCCCGTTTAGTAGAGAGGTGTGGGCTAAGTCACCTTTGCAGATTAGAATTGAGATATCAAGTCAAGATAACATAGCGGAATGGTTACTTAAAATGATTCAAAGCTTTTCGAACAATGGGTGGGATAAAAAAATAGTAACAGCGTATATTTTATCCATTATGTGGAATATTTGGAAGGAAAGAATGAGGTGCTTTCATGAAAGGAAAATATGGTCAATTGAAGATATTTTTTATAGGGTTAAAGACTCGATGCGGAGGCTATTTGGTGAAAAAATTAATTCGTGGCATAAGAAAACGGATGAAAGAATCGAAAGAACCTCGAATATAGATAACCCAGCGATTGAGGATACGGCTGATATGATTTGGATGTGCGACACATCTTTTATTAACAGGAATAGTCATTCAGGTATTGCGGGCATTGGAATAAATACTAGTGGACGTATTGAACGAAAAATAAATGTGAGATGCAAAATCAAAAAAGTCATCGAAGGAGAAGCGTGGGCGATTTTGTTAGCCATGAGATCATCCTATGATCTCACTAGTCAGAGAGTTTCATTCTATTCTGACAACCTTGAATTGATTCAAGGAATTAAAAAGAAGACCGGGCTTCACTGGAGCCTTAAACCCATTCTTTCGGAGATCGAAAGTTGGATTGGTCGGTACCCAGGATGGGAGGTGAAACATATTAATAGATGCTATAACACAACGGCAGACGCACTAGCTAAGTGTATTAGAAGAAATATCATTATTCCTAGCTGGATGAACTGCTCTTTAGTGGAATTCGATAGGACTTTGAACAATCTTTGTAAAATTTAGTCGGGTTATTTTCGGTTGTAATTGACAAAAAAAAAAAAAAAAAAGAGCAAGGTTGTGCAAGGAGGAACTCTAAAGAAAGAAGATCAAATATCATTGCAAAAGAAACAAATTGAAAATAAAGCATAAGCTAATACTGAGTTTAGGAAGTAGGATCATCAAGTTTAAGAAGTTGGCTCGTTGAACTCCATCTGAGAACATGAAAAGTGAAGCAAAAAGTTTGGTCCATCAATCTAACAGAGTACCGGCCCATTATAGTTGACGTGAGAATCAAAGCACTGACCCATCATACTTCATATGAAGATTAGCATAGTGTAGCTTAAGCTCTCGGTCCATCGTAGAATTAAAAGAGTGAGATATCGCACCTCATATGAGAGGTTGAGGGTGGTTTGGGATTGTTTTTTAAGATAATCGATGATTTTATGTTTATAAAAATATTTTAGACCTTTGAAATTATTTTTAAGAAAAGCAAATAATCACTTAATGTGATTTTAGATGCAAAATATTTTTAAATTATTTTTTCATATATTTTAATTTTAATCGGAAAACGTTTTTAACTCTACAATAATCGATCCTAAACAGACACTGAAGCTAAAAGTGAGCAGAATCGGCTCACCGAGAAGAGGCTCGGCCCATTAAGGACCAACCCACCATACTTCACCTAAGAAATGGAAACTTTGGAAGCTCGGACCACCGAAGAGAGTACTGGTTCACTAAAGACTAGGAACTCGACCACCAAGGTTTTACAGACTGGCCGATGTCTCCTCATTTGTGATAGATTTATGTTAAGCTAAGACATCATTTTTAGTGATTTAGAAGTCTTTCTAATCGATTTTATTGAGAAATGTTACACTTTCATATTTTGAGTTTTGATTTACTAAATTAATATTTTTAGAGCATATTGGGTTTAATTATTTATTTAGTGTGAAGTTTTAAAAATAATCATGGAGATTAATTAGAATTCAAGTCAAAGACTAAAAGATATGGAAAGAGATAATCATGGTAATTGGAGATAAGGAAAGAAAAGCTAAAAACATGGAAAAGGAAAAGCTGCCTTAAATCTGAATTTCTGCACCTACGACCACAAATCAGCTTATATCTCAAAATAGATGTGGAATTTGGAGAAACGGTCAAGAGCAAAGTTGAAGATCTTTCCGAGATGATGAATTTCGACTACTCATACGCGTCAAACGGATGAGTATTGAAGCTTCTAGGACCAAAACAAAAACGGGCCTGATTACATGTTTTAGGGTTACGAATTTGAGTTGGGCTTGGAGTCCACTACTTACCTTCTCCTTCAAGAAAACGAATTAGGTCTTCTAAACACCTATAAATATACCCTTATATCACTTGTAAATCATCCTTGCCTCATAGTAATTATTCCTTAAGGTTTTATTCATCAGAGTTATTGTAGAGAACAAGATGATGTCTTTTATTATTTCTTTTAGTTTATTTTCTTCAGGTATGAACTAGTTTCTCCATAGCTTGGGTTTTGCATTATGTATAAACTATGAATTCTAATTTCTTTCTATCTAAGTTTCTTTGGGAATTACATGTTTTAATCTGATATTAGTTGCTTACCTTTATATTTGTTTATGTGTTTTGATTTAATGACTGTTTTCCTTGCTAGTGCACGAGTATAGGATTACCTTAATAATAGTTAGATGATCGCCTTAGTTGGGTGTCTAATTATTGAAACACCACATAACGTCTAGTGTCGATATTTGTCTTGACAACACTAATTCTAACTATATAGTCATTAGGGTATGACTTAATCACTATCACCATGTATGGAAATTGATTGCTTAGGGCCCTACCCTATTTGAACCAGCCTCGTGGTGTGTCCGTAGCCCCCTTAGTTGCTCTCATGGTCTAAGGTATGGGAATTTAGAATCCTGACTAAATATCTATGAGCTAATTATCTCCCTTATTAACTAGAATTGATAGAATGAATCAGAAGGATTAGTGCATACTAGCAAAACCCAAGCTATACTTCTCATCTCATATTTCTTCGTATGTAATTTACTGTCTTTAATTTCCTTAGTTTAATTTAATTATTTCGAATTTATCTCTTTATTTTCCTGTCTTTTAATTAATTACTTCTTACTCGTTATTATTTACCCATTCGATTAACACACTAAGTCTCTGAGAACGAACTCAAATTATCATTAAAACTTGCATTCGTCTTGTAATACTTGCAGTACTGTGCCTGTCTAGGATGAAAGTGAGTTGTTTTCTGACTTATTATTTATCTTATTTTATCACACCCTAGGCGTCACCAAGTTTTTGGCGCCGCTGCCGGGGACTTGTGTCTCGTTAGCGTGTGGGTTATCTATTTCAAATAGTAGTTATTAATTAATTTTTAATTTTCAGTTTTAGTTTTTATTTTTCTGGATTTACGCTTGTGGTTTGCTTTAGTCTTTTTCAGGTTTTACAGTGTTTAATTCTTGGCCTCCGTTACCGGAGCCTGAGAGGCGCTTTAGACCTTATAATAAACATGTTCGTGAGGAAAGAGCCTTAAGAAGAGCTATGGCAGGCGTACAAGAGCAGTTAGATCCACCACTTGTTATCCCACCTGGAGGACAACCATTCGTTCCACCAGGGGGACCACCACCACCTCAATCTGGTGGACAACAACAAGGACAACATCCACTAGGAAGAGGTAACGGGCAAACAATGTTAATCAGAACCGAGTTGAACAAGACCTTCCTTGCCTCCGAGTGCCGTTTCATGTTCAAACGATAGGTTACCGTCCTCCGGAGATCCAAAATATCAAATTTAGACCCGATCTGTGTATGCTCAGTCAGTTTCAAAGTTTTGGACTCTACAGTGGTACACCAATTCAAGATCCGGTAAGAGCGATTCAGAAGTTTATGCAGATTTGTGATGCTTATGTTACTCCAGGCATTACACGCGAGCAACTGTATTGTCATATGTTTTCGTTCTTTCTGACCGGTAGAGCTGGTGAATGGCTAGATAGGCAACCACCAGGGACAATTAATTCATGGACTAGACTTCAAGCCGCTTTCTTTAACTGTTTTTATCCGAAGAGTATGAAACTCAAAGACCAAAGCGAGCTTGCAAAGTTTTGTCAAGAAGATGGAGAAGAAGTAGGAGAAGCATGGACAAGGTTTCAACAGAATTTAGCTAGATGTCCGCTCCATGGTTATACCCCCTCTCTACAATTAGCTATATTTTATGAAGGTATAAACAAAGAAGGTAGATTGAAGGTGGATAACATTGGGAAAGGGAATTTCGTGTCCATGGACCCTACTGAAGCTACCGAGGCTTTGGAAAATATTATTGAACAAGAAAGGAGTTGGCCATCTTCGCGAGCTCTTGTTGCAAAGACCCGAGGTACGCTTCGTTTAGATGCAGAAACTGCAAACTCAGCTCAAATAGCCGCATTAGAAAATCAAATCAAAGAACTTAAGCTTAAGATGCAGAAAAATTTAGCCGCAGCGAATGTAGTGCAAGAAGCACAAGGGTGTCAACAATGTGGGGTTAATAATCATACTTGGGAAGAGTGCGGAGGAAATCCACAATATGTTTATTTCATATCCAACCGAGGAGGTTATAAATTTGGTAACCGCAACCATCCAGGTATGCAGTATTCAAATCCTCAGGGGGCCTCTAATCCTGGTCATTATCAACCGCGCCCCTAGAACAACTTTTTCCAACCAAGAGGTCAGTATCAAAATCAATATCAGAATAGACCTGCTCCCCCACAACAACCTGTTCAAGATGCCTATGCCGATTCATTAGATCTGAAAGCCTTACCATAATATCCTCAAGAGGGAACTATGGATAATCAACAATTAGCAAAAGGCTTGGATCGTTTGACCACGAATATGAACACTCAGGGCAAAAAGTTACGAGGACAAGAAGCCGTAATTCAGATTTTAGGTACTCAAGTAGAACAAATGAACAAAGTTCTAACAAATATAATGGAACAAAAATAATTGAAGGCTATCGAAGGAGGTGATGACAATGTTGGGTTCGAATCTTGTAAGGCTATTTGCCTTGAAATTGAAGAAGAAAAGAAGGAAGTACCACATGCTGCCGTTAGTGACGTGGAGGTTCCGAGTACCGAAGAAGAACCAACCAAGTCTAGCCCCGTGGAATCTAACTGTTCTGAGAGTGATGTGGAGGACGATTCAGAAAAATCTGAATTTATATAGCTTCTGAGGGATATGCAAGAGGAGATTAGATCGGTTATGGATTTTCAAGCTGAGCTGGCTAAAGAGAAAGAGGAAGAAGCCTCAAAGGAGGAACCAAGAGTTGAAGTTGAAGTTGCACCTGCCATGCAAGAAGAGAAGGTGGAATCGCCACTAGTTGTTCAACCAATGTCATCAACTATTCCTGATACAAATCCAGAGGGTGACACTGAACTCAAGACATTTGTAGAGGCGTACACTCCTGAAAATATCAACGCCCAAATGCTTGAGATTTCGAAGAAAGGGCTTACACCGCAACAAGTTTTTACGCAAGTTAGTCCTGAGAAAGAAGCGAGTGTAGAAATCCCAAGAGAGAACTTGAGAGTCTCAAGAAGAAGTGAAAGAGAGTTACCAATGAAGCTCAAAGATCCGGGAAGTTTTAACCTTCCTATTCAAATAAATGGTATGCTCAAGGTGAAAGCTATGTACGATGTGGGTTCTGGTGTGAATCTTATGCCTAAGTCCGTATTCGAAAGACTAGGACTTCAGAAATCATAGAAAGCTCCAGTGAAGTTGCAGTTCGCTGACAACTCAGTTTCCAAGACATGGGGAACAGTGGAGGACGTCTTAGTCCGAGCAGGTAGTATCGCCATCCCTACTGACTTTGTTATACTTGAGTTTGATGCAGATAAGCAGGTTCCAATCATACTTGGACGGCCTTTCATGGACACAAGTCAAAGTGTCATCAACTTCCAAGAAGGGACCATTACCCTTCATGCAAATAACATATCCGAGACCTTCTATGTCATGGGAAAGAAACCAAGGAAGTTAGGTCCCATCGTTCCTGTCATCCACAACCTTTCACACCACAAAGTCCCTACTGAGAAGATCCACTTAAAACCTGTGGATACTGAGCCAAACATTGAGTTTGGAGTTGGCCATGAAGTACTATGGAAAGCTCACAAATGTGAAAATACGCCACGTAGTTTCAAAGGCTCATGGATGGGACCATTCATTGTCACTAAGGTTGTTTCGGCCAAAGTGATAGAAATCTGACCCAAGAAGGGGATCAAGCGCAGATTAGTCGACGTTCACAGCCTTACTCGTTGTTGGGGAGGCTATATTCACAAAAATTTGATAGAGGTAACACGTCTAACTTTAAAAGACGTTAAATAAAAGTGTTGTACGGGAGACAACCTGCAATTTTTTTTGTTTTTATGCTTTTTACGTTTTTAGTTTGTGTTTAGTTTAGTTGTTTTTAGTTGATATTGCATATTTGAGAAAGGTGTTAGTGTTTTTGATGCTTAGGTGTTGAAGAAATCGAGTTCGGGAGGAGAAACAAAAGTTTACGGAAAATTCAGACTAGCTCTCCGGTACACCAGGCAATACCTCCGGTATACCGGAGAGCAGAAAACCAGTGCCCACGGGGGTAAGACTCGGGTTTTCGGCCGAGAGAAAAAAAATCAGAAGCTCCAGCTCCGGTACACCGCACAGCGCCGCTGGAGAGAGAAACAAGCTTCGTTTTTAGGTATAAAAGAAGGAGGATTGGTATTATTCCGAAATTATTAATCCTTAAGCCTCTCTTTCGTCTCCAAACCTCTCCCAACTCCATTAAAGCTCATTCAAACCTTCCCCAAACATCAAAACACTACCCAATCATCATAAAAACACATCAAAGCTTCTCTCCACATCATTAAAAAGGAGAATCATCTCACCAAACACATTAGATTGAACAATCAAAAGCTTAAATTTTCAAAATTCATCCTACAATTTCTTAAATCCATACCAATCCATCAAGAATTCATCTTACCCACATAGAGATTCATCATCAATTCACCCTTCCTAAACCAAATCAAGCTTGTTCAACCAATAATTCAAAAGTTCAAATTTCAAGAGTTGTTAAAGCTTTGAGTTGGGGGTCAATTAAGATGAGTAAAAGAACATGAACATTAGCTAACATGAGGGAGATGAAGAAAAGCAAGGTATTGGGTTCAATTACAAAGAAAAAAAATAACAAAGGTTCTAGTTCCAAAGCTAAGGGTACAATCGATGTTGAAGATGGAGGTAAGCTAGCTATGTTTGATTTAATGGGAAAAAGGCTTTACTTTTACTCAAAGGAGAAAACACAACCTCTTCCCTTCAAAGATCCTATACCCGTAGATAAAGAGAAAGCTTCAAAGGCCTTGATAGCTTCTACAGAAAAACAATTAAAGGAACTACCTTTTGCTTATGAGAAAGTATTCGGTGAAGAAGTTGATACATGAGAGTATAAGAGATTCTTGGAGCTTGGTGGAAAATTGGGTTGGTCTACGTTCATGGTAAGATGTTCTGAATTATGTCATGTTTTAGTTTTAGAATTCTATTTAGGCCTCTTTAGCCGAGATAATAAAGGTTGTGTTCCGATTAGAGGAAAGTTAGTTCCTTTCACAGTTAATGAGATTAGAAACCACTTCCAGTTTAAGAAATTAATCGAACATTGCAAGTATAGTGAAGCGGTTGCTAAAAGAAAAAAACTTTGATGAGGAATTACTTTTTGAGCATGTTTTAGACAAGGAAAAAGTGCAATCACATAAGGGAGAATTGAAGGCACCTTGGCCTTACAAATATCTTCAACCGGATGTGAGAGTTTGGCACAATTTCCTTATTCCTAATGTCTTTGGAAACACACGAACTTTGGATGTGACTAAGAAGAACGCTCTACTTTTGGATTATATTTTGAGAGGAGAAGAAGTGGATGTGGCGCAGTTGATCTATGAGGAGGTGATGCGATTTTTGGTCTCTCCTAAATCAGTTTATAATGTTAAATTTCCTACTATGATCACGTGTCTTGTGCGAAAAGCGAATGTTATATTGGGTGAAGAAGAGAAACTCGAATTTAAGAAGAGTTATATTGATAATGCTTGGATCATGAAAGTCTTGAGAGGAGCGGTTTCTAGGCAAATCTCAAAAGAAGAAAAGGAGCAAAGTTGGCAAGAGAAGATGGAGGAGCGTTTAAACAATTTCGAAGCAGCTCAAACTTCCTTAGCCAATTATGTTGCACAAATCAAAGCCAATCAAGTGCACATCATGAAACTCCTTGAGCAATTAACGAAAGATCAAGCAAATCCTATCTTGGATGTCAATAATGCGAGGCAATAAGCCTCGAGTGTATGTTCTCTTTCTTCCTTACCATTTCTGTAAATGTTTATATCTGCTAAATTTAATTTCTTTTTCGAGTCGTGGGGACACAACTCATATTTGAGTTGGGGGGTGTGGGGATTCCTAGGTCCTTCGTTTCTACCATTTGAAGTTCTCCTGTAATGATTGCTCGTACTTCTGTCAGTGTCTCTTTGCTAAAAAGAAATGCTGACTTATTGTAATTGATTTGTTGTCCGGATCCTTCACAATAATCTGTAAGGCATTTCTTAAAAGCTTCTAAGTTAGTCTGATTAATAGTGATGAAAAAAAAGAGAATCGTCAGCGAATAATAGATGAGATATTTCTGGACAATTTCTCGTAATGTGTATGCCTTGTATCTTTCCTTCGTTGCAAGCAACATCTATCAGGCTAATGAGTGCTTCATTCATTATAGAGAAAAGAAAAGGGGATAGCGGATCACCTTGTCTTAGACCCCGCCTTGATTTGAACTTAGGCATTCTCTGGCCGTTGAAGTTAATTTGGAACGTGACGTCTATTGTACAAGTCTTTATCCATTGTGTACATTTGTCGTGGAAACCTAGTTTTTCCAACAGGGTAAGAATAAAATCCCATCTTACTTGGTCGTAAGCTTTTGCCATGTCGATTTTGATACTAGCCATCTGTTTCGGGTTCTTCCTTTTTTGTGTCATGTAATATGACAATTCTTGTGCGATTATAATATTGTCTTGGATGGCTCTTCCTTTTAGGAAGGCCGCTTGCGTTGGTGAGACTATATCATTCATAATTTTCTGGAGTCGATTCGCTAGCATCTTTGCCATGAGTTTATATCCAAAATTAATGCAGTAGATCAGTCTGTAATCGCCCAAAATTTCCTGTATATCTCCTTTCGGAATAAGAGTTATTAGAGTATCATTCATATCTTCCAATGGGATATTATTTTTAAAGAAATCTTCTACTACTCTAAAGACGTCGTATTTAATGATATCCCAGAATTCCATATAAAATTTACCGTTTAGACCATCGGGTCCTGGAGATTTCGTTGGAGACATATGCTTGAGGGCCGCTTCCAGTTCCTCCATAGTTGGGTTTACTATCAATTTTTTATTCATTTCTTTAGTGATCTTGGGTTTGATGAAACGTAAGGTGTTGTTGATTTGTCCTCTTTCTCCTTGTTTCTCTTCAAAAAGTTGATCATAGAAGCGTTGAAAATTCGTTTTGACTTCTGAAAACTCTTCTATCCACTCTCCTTGTGTATTCTTTATTCTCGTAATTTTGTTTATTGACCTTCATTGCATGGTTTCCATATGAAAGAATTTTGTATTTTTGTCTCCACATGTAAGCCACTATTGCCGTGCTCTATCTGTCCATTATTTTTCTTCGCACTTATATTCAAAAGAGAGTTCTTCTTTAAGTTCTTCTTCTTCGATTTGGTTTTCAGTCGTTGGTCTCATATTAGTTATTTGTGTCAGTCTTTTTTGAATTTGTTTTATTTGTTCTTGATAATTCTTGAATGTGTTCTTGCTCCATACTTTGAGCGCGTGAGTAGTTGAATCTTTCTTTCCCAAATATTCAACAGAGGCTGTTGAGTTGAGGGGCCATCCCAAATCTGTTGAACTATGTCCCTACATTCATTATTGTCAAGCCAATGAGACTCAAATTTAAAGTATTTTTTACCCCTTGGCGCTTTAGAGTTATATTGTAATATGAGTGGCGAGTGATCAGAGCCTATTGCCAGTGGAATATAAACTTGAGCATTACAAAATTTGATAATCCATTCATACGATCCAAAAACTCTGTCTATCTTGCTCTTGACTGTTTTGTCTCCTTTTTGTCTATTGTTTCAGGTGAAATTACAACCCTTGGAGTTGATTCCTGCGAGTCCATTGTGATTGATAAAATTTTTGAAGTAAATAATTTGTTGTGTATTAGGAGGAGAAGAGCTACATTTGTCTTCTATGTTAAGTACATTGTTGAAGTCCCCCATGAGTAGCCATGGTTTCTTATTTTTGTCATTCCAATGGGTAATTTGATTCCAAACTGTTAATCTATCTTCATAATTATTAGGCGCATGCACACAAATAATATAATATGGAAATATAGTATCATTAATAAAGAGAACAACAAAATAACGATTACAAAATATAACTTCTACTTTCATGCAATCATTCCACAAGACCAAAACCCCCCCGAGTGGAAGGCACTACCTAAGGGGTCAAAAATAAAATAGTTTATAAAACCAAGCTTACGTAAAGTCTCCTTCGCGTCCACTTCGCGAAGCATAGTTTCAAAAAAACATACTAATTCAGGCTTAAAACTATTCAAAAGAGATCTAACATGTGTCTCTGTCAAGGGAGCCCTAATCCCTTGGCAGTTCGAAAACATCGTATTCATTTTCCGATGGCGGCCTTGGGAAGACCGCGTTCCACTTGGATTTTTGCAGGAGTAAAATTCTTTTTCTTTTTTTCCCTAATACTCTAGACTTCCTCACCACTTTCTACTTCCTCACCTTCACCATCTCCGTCCACTCTCCCATCAGAATCTTCCTCATTATCCTCTTCCTCTGGTTCAAAACGCGAATCATCTTCATTCGCTGTTGTCTTTTCTTTAGTATTTTCTGAGTCTGAAATGTTTACAAAACCTTTATCACTTGAGTCTCTTCTTCGCTCTCCTCATTGCTTACCGTAACCACGTTCTTTCCTTTCTCATTAGCCTCGGTTCTCCTCCTCTTTGGGTTCTGCTCACCATGATTTTTCCTACTCCTGGTTCTACTCGCAATGCCAACTCTGTTTGTCATAAGTCCCTCATAGACACCTTTTACTGCTTCGAAAAAGTGTCGACGACGTTTTTTAACTATATCTTGCTGCTATTTGTTTGTAAGTTTCCTATTGATGATAGGATTTATGTAGTGTTTGCTCGTACAAAGCCTATAACCATTAGAATTGTCTTGTTCCTGAGCTGGTTCCTTCCCACTTTGGTGTTGTATTTTTCCCCTCTCCACGTTCTGTGTTGGTGTTTCGTTCGTGTTTCTATCAGTGTCTTGTTGTGACCTATTTAAATCCAATTCTCTTCTACCTCTGTTCTCCATCTGTTGTCCACTTGCTACATAACCTCTAATAGCCTGTTGTACCACTTCCTGGAGTAGCGTTGTACCACGAACATCTGATGGTTGTGTCTCGGTTTGTCTTTCATTAAATCTTTGGTCTCTATTTTGTTTTGTTCGTTGTTGACGAGCTTCACGAGTTGAATGGATCCATCCATATATGTGTCCTGATTATACCTTGAAGTACCTTGATTATTCTACCTTGGCCTTCGCCTGAGTGATCTTCTTCATTTCTATCCCAATAGTATGGCCTACCAGCTTTCTCAAAGATGTTACCAACTCGTTTTCTCACCCCATAGATAGGTTTAATTGGCGGGTATCTTGCTATATTAGCTACCGACCATGTAGCTTTGCGCTTCTCATCAGAGTCTTCAATTTGTTGCACAATAACACCATTGCATGCACCCTATCTATGTCCTACACACCCACATCTAAAACAAAGTGCCCCCAAATTCTTATAGCGGAAGGTAATCCAACCTGCACCATCTTCTTGCTCAAGTTACCACCCCAGTGGGAGTGGTTGCTTTGTATTAAAACTAATTCTAAACCTCAAGATTTTTACATCTGTAGTAATTACATCAGGGAAGTCAATATCTTCTATGTCTAGAAAGCAAGGTAATAGATCAAGAACAGTGTGTTCCGTATTCTGTATATAAGCGAGACCACTCGCCTGTACCCATACTGAAGAAAAGTCTCGATTCACAGCTAAGGGGTCTACATGATGTTGACATGGTATAAAAGCAAAATTCATACCAAGGAAAATACCTGGTCTGAGGTTCCACAGTCTTTCCAGCTCACGTTTTTTAAAAGTTTCTAGCTTGAAAACGTTTTCTTCCTCCTCCGTAAGTCTGAAATCTCCTCGAACTCCCCATTTATCTCAGATATGGCGTGTGAAACCGTGAAGAAACACAGTGGTGCCTCCTATCGTTGTTATCAAAAGATATGGCTCCTTCTTCACAGGTTCAAATCTTTTAGCTTCGATTCCCATGTTAATAACTCCCAGTGATATGTTATTGTTTTCGTTGAGTGGTATTATCGGAAGAGCGTGTCTCTCTCTCGTTGCCATTATATTTTTCCCGATGATTGATAATGAAAGTGCAATAGAATTAGTGGAGATATATTTTAAGAGATTGAAATGAAGAGGAAAGATGAAAGAGCAAGAGAGTATCAGCGTATTTTGTAGAGAAGTCGAAGTGAAAAGGGAGAAAGTGAACTTACATTAGTTTCCTAAAAGGCTTCTCTGCTCTTTAATATGCCTATTTTGCCTAGGAAACTCAGTTAGGTTCTGCATGCCAATGATTATCTGTCCCACTAACCTTTCCACCGCCTTGCTCACGAAAAGAGGTAAGGCCTCATTTCTTTTAAATTGTCTTATGTGTCGCTTATTAAAAATATGAGAATATTTTTTATTTTTATCTTCCTTCCACGTGTCTTTATTTCCTTTTGTCGATGTCTTCGAGCTCCAGAACCACATTAATAAGCCACTTCCACTATCCTTTGAAAAATAATGTATTTGGTATTTTTGTTACACCGCCTTGAATAAGTTGATACGTAATCTCTCCCATTTTCTACTTTGTTTTTGGAATTGATTTTCCTCGTTTCCTCCTCAAGATTAAAGTAATTTATCTTTAAGCGCTTAGAACTGACTGCCTTTGTCTTTTTCGAAATTACCCTCTTCCATTCAATCTTTCCTTTCTCTTAAACCCTTGTCTTCGAACTCGTTTGAGTAATGATGTCGATGAATTTGTTGTTGTCACTCCACGATTCTCCGTTGTTGTTCTTATTTTCTAAATGTCGATCTTCTTTTTTGATTCATTCTCTTTTTATATCCTCTTCCTTCTGGTTTCCCTTTTTTCCGATGTTTGACGCCAGGAATTTCTGTTGTCGTAGTATGCCGCGGAAGCTCCAAAGGTTCCCGTTCAAATACTTGAATGATAAGAAGCATATGGATTTCCCGTCGGAGGATGCGTTCATCTCGAATCCTAACCCTAAATTCTCAATTTCTGAAAAGATGAAAGGACTAATACTTGATAACGGATCTTACCCAGTACTAACAGGATGGATTATGAATTGTATGGCTTGGAATTGTGATTGTGGAATTAGATTTTAGGTTTTGTGATTGATTGAGAAATTTTTCAGAAAATCGCCTTGCTAGAGAGTTTTTTTTTTTTTTTTCATTCATAGCTACCAAGTGTAATGAGTTTTCATTCAAAAGTCATTTAATGATGTCAATCCCTATTGTGATTCACTTTTAAACAAATAATGTTATTGATGATATATAATTCCTTTTTTATATTATGCACTCCGAAACTACTTCTCCTTTTCATTTTTCATTATCAAATATATTTGATTTATTCAGTCGTTAATATCTATGTAGACATTCCTAGAAGTTCCAACCAGACATGTTCATTAGGAGAAACTTGTTCCATTCGCACTACATAGATAAACTAAATCAACCGTCAACCATGCATGGCGGCAGACAAGCGCGAAACACTCGTATCTTCAGATCCACGGTGAATTTGTATAGTACACATTAGTAACTAATCTTCATTCCCTACACATTATTCTTTTAGGATAAAAAGAAATTAGTTTATTTTACGTCTAAAGCTACTCAAGCTACACAAATATAATATTTTTTTTGGTTTAGTATGTAGACTACATAAGAAATTATCTACTTACACCTGAAAATAAGGTAGTAAAGAAATATCTCATACAATTACATAATAATTTCTCACTATCATCTAAAAGATAAAATAATAAAAGAATAAAAAAAATAAAATAATAAGAGAATAAAAAAATAAAATAAAAGAAAAATGCGCTACTTAACTTTCTTGATAACTAGAGCCGACCCCAAAAACCAAAATATACTTAGTTATCTAAAACACGATTTTTTTGAGATCTTTTGTAATTACAAATTTTTTGTGTTGATTAATTGGGCTCTTTTTTATATAACAAAAATAGCGCATAAAGCAGCCGTCTTGATGGCTTTGTTGATAACCGTTTCTCAAGTAGTTATATATGGCTTTTCATAGCAAGCCAATTTCTTGTCTTCCATATACAATACACGGTGACTCTTAAAACTATCTTCCATATCTTTCTCCTCCAATTCTTTCGAACCTTTAATTCTTAATCAATTTCAAAGCACTTATGAGAGTTTTTATCTCCTTATTAATACCCAATTAATTCCTAATCTCATCCCATATATCCTTCGCATAAGAGTACTCAAAGAAATGATGTTTAATTGACTCAAACTCTTCTCCACATAAAACACAATATAGATCCAACTCTAAATAGGTCATAGGATCTTTTGGAGCGACGCGTGAATCCCAAATAATATTGGCCAACGGTTTCACAAAATATCTACGCCTAAATAACTAAGGTTTCTTATATAAAGTAAACAAAAATTTGCTAGATACCTCATTAAAGATGGGATGATCACCAAACAAAGAGAACCACCTAGCCAAATATCCTTCTCTACCCTCATCACCAATCGAATATCGAATTACATCTGTTAGTTCCCAAATATTCTTCAAAAGAGGAGAATCTATCTTCCTCGGCTTCTATTCCCAAAAGCTTATATTTTGAGTTTACTCTCCATGAATCCATTTGATCCAAAGGGAGTCCTTTTTAGCAACTATCTTCTAAAGCATTTTCATAAGAAGTGATTTATTTAAAGCCCCCAAATATTTTAACCCAAGCCCTCATTCTTCTTTCGGGATACAAACCTTTTCCCAACTAACTTTTGGAGACTTCCTATCCTAATAAAAATTCTGACACATACTAACAATACGATCACGAACACCTATCAGAATCGGAAAAATAGTGAACAAAAAGCAAATCGCGCTTTGAAGAACCGGTCTAATTAGTTCCAATCTACCCACAAAATAAAGGAAAGAAGCATTCCAAAATCTAACATACCCCTCCAATTTATCAAAAAGAGGTTTGCAATCTCTTGAAAGTAACACGAAAGAACCAAGAGGTACACCTAAATATAGAAAAGGCATCTCTCGTTAATCCAGGCGAGTAGTTGCCAAAATACTAGCACACTCAACATTATTTACTCCTACATAATAGATATTCGACTTAGTAACATTTAAATGAAGACCCAAACAATCACCAAACACTTTCAAGCTATCCATAAGAATTTTAATGGACAACAATGATCACCTTTCGCAAGAAGCATTAAGTCATCGGCAAAAGCAATATGAGTAATTTTTTATTTTTCACACTTCATATGATAATTAAAGTCATGATCCGTATTTTTCTTTAAGTTCCTAGAAATATTCAGAAAAAGAATAGAGACATAAGGAGAAATAATATCACTTAGCCTATTTCCCCTGGTGATGGTTAGGGTGTGATAAAAACGATGTAAAATAAGAGAACTAACACCCTATCCCACTACCATAAACTCACCGCAAGTGTACGGGTGGTTTGCAAGTGATGGATAAGTAAAACAGATCTCAGGGACTACGAAAGTTAGCTATGACCAATACAATTATAAAGTGCAATAAAAGAAGTTCGAAGAATAATACGCTTAAAGACTCTAAAATATTTGTTTGGTTTTCAAGACTCTAATAATTAACTTTTAAACTAAAGATAGGAAAAAATAAGAGAAGAGGAGTAGTATGAGAGTTTAGCTCGAGAAATAGCAAGTAATCCCCACTAGCCTTGTTTTATAATCATTACCTAAGGGAGAATTGTGTGATACCCAATAGTCAGGATTCTATATTCCTCCTAACCCCCTTCCAGGTGGAATTAGGAGGTAAATTAACAATTTCCTAGGGACTTGGTTAAGGGGACCCTACGCAATTATCGGTGGTTAATCTTATACCCTAGTGACTATCTAGTTAGGTGAGCTTGTGAGGATCACTACTGCACACTAGACGTTTATGTGGTGTTTCAATAGTTGAACACCCCTTCCAAGTGACCATCCAACTACAATGGTAATCATATACGTTTTACCACGCAAGAACTATAGACTATATATCAAAGCACGTAAAAACAGAGTTATCACTCCTAATTTTAATTAAATGTAAAAGGACATCCCAAATTAAAATAGATATAAAACAAGTCTAGGGTTCACACCCATATGCTATTGTAAAGATAAATGGCTTTAGTTCATACTAGAGAAAGAAATAAGATAAATTACAACCGGGAAGGATTGGAATGGCATGAACAACTTCCTAGTCCTTCTGTTCTTCTTGTCACTTGCATCTGATGATTTCTTGGTGTAATATTGATTAATAATTGAGCAAGGATAGTTCTTCTAAGGAAGGTCTTATATATGAAGTATAATTATCAAGTTGGAGGATTTATTTGACACACCACGTGCCACATGTCATTTTATTAGTGGGTCGACTCATTATTTATGTTGACCATCTACATCTCTTGATGTCGGCTTAGATGGACGGCTGTGATTGCTTCTTAACTTTGTGTCATATAAAAGGGCGCTTTTCACCCTTTTCAGATACTTCTTCGATTACTTTTCCTCTCTTCTCTCACTCTCTCTCGCGTAACCCCAGTTTATACGAAACTCTTGGTTTCTTCATCGATAATTCGATAGGTTAAATTATAATTTAGCAAATCCATTAGATTGAATCCACTAATTCAATTCTTAGTTGTATTTCAGCGTAGTTGATTTACTAGATAGATTTGTGGGATAATTGTAATATTGAGATAACTTTGAGGGTTTTTGTGAGGTGTTTCAATCTTGTAATCCGAGGCATATAGTGAAGCAGAGCCTGTATTATCTGGGCTCAACGTGGATGTAGGTCAATTGTGACTGAACCACGATAATTTCTTGTGTTCTTTACTTTCTGCACTTTATATTGTTCTCTGAAACTATTTTAAACCTATTTTTAAACGTGTTTTGAGGTGTATAAAATTACAACAGTAGGAATGGATATATACATATATATATATATATATATATGTCTTTGGTCGAAATATGGAGTAGTCCCCAAGTTAAGGAATTCAAATCGTACCAAAATTCGTATTCCTAAATTGTAGGATAGGATAAACACTTATAGGTTTATTTGGTCATATCTCCTTCGCAACTTAACGAAGTTTAAGTACTTTATATGGAAATTATCGTAATTCAAATATCTATCTGCTCATATAAATGGCTCTTCCAAATTCATGACCGATTTTCTGCAGCATTACAATTAGTGAATGTTTTTCCAGCATGGCGGATTCTTTACTTTCCAAATATATCCAAACTTTTCCTTTTTAATTATGACTAAGGCATTCTCTTTACTTTTCTTCACTTATTATTATTATCCCAAGATGTAATAGCTTCCATTACCTAAGTTCTACACAAATAACACATAAATTACGCGCAAAAGCTCATAAAATAGCAAAACACCTAAAACTAGACAAGAAAGTTCAGAGTATAAATAAATGGGGAAAAATCCCAAAATTAAGTACTAAATACCCCTAAAATGATGTCTCATAACTAAATTTTTCTTTAACATAAATGGAGACATCAAGACCCCAACTCAAAGTTGTGTCGCCCCGACACAATAATGATAAGAACAGTAGGGTAGTCAATAATAAATATAGAAGAAGAATAGAAAACAATGAATGATACTAGAGAAAAATATCTAAAAAGTATCATGTAGTAATGCCCAATAAGTAATGCACATACATACTTAATATAAACATAATCAACAATCCATAAATTCAAGTCCAGATTAACTTTGCAATGCCAGAGGAGAGGTTTTCACTTAGTTCATGTTTGGAGGCTATAGGGTGATCATCGGTCCTAATATAGTATCCAATGGTCCACCTAACTGTTCCCTAATTTTTCTATCGTTCCTCAACCAAGTAGTTAGAAACCCTAATGTATTTATGGTTATAATGTTGGCTTAGGGATGGTATGATATATACTTGGATAATGAAAAGTGAGCATTTGGCTCTCTCCTCACGTTCCATCAACAAATCATTCTAGATCTTGAGCTTCACTCGAAGACGTTCTCACTCAACCCAATTTTTGATGCCTCTTAATATAGCATCCCCAAAGAACGCAATAAAACCTTTTTGTGATGATTACATAACAATTTCCACTTTGCCGGTCCAAATCATATTCAATCTTTTTCACATATTATTTCTAAGTTGGTTATAACTCCCTTTTTGATGTGAGATGTCATACCACTTTTCTTTCTCATAATTCTTTCCTTTTCTTTATATATCTATTTTTCTTTTTACCCCGGCAAAGGGTTACAAATAAACTTGTCATTAATATTATCATAATTACAATAAAATTTCCCAATCCCAATGTTCCCCAATGATGAAACCCACCACCCCAAACTCAAGCGCTAAAATGACTTGTCTCAGGTTTTGCGATTCAAGTGCAGGTCATATGGATAAGTTCTATAAACTAAGGGGGTATGGCTTGTAATGTAGCTAATAAAAGGCTTTAGAAAGGCTCAGAGGGGGATAAGATGGATAATAATATATTCAAATAAAACAGGTGAGAAAGCTAAAAGGCTTCAAGTGGCTTATATGAAAGATCTGCCTGATTCCTTATTCTAACTACTAGATCTCGTCACTTTTTCACTTTTAGGTCATAGATTGATAGGGTTACCAACTAATTTCAGATCTCACGTTCTACACACCGCTCAAATCTCCCTAAGATTCAGCTTGACACTTCATACGCATTGCTTATTAATCTTCCCTATCTTTTACTTCTTGTTTTCATGCATGCATACTAAACATGTCTATGAGATTGTTCTAAAACACAATACCTACTATCATCAAATTAATTAAAAACATGCTCAATAGGGACATTCACCATATTCTATGCTAATTCTAACACTAGTTTTTTTAAATTTTTGCGAAAAACAAAAAGGAAGATGAGGACAACGAATTCCCACCGCAAACTCAAAACTGAGTCGTGTCCCCATGACTCGAAAAGACTCAATAAAGAAAATAAAATTTAACCTAAGCTAAACTAACACATAAGCAATTAAGAAGAAGAATTAGAAGGTGGTACCCGTCAAGAAATTATTGTTCTCCATTCATAATCGGAAGGAGAGTCGTCTTGTATTTCCAACATAGCCATGGTCTTATCAACATTATAGTTTTTTTTTATCAAAACTGAATATTATATAAGCTCAAACATTGTGTTTTACATTATTTTGATATTTCAAGCAAATGAGTCTCTAGTATTAGCAAACTAAGACAATACAATGAGTATAATCTAGACTAATATCTAATTCAACTTTTAAACGTTGATCAAGCTTTAAAGATATCTTGCAACTTCCATGCTAGTGCAACCTCTATACAATCATCTTTACACTTGAATTTTTGCTTACCCATCGTTTTAACATAGAGGCAATATTGGATATTGTGTAAAATATCCTCATTATTGACTCTGCCATCATGTATATGTTCATTCTAGTTACTCCAAATCTGATAAACATATGAAGTAAACCAGCCCGAGTATTTCACATCCATGAATTTTCCATTAACTTTAGATAAGATAAAATCCATCATCTCATCCCAAGACTCAAGCACAGGCATGTTCAATCCACATAAAGTAAATCATTTCTAAAACACTCTTCTTGACAAAGGACGTAGAACAAAAATGTGATCGCTATCCTCAATAGAGCTATGGAAAAATACACAAAAATTATCTTGTTGTATTACCCATTCCAACATACGAGCTTTAGTAGGTAGCCGATTCAAACTAGCTAACCAAGAGGAAAAAGAATTCTTTGGAATGTTCATAGTGTTCCAAACAATCCTAGTCCACTCAAGAATCATTCCAGAATTAGAGACTTCATACATGATTTTCTTGAAAGAAAACTTGTTTTTAATACTTGCTCTCCACATATTTTTATCCTCAGCTGCAGCTAAAATAGGCAAAGCTTCAGAGAGTCCACTCAAAGATGGTGGCAAGTGCCATCTCCCCCTAGTGAAACGATTACTAATAGTTTTATTCATCCTTAGAGAGCAATCATGAGTATATCGGTTAAGAAAAGAGTTTGCATTATCACATTTAATCCAATTATCCCCAAAAATATAAGTTCGAGATCCATTATTAATTTTGTGAGTAATGAATGTATAAGCTAACATACTTAGATTGGAGATTTTTATCCAAGTGCATGATAAATCTTGTTTAATAGATAGTGTCGCCTAAGGTGTGATAAAATAATAGATAAATTAACGCAAATAAACAACCTAGGCTATCACGGTTCTGCAAGTATACAGGACGTATCCAAGTTTTAAATAATAAGTAAGATTCGTTCCTCAGAGACTACGAAGGTTAGGAAGAACTTATGCAATAATCAAGTACAAATATTAAAGGCTAGAACAACTAATACACAGAGAAATAAAAGACAAATAGATTTTTATTGGGTTTTTGATTAAGGAAATTAAACTAATAAATTAAAGACAGAAAATTAAATGCAAGAGAAGAAGATAGTATGAGAGTTTAGCTTGAGTAAATAGCATGTAATCCCCACTAGTCTCATGTAGTAATGCTCAAGAAATAATGCGCAAGTATGTTTAATATACACATAATCAACAATCCATAAATTCAAGTCAAGATTAATTTCGCAATGCCAGAAGGAGAGGTCTCAACTTAGTTCGTGCTCATGGCTATAGGTTGTTCATAAATCCTAATATAGCATCCAATGGTCCACTTACCTACTACCTAATAGCTCAATTGTTTCTCCATCAAGCAGTTAGAAATCCTAAGGCCTTTGGTTATAACGGGGCTTAGGGACGTTGTGGTATATTTGGATAATGAAAAGTGAGCTTTTGGCTCTCTCCTCACATTCCATCAACGAATCGCCCTAGATCTTGATTTTTCAGTCGAAGATGTTCTCACTCAACCCAATTTTGATGCCTTTGATGTGCATCCCTAATAATACCAAATAAACCTTTCATGACGATATACAAATTCCACTTTGCCGGTCCAAATATATATATTCTTTTCATATCAATTTTTTTCTTTTGTATAGCTATGACTCTTTTTTTTTGATGTTCGAGATATCACGCTATTTTTTCATATATTTTTTTCTTTTCAATTCATAATTTTCAGCTTTTTTCCTTCACTATTACCCCGGCAAAGGGTTACAATAATCACTTTTTCATCATCAATAACATCACAATTACAATTTCCCAAACCAATATTCCCTAATGATGAAACCCACCACCCCAAACTCAAGCTCTAAAAACGACTTGTTTCAGGTTTTGCGATTCGAGTGCGGGTCATATAGATAAGTCCTACAAACTAAGGGTATGGATTATAATGTGGTTAAATAAAAGGCTTTAGAAAGGCTCAGAGGGGCTAAGACGGATTAATAATAACAATAATAAAATAAAAGGGTGAGAAGGTATAAAAAGGCTTTAAGTGGCTTCAATATGAAAGAACTACCTTATTCATTTTCCTAACTACCGGATTTTGTTACTTTTTCACTAATAGTTCATAGACAAGAGGGTTTTCAACTAATTTCAAACCTCACGTTCTACACACCATATAACTCTCCCTAAGTTTCAACGTAACTTCTTAGCATTGCTCATTAATTTTTCTATCTTTTATTTCCTGTTTTCATAGATGCATACTAAACATATTTGTGACATCTTTCAAAAACATACTACTCACTATAATTGACCTAATAAAATCATGCTCGATAGGTACATTCAACATATTCTATGCCTATTTCAACCCAAAAAAAATTAAATTTTATACAAAAACAAAAAGGAAGATGAGGACAACGAATCCCCACCCCCAACTCAAAAGTGAGCCGTGTCCCCACGACTCGAAAAAGACTCAATAAAGCAATAAAATTTAAAATTAAAAGTAAACTAAACTACCTAATGCATACGAGCAATTAAAAAGAAGAATTATAACGGGGTACCTGGCCATAAAGATCCATCATGTCCTCCTCCTCCTCCTCCGAAGAATAATTGTCAATATCCAAGGTCTCGGTTATTTCACCCAATTTTGAATAAATTTGCATAATTTCCCTCCATAGTGCTTTGTTCTCTTTTCTAAGATGATTGACTTCATGTTGCAATTTGATAGCCCATGGGGGTATGCAAGAATTATTCTGAGATGAAGAGGAGGAAGAAGAATCTTGATCTTGAATTTGTGCCTTTTCTTTAGGCTTTGATTGTACAGACATCCTAGCTCTTAATCTCTTTGGTAGTGGTTGTGTTGGTCCCTCTATCTTTGGTTTCTTTTCAATAGGCTCATCAAGATCAATAGGCCTTTCAATTGTGGCTCCAGGCAAATTTTTGTTCTTCCCTAAGATGGAACACTTCCTCTTATAATCCATAGCATATGTTTTGTTTGTCATGTTTGATTGACCCACAACTCAAGTTACACCAAGGATGGATTTAAAGTTAAGAATGATTGGTGTGGCTTGAGTTTCTTGCTTGGATTTGATGAAAGGAGAAGGTTTATTGATGAATCTTGGAAGAATTCTTGAAAGCTTGATGTTCTTGATGGTGTTTTATGGTGTAGTGTGATAAATTTGATGAAGAATTTGTGTTTATGGAAGATGGAGGAGAGGATTATTGATGTTGTTGTGTTTATTGTGGAGGTTTATACAAGCTTCAAGGTCTATTTATAAGGTTTGGGTCTGAAAAATTTGTGTTGAGGAGGCTAGGGTTAACTCTTGATAAGGTAAGAAGTGGATTAGGAAACAAATTCTTCAAAACCGACCTCGGACCGGCATACCGGCCAAATCGGCGGCTTACCGGTGCTGGATGTTTACCTTTTCGCAAGTTTCTGCCATAAACCCGAAACGATACCCGTGGCCACGTGTTTTTGGGCGTCGGCTTACCGGTGCGCTATTTGTCGAGAAGCTAACTCCGTCAAAATACCCTTGAAACCCGTGGGCACGTGATTTTCCTCTGGCCGGCATACCGGTGCCCTGAGCAGCATACGGGTGCCCTGAGCGGCATACCGGTGCGCCTGGCTTTTCTTAGACAGACTCTCGGCAAAAAACCCGAGTCACCAACCCGATGGCTCGTGTCTCCCCACCAGCATACCGGTGGTTTGACCGGCCTACCGGTCAGTGAAACGGATTTTTCCCAAGTGTCTTCCTTTTGACCCCAAACTCATTTCCTGCACAATAACACACTACCTTTCTCTCCTATTAGCTTGTAAATACAATTTAAAATATACACTAACATAGAAATATACACTACAAAACATAAAGCTAATCTAAAAAGCAATTAAAACAAGGGGTGTCTCCCAAGAGCACTTTTGTTTAACGTATTTGAGTTAGACGTGTACCTCAGGCTAAGCGTGTTCTTCGAGATGGATTGTATCCTCTCGACCAAAGTCTCCACTGTCATGGTATAATTTCAACGCTGGCCATTCACCATGAATGTCCTTTGCTCGGTTGGATGTTCAATTTCAATTGCTCCATGAGGTGCGACTTTCGTAACAATGTAAGGTCCTCCCCAACGGGATTTAAGCTTTCCTGGGTAGTTCGAGAATCAAGAGTTGTATAATAGTACCTTTTGCCCTCTCTCGAAGTTCTTTGGACGGATTCGTTTATCATGCCATCTCTTTGCTTTCTCCTTGTAGAGACGCGAATTTTCATAGGCATGGTAGCGAAACTCCTCCAATTCATTCAATTGCATCAACCTTTGTTTCCCGGCCAATTCTGGGTTTAGATTCAGAGTTTTAATGGCCCAGAAGGCTCGGGCTTCAATCTCAATAGGTAGATGACATGCTTTGCCGTAGACCATGCGATATGGAGATGCCCCAACTGGTGTTTTAAATGCTGTTCTGTAAGCCCAGAGAGCATCATCTAGCTTTAATGACCAGTCCTTCCTTGTTTTATTCACAGTCTTTTCAAGAATATATTTAATTTCTTGGTTAGAGACTTCAGCTTGACCGTTAGTTTGTGGGTGATAACCGGTTAAATACGGTGTCTCACTCCAAACTTACGAAGGAGGGCTCTCAACTGAACATTGATGAAATGGGTACCTTTATCACTGATGAGAACACATGGCGTACCATGTCTTGTAAAGATATGTAATTCTAAGAATTTTATTACTGTTTGAGCATCGTTCTTTGTGTTGCCACTACTTTTACCCATTTTGACACATAATCTATTGCTAGCATGATATAAAGATTAACATGGGAAGTGACGAAAGGTCTCATGAAATCTATTCCCCATACATCAAAGATTTTGAATTCTAAAATATTGTTGAGCGGCATCACGTCTCGTTTTGATATATTACCAGTGAATTGGCATATTTGTCATGATTGGACGAAACGATGACAATCTCTGTGTAGGGTAAGCCAATAGAAACCGGATTGAAGAATTTTAGCTGCAGTTCTATCGCCCTTAAAGTGACCACCATATGGTGATCCATGACAATTTCTATAATCTTATCAACTTCGCCTTCATGGACACATCGTCTAACAACTTGGTCACTGCAAATTTTCCAGAGGTATGGTTCATCCCAAAAGAATTGTTTAGCCTGGTGAGATAACCTCTGTCTTTGTTGTGGATGAAAATACTTAGGGAATACACCACTCACGATGAGGTTGACTAAATCTGCATACCAAGGCACAAACGCATCTTTAATAGTAAAAAGTTGTTCATCAAGGAATACCTCTTTAACCATTAATGGTTCTTTGTTGGCATCAGATCCTTCGAGCCTGGATAAATGATCAGCAACCTGATTCTCGCATCCTTTTCGGTCTCGAATGTCTATCTCAAATTCTTGTAGCAACAGTACCCATCTGATAAGATGCGGCTTAGCATCCTTTTTCTCCATGAGGTATCCTATAGCTGAATGATCCGTGTATACAATATTTTTCTTCCCAATCAAATAGGAACGAAATTTATCGAAAGCATATACTACGGCTAACATCTCTTTCTCTATTACTGTATAATTCATCTGGGCAGCGTTAAAGGTCTTACTTGCATAATAAATCGTGTGGAAGAGCTTGTCTTTCCTCTGCCCCAACACAACACCCATTGTGTGATCACTTGCATCACACATAAGTTCAAACAGAGCTTTCCGACCTGGAGGTATAACAATAGGTGTGGAGACCAGCTTCTCTTTAATCGTCATAAATGCTTGAAGACATTCATCAGTAAAATTGAAAGGAGTATCCTTTTCAAGTAAAGAACAAATCGGTTTGGCGATCGTGGAGAAATCTTTAATAAATCGTCTGTAAAATCCTACATGACCCAAGAAGCTTCTTACTCTTTTTACAGAAACTAGAGGTTGTAATGTTTTGATAACTTCAATCTTAGCACGATCAACCTCCATCCCTGCCTACAAAACTTTATGTCCCAACACAATTCCCTCTCGAACCATGAAGTGGCATTTTTCCCAGTTAAAAACAAGATCTTTTTCTCTACATCTCACAAGGACTTTCTCAAGATTATTCAAACAATCGTCAAAACTATCTCCAAACACCGAAAAATCATCCATAAAAACCTCCAAATATTTATCAATCATGTCCCAAAATATATCCATCATGCACCTTTGGAACGTGGCAGGTGCATTGCATAAACCAAACAACTTCCTTCTATAAGCAAAGGTGCCAAACAGACAAGTAAAAGTTGTTTTGTGTTGATCAAGGGGATCCACACAAATCTGGTTATAACCTGAATATCCATCAAGAAAACAATAATACTCTCTCCCTGCGAGTTTGTCTGGCATCTAAACAATGAACGGTAAAGGGAAATGATCTTTCTTTGTATCCTTGTTGAGTCTTTGGTAATCCATGCATACTCGCCACCCCACAACTGTTCTTGATGATATGGCTTCACCTTGATCATTGAGGACAGTAGTAATACCTCCTTTCTTTGGAACACATTGCACTGGACTAACCCAATCACTGCTAGCAATCAGATAGATAATTCCCGCGTCCAATAACTTGATTACCTCCTTCCTTACTACTTCTTTCATAGCTGGCATGAGTCTTCTTTGTCCCTCTATAGATCACCCTCCTTCGTTCTCAAGAATAATTTTATGTTTGCAAACGGAAGGACTAATTACCTTGATGTCGACAATAGTCCATCCAATTGCTTCTTTATTAGCGCGAAGCACATGAAGTAGCTTATCTTCTTGAGGACCTGAGAGGTTAGCAGAAATAATAACAGGTAAAGTTTTGTTCGTACCTAGATATGTATAACGTAGATGGTCTGGAAGTGGTTTTTCTTCGAGAACAGGCGGACATATTATAAAAGGTTGCTTTATTGGCTCAATGTCACCTGATTCTTGAAGTTGTTCTCGTATACTTGATCCTAATGCAGCAACTTCGTCAGTGGTATTTTCGTTTTCCTCTTGTGATTCAAGTGCTAAGGATTCGTCTAGATCATCATCTAATCACGCTTCATTGAAGACTTCTTGTGTAATTTTTCCGATGACATCTATTTTAGAACATTCTTCTTTCGAATCTGGTAATTTTATAGCCTTGAACACATTGAATCGTACCTGTTCGTCTTGGACCCTCATGATCAATTCACCATTCTCAACATCTATTAGTGTACGCCCTGTGGCTAAGAATGGTCTACCCAAGATGATGGGGACATTCTTATCCGCGTCGTAGTCAAGAATAATAAAATCACAAGGAAATATAAAAGTACCAGCTTTAACTAAAACATATTTAATTTTACCTACTAGTTGGGAGAGGGAGCGATCCGCCATTTGTAATACCACATAAGTGGGTACTACCTCTCTTATATTAAGCTTCTTGAACAGGGACTTCGGCATGAGATTGATATTCGCACCTAAATCACATAATGCTTTCCCGGTCCAACTGTCTCCAATGCCAATGGGAATTTTAAACTTCCGGGATCTTGTAGCTTCGGTGGTAACTTGTTTTGACAAATAGCACTGCACTCCACTGGCAATCCAATTGTTTCCCCAGTTTCTAAACTTCGTTTGTTAGAAAGAATGTCCTTCATGAATTTAAGATATTTCGACATTCTCTTGAGAGCTTCTACAAATGGCATATTAATATTTAACTTCCTCACCATGTCAAGGAACTTCTTGAATTCTTTATCATTGTCCTTTTTCTTGACACGTGAAGGGTATGGTGGTGGAGGGCGTGTATTGGTTTCCATTGAGATTTTCTTCTTTTCTAGTGTCTTTTCTTGGACACTCTTTGGTTCAACTACCTCTTTAACCTTATCTTCTATTGTTTCTTCAACCACTTTTTCTGGAATAGAGGTTGGTTCTAGATCTTTTCTAGGTGGAGGTAATTTTTTTCCACTTCTCAATTCAATTGCGTGACAAGCATCATCTTGAGGAGCGATAGTATCACTGGGGAGTTGCCGTTTCGGCCTATTTTGCAATGTACTCGCCATATGTGATAGAGTATGCTCGAGATTTTTGATCACCTTTTGTTGGGTTTGAAGTCTTTGCTGGCTCATCTTCATATTCTCTTCAACTAATCTCATCATCTTAGCCATACTTGAATTTAAACTTAAAACTTGTTCTTGCTTTGCTTGTTGCATTGACTGTTCTGGTGGTTCTTGATAAGCTTTTTCAATGATTGGCGCTTTTTGATGTATAGGTTGTGGTTGATAATAGGATTGAGGTTGGGTTTGATGATAAGTCTCTTGATTTCTGACCCAACTTTGCTTTTGTGGAGGTTGATATCTAGTGTAGCTTTCTTGAGGATGATTATAACAATTAGAATAATGATTTCCTTGATAAGATATAAAGGAAGTTGCGGCTGGATTATTCATACACTTTTCCCACACATGATTTCTTGACCCACAAAAAGGACACGAAGGTATAATATGTACTAGATTTACCTGAGCAATTGTTCGAGCTTGTTCTTGTAGTTCCTTAAGTTGTTGGTTCAATTCTTTAATCTTTAGATTCTGAAGTCTCTTCTTGTTCTTCTGATTCACTTGGCCAACTTCTCTCGGTCTCAAGAACTTTCTCCATAATACTTTCGGTTTCTACATGATCTAATAATACGAAACCTTTGTCTCCTAACAAATCTGCTCTTGCCCTGGACTCGTCATTAAGTCCTCCATAGAACATGGTTAAAGAATATTCCAGCGATGATTTATGGTATGGACATCTTGCCTTTTTCTCATTATATCGTAACCATGCTTCACCCAAACTTTCTCCGTCTTCCTGCATAAACTGTTCAAGCTCCAACATATCTTTTAATCTTCTACTAACTGGATATAATCGGTCTAGGAATTTTTATTGAAGCTTCTCTCAATCTGGAATAACGTGAGGATGTCGGGTATCGTACCAATCGATTGCACCTCCGGTCAAGAAGAACTGGAACATAACGTAATATATCTGCTCCTTTGTAACTCCTCGGACGATATAAGCATCACAGATCTGCATGAATTTCTGAATATATCGGACCGGATCTTGTTGTACATCACCGCTAAATTGTCCATGATTTGCAAACTGCGCTATCATCACAGGATTTAGTCTAAATTTAGCGGCTTGGATTTCTGGAGTGCGGATTCCGCGTGGTTGCACTCTAAACGAGATGGGTAGCTCAAGTCTCCTTGTATTATCCATCTGTAAAAATCTGTAAAACAAAAACTAAAAGACAAAAGCATAAAATAGAACTAACTGAAATAAAAGCACTAGATATATCCACAAGGACTAACGATGTAGTCCCCGGCAGCGGCGCCAAAAACTTGGTGTCTCCTAAGGTGTGATAAAATAATAGATAAATAAACGCAAATAAACACCCTAGGCTATCACGGTTCTGCAAGTATACAGGACGTATGCAAGTTAAAAATAATAAGTAAGATTCGTTCCTCAGAGACTACGAAGGTTAGGAAGAACTTATGCAATAATCAAGTGCAAATATTAAAGGCTAGAACAACTAATATGCAGAGAAATAAAAGACAAATAGAAAACCAATCATGACCTTATACACACATGGTTCCCATACCAAAAGAAAGTAAATTCAGCGGTACACTGACCATCCCAGGTAGTTTACAACATGACAACACGTGTCGACAAAGGCGATAACCGTAATACATTGTGAAGAACACGATAGGGGAACGGTATACCGCGTCTTACCTGCGGTATACTGCTGAGCGTGACACTGTGAATAGTAAAAGAGTCCTTATGGACATCAATTACTCCAAACAATATTCCTATCATCCTCCAACTTCACCAAAAAGTTAAAATCAGTCCCAAACTCCATTAAACCACCATTGAAGCTTGATTAAACCTTCACCAACAAACCAAAACAACACTAATTCATCATCTTCATGTTCCACAAACACATAAACTTTACCAAATCCATTCCATAACACCACAAAACACCAATATTATCAAGTTTCCAAGAATTTCTTCCACCACAAACAATCATATTCTCTTCATATATTCTTCATAAACCATCATTCAAACAACACTATATATCCTTCTATACATAACAACCCAGATAAAAAAACCAACCAAATCAAAATCCAAAGGATAAATTCGTACTTGGTGCATCTTTGAGTTGTGGGTTATTTGAGATGACGAGGCAAACATATGCATTGTATTTCAAGAGGAAGAGACAAACATGGGAAGAAGAATGATTTACATTGGGCAACAAAAGAACGACCAATCCTCATCGGTGAACCACATGAGAAGAAACCAAATCTCGGGTTACCTATTCAAGTGAGAGGAAATACTATGAGGAGGAGATTACTGACCGACCAAAGAAGAAAGAACAAATAGCCAACGATAGTGGTTCATCCTCTACTCTACAAGGACAAATTAGCGATTAGATCGAGATTCCTTTGTGGTAAAGGATGATGTTCACAAAGTTGAACAACAAGGAGGATAATAAATTTAACATCATATATCACCAAGAAAGGTTAGACAACAAGTAAACACAATCATCTCCATGCTTGGGAAAGGATCAAAGCAACATGTTGATCACGAATTGGATGGCTCAGTCGTGCGATGAGTAACGTTTCATGAACCATTATCGTTAATTTTTTATGTGATACTGTAAATTTTATTTTATTTATTGAGTCTTTCGAGTCGTGGGGACACTCCTCATTTTTGAGCTGGGAATGAGGATTCGTTGTCCTCATCTTCATTATCTGCATAAAATTAAAAAAATTCGTGAATAATATAGAGATTTGACATAAATATATTGCATGTACTTATTATGCATGATTTTAATGAGTTAATAATATTAATTAAAGTGTCACGACATGTTTAGTATATTTTACATGAAAACATTAATCAAAGGATAGAAAGGATTAATAAGAAAGGCATTAAGAAAAAAAGTTCGATCTTAGGGAGTCTTGAGCGGTATGTAGAACGTGAGATCTGAACTAGTTGAAAATCTGCTTAGCCTATGAACTAGTGACAAAATAACGAGGCATGGTAATTAGAATATTGATTAAAACAGTCATTTGATAATCCACTTGAAACCTTTAGCTTTTTAAGCCGTTTGAATTGACTATATATCTATCTTAGGGGCGGGATTAAAACAGTACTTTTCCATCATTATTTACTTTATTGTCTTAAGTTTAATTTTTATTTTCTAGTTAATGGGCGGGATTTCGTTCAATTCTCCGGCGACCATGGTGTTAATCACTAATCCAAGTTAACCTTTAACAACTAACGCACCGATCCTAGTAGTGATTGGTTGTTAGAGCTACCACTCGGTTTCTAAAGGATTCCTCTAACGATCAAGGAAGAGCGAGTAACATGTGACGATCACAAGCGATTGTTCAGATTTCTAACGAGCGATCATTTTGACGGTTGCTAGAGGAAAACCTAGCCGTGTGCAGTGTTTGCATGAGAAATTGATCGTGAGTTATTAAGCTAGAGAGTCAATTACTTTTGCTTTCAACATCATTATGCTACGAGTTATATTCAAATAATATTTTACGTTCCGAGCCAAATGCACTTGTTTTGTTTTGAATCTCCATCAATTCATGTTACAGGAAAGTAACGGTAAAATGTTCACATTCAACACCACTAGTGACAATTCCTTAACATCACCAGTAACAATTACATTTTCGAGCTTACAACGTTTTCCTACAGAATTAAGCTAATTAAAACAACGTTTCTTTTCAAATTCTGTTGAAATTTGAAATCAATGACTGTGGAAAGTGGTGTTTTTAAGCTTTCAATAGAATGTTAAATTATTCTTTTCACCATACATCATTAATATCAAAAGACAGAAGAGAGTTCGAAATATATAACACTAATTATCATTATTCTAACATAATAGTTAAACTAGTTGGATTGAATCACATTTTGCCTAGACACCTTGCAAGCAAGTCATCAGATCAAATGGTTAGTGAGAAAAACTTGTACTAAATCTTAAGTAGCTAGAAGGGAGCGTGTATTTCTCAAAAGTTATTGGACCTTTAAGTTAGTGTTACACAAGTCATATGAGTATTACACTAAGACAATTAAAAATTGATTACTTATAACATTTTCAGGACAATCTTTTTTATTTGCTCTCTGATAAGCTTATATTAATGCTATCCCTTCACCTTCTAAGTGTTTAGACTAAAGAGTTCTGAAAATTGATAAAATTCTTTGGTCAATAAATAGTTTCGAATTTCTAGTATTGGTGTGGCATGACTCACACATGGAAGTTGGAACGACACAAAGTTTCATGTAAAAATTCCACCATGGGGATGAATGCCAATAAAATTGCCCCCCCTAGTTGGTTCCCATCATATTAAAAATACATAGAATGTAATGGCAAATATTAGCGCCCTAGTGTTTAGCTCTATTTGACTTGGGAATGTAGAAATTTAAAATATCTTTGACTTGTGTGCCTTTCTTCCCTATAAATTCCATTTCTAATTTGCTTGTATTCTACATTATATGCTTGCAAAACAAACATACCTTTAAGGAAAAGAACAATGGCAATATCAGTAGTAAAAGTATCGAGTTTACTTTTTTTGTTGGTTTTGGTCTTGCATGCATGTTCTCACAAAGGTACTGTCTTATATATCATTTATACTTCTATTATGGAAAAATCATATTTTATAAGCCTTTTGTTTAATTAACGTTTTGTTTCTTAAAATAATATATAGGTGAAGATCTTGCAAGTGCTAAATGCAGTACTTATGGAGAGGTAAATTTAAATACTTATATAATTGGGTACCAATATGGTCATGAGATTATACTTTTACAAGGTCCCTAGTCTCTCAGTTAATAAAAGATATCTTCATTATTACAGGCTATGAATAAGCACCAAATAAAAGGAAGGAAAATGGTGTCTGATTGTATGATGAAGCTTGAGAAGGTGAAAGATAATGATGCGATTGAAAGGAAGCCTTACGAGATTTCAAGTAACGCAAGAATATTACATGAAAAGATAGAGGGAAAAAGCCAGGAATTTGTTGCAAGTTCACTTCCTCAAGAAAAAGATATGTCACAATTGGTTGCTTTTAGTGCAGATTACACAGGACCAAGGCACCATCCACCTAAAAATAATAGAAAATAATTTCAAGTTATCAGTAGGCTTCGTCAAATTATTTGATTGAAGCTCTTTTATCTATATTGCTAAGTGCTAAATTTTGGATGTTGTAATGGAATAAGAAATAAAAAGTGCTAATCATCTCCTTATATGCATTACTTGTTTGTCATGAAGGCTTATAGTTTATCTTAAGCGAGTTCATTTTGCAAAGATATTGATCTCTCAGTAAAGGCATGCAAGATATGCTAAAATATATCATCCGCTAATTTCTCAGCGAGTAAATTAACACAAAAATCAGTTTTGAACTACATGCATGTGAAGTTTGGATGGTTTTGCTATCCCAATCCAAGTTTTTTTTTTTTTTTTTTTTTGTTTTTTTGTTTAAAAGGTTATATTAGTAAGAGAAAGAAAGGAACTGTACATTGTAAAATAATTCACCGACCTAAACTCAAAAGTTAAAAATAACGATAAAATAAACAAATACCATTATCTCATATTATTATATAATAATCTCCCACTATCATTACGAAAATAATAATAAGTAAACAAAGAAAATAATATGAAATATGTGCACCATTTAACCTATTTGGTAACCGTTTCTTGAATAGTTGGATTACATTTCATGCCAAGATAATTTATTGTCATCCATATACAATAACGGTGGCTCAAAAAGCTATCATTCAAGTCTTTCTCCTCTATTTTTCTCGAATTTTGAGTTTTAAGTCATTTTAACGAATTCATGATAGATTTCATCTCTTTATTAATACCCAACCATTCTCTTATCTTATCCCATATATCCTTTGCATAAACACAATCAAAGAAAATATACTTATTTGACACAAAGTCTTCACCATATAAAACGCAAAGTGGATCCAAATAAGTCATTCGATCTTTTCTTTAAGTTTCTCTCATAATGTCATCCAAACAACAATGACATGCTTTGGAGTGACGCGTGAATCCCTAATAATATTAGCCCAAAACTTCTCAAAAGATCTATGCCGAAATAAATCATAAGTTTTTTATATAAAGTATAAAAAATTTCACTAGATACCTCATTAATGATAGAAAGATCACTTGTCAAAGAGAACCACTTAGCTAAAATTCCCTCCCTACCATCAACACTCAAGGTGGCTATCGGTCCCGGTTCTCCGGTCAACCGAACCGAACCGTCGCCATAGAACGGTTCTGGACCGCTCCGAACCGGTTGATCCATTATCGTTTCGGTTCTCGTATAAAAAAAATGCTTTTGAACCGGTCCGGAACGAACAGGACCTATAAGGATTTTATATTGATTTTTTTTAAAACAATTAATTAACAAAACCATCTCACCGACCCCATTCAACACCACCCCTCACTCTTGCGAACCGATACCCACCGATCCCATTCAACACCACCCTGTTGGCCTAGCGTCCTTTTAATCTTGTTTTAATATTTGCCAAATCGTGTTTTACTTACCCCCGAAATAGTGCTTTATACTTTCCCTAACTAAACACTATTTCTCCTTGTGTTTAACTTTATTTTCCAAAGGAAATTTGATTAGGTGGGCCGGCATACCGCCCCTAGGACCGGTATACCGCCGGGAAAGAGCCGTTTCCCAACGGTCACAAGCCACGTGGATTTTCCCGTTGACTAGAAGACAAGCATGGCCGGTATACCGCCCATATCACCGGTATACCGCTCAAGGGTCAGAAATGCTTATAAAAGAGAGCTTTATCACATTCAAGAAACCACCTCTTACCAATCCAATTCCAATCATTCTTACACATCAATTAGAGGTCTCAAGCCAACATAGAATCAATCCAAGCTTGATCAATCAACTTGTTATATCTACTCAATCAAGGAGTTAATCCAAGGAGCTTCAAAGTTCAATCAACTCAAGAGAAGTTTTAAGCTTAGAGTTATATCATCTCTTTAGGAGTTTATTAGCAAAGTTGTTTCACCCTTTAAACACCTACATTTATCCTCTTAAGTCTAGTTCTTGTAATAGATAGATTAAGAGAGAATTAGAGTATCGGGAGTATACTCGGTGTCCTTGTGTTGCGATAGCACAAGAGTTTGTCCTTCGTGGTATCGAAGAGGTTGTAAGGGTTATTGTGTTCTCGACACGGTTAAGAGAGACACGGGAGCTTAGTGAAAAGCTTGAAATCCTAAGGAGGCTTCCTTAGGTAGTGGATGTAGGGATAACCGAACCACTATACATCGTTGTGTACTTTCTATCCCTACTCTATTTACTTTCCGCACTTTATATGTTTGATTACATGCTAGCATAAATATCGTAATAATCTTTACCTAGTTAATCAAACCTATTGTCATCTAGAGTAGTAAGATATTAGAAACTCGTTTTATTTATATCACTTATATATCGAACCTCTAGCTTATCCATTGCATGATCCCTTAAGAGTTTGATATATTTAATTAACTTAGTAGTTTCTCTCTTAAACTTATTATTGTCCAAAAGTTTTTTAATAAGGCATTAATCTTATTAGTAATCCTATTCACCCCCCTCTAGGACTTTCACACCCCTCACTCTTGCAACCCCATACCCATCGACCCCATGTACTCCACCCATATCTTCTCTGCACCGCGTTAATTCCTCTCACCAAACCCACCTCCCCCATTTAATTTCCATCTGAAATACATCTCTTATCTATAATCTGTAGAAATTAAATGGTGGTGGTTTGATTTATTGTTGGTGGCTTGATTAATCGATGGTTTTGGTGGTGGTTTGGGTTCGTATTACGCATGGCTATGGTGGTCGTGGAGGGTGGTTTGTCTTATTCTTCCCTATGGTGGTTTGTTTAATTCTCTAATCTTGAATTATTCACTTAATGGCTTCCTGATGATCTTTGATTTTATGTTTTTGTGAGGGTTTATGGAATTTTTCTTTTCTTTTAATCTTCAATTCGTAAATCATCAAGTAAGTTATGAATTAAAAGTTTAAATTTACTTATTTTATGTCTTTTATCTATTTTCTCTAATGATTTGTTTGGTTTTTCATGTTGCATGTTCTAATGGCGTTCTATTGATGAAGATTGGATTTATTGTTGATGGTTTATGTATTGACTACTATGGTAAGTAGAAGGCTTTGAACCCTGGTTTAATTGATTTGTTTTTTAGAGTTTTTGGATTTTCTACAATAGGTTACACTCAGTTTTGGAAATCAATTCTCTGGTTTTTGTTAAATTTGTTGTTTTAGTCCCTTAAGTTATGCGAAAATGATTGTTTTGTGCTAAATTGGTCCTGTTTTGGGTGATGTTGTTTACATTTTGATGTCTCCTCATTTTTGATAGATTTATATTAGGATGAGACATCATTTTTAGTGATTTAGAAGTCATAATAGTCGATTTTCTTGAGAAATAGTGCACTTTCCTATTTTGAGTCTTGATTTAGTGAAATAATATTTTTAGAGCATATTGGGTTTAATTGTTTATTTAGTGTGTAGGTTTAAAGATAATTATGGGGATTAATTAGAGTCCATGTCAAAGACTACAACATATGGAAAGAGATTTGCATGGTAATTGGAGATAAGGAAACAAAGGCTAAAAATATGGAAAAGGAAAAGCTGCCTAAATCTGAAATTCTGCAGCACACGCCTAAAGAAGTGGTGATAACTCCAACAATGAAGTCGATTTTGGTAAATTCCTTTCATAGGGACGTAGATAATTCGCTGAGGATTCTTTTGGTATATTATGGAGCAAAAACCGACCAATAACAAAGAAGATATGCTCAAAACAAATCAACAGAATTTATCTTTATTTTCATACGAATTTGAGTTGGGCTTGGAGTCCACTACTTTACCTTTCCCTCAAGAAAACGAATTAGGTCTTCTAAACACCTATAAATACACCCTTATATCACTTGTAAATCATCCTTTCCTCATAGTAATTAGTTCTTAAGGTTTTATTCTTCCAGTTTATTGTAGAGAGCAAGATGATGTCTTTTGTAATTTCTTTTAGTTTATTTCCATCAGGTATGAACTAAACTCTCCATAGCTTGGGTTTTGCATCATGTATAATCTATGAATTCTAATTATTCTATATAAGTTTCTTTGGGAATTACATGTTTTAATCTGATATTAGCTACTTACCTTTATATTTGTTTATGTGTTTTGATTTATTGTCTTTCTTAGAACTGACCACTTTAGATTGTTTTAATAGTAGTTAGATGATCACCTTAGCTGGGTGTTTAACTATTGAACCACCACATAACGTCTAGTGTCGATATTAGTTCTGACAAAACATGATTCTAACTAGATAGTCATTAGGGTTTGTTTTAATCGCCATATCACCAATTGATTGAAGTGTCTATTTAGGGCCTTGGTAGCGCTTGATAACCCTATTTGAGACCACGTCTTGGTTGTGCCGTAGCCCCCTTAGTCGCTCTCAAGGTCTAAGGTATGGGAATTTAGAATTCTGACTAAGTATACAAGAGCTAATATTCTCCCTTATAAACTAGATCTAATAGAAAGAATTAGAAGGATTAGTGCATACTAGCAAAACCTAAGCTATATTTCTCATCTCATATTCTCAGTTATTTACTTTATTATCTTTAATTTTCTTAGTTTAATTTAGTATTTCGAATTTCAATCTCTATTTACTTTCTGTCTTTAATTATTTACTTTTACTCGTTATCGTTACCTATTCGACTAGCACACTTAAGTCCCTGAGAACGAACTCAACTTACTAACTAAAACTTGCATACGTCCTGTAATACTTGCAGTAATGTGCCTGTCTAGGGTGAGAGTGCGTAGTTTTATTGAGCTTTATTTGTATTAATTTTATCACACCCTAGGCGACACCAAGTTTTTGGCGCCGCTGCCGGGGACTTGTGTCTCGTTAGCGTGTGGGTTATCTATTTCGAGTAGTAGTTTTTAATTAGTTTTTACTTTTCAGTTTTTAGTTTTTATCTTTCCAGATTTACGCTTGTGGTTTGCTTTAGTCTTTTTCAGGTTTCACAGTGTTTAATTCTTGGCCTCCGCTACCGGAGCCTGAGAAGAGCTTCAGAGTTTACAACAAACGTGTTCGTGAGGAAAGATCCTTGAGAAGAGTTATGGCAAACCAACGTGGTCCACCACTTGATGACCTCGGAGTAAATCCAAGAGGTCCACCACCACCACCTGGTGATGGACAACACAGTATACAACTACCATTAGGAGGAGGTAATGGGCAGAATAACGTTAATCAACAGAATCGAGTACAGCAAGACCTCCCTGGTCTCCATGTGCCGTTTTATGTTCAACTAATAGGTTACCGTCCTCCAGAGATCCAAAATATCTAATTTTGACCCGATCCGGGTATGCTCAGTCAATTTCAAAGTTTTGGACTCTACAATGGTACAACAATTCAAGATCTGATAAGATCGATTCAGAAGTTCATGCAGATTTGTGATGCCTATATTACTCCTGGCATTACACGCGAGCAACTGTATTGTCATATGTTTTCGTTCTTCTTAACCGGTAGAGCTAGCGAATGGCTAGAAAGACAACCACCTGGAACAATCAATTCTTGGAGAGAACTTCAAGCCGCGTTCTTTAACCGTTTTTATCCAAAGAGTATGAGACTCAAAGATTAAACTGAGCTTGCAAGATTTTGTCAAGAAGATGGAGAAACAGTAGGAGAGTCATGGACAAGGTTTCAACATAAATTAGCTAGATGTCCTCTCCATGGTTATACACCTGCTCTACAACTTGCTATATTCTATGAAGGACTTAATGATAAAGGTAGAGAGAAGGTGGATAACATTGGAAAGGGTAATTTTGTGTCCATGAACCATAATGAAGCTTCCGAGGTTTTGGAAAATATTATGGAACAAGAAAGGAGTTGGCCTTCAACGCGAGCTCCTGTAGCAAAGACCCGAGGAACGCTTCGTTTAGATGCAGAAACTGCAAACTCAGCTCAAATATCCGCATTAGAAAATCAAATCAAAGAGCTGAAGTTAGAGATGCAAAAGAATTTAGCCGCAGCGAACGTAGTACAAGAAGCTCAAGGTTGTCAACAATGCGGGGTTAATAATCATACATGGGAAGAGTTCGAAACAAATCCACAATCCGTGTACTTCATATCCAACCGAGGAGGTTATCAATGGGGTAACCGAAATCATCCGGGTATGCAGTACTCAAATCCACAAGGGGCCGCTAATCCTGGTCATTATCAACCGCGTCCCCAGAACAACTCTTTCCAACCGAGAGGTCAGTACCAAAATCAATATCAAAATAGACCTGCTCCCCCTCAACAACCTGTTCAAGATGCCTATACCGATTCGTTAGATCAGAAAGCTTTACCTCAGTATCCTCAAGAAGGATTTATGGATAATCAGCAAGTAATACAAACATTGAACCGTTTGACCGCAAGTATGAGCGCTCAGGAAGAGAAAGTCCGAGGACAAGATGCCGCACTTCAGATTTTAGGTACTCAAATAGAACAATTAAACAAAGTTCTAACAAATTTAATGGAACAGAAAGAAGTGAAGGCAATCGAAGGAGGTGATGACAATGTTGGGTTCGAAGCTTGTAAGGCTATTTGCCTTGAAATTGAAGAAAAAGAGGAAGCACCGCATGCTGCCGTTAGTGCCGTGGAAGTTCCGAGTACCGAAGAAGAACCAACCAAGTCTAACCCCATGGAATCTGACTGTTCTGAGGTTTATGTGGAGGACGATCAAGAGAAAGCCGAATTTATATAGCTTTTGAGGAAGATGCAAGAGGAAATTCGATCGGTTATGGATTATCAAGCTGAGCTAAATTCGAAAGAGAAAGAAGATGAAGTTGCACCTGCTATGCAATAAGAGAAAGAAGAAGAGAAGGTGGAATCACCACCTATTGTTCAACCAGTGTCATCAACTATTCCTGATACAAATCCTAAGGATGACACTGAACTCAAGACATTTGTAGAGGCGTACACACCTGAAAATATCAACGCCCAAATGCTTGAGATTGCGAAGAAAGGACTCACACCGCAACAAGTTTTTACGCAAGTTATTCCTGAGAAAGAGGCGAGTGTAGAGATCCCAAGAGAGAATTTGAGAATTTCAAGAAGAAGTGAAAGAGATCTACCAACAAAGCTTAAAGATCCGGGAAGTTTCAACCTTCCCATTCAATTACACGGTATGCTCAAAGTGAAAGCTATGTACGATGTGGGTTCTGGTGTTAAACTTATGCCTAAGTCCGTGTTCGAGAGACTTGGACTTCAGAAATCATAGAAAACTCCAGTGAAGTTGCAGTTCGCTGACAACTCAGTTAAAAGGACATGGGGAACAGTGGAGGATGTCTTAGTCCGTGCAGGTAATATCGCCATCCCTACTGACTTTGTTATACTTGAGTTTGATGCAGATAAGCAGGTTCCAATCATACTTGGACGGCCTTTCATGGCCACAAGTCAAAGTGTCATCAACTTCCAAGAAGGAACCATCACCCTTCATGCAAAGAATGTATCAGAGACCTTCTATGTCTTGGGTAAGAAACCGAGGAAGTTAGATCCCACCGTTCCTGTCATCGACAGCCTTTCACATCACAAAGTCCCTCCTGAGAAGATCCACTTAAAGCCTGTGGATACTGAGCCAAACATTGAGTTTGGGGTTGGCCATGAAGTTCTATGGAAAGCTCACAAACGCGAGAATAGGCCACGAAGTTTCAAAGACTCGTGGATGGGACAATTCATTGTCACTAAGGTTGTTTCAGCCAAGGTGATAGAAATTCGACCCAAAACTGGGGTCAAGCGCAGATTAGTGGACGTTCATAGCCTAACTCGTTGTTGGGGAGGCTATATTCGCAAATCTTGATAGAGGTAACGCGTCTAACTTTGAAAGACGTTAAATAAAAGTGCTGTACGGGAGACAACCCGCAATTTTTTAGTTTTTATGTCTTTTACATTTTTAATTTAAGTTTAGTTTAGTTATTTTTAGTTGATATTGCATATTTGAGAAAGGTATTAGTGTTTTTGATGCTTAGATATTGGAGAAATCGAGTTAGGGAAGAAACAAAAATTTTCGGAAGGGATACACCATCGGTGCGGTATACCGCACCTCAGCCGCGGTGTTCCGCAGAAGACAAAAACCCGTACCACGGGTTTTATACCGAGACGAAAATTAACCCGTGCGGTATACCCCCTGCACCGCACCCCTACACCGCACGCCTAAAACACGTGCCACGGGGTGCTACAACGAGTATTTTGTCGAAGGAAGCTACAGAAGTCGCGGTGCACCCCTGCGGTGTACCCCTATACCGCGCCCAGGGTCCGCGCGCCCAAAACCCGTGCCACGGGGTAGGTACCACGTATATTTTGCCGAGGCGAAAAATTTTGAGCAACAGAAGCTGCAGTGCACCCATGTACCGCGCTTATGGTCTGCACGGCGCCGCCAGAGAGAGAAAGTTACGGGATTTAAGTGTATAAAAGAGGTATGAAGCCATTATTCCGAATTTTATAAACCTCAAGCCTCTTTCTCTTCTCCAAAACTCTCCCAACTCCATTGAAGCTCATAAAAACCTTCACCAATCATCAAAACACTACCCAATCATCAAGAAAAACACATCAAATCTTCTCTCCACACCATTACAAGAGAAATTCAAGCACCCAATCCTCACCAAATCCATCAAATTGAAGAATCAAGAGCTTAAATTTTCACAATTCATCCTACAATTTCTTAAAACCAAGCCAACCTATCACAAATCCACCTCACCCACATACAGATTCATCATCCTATCATATTTCCTAAGCCAAATCAAGCTTGTTCAACCAATATTTCACAAGTTCAAATTTCAAGGGTTGCTAAAGCTTTGAGTTGGGGGTTAATGGAGGATGACTAATAGAACAACAATATTAGCTAACAATAGGGAGGTGAAGAAGAGCAAGGTATTGGATTCAATCAAGAAGAAATCAATTGACAAAGGTTCTAGTTCTAAATTAAAGGGTAAAGACAATGTTGAAGATGGAGGTATAACTTTGTGTGATCGTAATGGTAAAAAGCTTTACTTTTATGCAAAGGAGAAAACACAACTTTCACAAGGTCCTACCCCCAAAGAGAAAGAGGAAGCTTCAAGGGCCCTCAAAGCTTCTGCAGAGAAACAATTGAAAGAACTACCTTTTGCTTATGAGAAAGTATTCAAGGAAGAAGTTGGTACAGAAGAATACGCGAGATTCTTAGAGCTTGGTGCGAAATTAGGTTGGTCTACGTTCATGGTAAGACGTTCTGAATTATGTCATGAGTTAGTTTTGGAATTCTATTTAGGCCTCTTTAGCCGAGATAGTAAAGGTTGTGTTCCGATTAGAGGAAAGCTAGTTCCTTTCACAGTTGAGGAGATTAGAAACCACTTCAAATTTAAGAAATTGAAAGGTTATTGCAAATTTGATGAAGCGGTTGCTAAACGAAAAATCTTTGATGAGGAATTACTTTTTGAGCATGTATTAGACAAGGAGAAAGTGCAATCACATAAGGGAGAATTGAAGGCACCTTGGTCTTACAAATATCTTCAATCGGATGCGAGAATTTGGCACAATTTCCTTATTCCTAATGTTTTTGGAAACACACGAACTTTGGACGTGACTATGAAGTACGCTCTACTGTTGGATTGTATTTTGAGAGGAGAAGAAGTAGATGTGACGCAGTTGATCTATGGGGAGGTGATACGATTTTCGGTCTCTCCTAAATCAGTTTATTATGTTAAATTCCTACTATGATCACGTGTCTTGTGCGAAAAGCGAATGTAACGTTAGGTGAAGAAGAGAAACTCGAATTTAAGACGTGTTACATTGATAATACTTGGATCAAGGATATCTTTCGAAGAGCGGGTTCTACGCAAGTCTCGAAAGAAGAAAAGGAGCAAAGTTGGCAAGAGAAGATGGAGGAGCGTTTAACGAAATTCGAAGCAGCTCAAACTTCCTTAGTCAATAATGTGGCACAAATCAATGCTAATCAAGTGCACATCATGAAACTCCTTGAGCAATTAACGAAAGGTCCAGCAAATCCAACCTTGGATATCAATGCTGCGAGGCAATAAGCCTCGAGAGTATGTTCTCTTTCTTCCTTACCATTTCTGTAAATGCTTTTATCTGCTAATTTTAATTTCTGTTTCGAGTCTTTTTCGAGTCGTGGGGACACGACTCATTTTTGAGTTAGGGGTGTGGGGATTCGTTGTCTCTCATTTCCCCTTTTTTTCAGTTTTTAGGTAGAAATTAAAATTTTTGATACATGGGAATTAGATGTAGAGTGTGTTTAATAGCGTGAAAGCATTAGCTCAGTGAATTGATGATAGTAAGTAATATGTTTATGAGCTATGTTATTTGTATGCTTTGAGTATTTGCAGGAAAACACACGTTGATAGTAAAGAAAAGATTAGTGAGCAATGCGATAGAAAGTATGTTCGATCTCAGGGAACCTTGAGAAGTGTGTAGGTCGTGAGATCCAAGCTAGTTGAAAAACCCATTTGATGAAAGTACTAAAGGTAAGAAAATAACGAAATTACATAGTGTAGAAAGTGATTAAGGCGGTTCTTTCATGTTTGAAGCCTTTTTATACCTTCTCACCTTGTTATTTTGATTTTATATGCTATATCCTTCTCAGCCCCTTCTAGCCTTTCTAAAGCTTTTTATTGAAACACGTTATAAGCCATATCCCTTTAGATTATAGGACTTTTCCATATGACCCGCACTCGAATCGCGATGCATAGACAGTTGTTTTAGAGCTTGAGTTTGGGGTGGTGGGTCCACCATTATGGGAATTGTTATTGGGATGGGATTTTTTAGCTTATTAACTGTGCTCTGTGCTGTATATTGATGGTGATTCACAGATTTTGTAACCCTCTGCCGGGGTAATAGTGAATGAAAAAGAAGCTACGAGCTAAATTTGCCAACAAGGGCATTAAAAGAAAAAAATATATATGAGAAAATAGCGTGATATCTCAACATTAAAAAGAGAGTCATAGCTATAGAAAGAAATTGATTTGAAAAGAAAAAATATATATATTCGGACCGGCAAAGTGGATTTTTATGTGAACATCTTATGCTTTAATTGGGTTATCGGGGATGCTAAATTGTGCATCAAAGAATTCATTGGGTTGAGTGAGAAACGTTTTATGAGAGTAACTCAAGCTCTAGGGCTATTCGTTGATGGCTAGTGAGGAGAGAGCCAAAAGCTCACTCCAAATTATCCAAATATACTATCATACCGTCCCTAAGCCTAAATTACAACCTTAAAGACCTTTTTGATTCTTTGCTATGTAATTGAGAAGTGATTAAGCCATTAGAGATTAGTTGAGTGGATCTTTGAATACTAGTGAGGTTTGATGAACAATCTATAGCTTTCTTGGAGAACTGAGTAAAGTCCCAATCCTTCTTACATTGCGAAACTAATCTGATCTTGAATTCAAGCCGTGTTGACTGTGGATATGAGAAGTGTACAGGTATGTAGTTTATGAATATTATTGCATGAAATTTTCTGAGTTATGTGCTTTAGGTTTATTCTATATATTCTGCTATGTTCTTCCCATTGTGTTGAGAATTTTTATAAGTGTGTATTTATAGACTTCCCTTTGTTTTTATCTTTTATTGTATCGGGACGATACAATTTTGAGTTAGGGGTCTTGATGTCTCCTCATTTGTGATAGATTTATATTAGGATGAGACATCATTTTTAGTGATTTAGAAGTCATAATAGTCGATTTTCTTGAGAAATAGTGCACTTTCCTATTTTGAGTCTTGATTTGTAGAATTATTATTTTTAGAGCATATTGGGTTTAATTGTTTATCTAGTGTGTAGCTTTAAAGATAATTATGGGGATTAATTATAGTCCAATTCAAAGACTACAATATATGGAAAGAGATTTGCATGGTAATTGGAGATAAGGAAACAAAGGCTAAAAATATGGAAAAGGAAAAGCTGCCTAAATCTGAAATTCTGCAACACACGCCTAAAGAAGTGGTGATAACTCCAACAAGGAAGCCGATTTTGGTAAATTCCTTTCATATGGACGTAGATAATTCGCTGAGGATTCTTTTGGTATATTATGGAGCAAAAACCGACCAATAACAAAGAAGATATGCTCAAAACAAATCAGCAGAATTTATATTTATTTCCATACGAATTTGAGTTGGGCTTGGAGTCCACTACTTTACCTCTCCCTCAAGAAAACGAATTAGGTCTTCTAAACACCTATAAATACACCCTTATATCACTTGTAAATCATCCTTGCCTCATAGTAATTAGTTTTTTTTTTTTTTCGGACCTTGGAAACTTTCCAAACATAATAACTTTCTTCCACCTACGGGATTCGAACTGTGTACCTCTCACTTGAGAGAACTTTCCAAACTTTAATAACTTTCTGCCGCCTGCGGGATTCGAACCATGTACCTCTCACTTTAGAGAATTTTCTAAACTTATAACTTTCTGCCGCCTGCGGGATTCGAACCCTGTACCTCTCCCTTGAGAGACAGAGCCCTGGCCAGCTGAGCTAGCTCACCTGGTTGCCTCATAGTAATTAGTTCTTAAGGTTTTATTCTTCCAGTTTATTGTAGAGAGCAAGATAATGTCTTTTGTAATTTCTTTTAGTTTATTTCCATCAGGTATGAACTAAACTCCCCATAGCTTGGGTTTTGCATCATGTATAATCTATGAATTCTAATTCTTCTATCTAAGTTTCTTTGGGAATTACATGTTTTAATCTGATATTAGCTACTTACCTTTATATTTGTTTATGTGTTTTGATTTATTGTCTTTCCTAGAACTGATCACTTTAGGATTGTTTTAATAGTAGTTAGATGATCACCTTAGCTGGGTGTTTTTCTATTGAACCACCACATAACGTCTAGTGTCGATATTAGTTCTGACAAAACATGATTCTAACTAGATAGTCATTAGGGTGTGTTTTAATCACCATATCACCAATTGATTGAAGTGTCTGTTTATGGCCTTGGTAGCGCTTGATAACCCTATTTGAGACCACGTCTTGGTTGTGCCGTAGCCCCCTTAGTCGCTCTCAAGGTCTAAGGTATGGGAATTTAGAATCCTGACTAAGTATACAAGAGCTAATATTCTCCCTTATAAACTAGATCTAATAGAAAGAATTAGAAGGATTAGTGCATACTAGCAAAACCTAAGCTATATCTCTCATCTCATATTCTCATTTATTTACTTTATTATCTTTAATTTTCTTAGTTTAATTTAGTATTTTGAATTTCAATCTCTATTTACTTTCTGTCTTTAATTATTTACTTTTACTCATTATCGTTACCTATTCGACTAGCACACTTAAGTCCCTGAGAACGAACTCAACTTACTAACTAAAACTTGCATACGTCCTGTAATACTTGCAGTTGTGCCTGTCTAGGGTGAGAGTGCGTAGTTTTCTTGAGCTTTATTTGTATTAATTTTATCACACCCTAGGCGACACCACATTTGAACAACTATTTTTTCAAATTTTACTTTTAGGTGCATATTTTGGGGAAAATTGTTATAAAAGGTGCCTGAGTTAGATGATTTGAGAACATTTTGTGACTTAGAGGTTGTAATAGCTAGTGGAGAATGCATTTCTTACAATTTGGAAATGTTGATTCCCTTTGAATAGTTGAATTTGCGAAATTGATCCCTATGAAATCCTAATTGATGAAATTGATCCCTATGAAATCCTAATTTGCGAAATTGATCCCTATGAAATCCTAATTTACGAAATTGATCCCTATGAAATCCTAATTTGCGAATTTAAGGAACTGGTTAAGATCAAGTAGTTGAAATTTGGTTTGAATTGATGGAAATAGTTGCGTGTTTTTAAGAATTGACGGGTTTTAAGTTCTTGAAAATGCAAATAACGCCTATTTACAAAAATGATGAAAATACATTTATAAAAGATAACTATCTTTACATCCCCTACTTTAAACAAAAATGATGATCAAATTTAATAGGTCCCATCTTTGATGACAAAATGACCCCTTATTTTTCTTTAATTTTGGAACTAGACAAAAAGGATTTTCACTAAAGCATACCTACCTTCAAAAATGATGATTGCAAATATGAATTTTAGCATTTTAGTCCCTACATGATTTTGATTTTCCTTTTTTAGACTAACTTATCACTTGGGCGGTTTTGTTGATGACAATGCATTACTAAATGAGGTTTTGTTGATGACAATAACCCTTACTCTTTGTAAAGAATGAAATATAAGTCTTAAAACAAGTTTAAAATTGACCTTATGTTTTGAAAATGCTAAAAAAAAACCCCAAATTTTTTATGCAAATAAAAGTTAAATTTAAAACAACTATGAAATTGTTATTAAGTTTGAACCGCCTCAGTATATACGACATTTAACGTTTCTTGGATTAAATTCACCTGTGATAAAGAGGCTTCACCAAACAAGATTAGATCATTAGCAGAAAAGAGATGTGATAAAGTAGTACCACCTCTCCCCATACCGATTGGTTTCTAACTTCCATTTTCACATAACTCCAATGAGAATAGACAAACGCTCCAAACATAATATAAAAATATACGGAGAAAACGGGTCTCCCTGGAGAATTCCCTGAAACGGCTTGAAGGGGGGAAGACGTTAACCATTCCATAAAACCTGCATTTCATTTTTCTCCATACTTGACATTATAATTGAAACCCAAGTCAAAGGAAAAAAATATCTTAACGTGTCTTCAATAAATTCCCACCAGATTTCATCATACGCTTTCACTAGATCAATCTTTACTGCCATAATTCCTTTTTTTCCTTTTAGATGATGCATTTTGTGATCTACTTCTCTAACAAGAACAATATTATCCGTGGTGGATCTACCTGGAAAAAAATTACTTTGGCAAGTCCCTATTTAATCAGCACGACTGGGCCTAATTCTATTGTCTGTAACCTTCATAATAAATTTACAGGGTGAGTTTATAAGGCTAATAGGTCGAAATAAACTTACTCGTCCGGGATCTAAAACTTATGGAATAAGATGAATGAGCGTACCATTTAAGTTTTTTGGAATAGTCCATGTATATAATGCATTGTAAAACATCTCCTCAATTGATGGACCTACTGTATTCCAACACTTTTGATAAAACGCAGCTGACATGCCATCCGGAACAGAGGCTCTCATCGGATTTGACTGAAATACTGCATCTCGAAATTCTTCCACTGAAAAGGGCGCACGAAGGTCTTGGGCTACTACCTCTCCTACATATCCCACTTGAGGTAACGAAAAAATCCTAACCTTTTCTTTAGGTTCTTTGTACAATTGTTCAAAATACTCATGAACCAGAATTTTCAACCCCTATTCCCTTTCAACCCCTTTTCCCTTTCAACCCATATATTATTTTCGTTTAATAACCTATCACACTTGGCCTTCTTTTTTCGTATAATCCTGGAGATATGATAAAAACGGGTATTGCACTCCCCATTTATAATCCAATTATCCCTTAATTTTTGGAAGCACATGATTTCTTCAAGTTTTAACGGGCTCTCATACTCGTGTGTTAATCTGTTCCCAAATTGATGGAGGGAATAATTGTATGATAATTGTAAGGACTTTTGAATACTTCTAAGTCTTGCAGACAAGGAGCATTTTCTTTTATATATATCCCCAAATATTTTAACCTTCCACTTATTAATGTGATTTTTAATGCCTTTGACACTCTTACCAACATCACTCCTTTATCCCTCCCATTTCTTGTTAACAAAATCTTTAAACCCCTTGTGGGGACACCAAGCAGCTTCGAATCTGAAACGCCGTGAGTGATTTTTTTACATCTGAAATGGACATATTTGTATTAGGATTGACATATGATCTGAATTTATCCGAGTTAGATGCATGACTCTTGCTTTTGGGAATAACGCCAACCACTCTAAATTACCATATGCCCTATCCAATCGCTCCATAATCCGTTGATTTGTATTCCAAGAATCACACCATGTGAAGTGTGGCCCTTCGAAACTTAAGTAAATCAAGTCGCAACTATCCCTTCATTATTCAAACTTCTCCATACGCCTTGTTACCCCTTCAACTCCACCTTTTTATCCTCTTCTTTCCCTATCTTAGTAAGATATGTAGTAACTAACCACATAATAGTTAAGGTATGGAAGGCGTGATGTAGTGCACTCCATAACTCTTCTTGTTCCTTGTGATAGGTACGTGCTTAGATTGCCAAGAAAATCCATGGACTACAACCATTTTGGCTTACTTCTACATTAATTACTTGCCATCCAGCTGATAGAACACGAACTGAAATATATGAATTATCCCAAATAAGCCATATACCTTTATATCATTCTGAATCGACACAGATTGAGTTATCTTTCTATAAGGAATTATTACCCTATCCACCGTGACACTACTTATTCTTGGTTCAACAATAACGGTGAGCCAAACTCTATTCTTTCTCATCATATCTCTAACCACGCAGCGAAATCTTGCATTCACCGCACCGTGACAATTCCAAACTAAGATATTTAAAGGCTGCTTTGAGCTACCCCAATTATTATTTGAAACATCTTGTGTACATCATTAAAAAATAATAAAATATTAAATAGGGGGATACCCGAATACGCGCTAGATCGAGGACATGGACATTTCCACTTCACCATCATCTCCCTCCTTGGTGTTATTTGAAATCTTGTATACATGTGATTCGGGAACTTGGGATACCGTCTTGAGAAGATCATCATCCCTTTTTCGCCTCCAGCACTAGGACCTCTGTCTCGCTCTAGGAGGTTAGGGTTGCTCGCGGACCTATCTGTTGGGTTGTTCAAATTCTTATTCGGATCAGGTGTTGTGGCCACTTCGAAGTTTGTGGCTTCAGTATTATTTGCACAAAAGTCCTTCTCATAACCATTATTACCCAACTTATTAACCTCCTGATTTCTGCCCTGTACAACGCCACTTTGATCATTATTGTCCAACTTATGCACCCTTGTAGTTCTCATTTTTTCTGACTTGTTTGACCCACTTGCTCGGCCCTTATTTGTCCCTGATCCAACCTGCTGTTCCCCGGAAGTACCCGCTACAAATTCACAGATTTCCAATATGAATTGAAGAGACCTATGTTGTTTGAAGTTAGGAGAAATTATAATTTTATGTCCATCTCCATTTACTTTGCTTCTTGAACCACTTGGACCAACTAAATTCTTGTCAATGTATTGTTCCCACTGAACCCTGAAGATTGACCCTCAGTTGATGAATTTTTACCTGTCCTACCCATCAAGTTGTTTTCCGGTTCTTCAACTCTTATAGCTTCAAAACGCCCGCCAAGGCTTTTTGTAATGTAACCCATTTGCGTTTTCTGCACAGTAGAACCTCTCTCTTTCCCATATCTACGGTTATTCCTTCAGACAGTCATCCACTCTCCATATTTTTCACCCGGAGCGTTCTTATCCTTTCCATGTATAATGACCGGTGGTTGTGTTAGGTTCTCTTCCCCGTTTGGGCCTTGATGTTTTGGAGCATTTAGTAGGCAATATTCTTTTTTATGTCCGAATTTGCCACATCCGTAACAAATTTAATGCAGCATTTCGTATTCGACCTTACACACATCTGGACCAATACGAATTTCGAGTTTGAGCGGCTTACATAAGTCAACTTCCATAACTAGTCTCGCATAATTTCCTCTAGGTCTCCCTTTAGTTAGAGAGTCGATCCTAACGGTTTTTCCAATCTTGTCCCCAAACTTTCTTAGTATGCGCGCAGTATAATTGTGCATTCCAACGTTTGAGATTCTAACCCAAGCAACTGTTGGCATGATGGAATTAGTTATGGCGTTGAAACTCGGTGTCCACTCTCGCACAATGAGGTAGTGATCTAGAACCATCCAAGGGGCCCCTAATATAGTAAAATTAAATTCTTCTCTGTTTTCAAACTTTACCATGTAATACCCATGTCCGACATAAACCAGTTCTAGATTTCCCACTCGATTCCATATTAGGCGCAACTTTGTTGACAAGTATGTGAAGCCAACCTCTCTCCCCAATAATCTCACTACTACAGTATTCTTCCATGATGTCTCCCCATTTGTGATGCTTTAACATTAGTTGGAGACATCATTTTAGGTGTATTTATTAGAGTATAGGTCGATTTACTCATGATTTAGTACACTTTCCTATTTTGTGTCTTGAATTAATTATTTATTATTTTTAGAGCATATTGGGTTTAATTATTTATTTAGTGTGTAGCTTTATAGATATATGGTAATTAATTAGAGTCCAAGTTAATTCTAAGAGCTAAAGGAAAGAGGATAAATATGGAAATTGGAGATAAAGACAAGAATTATGAAAAAGGAAAAAATAAAGTTGCCAAATAAATCTGAATTCCAGCAGCCATGACCACAAAAGAGCTTATATCTCAAGATTGGCTAGGAATTTGGAAGAACGGTCTACATAAATGTTGAAGGGGTTTCCGAAACGATGAATTTCGACTACTCAAACGCGTCAAACAGATAAGTATTGAATCAGTTAAGGCCAAAACAAAACAGCATCAAAATCTTACCTTTTCTAGATTCTAGGGTTACGAATTTGAGTTGGGATTGGAGTCCAATACCTACCTTATACTCCAAGAAACAAATTAGGTCTTCCTATACCCTATAAATACAACCTCTTATCATTATAAAATCATCTTTGGCCAGTCCTTAGGCCAGAAAGAAGTTGCAACACAAGAAGAGAAGTCTGGAAGGAGTTAAGTATCAATTATGTCTCCTTCAACCTTCAATTCTGTAATTGTTTTCTTTTCTTTTCTTAGTATGAATTAAATAAATTTAGCTTGAGCTTTAGCATATATGTATGAACCCTAGTTTTGATTGACATCTATCTAATTTGGAAATTATATGTTTTAAATTGAATTCATGTTTTATTTCTCTGTCTATGTGTTTGATTTATAGTCTGTTTTCTTTGCGGATTGCAACCGTGTAGGATTACTCTAATAATAGTTAGATAGTCAATAGCTAAGTCATATATAATTATTGGAAACAACACATAGCATCTAGTGTAAGGTTTAGACCTAACAAATCAACCTAACTAGATAGTTATTAAGGTTTGGTGTATTGCCATTTAATCAATTGCAAGAAAAATTTGCTTAGGGTCTTATTGACACAGGTAAACCCTATTTTAAACTATCTAGCGCAATTGAAACCGATTATTGGAACACTGCAGGATTCACCCTTATATGTTTAGAACGGCAAAACTAGTGGGGATTACTTGCTAATTACTCAGGCTATTCTATCATACTATCTGCTCTTTGCTTATTTAATTTTCTGTCTTTAGTTTAGTAGTTTAATTTTCTATTTAAAACCCAAATAAAAATCTATCTTTCTTTTCTTTACTCTTGCGTATTATCTGTTCTAGCTCTCATATTTGCACTAAATTAATTGCATAAGTTCTTCCTAACCTTCGCAGTCTCTGAGGAACGAATCTTACTTATTCATTAAAACTTGCATACGTCCTGTAAATCTTGCAGAAACGTGCTCAGCCTAGGGTGTTTATTTTCACTTATTTATATCATTATTTTATCACACCTTAGACGACACCAAGTTTTTGGCGCCGCTTCCAGGGACTACATCGTTAGTCCTTGTGCATTTATTTAGTGCTTACATTTTAGTTAGTTCTATTTTACGATTTTCTTTTTAGTTTTTGTTTTTACAGATTTTACAGATGGCAAGCTCGAGGAGACTTGATTTTCCCATCTCATTCAGAGTGCAACCACGAGGAATCCGCACTCCAGAAATTCAAGCCACTAAATTTAGACCAGATCCAGGGATGATAGCGCAGTTTGCGAGCCATGGACAATTTAGCGGTGCTGCACAACAAGATCCGATCCGGTATGTTCAGAAATTTATGCAGATATGTGACGCTTATATCACAAGAGGCGTTACAAAGGAGCAGATGTATTACATTACGTTCCAGTTCTTTTTGACCGGAGGTGCAAGTGATTGGTACGATTCCCAACACCCTGACATTATTCGAAATTGGGACAAGCTTCAATCAAAATTCCTAGACCGATTTTACCCGGTTAGTAGACGTTTAAAAGATATGTTTAAACTCGAACAATTTATGCAGGAAGACAGAGAAAGTATTGGTGAAGCATGGTTATGTTTTAACGAGAAGAAGGCTAGATGTCCATTCCATGTATCTTCGCCTGAATATTTTTTAACCATGTTCTATGGAGGACTCAATAACGAGTCCAGAAGAAGAGCAGATTTGTTAGGATATAAAGGTTTTGTGTTATTAGATCCTGTAGAAGCTGAAAGTATTATGGAGAAAGTTCTTGAGACCAAGAGAAGTTGGCCGATTGAATCAGAAAAACAAGAAGAGACCTTAGAATCTCTAAGGCTCAAAGAGTTAAACCAACAACTTGAGGAATTACGAGAACAATCGCGAACAATGGCTCAGGTGAATCTAGTACATACTTTACCTTTATGTCCAGGTTGTGGAGCATGACTCGTGTGAGAATTGCATGAGTAATATAACTTCGACTTCTTTCGTATCTGATCAAAGAAACAATTATTCTAATGGTTATTATCATCCTCAAGGAAGTTACGCTAATTATCAGTCCCCACAGAATCAAAATTGGGTCAGAAATCAAGAGACTTATTATCAACCTCGACCTCAATCCTACTATCCACCACAACCTATCTATCAAGAAGCGCCAATTTACATAGAAGCTTATCAAGAACCACCTCAATATTCAACAAGCTACACAAAAGAAACCTTCGAGTTTGGATTCAAGTATGGCTGCAATGACGAAAGTAGTCGAAGAAAATATGAAGATGGGCCAGCAAAGAATCCAAACCAAGTCCAAGGTAATCAATAATCTCGAGCATACACTGTCACACATGGCGAGTACACTTCAAAACAGGCCAAAAGGGCAACTCCCAAGTGACACTATTGCTCCCGAAGATCAAGATTGTCATCCAGTTGAACTAAGAAGTGGAAAACAATTACCTCCGCCTAGAGTAGAACCAGAATCAACCTCTATTCCTGAAAAAGTGGTTGAAGAAACAATTAAAGACAAGGTAGAAGAGGTAATTGAACAAACGAGTGTCCTAGAGAGGACACCAGAAAAGAAAGAGAGCCCAGTGGTAACCAACACACGTCCTCCTCCACCATTCCCGTCACGTGTCAAAAATCAGAACAATGAAAAAGAATTCAAGACATTCCTTGACATGGTGAACAAGTTAAATATCAATATCCCGTGTGACATTAAGATTTATACAGATGCATCTTTTAACATTTTTATACTTCTCACTCTTGTATTGTGTCTATCGCGAAGATTCTAGATGGGAATAAGAAGGCCTAAGGAGCTTTATCACCACTGGAGGCTGAAGCAAGAGGAGTACTTCATGCTTGTAGGTTGGCTAACTCGTTTAAGGATGGACTAGACACTATTGAGAGCGATTGCGCAAATCTTGTTGAACTTCTAATGTGTAATAAAGTTAAAACCCCTTTTTATTAAGAGAATTTTGGAAGACATTAGAAATCATAGTAGTTGTAATATTTTATACTTCTTAATTCATATGAGTGAAAACCAGATAGCGGATTGGGTTGATAAACAAGGCCTTAAAAGCAACTAGTTTAACTTTGATTGGTCTCAATCACCCCATTAGCCAAACTAGCTAGAAGTGATGATCACGATGCGATAGGCATAAGGTGATCTTTTTCGTAAACTCTCTTTTATGAATGCAATATTTTCAACTAAAAAAGATATTATAAAATACGTATTATAGGTAAGATAAATATATTACTTGGCCTAAAGTACTTAAAAGAAGAGTAATGTTATATACCATCTAAAATCATACCACCCAAATACTCCCTCCGTTCATAAATGTTTGTCATACTTTTTTTTCACACGGATTAAGAAAAGCAATTAATTCCCCCTATTTTTACTAAACTACCCTCAACTATCTAAGTAAATGCATTTAATGATGATAAGTTTATGAATATTAAATAAGGATAAAATTGGTAGAAAGTGTAAAAAAATTCATTGGTATCTTAAATAAACAATTTTTTGCGGATATCTACTTTTAGAAATTGTAACAAACATTGATGGACGGAGGGAGTATCACTTAACGACGTGGCGTGAATTGGTTGGTAATAAATCGCTAATCAAATTAAGAAAATAAATAAATTAACGATTTATTGTCAACCAATTCATGCCACGTCGTTGGGTACAGGTATTTGGGTTGTATGATTTGGGTGGTAAATATCATTAATTAAGAAAGAAATAAATTAGATTAGGTCTAAGATTAATATAAATATTATTTGATCTGTGTTTAGAAAAAATATAATTTTTAGGCCTAAATACAGAATTAACTTATACGTTAATTTCATTATTAAAATTAAAACTTAAATATTTCTTTTAGCAATAGTTCTAGCAAATATGGTTTCAATAATGCAAGTTTACACTTTGACCAACCGATATGAAAAAAATGATATCCGGAAAAATCAACTCTGAAGTACCTGTCCAAAAGTAATACAACGCGTTGAAATTTTTTATTATTCCTTGTAAATACAGCAAAGTCGTCTTCTATATTACACTGTAATTGTAAATGGGCTAAAAACCAAAAACATAGTCAACCAAGAAAAACAAAAACCAAATTGATACGGAATTAACAAGACTAAGATATATTAATTGTTGAGAGGTTGATCAAGAAATTCCAATGTTTAAACCTGAGATAAATTACGAAGTTCGTCTAATTAGTGTCGTAGGGGATAGCTTTTGCTTCCCTTACCTAGTAGACTTGTCGGTGAAGAAGAAGTTTACAGGAATTTCTGAGACGTATTATGAACTCTCCGATATCAATGGTAATCTTCTGCTCCAAGTTGGTGGTAGTATCTGGCAACTGAAGAAGAAACGAACCGTACGTGATCCAGCAGGTTTACCAATCATCACGATGCGTGGAAAGGTAATGTTTTCCAATCTCCCCTACATATGTTCATTATCAACAAGAATTGTAAGTATTATATATATACATATGTATATAGGTGCTTAAGTTCAGGCACCGATGGTCAGTTCATAGAGGAGAGAGCAAAGACGAAAGAGATCTTCTTTACACGGTGCAGCAGTGTCATACCCTGCAGGTCAAACCACGATTTGATGTGTTCTTGGCAAATAATGTTACACGTGTCCATTCTGATTATAGTGTTATTGGATCTTATTTTTCTGAATCATTTAAAGTGTATAAAGGTGACCAGTTGATAGCTGAGGTACTACTAATTATATCGATCTTGATTATAAATTTCACTACTTTTAAATTATTTGAAAAAGTATAACCCTTCAATTAATAATCATAAATCGTTTGATGCAGGTGAAAGAGAAAGTCAAAATTGGATACTTGTTAGGCAAACAAACGTTTCAAGTGAGAGTTTATCCTGGGGTGGACCATGTTTTCGTTATGTCACTACTAGTAATGCTTAATGAAATTGATAATAACTAATGATGTATCTGATTTGGAGAGCCCAAATTCAAGAAAATAAAAAATAAGAGAGGACAAGGATACATATCATAGGCAAGGAAATGGAGAGGATATGTAGCTCCATTTCTCATCTAAAACTCCAAACTTTCTTTGTGTTATTTTGTGCATATCAATGAAGAGGCATGTATAATTTGGGTTCTGTGTGAATTTCTTATTGTTTTATCATATATACCTCTATGATCTACCATTGTTGTATGAAAATCTTAGCACACTGATATTATGAAAGCTTTTTGGGATAATTTATTTTGTATACATAATATTTGCAAGCATATTTTTTTTTTCTTTTCTTTTAGATTTTTACAAAGTTTTTCTATGCTGGTAATACGATGTGAATGATTCTTGTAAAATAGCTTTATCTATAAGTTACAAAAAAATGTTAGATCCTCATATACATGTTTGCACGTTGTCTGACCGAATTGAAACACTTTTATACTCAAATTGATCAAGTTAACATGTACAACAAATATTTATATATTCAGTTAATTTGTTTAGTTATAGTATCCCTAGTCTATGGATTAAATTCTCCTTAAAACGAGATAGAAAAGCACGAATTATGGTAGCAATTTAAGTCCAAGAAGCTACACGTGTTTTGTATTAAAAACTTTCATAACAATATGCAAAATGTATAGGAGACTAATTATGAATTGAGGTATTAGTGGAGTTTTGATGAGTTGAGAAGCTTGAGGAAATGGCTTGCACTTTTGTATAGTTGTATTTAATATAGATTGAGGTAATTCTCTATATATGACTTTTAACGTTTTATTTATCTTGGTGGAAGTTGTGCTTAATAAAGAATTTTTAGTTGGAGATTTCTATCTGGATTGAAAAACTGTCAAGCCTCCATCTAATTATTTTTTTTATTCTAAAGGCTCCATCTAATTAACTTATGGGCAATCAGGGTGTTTTCATCTATCGGATGGTTTTTAATCGATTTAGGTATTGGCCCGGCCTGCAACACTCTTTACGTCTAAATAAGTAATTGGAATATTGATGTGGCAATGTCTTACTTTCTCTTTCTCATTCTCATTGTTATTCTAATTCTCATAGTTGTGGTGCAGGTAACTTGAACTATCTAAGTACCAAAAAAAAAATCATGACATAACCATTTATAAATGTAACTTTTGAAAAAAAAATTAAAAATTAAACGTAACTGTGTGTATCTGTTTTCTAAGTTTACTACAAATAATATGGACTGACAGCTATAAATTAGTCTCGGCCTTCTCAGTAGCCAAGGGTAAAATAAAGCATATCAAATTTTTTTTAGTACAAATCAAATTTTGTATCGACGTAAAGCTATAAGAGGATGATGAATGTCTTTGAACATATCAAAGCAAATGATATCAATCGTACAAATTCAAATAAATATTGATAAGACAAAATATAACATCGATACTATATTGAACCAATATGGTTTGAAAGGTCTGAACTGGATAGATTCATACTCAACCGAGGGTAAGTACATCTGGGAGAAGAGTGACAAAATCTTCCTAGGACTGTGCACCGAATCACCCTAGATACCCAAGGCCATGCCCGTGGGTAAACACTTTGCTATGACACGGAATTCTACTTAACATATTGGTTTTTGTAATCATCCAAAATGTGCACTCGTCCTCGTCTAATATTGCGAACCACGCTAGTACTCCGTGTCGACACATATAAATACCCCATTCCGAAGCAGAATTGGGTGCACTCTAAATATTCTCTTTCCCTATCTAAAATTGTCGTGGTTATCATATAGTTGGCGTAAATTTCCGTAATTCCTTGGGTTAAGTAATCCCCTTTAGCAATAATACTAATGTTGAGCGTCGGAGTGACACTGAGAGCCCACTTCCCATTGGACCTGACATAGTGTTTGATTTCAGGAAATCTCGGCGAAGTAGCCAAAGCTTATGGGAGGTGAATGTAGAGTTCATTAAGGGTTATCGATAGCAAGGTATACATTTATTGCCAAAAATTACCGTCAAAATTCTCAATATTGATTCTCCTACTCTTCTGCTAATACTTTTGCTAGTCTGTATTGTTATCACGGTCTCGAACCGAGTTCTCAGGTTGATTAGTCGGTTAATGTTACTTCTTGTTTCTATCACTGTGTTATACACAGCTGGTGAGGTAGTATTGAATCTGTCATTACTTTCTAAGAAACTGTGCACCATTGGTACCATATTCCATATAAGAAGATTTAGTATACTCAACATAGACCAAATACAAGTATACTCAACATTTTGCACCCTGATTATAACAGGTCCACTACCTAGTGATAATTTATAATGAAGCGTCAATCATATATGGGTAAATTAAGGCTACGACCAAATATGCAGATGTAAGCTAGGATTACTATCTTAGCCAAGAGTAATTAAGCATTACTCAAGAGTTAGCATGATCTGACCGATGAAATGTTTATATGCGTAACTCAGTGGTTGAGGAGTCATCCCTCTATGTTTTATACGGGCAAGAATACGATAGGGGCCCACAAGAGCCTCATTTGCGCGC